>CM052712.1:84143214-84186408 GCA_028551405.1 Uromys caudimaculatus
CAGGGCTACACAGAGAAACCCTGTCTTGAAAAACCAAACAACAACAACAACAACAACAAACAACCAAACAAAAAAGTTGGGGGGGGAGCACAGGGATGTGTGTACAAATGCGTGTTAAACCAGAGCTCTCTATCATGTGTCTTCCTATAACATGCTCCACTTTTTTTTTTTTTTTTTTTTTTTTGAGACAGGGTTTCTCTGTATAGCCTTGGCTGTCCTGGAACTCACCCGGTAGACCAGGCTGGCCTCGAACTCAGAAATCCACCTGCCTCTGCCTCCCGAGTGCTGGGACTAAAGGCGTGTGCCACCACTGCCCGGCTTGCTTTTTTTTTTTTTTTTTTAAAGATAGAGTCTCTCACTGAGCCTGGGACTCTTTGATTCTGCAAGACTGGTTGCTCAGTGGTCTTTGGGGACCTCATGTCTCCATCTGGCCAGGGCAAGGATGATGAAGACGTCCAGCTTTCCACATACACGTTAGGGATCCAAACTCAGGCCCTCGTTCTTATGTGTAGCAGCCATTTTGTGACTGAGTCATTTTCCAGCCTCTACACAGATATTTTTAAGAACTTAAAGTAATGTTAGTGATGATTTCACTCATTAGAGAAGTAAACTGCTTATTATTGCAAAATTTGGCAATAAGAATAAAGCCACTTCCTCAAATAGCAGGAGTGGCCGTGAACGCCTGTAATCCCAGCATTTGAGAGACTGAGCCAGGAGAATCTAAAGTTCACATGACCTGGGACACGGAGTGAAAAATGTGTCTCAAGGGGAAAAAAAAAATCAAAGCAAAACAAAATCATCCTTATGCAGTGTGTCTCTTGAACCACTTCACTGTAAATCAGGAGGAATGTTATTTGTTTAAATCAGTTTAACTGGAAAAAATAGGAAAGAAAAATGAAATATATGTGTGCTTGTGTGGTTACATGTTCCTGTGTATTAGAATTCTCTAAAGAAACAGAACTGATAGGATGAGAGAGAGAGAGAGAGAGACAGAGAGAGACAGAGACAGAGACAGAGAGACAGAGACAGACAGACACACACAGAGAAACAGAGACAGAGAAAGACAGAGACACAGAGACAGGGACAGAGACAGAGGGAGAGCATTTTATTAGAGTGGCTGACAGGCTGTAACTGAGTTGTCGACAATGGCTGTCTCCTGACAGAAAGGCTAAAGATCCAGTACCAGGAAGTTCAGCTGTCCCAATCTGCTGTTGAGGTCCCCAGGGAAGTGGGGAAGTCCTAGAGAGATGCCAGTTTTCAGTCTGCACTGAAACCTTGAAGAAGTGGGTTCTAACCAGTGAAGGATCTCCTGAGCAGCAGAGTAGGTGGGCTTGCCAGTGAGAGTGAGGGCCAGCAGGCAAAGGCTGCCACCACCAGGTGTGGCTCAGACTCAGGGAGGGTCTTCTCACCCTGATCTAATGAACAAACTCTCTCACAGGTGTGCCCAGTTGCTTGGGTTTTAGTTGATTTTGAATGGCTGACAACCAAGATTAGCCATCGAGTTGTGTATGTTCTAAGATTTTGGATGGTGTTTATCTGTGATACCAAGATCCAACTAGAAGTCTGGCATGCCTAATTTGGCTGTCATGTGATGGCGATCACTTCCTCATCCCCACACTTACGAACTTCAGTTTTAAACTTAGTGTACAGTGACGAGATTCACTGCAGCATTTTCATACATGTGTCCCTGCACTTCACTGTCTCCTTTGTCCTGCCCTCTTCTATCCCTTCCCGCCTCCCCTTCCATCTCTTGCAGCCCCCCTCCCTCCATACAGTGCTGCTCTCCCTCCTCCCTCCATACAGTACTGCTCTCCCTCCTCCCTCCATACAGTGCTGCTCTCCTCCCTCCATACAGTACTGCTCTCCCTCCTCCCTCCATACAGTGCTGCTCTCCCTCCTCCCTCCGTACAGTGCTGCTCTCCCTCCTCCCTCTGTACAGTGCTGCTCTCCCTCCTCCCTCCATACAGTGCTGCTCTCCCTCCTCCCTCCATACAGTGCTGCTCTCCCTCCTCCCTACCATCCTCCATTATGCTCTTATACCACAAGAACATGAATTCCATTTCCTAAGATCTCTTCCTTCCTTCTTGTGACCCCCTTTCTACAGTCATGACCTATATATACATACACACATATAAACTTAAAAGTCCAGATTCTGCATAAGAAAGAAAACATAGGATCAATCTTTGCTTGTTTGAGTCAGAGTCTTAATAGTAGCCCTGACTGTCCTGGAATTCACTCTGTAGACCAGGCTGGCCTTGAACTCAGAGAGATCTGCTTGCCTCTGCCTCCCAAGTGTGGGTATTAAAGGAATGTGCCTCTATGTCTGTCTTAATTTGATTAGCATGATGTCCAGTTTGGTTCATTTCCCTTACAATTTCCATGTAAAAAATAATGAGAAAATTCCCATCCCAGTTATAGCTTACTCCTCCATGTTCTGAAGCCGGAGCACATGGTGTAACCAGTAATGATTTTACCATCTAGTTCTGGCAAGCAGTCAACACTTGCTGGTAATTTGTTAAGAGATATCTTTTAACAATCTTGCTTTCTAATGGCACCTTTTGAGTAGATAGCAATAAAACTTACCAATCTTTACTTAGTAGGCTGAGCTTTTTATATTTTTTTTAAGAGATTCTAGGTGGGTATGGTGGTACAGGCCTTTAATGCCAACACGTGGGAGGCAGATCTCTGTGAGTTCAAGCCAACTTTGGTCTACATGGTGCATGTTCCAGGCCAACCAGGGCTTCATGGGGAGACCCTGTCTCAAAAGGGAAGAAAGAAAAGAAAAGAAAAGGAACCCCTAATCTATCATGGTGGTATACACTTGTAATAAACTACTAGGTTGTATAATTTGAACTTAGTGCATCAAGATCAATGTGGGTAACACAATGAGATCCTGTTATCACAGCAGGAGGTGGAAGAGACAACAGAATCCTCTCTGTGGGACACACAAATATTTCCTCACATTTTTTTACTTTTACATCTGGAGTTTTTATAAAATATGTTTTTGTGTTTTGGGTTTTTTTTTTTTTTTTTTTTTTGGTTTTTTTGAAACAGGGTTTCTCTGTGTAGCCCTGGCTGTCCTGGAATTCACTCTGTAGACCAGGCTGGTCTCGAACTCAGAAATCCACCTGCCTCTGCCTCCCAAGTGCTGGGATTAAAGGCGTGCGCCACCACTGCCTGGCAAAATATGTTTTGATATATAAAAATGTACTGTGTTATCATCTAGGCCTTCATTTTCGATAACCCACAGGAGAAAGTCAACGTATTTCAATTTCTTTTCTTCCTTTTCTTTTGCAGTGCCAGAAGATCTGAACTCAAGGCCTTGCACATGCTAAACTCCACAACTAAACCACCTTTTTGTTTTAGTTATGATTTTTAAAGATGTATTTATTTATGTGTGTGCCTGTGTATGTCTATCACATGCATGCAGTACCCACAGGGACCAGAAGAGGGCATCAGACCTAGGTATAGGTGCTGGGAACTCAAGTTTCTGCAAGAGCAGCAAGGGCTTTTAACTGCTGAGCTATTTCTCCAACCTCAATTCATTACTATTTTTAATTTAAAATTTAAAATTACACATCTTCTGTGTGGCAAGAGGTGGAGTGCATGCACATCACAGTCTATGTGGTCAGAGGACAACCTGTGGGAGTCCATTATCTTCTTCCGCTACGTGGGTTCCTAGGTACAAGACCTAGGTACAAGTTCCTAGGTCGTCCGGCTTGTTGGAAAGTGCTTTTACGTTCTGAGCCATCTTGTTGACCCTTGTTTAGTTATTATTTTAATTATTATTTCATAATAATTTCTTCTTTTAAGGGGTCTCCAAGATGTCTTCTTCGTCATTATTTAGACATCTCATAAGCTACAAAACCCCAGACAAGCCATTCTTGCTATAGCGCTCCATTCTCTCCTGTAAGGATCTATACTTTAGATGTAAAAACATCGGGGTGTATTTAAACTGCCAGGAGAAGGCACAAATATATCCTGGGATGCCATCTGAGATGAGTTGGATAGACAATATTTGGGAAAGTCGTAATTATCAATACATTATCACTCAGTGTGGACTCTATAGCAAATGAAGCACGAAAAATTACTCTGTATGGCTAAGATGCAGTGAGGGAAAAGAGGGAGGAAGTGGGGGAGAGAAGAAGGGGAGAAAGAGGGACGATATTTCAAAATGTGTATTTAAATTATTAAATTATTATTTCTATAATAAAAAATATATAGTCATATATAATAACTCTATTATAAACATGGAGAGTTGCTATGAAGTGCCCATTCTGAAATTTCAGAGTCTACCAGGTCCTAATGTCCTCCTGGAGTAAACAGGACCAGCCAATTAACTGGCCCAAGAACTGTGTCAAACTTACCTTTGTAATTGAGGTAGTGTAGAAGGAATTGAGCGCCACAGAATAATTGGTAAATGCTCGGAGCGCCCTCTGCTGGACGGTATTGGTAAAGGAGCAGTAGTGAAGGAAATGAGCTCAGAAGGAAAGTTTACAACAGCGGTTAGGCCTTTGTAAAGGTCTCCTGTCACTTTCTTTTCAGTGAGCTCAAGCTGTGCTCCTGCCTCAGCTTCCTCCGCAGCGCGGCCCATGGCACACACCACTATATCCGCTTTAGGTTTCTTTTCACCGTGGTGAGTTCAGTTCTCTTAGTTCAGCACTCTGAACTTCTGCCGGTTTCCCGGAGCCTGCACAATTCGCCTTCAAGAACATGCAACTTTCTCATACGGTTCCTCCTTTTTTATGCTTCCGTTCTCTGCTCTAGTTTGGAGACTTTGGCTCTTAAACGCCCCTCAAAGGCGCATGTGGTAATAATGACTCAGCCTGCTGTGGTGATACTGGGGTGTGGTGGAGCCTGTAAGCAGTGGAGTAACGGTGGGGGGGGGGGGGGGGACTGCGGGCTCAGGCCTTAATAAATCGAGTCAAACACGGACTTGGACTTGCCAGGCACATGTCCACCATGGAGCTATGCTCTTTGCCTTTCCATCAAGATTTTGCACTATTAGGCACTCCAGTGCAGGGTTTATTCTGCTTACACGAGCGAGAATACTCAGGACTTCTTAAGTGCTAGAAAATTGCTCTGTATGCCCATTCCTAAGACATAACTGTAAATGTAAAAATGAATACTGGGATGCAGCTCACTGCTAGAGGGCTTTCTTAGCTTGCTTGAGTCTTAGTGTAGTATTGTCAAAACAAACAATCCATAAAGGGTGCTGGTATCCTGGATATCAGAAAGCAGGCTGAGCAAGCCACACAAAACAAGGGACTAAGCAGGATTCCTCTATGGTCTCTGATTCAGTGCCTGCCTCCAGGTTCCTGCCTTGGCTTCACTCAAGGATAGACTGTAACCTCTAAGCTAAATAAACCCTTTCCTTCTCACATTGCTTTTGGTCATGGTGTTTATTGCAACAACAGAAAAGCAAGCAAGGATACCACCTAAACCGGATAATGCTGAGTCAGGTGGTAGAAGGAAAGAACTGACCCCCCACAAGTTGTCTTCTGACTGCCACATGCACATCCCTTCATAAATAAATAAATAAATGAATGTTAAAAATGTTCAAAGCGATCTCACGGGGAAGAGTCACACCACCATTCCCCCCCTATTTCCACCAACAGTCTGAAGGAGTTTGCAAGCAGTTTGCTAGTGTCCCACTCTGACAGTCGGATATTGAGGTGGGGCACAGCACTGAGCTGATGACTTTTGGCTTTGTAACTCTCTTTTGCTATTCTGGTGCCAGAAGCTTCTGGCTTCTGGCAATTGACTCCTGCTGATAGCAACAGGGGTTAAGAAAAGAAACTTAGTTACTTGGGCTCTTTATTCTTTGACTTTGGGACCTACCGCTGGTGAAAGGGAAATTCAGGGAGAGGGGGGATGGGGGAAAGGAAGGAAGGAAGGAAAGAAGGGAGGGAGGGAGGAGGGAGGGAAGGAGAGAGGGAAGGAAGGAAGGAAGGAAGGAAGGAAGGAAGGAAGGAAGGAAGGAAGGAAGGAAGGAAGGCACACACACAGACAGAGGCACACTGGGTAATGCAGAAAAGGGCTACACCGAACCTTTATTTTTGCTTTCAGCTTTTTATACAAAAAATTTCTATGTAAGAAAAAAATTGCCTCATAGATAAAATATTACACAAAAGGGAGTTACAGCAGAATGTAGATTATAAGTTCAAAGCAGTGTTTCATTCTATAGGCTCATTATAAGTTAAAAGCAACAGTTTCAGGGCTGGAGAGATGGCTCAGAGGTTAAGAGCACTGACTACTCTTGTTAGAGGTCCTGAGTTCAATTCCCAGCAACCACATGGTGGCTCACAACCATCTGTAATAGGGATCTGATGCCTTCTTCTGTTGTGTCTGAATACAGCAACAGTGTACTCATATAAATGAAATAAATAAATTCTTAAAAAAAAAAAAAAGCAACAGTTTCATATGGTCTTCATTTATCTTAGTTTACACCTGTGGCCTCATCCTTGGAGTTGACCTAGAATGAGTATTTTTCTTGATCATTAATGTGTTCCAAGTCTGTTTTCTTTTCCTATTGCACTTAGCCCACAGCGCAGGGAGGTTTACAGAGCTCTATTTGCAGCCTTTATTCTATAGGAGGCTTGAGAATACTTGTATCAGTTTAGGAGTTCTAGAAAATCATCAGCAATTATGAAGCCATCAATTCATCTAAACATCTTCATATTGATTCTGCAGGAAATCTTTCCAATAGGGTGAGTAAATACCCAGGAAACCATTAAGCCATGTAATGAGGCAGGAGAGGCATATCAGCAGTGAAAAGTGATCCTGAGTTGAAGTCTCTGGGCTCCTTGCACCCATCACAGCCATGCAAAATGGCGGCCGTCTCCAGGAAACTCACGTGCTTGCCGGAGCCTCGCCTAGATGGTTCCTGTCGTTCAATCATGTCAGTTAACTGCTGAAACACAGAAAGGTTCTTTCCTTTTAAAAACTGCAAATCTTAAAAAAAAATTATGCTTCCAGAAGTTCCTCTGGACCCATCAATTGAAACTGTACTGGTATGCAAATTCTTCATGTTCTTCATGGCTTAATTTCTGTTTTCCCTGTGAACAGCCAACATGTGTACTGATAGCAAATCATCAGGTAACTGTGTAACTCTTCCTGTACTGGAAAGATGTCCAGTAACAACTCAAGAAACCCTGCATCGTATTAGCTTCTTCTAGATAGCTGGGTGGAGACATGGTCTGAGGAGACATGGTCAAAGTTAATGTGACTAGGATTCGGGAAGTTACTGAGAGCTTGTAACAATGCCAGCAGGTCTCTATTACAGAAAGACACCCCTGGGTATTGTTGATAGTAACTAGCTTTGTACGACTGAATTGCTGAATCCCCCCCTCCTCCCCAAAACTTCTGAAAACCAAAAACTTGAATTTTCTTTCCTGGATGCTTTTGGAAAAAAAGTGAAGGCCATGGTCTTATAAATGGCCTGGAGACCCCCGGGTTGACCCCAGCGTACTCTCGGAGGCCCTCGGGTCGACCCCAGTGTACTCTCAGAGGCACCCGGATCGGATCGACCCCAGCATACTCTCAGAGCCCCCCCCCCCAGTCAACCCCAGCATACTTTCAGAGGCCCCACGGGATCGACCCTAGCGTACTCTCGGAGCCCCCCCTCCACGACCCCAGTGCTCTCTTAGAGGCTCCTGGAAAGAGCAGGGAGGCTTAGTCACTCAAGGCATTAAGAAAAACTTGACCACATTTGTTGTTTATTGATTTTATTTTGAAACATAGCTTCTCAATGTAGCCTTGGCTGTCCTGGAACTCACTGTGTACACCAGGCTGTCGTCCAACTCACAGAGATTCACCTGCCTCTGCCTCCCAAGTGCTGGGATTGGATGTGTCGGCCACCACACCAGGTTATTTATTTTCTTGCTGACAGCGTTCTGAGTGAGGTGAGATGGAATCTACTTTTGATTTGCATTTTCCTGATTGCTAAGGTAGTGGA
The DNA here is from genome assembly GCA_028551405.1 of Uromys caudimaculatus. Lineage (NCBI taxonomy): Eukaryota > Metazoa > Chordata > Mammalia > Rodentia > Muridae > Uromys > Uromys caudimaculatus. The sequence goes on from CM052712.1 coordinate 84,151,172, forward strand.
ACTTTCCCCCACGTTTATGACTATTTATACTTCTTTTAATAACTTTTGGTTCAACTAATTTGTCCACCTATTGACCGGATTATTTTTTATTTATTTATTTATTTATTTATTTATTTATTTATTTATTTATTTATTTATTTATATTATTTATATACTCTGGATACTATCCCCTATCAAATGAATAGTTGAGATTTTCCCCACTGTGTGGGCTCTCTTTGCTTTGACAATTGCTGTTTCTGTCTATTAGGAATCTATTCAGGAGCTTCTTGGATACCTGTGTCTGTATCTTGAAGTGTATTCTCCAGTAGTTTCAGGATCAGGTGTTACATTAACATCCTTGTTCCATTTGAAGCTTATTTTGTGTAGGAGGGGGAATAAGAATCTGTTTTCTATTTTCTACATTCAAATTAATTAATTGATTGATTTAATATATACTAAAATTTCCTAGCACCATTTTCTCTAAAGTATGCTGTGGTGACATCAGTTATTTCTGGGCCCTCTGTCGCAGTCCATTGCTCACTGGGTCTGCTTTTGTACCAATGTCATGCTGGTTTTGTTGTTATAGCTTTGTAGTATAATTTAAAGTAAGTATTGTGACACCTCCAGCATTGTTCATGACGATGCATGTGTTAGTAGGGTGCCCATTGCTGTGATAAAACACTCATGACCAAAGAACAAGTTGGGGGGGGATGGGTTTGTTTCACTCTATAGCTTATAGTCCATTATCCAGAGAAGCTGGGGGCAGGAGCTCATGCAGAGGCCAGGGAGCAGTGCTGCTTACTGGCTTGCTCCTCATGACTTTCTCAGCCTGCTTTCTTTTAGCATCCAGGACCATCATCCAGGGTGTGGCCCCACCCACACTGGGCTGGACCCTCCTACACCAATCATCGCTGGAGAGAAGGCATCATAGCCTTGCCCACAGGTCAGTCTGGTGGGAGCATTTCTTTAACTGAGTTTCTCTCTTCCAAAATGACTCTAGTTTGGGTCCAGTCAACATGCAATTAGCCAGCACAATATACAAAAACTTGCTAGGAGGAGATGCTAAGGAGATGGCTTGATGGGTGGAAGTACTTGCTGAGCAAGCCTAAAGACCAAAGTTCGAGTCCCCAGGTTTCTAAGTAGTAGCATGTCTCTAATCCCAGACAAGACAATCCCTCCTTGATCAGCTAGCCTGGAGCATGCAGACCAACAGTGAATAACAGAGACCTGTCTTAAACAAGGTGGAAGGAGCAGACTAATGCTTGATGCTCTTGGGCTCCCATGTATGCAAGGGCATATACAAACGGTACGCACACCACACATGATCACATCCACATGCGTACACAGAATGATAAATGTTTAAAAATATGTACACGGATATTTATTAAAAACATTATTCATAATAACTGTGAAGTGGAAAACCTCAAATGTTCATCAGCTGATCAATGAATAAAGAAAAATGTAGCCAATAAATTCGTTCCCAAATTAATATTACTCAGCTACTGTCCTGTCTCACACTGACATGCAGCCATTGTGAATCAAGAGGGCCACACTTTCAAATGCGACTTTTCTCCAGGCTGCTGACCTGAAGTGTGACACTCTTTGACTTTGCCAGGGACTGGCAGCTCTGGGTCAGTCTCACCATTGTGGGGGTGGCAAGTGATTTTCTACAGTATATCACGTAGTTAACCTATGCTTGGTTGGATAGGTGTGCTCAGTCCACTTTTGACTTATGATACTTGCCACTTATGATGAGGCTTATTGAGCAATGACCTCACCCTGGGCTGAGGAGAATCAGTATCCAGACAGACACACAGACACACCACACACACGTTACAGTTCTGATAGATTCTGCAGTGTAAATGCATTTTGAAAACATTATGCTTGGTGGAAAAAGTCAGAAACAAAATGCTCCATGTTTCATAATGCCACTTAAGTTGCTAAGGTATCCAAAACAGCCCGACCCAGAGAGACCGAGTGAGACAAGCCATTGCCGAGGACTTAAGAGAGAATAGCTGGGAGCGGTCGCAAGGCTTTTATTTTCTGTTTTTCAGCAATGAAACAATTGTAGGATAATATAATGGTTAATAGTTTCACAATTTTGTAAATAGACTTAATGGCTCAATTATAAAATGCTCCCCCCACCCTCGTCAGGAACCATTGTAGGAGAAGCTAAAAACTAGCAGGTGATCTTCCTGAGATTAAAATCTACAAAGGTTCCAGTAGGCAAGGCCCAGAAGAAATCCATTTTAGGAAAGATTCCTGCTATTAATATGCTTTTCCTGTTATTTTAAAATATATAACTATCACTAGGTATTAGCCCACCCTTTTGAGCAGATCTCTATAGGCCTATGAAGATGTACTATCTTGTAGTGATGCTATATAGACAAATAGATAATAATTCTATGGAATTCCTGATTTGACTCAAATAATTTTAGGAAGAAAGATGGTCTTATTTGCTAGAAAGATGTAAAAAAGTTAGAATCCAGAATAGAATGTGCCCACTCCTCAGAATAGTCAGTAAAGGCTGCATATTAAACAGTACAATGAGCTTTCATAATTACATTAAAAAGAGAAATAGGCTTGGGACAAATTTATGTTCAAGGAAAACCATTTAGGTCCAAGGAGGAAGTCACAGGTGTGCACTGTGATAAGACCAGGCCATGTAAAAACTGTTGCTTTGAACTTATAATGAGCATATTAGAATGAAACCCTGCTTTGAACTCACTATTAACATCCTTCTGTAACTCCCATTCTATGTAACATTTTATCTCTGAGGTTGTTTTCTAATGAACTTTTTGTCTCAGAAGGTATAAAAAGACCAGAAAAAAAGAAATAAAGTTGTTAGTTGTTGGTTGAATGACTTGACTTGGGGAGCTTTGCCCCATCCATCCATCTGTCTGTCTGTCCATCCATCCATTCATCCATCCGCCCAAATATGTATGTCTGAATGTCTGAATGTATATGTATCTGTGCATATTTGCCTGTACACAGCATCTAAGTTCTTTTTCTTTCCTTCCTCTCTGGTTCACAAAGAGTTAACCAGTTTATCCAGAGAGGTTTCTGGCTGATTCACCAGAGAAAGGAGCACCAAAAAATAAATCTTTTCACTTAATCTCCTGCTGTTTTAGGATGAGGTGCTAAACAGCTCCTCAACTCAGAGGAGCTCAGAAGGCAGGTTAGCTACTGAAGCAAAGTGACTTAGACTTAGATAGGAAAACCTTTTATTAACAGCAACCTGAAATATCTCAGAAGACCAAGACTTACCCCAGTGACTTACCCCACTCCGCTGCCTCAAGGAGAACCAAGAACAAGAAAGAACAACCGCCTGGGCTGCCCCTCCCCCGCACCCCCTCCCCCACCACGCTCATGTATGCTTGGTTGCCAATGGTGGGCTCCTGGAGAGACGTGTCTTGTTCCCTCCCCCTCCCCCCCCCAGTACTTCCTGACTGCCATGAAGTAGCAATGTCTTCCCACATATACCTGCTACCAAAAACTGATGTCAGATTTTCAGTCATCTAGCCCTTGGGACAAGTTCAGGACATAGTTGTGTTCCTATCCTTATCGTTTAGAGAATTAACTCAAAAATACTAAATATTTTATTCAACGTTGCAAAAATAAGAATGGGACAGACTTGGCGCTGACGTCGAAGGGTCTATCCAGAAAGCCCACTCATTCACTATAGTTTTTGGCTTGTTATCACTATAGCAACCAAGGCCAATAGGTAAACAGAAAACCACATTTCAGAAAATATTCAGGACAACCTAAGTTATTGTTCCTAAGACGCCCATCTTTTTATACAGAACAAAACAATTTTTTACTAACTACCTCTGTTTAAGAACGGGCTCTTGCTGGCTCTTACATTTTATACAGCCTGGAAGCTGCCATATTGTTTCCCTTGGAAAATTGTGTTTTAGTAAATCTTTGGGTCCTATTTTCAGTGCTCAATAGAATAATAATAATAATAAAAATCTCACTTTATTTTGAAGTGGAAAAAAAACTGGATGAGGAAGTTGGCTCTGCCTAGTTCCTTCCACACGGCCAAGTCAAGCGAGGCTTCAGTTCCAGGCTGCCTGGCCAGGGTCTGCTTTGTCTCTGTCAGAGGGGGGCCCTTCAGAGCAGGCCCATCTGCCACACTGACATCGGTCTGCCAGAAGCTTGCTCGTGTCACTCTCTGGACTACTGAGAAGAAGGCTGTTTGTTCACCCCACAGAGGGCTGCTTGGCAGCAAGTGTGAGCTTCCACTGTAGTGATGGATCGCCTGTCGGAGCATCGCGAGGTGAAGGCGGATGCTCGATGTGCCGGGCATAACAATGGCTGCCAGGTCCCACTCTTGCCATGCAGAGGAATCACAGTGAGGCTGGGAAAATATGATGACCACAGTGGTTTACCTTGCACCCTTAAAAGTCAGGGCTCCTACAATGGCCTACAACGCCCCCAGTGCCTCGCCCCTGGAGCCACACCTGTGTTCCTCACCTGTAATCTTTTCAATTTTTAATCTCAAGGAGACAATAAGTGGATTAAAACAACTTAAGAGAAATAAATAAATATGATCTGTGCACCCTCACTGGCTTCTGAAAGGGGAACGTAAATGTAGAGATGATGAGGGCAACCAGAGCTACTTGTATATGGATTGAATATTTATTATTGAAATTATCGAAGGGACAGTATTGCACTTGAGCATGTGGCTCTGGCAGGGCTTACCCTTCCTCCCCATTCCCTCTGCCTTGCTAAAAACCATCAGATTGCATTCCTAAAACCAGTCACCAAGATCCACTCCCTTATTTGGCTACTTCCTCCTCCTGAGGCTGCCTACCAAGGTCCAGTTGTCAAAGTATTGAAGTCCAGTGATCAAAAGCCCCCTTTGGCTAACCTAATTAACATCCCCAATTAAAATGAAATACCTCCTTCTAACATGGGTTTCTCCTTGTACCTTTATAAACCGCCGTTTGTCTATGGGTCACGTCTGTCCTCTCTATCCAGAGACAGTCCTTAGTCCCTTCAGGACAAACAACCCTACCCCCTTCCTTGGTCCCTTCCCCTTCTCCCCCCTCCTTTATCTCCTGTCTCTGTCTCTACCCCCTTGCCCTCTGTCCCTCTGGGGCAAATAAATCTCCTTAGTGCTGAGAACTTGGTCTTGGGGGTCTTGAGCTGATACTTTTCCTTTTAATTATTGTTTTTTTAATTTCAGGTGTACTATACTACTCTAGTCTCTATGTTTCCATATGTCCTTGAAAGGATAAAAACAAACAAATAAACAATAACAACAGAATACTGTGTGTAACTGCTCCTGGGAAATAGTAACAGTCGCAAAATCCATGTGTGGAATGGAAAAATCTTTGACAATAAGCTTTAATGTTTCTTTTTATAGGAATGTATCCTTGCACAATATTTCATTGTACATGTATAAGACAGATTTTCATCATGTTTCTAGGTAAATAACAAAAGATACTGTGTATCAAGCTTGCTGTATGGTCCGTTTGACATGGTAGGGCATTTATAAACATCATTTCCCTTAGTTCTAACAGCTTCAAATTCCCTTTTATAATTCCTAGTTTTCCAGAAAAGAAAACTGAGTCTTCCCAGGAAGAGGCTAAAGTATTGGAAGTCTGACTTCAGAGGTTACTATGTTTATCGAGCTAGTCAAGCCTGGAGGCAGGCACCCAGGGCAGCAGAAGTTGGGATCGGAGAAAGTTCTCTAGAGCTGGCTGATACTAGACATGGACTGTCCTGGCTTTTCTCTGTTCCTTTTGTTGGTATAAGTAGTGACACTCTCCCTCATTTGCTTCAGTTCTGTCATGCTTTATATTAAGACTGATATACTTGATGGTGTGTGCGCTTGGCATTAAAAATAGAACACAATGTCTGTTTTCAAAGGGGTGCAGCTAGCTGCTGGTCTCTCAGCCAGAACACTTTTGTTCCCTTGTAGCCACCCAAGGAGAAAATTGGTCACAGTCTCAGCAGATGCTGGCTCAGAGAGTGGGCAGCCTGCTCCATTAATTTTCAGCAAGATCTCTGTGTTTTTTATTATATTAATTAATGTCTTGGCAAAGTGGCCCAAGACTTTTAAACTAGCAGGGGGCTTGCTGTTCCCTCAATTTGCAGCTGTGACTGCTCCTTTGTTTTTGTTTAATTTTTCCACTCATTAAACACTTGAATCTGGCGTTAACTGTGACCCTCAATAACACTGGATGTTTTGGAGAGTGATGTACAAGGGCAGCTGATGGCTGTGGAGATGAAGGCATAATGTTAGTGTCTACTACTGGCATATGGTGCAATGCTACTCTTGCTTTATAGCACAGGCAAACATGCTGCTCTAGAAACGAGCTCTGAGAGGCCGGAGTTGGTGCGTGACTCAAGTGTTCCCTCCAGATGAAGCACTAGCGAGAGGAAGTATGAGTCACATGACACGTAAGTCTGGGAGGAGGAGAGTTTTGTAGAGTAAATCAGCACCAACTCACAGAGATCTACCAGTCTCTGCTTCCCAGATGCTAGGGTTACAGCTGTGCACTGCTATACTTAGCCAGGAATACGCAAAGTTTAATTTCTATTTTATCTCACAGAGTCTCACAGATAGGACTTGCCTTGAGTCTCAGAGTAAAGTTCATATCTGGCTTTTTGAGCAATGTTGGAACTTCAAGACCATGCAGACTGCTGAAGGTGGACTTGCTAGTGGGATTGGTACGGACTTGTGGAGGAATGTTAAGGAGATAGGTATCAAGTTGACGACGGGTACTTGCGATGGTTAATATTGATTGATGGTTGATATTGATTGTCAACTTGTTCGGATTGAAAAGCACTTAGGGGGGAGAGAGAGAGAGAGAGAGAGAGAGAGAATGAATCAGTAAAGTGCTTGCTTCACAAACAGAAAAGCTGGGAAAAGCAGCATGAGTCTGGGGAAGCAGAGACAGGTGGATCCCTGAAATTCATTTTCATTAGCCAGCCAGCTCAGCAGAATTGAGGCCTGGTGAGAAACTGTCTCACAAAAGTAAGGTGGGAAGTGACTAAGGGTGACACCCAACATTGTCCCCTCGTTTCTGTCTACATATATAATGTGAACGCACAACCACATATGTGCATACTGTATACATAAAGACACGTGCTTAGGAGATTAATAAAACACATCTGTTGGTGCCCATGTGGGTGTTTCGGAAGAGGATTAGTTAAGGGAAGAATCACCCACAATGAAGCTGCCATATCCTAGAGGCCCGGGTTCCCCATGAAAGAGAAGGCAAAAGCATGTGTAGGCATGCTCGCCCCCTCTGTCTCCCGGTGACGTTGTGAAGTGTGCTACACTATTATGCCTCCTCCGCCATGACAGAAACTTCAGACACTGTGAGCCAACATAAAGATTTCACTCCTTAAATTGTTCTGTCAGGTGTTTTGTCAGACTAATGAAAACCAAATAATGGTCATTTATCTTAAAGTAGGGATAATAATAGCGTTTTCCTCAGAAAGGTTTTAAATTGTGGCCAGGCAATATTCCGAAAATATCCCACCCATCCTGAGAGACTGTAACTTTTGCTGGACTTAATAACACACCTCCAGGTCACTCACAACTTGACTTAAGACTGTTACCCACTGTGTACTCCAGGGAGGCTTAAGCTGCCTTTTGAGAGAACAATATAACAACCAACCTTACTTCTCTTGGATTTTCCAAGGAACCTTATAGCTACAATCTTAAACTGTATCCTCTTCCCTGCCTCTGACCCAGATAATACCTGTGTATATAGCTGAAAGCAAAGCAAATACAGAAGTGGAAAGCAATTTCCTAAAATGTACCATAAAGATTGAAAGCAACCACTTATGGCAATTGGTTGATAAACAGCCCTGTTTGTTATCTGGGTCAATTGGAGCCAGTGACTTAATCTCTAGTGAAACTGTTAAGAGATTTCTGTAAAGTATCCCATTCCTCCCCCCGCCCCCATGATGCTTTCTATGCTGTTCAATAAATACAGAGCAAAGCCTTTTGTTAGGGTCAGACATACAACCACACAGCCATGACAGACACACACAGCTCAAACAACAGACAAATACAAGGAAAACCAGATTCACAGGACAGCCTTGAGGCAGGCAGAGATTCAGAGTCATGGGACAGACAGGTTAGACGTGGCAGGGAGCACAAAGTAGAGAATTCAAATCTGGACTTGTTCTTGGTTAAACAACTCCAAGGAGAAATGCTTTGGTTTCTTTCCTTAACTGCAACAGTGATGAATTATGGGTAACTCGGACTTAAGCACTTATGCGTTATAATCCACATGTTAAATACAGTTAAATGGTGTGTGCAGTAAGTGTTATGTCTATAGATGATGTACTCAAAGAAGTAATGAGAGATTGTCAACAATGAGAGCAAGGGTTGACCCAGGAGACACTTTACTCCAACAGGGCCATGAGTGCCTCACTTAGCACCTTTGTCTTGCCTTCTCTGGTCCGGGTAACTGTCCCAGTCGGTGGTTGGATTTCACCAACAGTGTGTAACTCTTTTCCATATTGTAAAATTACTTCAGGGAGCCACTGTGTAGACAGGTACCCTGTAGTCCAAGAGTTTTTGACTAGTTCTGCTTTCTTTTTTATGGTTTTTAATTTTGTGGTGAGCACATAGAAAAGATAGCGTTTACCCTTTTAACTATTTATACATGTACAAACAGGTCAGAGAGCAGTAAGTATGCTGATGTCCCTGTGAACCTATCTCCAGAACTCAGTCATCATCCTTGTATCTATTAAATAGTGACTTCCACTCCATGTTCCCCCAGGGTGCCGGAAACTACCCCTCCCTTTGTCTCTGGGAACTTGACTTTTTCAGGTATTTCTGATAAATCACACAATACTTGCAGGATTTATCTCGTGTCTGGTTTCTTTCACTTAGAGTGAAGCCGAAGGCTCGTGGGCTGCAGTAGATTCAAGCTTCTTTCGTTTTTAGGGCTGGATAATAGTCTAGGATATTACTAGACCATACGTTACCCGAGGATGGTCCTTTGTGTGGAGCTGATGTTTGCTAAGAAACAGATGAAGCTTCTCCACCCTTGATCACACGATTCACAGGTTCAAGTAAGCATCTGACTAACAAGAAAGAGTAATCTGCACTCTGAATATATACCCACACATCTTCAAGGTACTTGACAGAGCTCTTCTTAGTCACCTTTCACCTACCTTAATTACATTCAGAATTCATTCATTCATATTCTTTCTTTCTCCCTCCTGCTTCTCTCTACTTCTAGAAAACTATGTCCTCTAAAAAAAAAAAAATCAAGAAAGCAATCAATATTGAAAAACCTCTCCCTCATGAAGAATAAGATTTATTCCAGAACTTACTCTAAACGACCCACCTTGCACCCTGATTCCATCAAGATAAAATGTTTCTCAGTGTGAGCCCCAGGTGGTGGCATTCCCACTTAAACTTTGATGCCATGGAAACCGAGCAGCGTTCTTCACACACCTGATCTCCCCATGGGCAGGAGGCTTTGCTTGGACACCATGCCCACATGGTGTTTATAACCAGTCAAAGTGTAACAGGGCAAAGAGAGCAGCTCCTTTTGTGATGAGAGGGCGGATTACTCTGGGTAAGATTTTGCTGCTTGTTCATCAAAGCTGGCACCTTCTAGACAGACTTTTTTTTTTTGGTTTTTCAAGACAGGGTTTCTCTGTGTAGCCCTGGCTGTCCTGGAACTCACTCTGTAGACCAGGCTGGCCTCGAACTCAGAAATCCACCTGCCTCTGCCTCCCAAGTGCTGGGATTAAAGGCGTACACCACCACTGCCCGGCCTAGACAAACTTTTTATTGAATTTATCTCAGGCCAACTATCTGCCTTGTCTCAGGTCATTTATTGACTCGTGTTTTCTTTCGAAACTGGCTGTATGGCTTAGAGTTTTATCTTTAAAGACCCACGCTTGCTTGGTGCATAGTAATTATTGTAAGGTTACAGCTGTGCTTAATTTTTAGTAGGGGCTGAAAGACGATTTTACACACTCAACAGAAGGTTGGGGGCTGGTTTCTGCTAGCGTTCTCGCTCTATTAGACAGGAATCCTGACAGGCAGAGCGAGGCTACCTTGCTGTTAGTAGCTAGCCATGAGCGCCTCCAGTTCTTTGCCCTGTCCTCTGAGTTCCCTCAGCCCCAGCTCCAGCCCCTCTGCCCACCTCTCCCCTTCCCCCCCCACCCCCCATTGCTTAGGCCTTCTAGGCAACTCTTTCAAAGTCATTCTGCTCTCTGGTTCTGGCTCTCCGTTTTACCTCTGTGGTCTCAGATCCCTGCAATTATTGGTGCCAGAGCCCCAGCCTTCTACCTTTCTCAGCTCTGGAGCACTACCCTTCTGCACTTTCTGTCTCTTGCCACTTTAAGGAACTCTTAGCAGCCATCCTTCTAGGTGTGCTTGGGGCTAGTAGCCCCATGTTAACTGCTCTTAGTGCAACCAGCTCAACTTACCCTACCTATAAAGACCATGGGTAGGCAATCAAACCTCGCCAAGAGACTCTACTGTGACCTATGCACAAAGCAACAGTGCATAGGTATAAAGCCTTCTGACCTGACGAAAGTGGGCAGAGGATTGCCTATGCAGCTGGTGATATATCCAGTCATACTGGGGTAGACAGTGTCCTGTCTGCTAACAACAAACTCTTACTTAGCCATGCCACTCTGCACAGGGCACGGGACCTTTCTAACTTGGTTGTCTGGGGTGGGGGGTATCTGCATACTGAATAGAGAGACATCTGGAGCAGCAGTAGGTTGAGGTCACTTGAAGCTGTTGTGTTCGGAGCCATTGCAGGACATCTGGAGCAGGCTTCCATGAAGTTGGTGAGGTTGAAGTCACAGTTGCTACAACTTCTGAAGAGAATTTAGGAGCTATGGCAATGTCACTCACAGTCCAGCCGCACTTGGGGGCCACAGCAATGGCTGTCAATCTGCTTGAGTAAAGATTCTGCTCTGTCTGGGTTCCTTGGAATGACCTGACAGCTATCAACCAAGCAGCCAGATTCTAGCTCCTGCCAACCCCTGACCATTTCCAGAGTTTAAAGGGAAGCCAGAAGACATTAAGAAGTGCTTGTAACCAGATCCAACACAGAATTAACATATTCTCCAATGAATTCTATAAAGCACTTAACTCATGGCTTAATGCTCTTACAAAGTAAAAAACACCCATGTGAAAAGATCCAGTCTCTCTTGCCATTATCTTAAGTGTATGGGGTTCAGGGAGAGCTTCTAATGATAACCATATGCAGACACACAGAAGAAAGCATCAAGAAGAAACTAAGAACCTACACACATCTAGCTTTTAGAAGAGCTAAGGAAGTTCTTTTAACGTGTAGACTTCCATTGTAATAATAGTAGATTGAAGTGACTCTTGGTCACTTTTCATTTCTATTTTACATGTTTCCAAATTCCAAATCTAGTTTGGCTTTTTGCAATAAAATGGTGGTTCTTAGATAAATATCATAGATTAACACCTAGGTGGGTCCCTGGGTGAGATTGTTGGCACCTGTATTAGACAGGGAGCTAGGTTCCAGGCCAGGGAACTCTGGCATTTTCCTGACACTTTCTGTAGGATTTTAAAGTGTCAGGCCTTTCATGATGAACATGGAAGCAGCCTGGGATATTAGCTGTGAAAGAACCTTCCTTCCTAGCTGGTCTACCTCATAACCAACCTATATATCTCTTGACCTATATATCTCTTGACCTATACATCGTTTAACCTATATATCTCTTATCCATTGTTTCATCTCTGTACATAGTAAGACTACCACAGAGCAGGGACAAACAATATTTGAATTTTTCTTCTCTAGTCAAATTGTAATAAACTGTTTTTTGTTTGTTTTCTTTTAACCTGTTTTCTGTCTCTCAGAGGCAGAAGCACAAGGACTACTGTAAGTCTGAGGCCAGCCTCAGTTGTATAATGGGTTCTGGGTCAACCAAGGCTACACAGAGCGTATTTTAAAACCCAGGCGGAAGTGTTATTCAAAAGATTACACTTCTATATGGAAAAATTAGCACTGTTTTTGTTGTTTTATTTTTTGAGTTCAAAACTGGGTCTGCTGGCACACCTCTACAATCCCAGCTACCTGGGGAGACTGAGGTAGGAGAAGGCGAACTCAGAGAGCACCCTGGGCTACAGGCTGAATTGAGAGCAGTCTGAGTAACTTACAGAGACTCCATCACGAAGTTAAAGGCAGGAGTATGAGGTCTCAGTCCCTCCATACATAGAAATGAGCCCCAGCTGGACTGCAGGATTTCTGGAGGTTGGATAAAATCCAGTGTTCCTTGGGAACTGGTCACATGGGTTTTCCATCCACAAAGGCGCCGCCCCTCCCCCAAGGTACTCATCTCTTTATAATCCATGTAATGTTCACCCAGAGCTCTCTTGCTTCTCTCTTTTTTCTCTCTGCTCTAGGTACTTTTGGATGCCTCTGTATCTTTTCTCTCTTTTATCCACAATAAAACCATTCCCCCTAATGGAGCGGTCATGTTGGCTGATTCTTTACTGAGCACCGTTGAATACAGGGAAGAGGATATCCTTGAAATAAAGCTCAGTGGTAGAGCCCAACCCTTTTTATGTTTGGAAAACTTTCAGATTTACAAAACAGGGGAAAATGGTACAAACACATCCTTCAATAGTTTTCTTCAAATGCCAACATGTTAAAAAAAACCTCTACATTATAGTGCTTAAAACCAGTAGTAACTCAACATTGTCATTCTGTGAGTAGCTTAAGGGTCTTAGTAAAATTTTCCATTTCTCCACTTATTTAAAAATGTCTATACTGGTTTTATAATCATATGTTATTTGTAATATGGTTTTTGATTTAAAGGGATTTCACCCCCTATCTGCTAGTCCTCAGAATTGTCAGCCATATCAAAGCAAACACGGATGCTGTTGAAAACCAATGCCACAGGTAGGAACATCTCCAAGATCATCCAGTGTTAGTCCTTGAATAGAAAAATCTTTCCATTTAGCCAAGAAAAGATAAAGTGCCATTTTTCACTGATTCAGTGTTGATGTTGGTCTAAATTCATATCCTGAGATCTTATCTCCCAGTGGGATGCCACCCGGAGGCTGAGCATATGGGAAGTGTTGTGAGGATACAACTCACAGGATGGGGTTAGTGCCCATTTTTCTCTGGTGAGAAAGCTTGGTTCCCTCCCTGATTTGCGGGCACCAGAAGAAGAAGAATCAAAGATCGTCAGTAAGGGGGACTTTAGAATGACATGCGGGAGACGTGGAAAGATAACAGGAGTAGAGCTTACCACCCTGAGCTACCGTCTGTCTCCCCCTTCAAACACTGAGGAGTGTGTCACTGTTGAGAGTTGAGATCAGGCCATGCCTGGCTCTATGTGGTCAAACACTGGTTTTCCCAGGCTGTTTCTTGCCCGGAGGGACTCCATTTTACAAACATTTTGATACCATTTTGAGTGCACAGAGGCAGAATGACTCTGCACTTTGGTGGGCACATAATTCAGTCTGCTTGGCACTGTTCATATGGCAGAGGAAAAAAAAAATGACTCGTTCCTAAAAGTAAAAAACAAAACAAAACAAAACAAAACAAAACAAAACATAAGATTCCATTCTAGAAACATCACAGCAAATTGGTATTTTGTAAGCATGTAGGTATAAAAATCCTGTCATGAAAACCAGGCCTAAGAACTTATCAGACACAGCAGTCCAAAGAAAGGGTGCAACATTGTACCTAGAAACCAGAACACGACGTCACAATGACAATGGCCCTGACATCTGTCACCTGATTACCCTGTGTGTATGTCAGCAGTGTGACAGCAGGCAGAGGACTCCCAGCTGTCACAGGAGCTTCAGCTCAGCTTGTCCCCATTGCAGATATAGCCTATTGCCATCAGTTTGTCTGTCTTCCACTTGTCCATCCGGGCTTGCTATCCATCTGCTCACATGCCTATCTGAGCCTAGTCTGCCCCTTTCCTCTACAGCCCCATGTTTCTCTACCTAGCTTCTGCAGCTCAAATCAACATGCCTTGGGCTCCATGACAGTGCCTCCAGCAGATCTCATCTCCCACAGAGAGCCCCTGGCAACCCTACCAGCTCCCTCCTCTGTCTCTCAGCCCTCTTTAAGAGCTCAATGCACTCTGCTGAGCATCCTTTAGCCTTTTGTACCCATTAGGTCTCTCTCTCTCTCTCTCTCTCTCTCTCTCTCTCTCTCTCTCTCTCTCTCTCTCTCTCCACACTCTCACACTGACTTGCATTGTGCGATCTGAGGGTTCTTTGTATTTAAGAACTTGGCTGGCTATCGGGGGAAAAATGGGACTCCTTGGCAAGTTGCTGCCAATGAAGGTGGTTTGTGAATTTACGGACATTCAACAAATTCTAACCTCATGGGAAAACAGACGCGTCATCTGTTTCTCACAGTTGCCCACAATCAGCACAGTTTACCTTGACTCTGAGCCAGCAAAGCTGTGTGGCACTTCATCAGCCTAGACCAAGGGAGTGCCGTGCTTCCTTCAGAATGGATTAAGTTTTTCAGAACAAATAAAATATGTGCTTAGGAGGCAGAGGTCATAAACGTGGGGAAAAGGCTTTGGGGTGTTTTGGGTATTACAAGTGACTGTCCACAGTCACATTCCAAACGTGAACCGAAGCGTATCTAGGTTTCATTTTATTCCCAGCCTTGACAGACGGTGACATCAATGCCAAGCAGTGCTGAGTCATCTATTTCAATGTGGCCTGAGGTCTGGTGACTGGCTCTCCCAGATCATTACATGTCAGCAGAGAAACAAACTCACTGGGTGTGCCACTGGCTCCTCTCCACGCCCCTCCTGCTCTTCCTGCCTGGCCAAGTAGAAACCAAAATTAAATGCACACTCTAGGTCATTGGGAAAGTTAATTTTTAGATTTCAGTCTTTTGGGGAATCAACCAACATGTAGTAATATCTTCTTATGTAGAAAAATATCTGTGGGCATGAATATTCCTCCTAAACAACTTAAATATTTATAAAATACTTATAAGTATTTCTTTTCAGTTGTATGCTATGGCACACACCTGTAATCAGTACTTGGGAGCTGAGACAGGAGGATTCTGTCTCAAAATCCGTTTGGATTACATATCGAGTTAGTGCCCAGTATAGGGTTATAGATAAGATTCTGACTCAAGGAAAGCAAAACAAAACATTTTCTTAAAATTTCACACACACAGTTTAATTTTTTCAAAATCTATTTTTAATGATGGTTCTTAAACACTTTAACCTCCCTTTTAGCTCACCACCCACCAGGGGTAATGCGAAAGAAAGGATATAGGGAAAGTGGACCTGTTTAGAAAGGTTCTCTGGAGCAACTCCCATCTGTGTTGTCTGGAAATCTGCAGTTCAGTTCACAGGTCAGCAACAGCAGCTCGATCCACTCACAAACACTTCACAGATGCATACACCAGCAGTCCAGTTTGACAGAGTTGGGTTAGCAGCATGACCTAGCAGAGACAGTCAGGCCTCAGTCTTGGCACAAGTCAGCAGAGTGAGCCAGGGAGGAACACCAGGAAAAGTTCTCATCTATGCCTCTCTCGGGGAAGCGAAGATCAGCGAAGACCTGAGACCAACAAGCATTACAAGCCAAGCTCAGCCCCCATCATCATCAGTTGAGTTCTATCTATGTCTCTCCAAACAACACATGTCCTGCACTGGTCTTGTCTCGTCACGTGTCTTGCCACAGCATGTGCATCTGTCTCAGCTGACATTACTCTGCCAGTCAGCCTGAGTCATCGGTAGGGGCGAGAAACTACAGCACACCACCAGAAGTTTTTTGATGCATTTCTTTCTATGGAGCCCCAACAAATGGAGCCCACTACACAATGTAAGACAGATCAATACAAGCGTGTTGTTAGTGAAGAATCCTTCATCACATGTCCATTTCAGGAAAACACTCCTTCACATGTTTGCCCCAGCAGAACACCACCTGACACAACTGACTTCCCAAAGAACCCTTAAGTTTCCACTACACACACACACACACACACACACATCTGTGTAGACGCTCATATAGCAAGGCATGGGTACAATGATCAGAGGACAGTTTCTCTGAATCCCATCTCTTTTCTCATTATGTGGGGTCTGTAGGTTGAATTCAGGTTGTTAGGCTTGGCAGCAAGTATCTTTGCCCACTGAGCCAACTCACAGGCCAGAGAAAATATTTTTATCTGAGAGGATACAACTGTCTCATATAGTTTATGTTAAAAAAATAAAAATAGGCTTTTATTTCTTAAGTATTGTAAATACTTTGGGAAGAAGGAGATGGAGTGAAATTCTCTTGGGTTTATTCAGTCAGAGTGATGCAGCTAGCATGATGACATTATACACCAATATTTTATTGCTGTTAAGAAAATCTCATACTTTAATGGCTTAAAACATCAGTATTATTAGCTCATTTAAAATATGTGCTTATTTTATTTTATGTGTATGAGTGTTTGCCTGAAATGGTGTATGGGCACCCCAGGAATGCCTGGTGTTTGAGAAGGTCAGAAGAGGGTGTCAGATCCCTGGAACTGGAGTAACAGACTGTTGTGAACCACCATGTGGGTGCTTGGAACTAAATCCAGGTCCTCTGAAAGACTAAGAAGTGCTCTTAACAATTGAGTCCTCTTCTCAGCCCCAAGCTCATAGCTTTCTGGAGTAAGTACACTCTTGTTCAGCAGTGTACGGAGGAAACCAATGTGTCAGCATGTTGGGGAGTGATGTTGTTGGGCCTCTGGTCCTCTTCTGGCTCTGGACTATTGAAGATGCGCTCTTCACTCCACATGTATGCATCCATACATCCAGTTCCATTGGCTCTGTCTGAACATGGTGCCATCTTCGATCTATAGCAACCAAGAGTTGCACAGCGATGTTCATAGGCTCCTTACCTACTGGCACTCAGTGTGGCCATGAGATTGGCCAAGATAGGTTCATTTGATAACAAAGAAGATAACGATTCAGGACCAAACAAGAGGAGATACTGTCTGCTTACCAAAAAGGATGCTTCCATGAACTGAGTGGACAATAAGCAAATACTTACACCATTCCGAAATACTCATCAATAAATCATGACACCATGCTTGCAGGGACCTAAGAATTCTATGACCTATCTCTAACTAAATGATTTGTGTAGATGGAGTCTTACTCGGGGATCTGGGCTTCCTGGGGTAGCCTAAGGGGCTGCGATGTTGGCAGGAGTGAGGATTGTAAATGTGAAGATTACCATAGAAAACATTTAGAAAAGAACCTGGAACTTGTAAAGAAAATATCTACACTCAAAATATGCAGAAGTGAGCAAAAGAGATCGCTGTCACAGGCCCAGCATTCCTCTGAGCTTCGCTTTAAATCATTAAAGCAAAAATAACTATAAAAGCAAGTTTATAGACAGGAGGTCGAGACAGACTGCCTGTGTAACCCATGCTAGTCTGTGGGATCAGTCCCCCGCAGCAAAATACAGAAGCCAAATGAAAACCCAGTAGGGTTTCCTGCTTCATAATGGTATCTGTGAGGGAGGTCATGTCGCTGTTAATATGTACACGGTTGGATATTTTCAGTTATTACCTAATAGGGTAAAAGGAAAAACAAATGGATCCAAGGTCTTTCTAAAGCAAAGAACATGGTGTTGAGATTTCACAGTTGCAAATCTGTGTCAATATTCGATTCACCATGTTAGGTAAATAAAATGGCGTCATTATCCATTCACAGGATGTGAAGAAAACTGCACACTGAGAAAGACATGTGGAACAAAAATACTCCATCCTAATTCATATGTCAAGGAAACAAGGCAGAGTTTCTATTCTGTCCACAAAGAGCAGATTTAAAACACCACCGACCCCTCCATCGGAACAGAAAACACCACAGCGTGTCTGCATTTGCCCGAGACTTTATTGCCCCTTTGCCCATATTTCTATTTAGTAATTTATTTTATAAAAACACACTGGTTGTCTTTTCACTCTGTTGTGTAGTGGGCATTGCCAGAACCCACTACCAGGGGCTGAGAGATCTATAAGTATAAGAAACCAGAAGGACAGTTGATCACTCTTATTCAGCTTGATGGCTGCTAGGGCCAAGCCTACATTTTAAACATGAGGAACACTAAAAACATGTGAAAGAAAGCTTCGTGTCCACTCTAGACCTGGCTTCACGTCATCGGTGTCCACATGTCTCTGCATGCATTACTTCATCTTGGTTTTGTGGTTCACAACTGCTTCAAATTGAATATTCTGTACACGACGTATAGCCTTTAAGGCACGTTCAGGAAGAAACCTACATTTAAAAAAAATAAGAAATTTCAATTTGAAGTTTTGATGCCAGTGTTCCTTTTTGTTGTCAATTTAAAAAGCACCCTGGTATATTTTAGAAGACTAATATTTATTTTCTCTGAATTTAGTCAGGAGTTGTCAACTTATTTCTAGTTGAGTGTGACAGTAGTAAGGTTTTCAAAACCTACTGAAAACAAGTAACATTAAACATGTGATTTATGAGATTACGTTGTGTGCTATTTTGACTGAAGTCAACTTTCCTTTGTCATTTCAAAGGAGGAAAAATTAACAGCCTACAAAACTGTAAGAGTTGATCTGTCAGAAATAATTTCCAATTGCATAATGTTTTTACAAAGTGATTTAATTTATTTTAATCTTATTTATAATGTAAAAGTATCTGATGATGATAATATTGGCTTCTAAAGTTTTAGCCTAGAAAATAGCATTTTAATTATTAAAGAAATGTCTACAAGTAATTTCATAATTTATCAATTCTGTATTTAATTTTGACATGTTTCTCATAATTCACCATTGTATATAATATTGAGATAGATATCCCACAGAACATACATATTTCTGTCAACATAAATTCCTAGAAATAAGTTTACTAGATAAAATTTTATGCACAATTAAAAAAATAGATAAGCTTACCAACCTTATTCATAACTTCAACCCTTCCCATTGATACTCTGTACTCACTGAGAGTTTACCACCCTTTGGCTAGAGAGTATTAATCAGTACAAAATTATCAATTTGTCAACAGGAATGTAATTACCATTAGAATGCATTAAGCAAAAAAAAAAAATTAAGTATTTTATGCTTAACAGATTATATTCTAACCTCAGACAACTAGATGAAGGAAAAAACTTTCACAATAAGCTGAGATCTAGTTCAAAGAGCACTGACAGGTTTTTTTGGTTATTGCTCTGGTTTTTTTTGTTTGGTTGTTCTTTTTGTTTTTGTTTTTGCTAAGTCTAATGGATAGTTTTCACCTGAACTCAATAAAGCTACTCTTTGAAGAAAAATAAAATAAAATGTGCCCTGAAGCGTTTTTACCCACGTCCAGTTTTCCTCTACTCTTGGTTGTTTGCTTAGTCTCCCCCTCCCCAATTCCCAACTGCAGTGATTTATATATAATATAGCACCACTCTTTCACAATAGCAAAATCGGATGAGATCTTCTACCAATGATAACCTAAAACTGACACCAAGCTCACTTCCGAAAGCGGCAGTGTATTCTGGAGCCAAGAGCTCAGAGTCCACCGTACGTCCCCTTCCCCCTTTGCCTGTGTCCAGACTATTACTTTAGAGAAGAAAAAACCAAAGAGCCTTTATGGTGTCCCCACACCCTGTACTTTTAAACCTGTCTTTCCTTCTGTCGAATAGACTTAAGCAAAATTTGGGCCAAGATGGCAGACGTATTCCACAAAGGGCATCGTCCCCGAATGTCAAGGAATCCTGAGTAAGGCGTTAACAGGGAAAACGGAATTTTCACTGCGGCCATGGGGAGTTTCCATAGCAACGCTCACGTCTGAAAATCTGTCTATAAGAACATTTCTATTTATGCTTTAGCGTTCCAGGGTTCTGCATGTACTTACTTTTCCAGTATTAGAGAAATATTGAGATAGGACGGAACAAAGATCATTTTCTTGTTGGTAAGTACTCCATCTATCAGACACTTTGCAACTTCTTCCGGCTCTAATACCGGCCATAACCTGCCGGAAGAGCGGGGGTGGGGGGAAGAGTTTATCTCCATCTATATTTTATTTCTTCCTTTGGATGCTGGAATGAACCCAGAATTTTCACACATACTAAGCATGTACTCTGGCGTTGAGGTAAAACCCCAGCCTCTCAATTGATATTGTTTTAAATTAACAAATGAAGGAAATCATACTGTCTCTACACCAAATTTAGAGTTAGGATTTAAAATGTTCCAGGCTTCCCTGCATGGACCTCCCCTCCCCCCTTCCCACAACCCACACTCACATCTTGTTATCACATCCTTGTGCTCTTGGGTCTAGTAGGTCTGTCTGTTACTTCACCAGGTCAAAATAATTAAATCACAACAAGGTACGAGATGGCAGGGACAGAGGAGACAAGGGGAAATGTTGTGCATAGCATTACTCGGGGGCTAGGAAGGAAACACCAGACTTCCCATGCCCGTTGGGTGTAAAGAGAATCTTTTATGTCTGAGTACACTTCCTGTTAGGTGTGGGTCTCCATAGAGCTGAATTGTTTTGAGGTGTTCAGTACTTAAGATTTGCTTCTCCTGCAGTTTTATGGGAATTTAAGATTTGTATAAGGAGTGCTCTGCTACAGCTGGCAATGTGGCATTTCTTGATTCAAAGGTTGCACACATGTATCATTGAGAAATGCTTATAACTTATGTCCAGTATTGGAGTCTTGCCCATTAATGAAGGTGAGAGAAAAATCAAAGCATAAAAATGGATTTTAGATGTCACAACAAGGTTAGCATGGCTAGGCATGGCTGTGTCGGTATTGGAACTGAATCCCAAGAGATAGCCTGTGGTTTCCGCAGACTCGTGTGTGACTGAGATGCCTGTGAGGTGGACTAGCAAACCATCACACAGAGGCACACTATCCTGGCTCTGTCTCTTCCCTTCCAAATTTTGCAATGGAGTTTTCAATCCAGCCTTAGAGCCACATCTGACATGAGCATCTCAATGTCAGCCTCAGACAGGAGGGGAGATTCAGGGTCCAGAGCCTGAGGGGGAACATTCCTGAGCCCTGGACATTGCCATGTCTGCAGCTATGGTTGCTCCAGGCTCATGGCCATCCTAATGGTGTTCTTACTTTTCTCCCTCATGGTGTCTTCCCCTGGAGTGGCAGGGTATTCCTGACAAAGCGCATCAGACTCCATGATGAACACATGCCAGGATTTTAATGGGCCCCACTGTCCCATGTAAGAAAGCAACTAGGGATGCCAAGAAGTGCTTGTTAACAGGAGCCTGATATAACTGTCTCCTGAGAGGCTCTGCCAGAGGCTGACAAATACAGAGATGGATGCTCACAGCCAACCATTGGACTGAGCACGGGGTCCCCAATGGAGGAGTTGGAGAAAGGACTGAAGGAGCTGAAGGGGTTTGCAACTCCATAAGAAGAACAACAATATCAACCAACCAGAGATCCCAGAGCTCCCAGGAACTAAACCACCAACCAAAGAATACACATAGAGCGGCCCATGGCTCTAGCCGAATATGTGGCAGAGGATGGCTTTGTCGGAGGAGAGGCCTTTGGTCCTGGGAAGGCTCGATGTACCAGTGTAGGGGAATGCCGGGGTGGGGGGGGAGGCGAGAGTGGGTGGGGGGTGGGGGAGTACCCTCATAGAAGCAGGGAGAGGGGAGAGGGGATATGGGGTTACAGGAGGGGGGAGAAACAGGGAAAGGGAATAACATTTGAAATGTAAATAAAGAAAATATCCAATAAAAAGAAAGGAAGAAAAAAAAAAAAACTAGGGGTTGAGATAGTGCCACCAGATTTACTTAAATGATCAGGACATACTTGTTAAGTACCCATGACCTACTCAAGACTCCATCGTCTGGGAGGGCTCCAGCTTAAAGGTCAGCACCGCTGATTTCCATCTCACCTTGTACTCGGGTTTTTGAGGAAGCCAGTATTCACGAACACAGGGCAGAGGCATGTGGTTTTGATACCAGTTTTCCCCAAGGTGTCCAGTTCTGCAGTCAGTGCTCTGTGGAAGCCCACAGCAGCGAACTTGCTTGCGCTGTGAGAAAATCAGCCATCAACAAAGGTGAGTGGACAGTCTCAGGGCCTGTGAGAAGGCAGCTTCATTTGTCCCAACCTGCTACTCTAGTTTTTCTGAGAGAGCAAAGGACCATTTGGTTTTATTTTCTTATGTATTAAGCAGAATTCTGAACATGCACAATACCTGTTTTTTTCCTTTTGGGGTGCTGGGGATTGAACTCAGGGATTGACACATGGTAAGCATGTATCCCCCCAAGACCCCTGTTTCTAATTTCTAGCAAAGCTAGCAAAAGGACCACTTTACAGATGGGCTTAATGTTTTTCACTGTATATATGACCTTTTCTACGGTCCAGTCAACCGTACAAATGTTTCTTAATCAGGTTTTATTAGTTTTTAATCTTTAAAAAAATGTGAGTCAGAAAAAGATGCTTAAAGCACTATGAAACCAACACTGACACACTTTTGCGGGGTTGTGCTCATTTCTCCTCTCTTGATTAAAGAGTTGATGCTGTCTCTCTTGGCACTGGTAGCCTCACTGGTTTCCTGACACCATTATGAGTATTTGGAGTTAAAGGGCTCCCAATGGCATTGGTAGGGTTGTGTTTGTATGTGCAACCTTTAACCTTTTGTTCTTTCATTTTTCTGATTATAAAGTATAGATAACAAAATATAAGGCTGTGTTGGGGATTCAATAAATTAGTATATGCATAGTGTACTAGCTGTATTTGTGTGTCAACTTGACTCAAGCTGGAGTTATCACAGAGAAAGGAGCCTCCCTTGAGAAAATGCCTCCATGAGATCCAGCTGTAAGGCATTTTCTCAATTAGTGACCAAGGGTGGGAGGGCCCCTTGTGGGTGGTGCCATCCCTGGGCTGGTAGTCCTGGGTTCTATAAGAAAGCAAGCTGAGCAAGCCAGGGGAAGCAAGCCAGTAAGTTACATCCCTCCATGGCCTCTGCATTAGCTCCTGCTTCCTGACCTGCTTGAGTTCCAGTTCTGACTTCCTTTGGTGATGAACAGCAGTGTGGAAGTGTAAGCTGAATAAACCCTTTCCTCCCCAACTTGCTTCTTGGTCTTGATGTTTGTGAAGGAATAGAAACCCTGACCACCACATAGCACACATAGGAACTTATTATCTACGAGGATCTATATAAGTTTTAATTGTGTCTTCTGTCCAGGTGACAAAAAAAAAAAATCAGTGTTAGAAGTTATCTCTGTCTCTGTTTCCATTCTCTCTCTCTCTCTCTCTCTCTCTCTCTCTCTCTCTCTCTCTCTCTCTCGTGTGTGTGTGTGTATGTGTGTGTGTGTGTAATGGAAACCTGAACTACATTGAAATTTAACTCATCTGTGACCATGTTTGGTGGGAGAGATGGTTAGTCTGTGGTCAAGTTTAGCTCTGAATATGCCTATAAAGAAATAACACATGCATCTGCCACACCCTCCTATCTTGGGAACATTGTTTCTGAGATCATTGTGTATAGCAGTAGGGAAACAAGATGCCAATAGCAGACCTCGCAGGGATGAGCTGCAGATGGCGAGTGTGTCTGTGTCCCCAGGACACAGTGTGCAGTGTGTGTATCTCCTGGGAGGGCAGAGCTGCTCCGTTTTCTTCTCTCACACACGCACGCACATAGACCACACTATACCTCTGTGCTCGGGTTAGCTTCTGGGCGCTTTGCTTCTCACTCTGTTGTGTTTCTTGTCTCAACACTACTCATTCTAGGAACCCTAAAATAATCTAAATAAAATTAGAGCCAGTTCCTTTGTTTTAAAAGTCATTTAAAAGTTATCCTAATGTGCTATGTAAATTCCCTATGTCCAAATTACTAAGCTGTGGGCATTGAGGCCTGAAAACTAATAATCCCTAATTATTCCCTAGAATTAATCCCTATAATTATTTAATTATATAATGCATGAATATATTTATACATATATTTATAAAATTATAATACATAATATTTATAAAACACATAAGTATATTAATTCTAATAATCCTTATAATAATTCCCTATAAATAATCCCCAAACTAATAAGCAGAAATGCACAGCACCGTGCATGAGCAAGAGATACCTACCAATAAGGGACGAGATAAGGAATCACTCCGTGGCCGCACACTGAAGCTACTGTGACAATGTGGCCAGAGTTTTTTCTCAGCATTGATGGAAGGAGTTCTTTTATGATCTTAAGATCCATGTAAAAAGGAAAGAAACAAGAACATGGGCATTAGGTGGATTCCAGGTCAGGCCTTTTCATTTTCAATGCCTCTACTGTAGCGGAGGAAGAGGCGTTGGAAAATATACACTTGCAAGACTCTGAGGTTCCTTCCACATGGCAGAAAGAGAGAGTAACCGTGATGGTTTGGGGCAGTATTCAGAGTGTCCCCTAGATCATGCGGAGGACCTGTGCCAGCGTGCACGCCCCTTCTTCCCTTCAGGAGGAATTAAGTAGCTCCTTTCTGGATTTGCCACATAAGCAACATTGTTATTTTTCACAGTGTTAGGGAGTAACCCCAGGTCTTTGTGCACGCCAGGCAAGGCAAACCCGGGGCTGCTGAGCTCTGAGCAATTTTGTCAAGGGAGAGATCCACTGTTTGGGGAACTGAAGGATGATTTACCCTTTTACAAGTTCTTGGCTCCAGTTTGACAAATAGGAATCTGTACTCACATTAAAGCAGTTGAAGTTCTATCTTGGCCCACAGCCACCATGCATAGGGAGAAGAACCAAATCTCTTTCTTGTAACAGTATACATTATAGGATACATTATGGGAAACAAAAGATTTTTTGTTTCCAGAAAAAGCCTCACTGTACAGTGTGAAATATCAGACGATTTTACGAGGATTTTACAGACCCACTCTTCAAATTCTATGTAAATTCCTAGAGCCCAGACTGCCAAGTCAATCAATCTCTCTACCAGCCCTGCCTGCAGATCCATACGGAGGAAATAAGGGTTGCTGGTTCTCTAAACCTCTACCTTTTGATACATTTTGTGACATGGCTATAATTCCCTATTAATTATTAGATAACTAATATACAGGGTCTCTGTGTTGTGTGACTGGGATGTTAGCCAGGTCACGAGGGGCTGATGAAGGATGCTCTTCAAATCCAGGTTTGCTCCAGGTGCAATAGTAATATGGAGGTCCCACAGCGTTAATTCATATAAATGCTCCTCCAGAGGGTTGAGAAGCATACTTCAGTTTCTCACAAATAACCAATAGTAAGAAATCTGATTCATCTCTCTACACTTCAGAATTCCACAGATCTAACAGGTATGTTCATCCCACAGCCCATAGGCTGTCTATGACCAAGATTAGCTATGAATATAGACCAATGCAAACTTGTGAACTGACACAAAACATTTTGAGATTTTTTCCCCCTTTTGGTAACTCGATTGTGAAGTTCTCAGGCAGGAACTTTGGAGATGATAATGTTATGTCAAAATGTCTACTTATCTCAGAGCCTAATCCAAAGTGTCCCCAACTCCTGCACATATCTAAGTAGTCATTCAATGTCCTTTCAGCCCTAAACACCTACGAAGGGAAGACACAGACAGATGTATGCAGCATACATTTCCTCTAAAATATTGGAAAGATCTACAGAGGAAATCTTAGCAAACCTTTACAAATATTTTTAATTAAGTAATTAATTAATTTTTGTAGATCTGGCACACACCAGGCCCTATGTTAGACAAAATAAACCAAATGGCTCTCTCTTTTGGGTGTCCTGTGTCTACTTGAACTCTGAACCCTGCTGCCAGAGACATGTGGTTCTTCTACTCAAACACATTACAAGATTCCTGACTTACAAAACAAAAAATGGGGCTGGAGGGATGGCTCAGCAGTTAAGAGCACTTCCAGAGGTACTGAGTTCAATTCCCAACAACATGGTGGCTTACAACCATCTGTAATGGGATCTAATGCCCTCTTCTGGTGTGTCTGAAGACAGCTACAGTGTATTCACATACATAAGATAAATAAATCATTTTTTTTTTTCGAGACAGCGTTTCTCTGTGTAGCACTGACTGTCCTGGAACTCACTCTGTAGACCAGGCTGGCCTCGAACTCAGAAATCCACCTGCCTTTGCCTCCCAAGTGCTGGGATTAAAGACGTGCACCACCACTGCCTGGCAGATAAATAAATCTTAAAAAAAAAACTTCACACACCCCCAAATATTGTGAACTCAATGAGTTTCTTGTACTAAAGAGATGTCAGACACACACCCCCAGAAATGTTTCTGACTTACTCACCCAAAAATGTCCTAGGATGTTGACCTCAAAGGTCTTGGTGATCTCCTCATCCTTGACACTGAGAAGGTCCGCTGGATATATTGCCCCGGCATTGTTTATCACAATCTCTATGTCACCCACTTCTTTCTTTACCTTTTAAAATGCAGAGAATGCACACATAGGGTAGGTCATTCCCACAAAGCCCATACAGATAGGGGACAGATGGATAGAGGCATTTTTATATTCTATAAGGATATACACTCCACCATGTAAAAAGGAACCAGAACATACGTACTGGTTACACTTAGCAATTGCTGTGTGTTCTGAGCTAACCACTCCACCCCCTACCCCTAACCACTCAAGGACTCTAAGGTTGATACCCATGGAAACTAGGTCAACTCAACTCCAAGAAGTGCTTGAGCCCAGTAACACAAAAGGAGGGAGTGGCCCAAGGGATGATAATGGAGACTCACAGACATCACAGGTCACTGACAGGGATGACATGGAAGGCATATCTAAGATATCAATCTGTCTCTCAAGAATAAAGAACAGCTTTAAGATACAGTTTCTGACTGTGCTCACTGGCTTTGGTGACAGCTAGCTTGGTCACAATGCCATCTAGGTTTTTGTTACTACAGTGCACGAGGTCTCAGAGTTCAGACGTGAAAGAACCAGCTCAAACAGACACGAAGGGAAACCTGTCATGAGGTAGGGCTAAACTGTTTTGGTTAAAACCTTAAATTTTGTGCTCAGTATGTAATAGGTAGTGTGAAAGCACATGAACTTAAATAAACAAGAATTAATGTTTGTGCTGGTAAATAATACTTAAGTTCTGACAAAATATCCACTAGCCACGTGGTCTTCGTCTGGGCCAAACCTTCCAAGCTTTTATTTGCTTATCTATAGTGAGGTTAATGGGATTTTAAAAAATTAAATCAGATTAAAGAAAGCAGTAGCTTATCAGAGGGTTGTGTTTATTGTAAGCACTCTATGTTTACTTTTTAAAAGAGTGGGTATGAATGGGGAGGTGGCTCAGTGGGTAAAGACTTTTATTTTTTTTCCCAAACCTGACAACTTCAGGATCCACATCATGGAAAGAGAGACCTACTTTCAAAAATTGTCATCTGAATTCTACATACACATTGGGGGGGGGGAGGGTGTACCCCCCCACCCATGCAGTAAATAAATAAAACAAATAAAATGTTTTAAAAAGTCATTAACTATGTTTTTCATAAAAGACTAGATTATACACAAACCAGTAAAATCTGAGAGAGGAAATAAGTTAAAGAGAAAGTAGAACAAATTCTAATTTTAAAAGTTAGAAAAGAGATCAAATTTTCTGCTGATTAATCATCTTTCGTTTTCTCTGGGCCAAACTGTTGGTCACAGCAGATTTGATTCAGAATATGAAACAGTGACAGAGGCCAGAGCTGAACGGCTATTAATACCAAGAAAGTTCTATATTGGTCCTCCTTCGGTCACACGGCAACTTGACTGAGCAGCTGACATCTACTGGAAGTCAAGCAGCCCTAGACAACCTTTCTGTTTCCCAGCTCAGTGTCAGCTGATGCATACGGTTATATTGCAGACACCTGCACCCTGGTTCTCACCTGATCCACAGAGTTGTAAATCTCAGCCTGGTTGCTGCAGTCCACCACAGACACGTGCACTATGGCCCCCAGTTTCCGGCATTCGGCCGCTGTTTCCTCAACACCGTGCTAGGGGGTTGAGGTGGGAGTAGACAAATTCGAGAAAAAGATCAGGCTCTTTAAACTACTTTAAAATCCTAGTCCAATAAGTCTGCTTATGTGAACTCATTATCTAATTACATTGACTAATTATACTGCCAAAGCAGCAGTGGAGCAAAGAGAAACAAACCCTTCCGGTTAAGGCTTTTGCAGCTTCTCATCTTGGCCTGGCCGTGCCTTGTAGGTGATTTGTCTAGAGTGATGCTGTGGTAGCATGAAGGGCATCCCATAAGTGCTTGAAGATGCCGCGCCTCACAGTGTCAGGGAAGATGTCTGAGCATGGAGGACAGAGGAAGACTGGTCCACACAGTTGCGGAGCATCACCCATTGCTGGAGGTAAAGTGCTGAGCAGCCGTCTAGAGGTGGCTCTAGATGGCTTCTACTGGCAACTTGGATTCATCCCCCTGGTGTGAGGAGAGAATCTTATCCGAGAAAAGCATCCACTGGGAAACTGTTACTACACATAACAATCTTAACTGGGTATTTATTCTTCTGGAGCTTTGGAGGGGAAAGGCCAAGAGTCAATGGTTGAGTTCTCACTAACATGAGAATTGCATACAAGTCCTATAAGACATGGAGACAGCTTATTTTTAGCTTAAATTCAGAAGCCTCTTACCTGAGATTGTCCTAATGTGGTGTGTGTGTGTGTGTGTGTGTGTGTGTGTGTGTGTGTGTCTGTGCATATGTGTGTGTGTGTGTGTGTGTGTTCTCTTATTGTTTTAGACCATTTGTCACTCTCTATCCCTTGCTTAGTATGCGTCCTCAAGCGGGTCTCCAACTCAGGCCAATCCTCCTGCCTCAGCCTCCTAAATGTTGCAATTACAGGTGGGAGCCATCACCCTTGGCTTTTTTTCTACTACATTTCAGGAAAATTTGGATTATTTCCAAGTTTTGACACCTATTGATTTTATGGGGAATATTATGGGGTTCAAATTCTTTTTTAAAATCATACTTTTTCCTCTCACAGTTGTCCCTACTTCTCTGTGATGAAGAGTGAGGACACCCAGGAAGCTCTTTCTTGTGCACACTGGGATGGCAATAGTGTAGCCATCGTGCGGGCTGTCCCTGAGTGGATGGCGGACTTGGCTTATGCTGGTTGCCTCCCTCCGACCCCTTTGCATTTCCCTATCTTGGCTAAACCACAAGGCAGTAATAGAAGTCTCAAAGAACAGACTTTAAGGAGCATTATTAGAATGTCACTACAAACCAACTGTCCCTTCACATAGACTTGGGGTGGGCTGCCACATAGAGCATAGGTCTGCATGGGGCTATGGAATAGAGCTGTGGTCTGGGTAGGAGAGTTTTCCACTAATGTTGGCTTCATTTCCACTAATGAAGGCTGCTTACTGCCAGATGGCCCAGCTGCCCTCCTCACTAGTCTCAAAGAGATGTGAGAGCTGTAGAGAGAGGGAGGCAGTAACCAGAGCGTCAAGCAAGATTTGACTGAAGAAGAAACAATATATCAGTGTCACTTTCTTCAGTAGTACAAGTAAACCATTTGACTGAAGAAACAATATATCAGTGTTACTTTCTTCAGTAGCACAAGCAAACCATTTGACTGAAGAAGAAACAATGTATCAGTGTTACTTTCTTCAGTAGCACAAGCAAACCATCTGACTGAAGAAACAATGTATCAATGTTACTTTCTTTAGTAGCACAGCCTCCAGCAAGCTGTCCCTACTCTTGTAATAAGCCCTCATCCAAGCTCAAATTAGCAATCCTAACTAAACTCATTAGTCCATACACATACAAAAGACATGAAAGTACAAAGGGACAGATAGAAAGGGGATCAGCAAGAGTGGGAGGGGACCAGAGATAATGACAGGTGAACAGTGAATATGATCAGAATATACATGTCTATGAAAGCTTACGGTGAAACCTAGTATAGTGTATGAGTAATAGATTCTAATAACTTGCAAACTATCCAGCCTTATAATTAATCTGGAGCATGGCAGAATATAGCTCTTTGTCACTTTTGCACAGGAAACACCTTCTGGAGTGTCAACGCATCTGCACGTTGCTAATCCCCGTGTCCTTTTTATTGATGTACAAACTAGTATGTTCCATGAAAGCATTCCCATGAGGCATGACAGAGCCCATGCTTGCTGTCTTCTCCTACCTTCTTTTGTCTCTTGCTCTAATTCTATCTATAGCCAGGGCTGGTTTCTCACTTGAAGCAACCCTCTTGCCTTGGTTCCTTCAGTGCTAGGACCAGAGCAGAGTGACCATGCCCTGGTCATTCTTCTATCTCCCATCCCCACTTATATCCTTTCCTTTGTGAGTCTGGCTTCTTTTCCACCTAACGTTGTGACCTCCAGTTTTGCCCACTGTCGTGCAAACAGAATGATCTCATTCTTCCAAATGACTGAAAGATATCCTGTGTGTAAAACCACATTTTCCAATCCACATCTGTGGATGGGCATCGACGCTGGGTCCACGATTTTGCTATTGTGTCATTGGGTTCTTCTTAAATTTGCTTTTTGTTCCTTGCATACATGTGTATGCTCTTATTATTTTATCCTGTTACCTTCCTGCAGACCCTCCCCCCAGCTGAACTCACTCCCTAACAGCTGCTTCATGTCTCTCTGCCACTGTTTAAAGCCTGGGGCTTCTCTGTGGCCTTGCATCTCACCTTTTAAGGAAAAGGAGCTAGCGTTGATGGAAAGCTAGCTGGTCCCTCAGTGAACAGGGAACCCAGAATTACGATTACAGCTTCACAGCCAATCATTTAATGTCTTAAATATTTAATCATAAAGTTCAAGAATTCAAAGAGAAATTTACAAGATGAATTACTCAGTTTTCAGGCATAAAAAAAAAAGTGGAAGTCATCTTTAATGTGACCTCTTTCTAGTTTTACTCTGTGTCTGAAAATTTTCAAATTAAAGGAAGTGTACTAAGTTGAGTATTGATGTCTTTCCACCAGGCATACTTGGGAGGTGATTGGAAAGATCCACGAAGCCTCTTCATGATGTATTCTTGTTTATATTTTTTACAAGTGTCTGAGAACAGCAGACTCAGTTTTCTCAACTCCAAGAAAACTTCCTGGGACCTCTGCAGGATTTGTTAATCTCAGAATCACCTCCATGTACAGTGTTAGCTCATCTTGCCCACAAACGCCTGTATCTGCTAAGCAAAGCACTGTGAGTCTCAGGATTCTTCACTGCTCAAAATGAACCAGAGGGGATTTAGCTCTGTGTATTCAAGAGCATTCTGAATGCTGGGAAAGGTGGGTGCTAGCTGCAGATGGCAAAGAACATGAAAGAGGGTTACCTGAAGCCAAGCAAAATCCCAAGGAAACCTTTGGAAACTCTGCTTCTCCACAAACAAACAAACAAACACACCAAGTTTCTCCAGTCTGAACCACTGTATTTGGTACGTGTCAGTCCTGAAATTTGTTTTTGATTTCCTTGTAGTGCTGGCGCTCAAACCCAGGCACAGCTGGATCTAATATCTAGCTTGTATATTCTAGATAATTGCTGTACCGATGGGCTATATCCCAGTCCAGTTCTTCAAAGATTACAATCCGAGAGACAGTTTCTTGTGGCACATCTTTTCAAGGCCTTGTGGGAATGTGCATGTTTAGGAGAAAGTGACCCAAGATGTCAACACCTTCAGACTTCAGGGTAGTTAAGAGCATTTATAAATAAACAAAAGGTTAACAACTTCATAAATGTCCAAGTGAAAGCCTAGCACCAATGCAGACATTACCATATGTGATGGTGTGCAAGCACCAGGCCTCGTTAAGTACTTAAAATCTTTTTCTCTTATTGCTCAGGACCCAGCAAGTCTTTCCCCCCCCCCCTCTGCTGAAGGTCAGATGTAAGTATTTTAGGATTGCTGGAGTGTGAGCAGAGGTTTCTGCTGTAAGTTCTTCATGTGTTTTTTGTTTTGAGAATCCCTCAAATGTGTAACAACTTGAGCTGTAGCTGGGGCTCAGTGGTAGAGTGCTTGCCTGACACATACTAAGTCCCAGCTTCAGTCGCTATCACAGAAAAGAACAAGGGAATAACCAAATAAATAAAAACCTAAAAGTATAAAAGTCATCCCTAGCTTTAATAAACTGCATATTAGCCAATTTGGTTGCTGGCAAAAATTATCTGTAGGTTTTGTCTCCCTCTGAGATTTTATCCCAATGGTAGAGGTTTTTTAAAAGTTGAAGTTGAGGTAAGTTATGTGGCTTGCCTAATTTCAGCAGCTGGGAAGCTTCCTGGCTCCTGCATTTCTCGTTATCAAGCTGTACACCGTGGTAGAAACAAACAAACAAACACTCAAACAAAACAACCCCCCCAGGCTTAGTTCTCCAGCACAGTAGTACTACCTAGTTCACCTGTCACAGGGATTGAGAAAGGCACCGAGGATTTATTAAAACTTTGAAAAAGGAAAACACAAAGAAAAGCCGACACTAAGTCAAGTAACTAGAGAAACATATGCCTTATTATTTTGTGACTCTAAAAGATTGGCAGACACACTATTACCTTATTAATATCCCACAGGACCAGTATGCTTTTCCGCTTTGCAAATTCATAAGCGATCAGCCTGCCTATTCCGTGTCCGGCCCCCGTGATGAGAACAGTCTGTCCGGCCACAGATTTTCTTCTCTGGGGAATGAAGAACTTTACCAGTGACTCCAGGTAGGAGTAGATGATGATGCCCACCAGCAGGAGAAGCTCCAGGATGAGGTTCATGGCTCTGCACTGCCCTTTCCCTTGGGCTCTGTTCTCCCAACAGACACCTCTGTGCGGAGCTCCACGGAGAGCCCTGTCAGGTATTATGGACTGCTGGAGAAGAGGCAGATTTTGACTGTGTCTCCTGACGAATCGAATCAAATATACCTTTGGTTTTTGAAATGATGCCAGTTTCTAACAGAAGCACAGCATAGGTCAGGGAACCCAGCACGATGTGCCCTTTGGACTCACTTATTTGAAAAGCAGTCGTGTACTGTGTTTCAACACAAAACTTCACCGATCAAAGTTATTCTGGAATTATTGCATCAGCTAATGGTCTGCTATCATTTGAATGTGTGAGGGTGCCAGTGTGTTTGTGTGTGTGTGTGCACGTGTGCATGTATATGTGTGAGTGTGTGCATTTGTACATTCATGTTAAATCAGGGTGGGGGGAGTTAGAAATAGAAACATTATATTAGAGAAACTTTAAGGGATTAGTGAGATGGCTTAGCAGTCAAAAGTGCTTGCCATGCAAGCCTCTCACCTGAGTCTGATCCCCAAATCCATAGTGGAAGGAGAGAGCCAACTCTACACACACATACACACAGACAGGGAGACACACATACAGACACATACATGCTCACATATACACACAGACACACATACTTAGACACACACATACATACATACACACACATACACAGACACATACACACTCACAGACACACACATACACACACACTCACATATACATATACACAAATTCACATATATACACACACTCACACACCTACATGCACACACACATAAAATAAAAATGAGGAAGCTAAAATATGGGTCAATGAAGCTTAACTATTCAACTCATGTACTCACAGAAATTCAGCATGATCTTCCTCTGAAACCCCTGAGGTTGAGGAGAATTTAGGTTATAGGAAACAGTCAGTTCTCTCCATAACACTGGGAAAAATCACACGACCAGATGTCATAAACCTCAACTTAAAAGTGCTGGTACTGTTTTAGCCTAGCGATGGTGGCAACTACTGTGGGCTAGGTGACTTATTACACACAGTCCTAGCATCTGTGTAGCCCAAGCTGTAAGTGGGTTGTGTGTCAAGTGGGAACTGGCTTCTTGGTTTGCAAACAGCTGTCATTTCACGGCTACTGCACTCAGCAGAATGAGGAGGGAATTCTCAGTGGTCAACTTTATAAAGACCATAGACGGCCGGCATGGTATAATCACCTCCCAAAGTTCCAACATCCTAATTCGATCATAATAGGAGCTAAATTCCAGTGTAAGAAATTAAGGGGACATATTCTGGCTGGAATCATTTCTTTCTTTTTTTTTTTTTTTGCTGCAATCACACGAGGTTTAATTCGAGGGTGGCGGAAGGACCGCGGAAGGACCAGTGCACTGGGGTCGAACTCATAACCTACGCAGAGGCAGAGGGGTTTGACCCCCAGCAGCTGAAGTCGGGGGTATTTAAAAGAAGAAACATCCCCAAGGCAAGGAAGGAATTACAACTCAGGAAAAGGCTCATTCACAAAGCAAGGGGTGGGGAACAGAAAGAATTTGCATTATGGGGAAGTAAGGATCACAGGTTAGTTGCACAAACATTTCTGGTTCCTGAAACGTTTTGCCTCTGGTCCTGAGGCCAGATCAAAGTCACCCATAGGAATGTAGCTGGGTGGAATTTTTGCCCGGGCATGTAGTTTCTAATCTTGGCTCTGAGCCAGGTCAAAGTCACCCATAGGAGTGTAGCTGGGTGGAATTTTTGCCCGGGCATGTAGTTTCTAATCTTGGCTCTGAGCCAGATCAAAGTCACCTGTAGGAATGTAGCTGGGTGGAATTTTTGCCCGGGCATGTAGTTTCTAATCTTGGCTCTGAGCCAGGTTAAAGTCACCTGTAGGAATGTAGCTAGGTGGAATTTTTGCCCGGGCATGTAGTTTCTAATCTTGGCTCGGAGCCAGGTCAAAGTCACCCGTTTCTTAGGAGAAAGAATGTCTTTGCCTTCCTCATAAAAGGGCCAGGTCTTACATTCCCCACTTCTTCTAGTGGTTAGTTCTAATCTTAGAACTATATTTCTGTGTCATCATAGACGTGATCGTCTTTGTCCCCCAGCGCTTGGTACTGTTGTCTTAACATAAGAACCTGGACAGCGCTTATTCATTCCCTGACAAAGGTTAACAATCTATACTACAGTCTCGATAAAGGTCAAGAGATCCTGAGCATGAGCAGATTGTCCACCTTCTGTACCATCCAGCGGGAGTCTCTGGGGAGCAGGGCATCCGCAGATTTCACAGGAGAAGTGTACACTCAGGTTTCAGCACCGTCTACCTTGAGGGCTGTGGGAGCAACCAGCAGCGCCAGGAAGGGTCTCCTTTATCTGGGTTCTAGCGACTGTGTACATAGATTCTGTCACCAGTCTGAAAGCGGTGAGGCGTCTCTGGCACCCCTGGAGCACTCAAGGCAGACAGTTTGGGTCAGATATCATGCTGTGGGATACCTCTTGGGAGAGCTCAGTGTACACCAAGGGAGTTGGGGTACCACACAGGATCTCAAAAAGGGTCAGGTTAAAATGGTAGGGGGTGTTCCGAACTCGGAACAGGGCCAAGGGGAGGGGCACCACCCAGTCCGAGCCAGCCTCCAAGGTCAATTCAGTTAAGGTCTCTACCTTCCCTGAGCTTTG
>CM052712.1:84186908-84200374 GCA_028551405.1 Uromys caudimaculatus
CCCTAATGTGTTTAAAACATTGTAACATTAAAAGATTTCTTTTGAGCTTGATCGGATTCCGTCTTGCTCCAACACATTCCTTTGTTTCCTGCTTCTTTCCATTATCAATGGCTTCCTTCCACAGCATTTCCACAGCACAGAGTACCCGCTGGCGGGAACTTCGAACCTAGTAACTGTTACAGAGGAGTTGTGGGACTTGGGGGAGCAGGCTTGCAACTGAATGGGACTGAGGCATGTCCAAACTCCAGAAATCTTGTCCTGAGATCAACAGGAATAGGATCGCTTCCCCCTGCCCTGGGCCTGTGTGTCCTTGCACACTTAGCCCTTCGCCCCCATCTGTCCCCTTTCCCCACCTCAGGAAGTCAAATAGACCAGTAGCCAGGTTAAAGTTCCTTTCTCCTTATAAGGTCAAGTCGAGGAGTACCTGGAATCCCCCCTTATGCAAAGAGGCATCCTGACCCCGGCAATGATGTACACTCACCCCATAGCCCCTCCTCAGCCCCCAAAGGTTTAAATAGCCTTTGTTTCCCCCAATAAAATGAAATGTCTAACTGAAGCTGTCTCACCACATCACTGCTCACTGTTGCCTGAGGTCACCTAGCTCAGGCTGGCTTGCCCTGCTTCCCCTCCCAGGATCCAGTGGTTTCAATGGTGAGGCCATCACACCACTGCTAGAAAGCAGAGCCTGGATGGCATTGCCATTTGATAAATCAGCATCTTCTTAACTAGCTGGTCTTGCCTTTTTATTTCCTTTCATAGCTTATATTGTTGTTAAATTGCTTTATTAGGTATATATCACAGTTTGTGTAACTTATGCAAAAATATGAAGGAAAACAAGCGACAGTGGTATTTCCTTACAGTTTTTAACTCAGATCACTTGTTGCTAACAACTTTGATCCACAAATACAAATGATTTTACCTGAGATTAAGAAAAACAAAGATCACCCTCATAGAGGCAGGGGAGGGGGGATAGAATAGTGGGTTTCCGAAGGGGAGACCTGGAAAGGGGAAACATTTGAAATGTAAATAAAGAAAATATCCAATATAAAAAAAAATGTTCTTCTACACACTCCCCTCCCCCGCCCCGATCAAGACATGAAGATACTGGAGAGAATTCTTAAGAACTGTTATAGGGACACTGAAGTGTGGCTCTCCCCAATTGGTGGTCTTTGACGGGGATGTGGGAGGGGAAGGAGTCAGTTCTGTGTAAGGGGCAGGCCACAGAGTTTGGACATGCTCCAGTGAGTAAATACATAAGTTGGGATTTTTTATTATTCTTATTTTTATTTTTAGCTTTTTTTTTTGTGGAGGGAAGTCACAAGGGGGGGGAGAAATGGAAGAACTGAGAAGTGGGTATGATGGGACACATGATGGGAATTCTCAGAGAATCAATAAAATGTTATGTTAAAAATTCAAAAAAAAAGAAAAACAAAGATTAAATAGCAGTATGTTTTCATTATATCATTACATCAAAGGCAAAATAGTAACAAATTTAAAGACTGACTTTTATGTGCAATTCTAGACTTGGGAAACATCATTTTATGAATGTGTGCAGGTAAGTTAAGTAAGAGTTTGATTGCATAGGAAATACTGACTAATCTGTGGCTGTGTTACAGAGATATAGCACATGCACCATAAACAATTTCCTGGATTCCTTCCCCACAATGAAAAGAAGGCACGGAAAACGATTGAACAAAATAGAACAGATAAGAAAAAGATTTCGAAGTCACTCTCCTTGTAAAGGTTACAGCCAAGAGGACTTCCTCACTAGGCCACTGTGATACCCAATGTAGAGCATCAAAGGGAAACAAATAGATAAATTAGACTTTACAAAAATTAAAAAACGTTTAGTGCTTCCAAAGACACTATTGACAGAGGGGGAAAAATCAACCTATTGAATGGGAGAAAATATTCACAAAGCAAATATCTGATATAGGCATCCAGAACATATATAAAGAGTTCTGGAAAGTCAGCAACTAAAAGATTACCCAGTTTTTAAAAGAAAAGGAATTTTGTCAGCACTTGTCAGAGAAGATCATGGCCAATAAAGACATGTTTGTAGGAGAATTCAATGTGGGGAGGTGTGGTTGGGTCTAGGGGGACTTATGGGCAGGAGAGGGGTGAATATCATCAAAGTATGTGTATGAAATCCTCAAGGAATTCATTAAAATGTTATATTCAACATCGTTTTTTATTAAACACAAATCAGAACCACAATGGCATGTCACATCATATTCACAGAGTTAATATAAAAATAAATTTTAAAATAGAAAACAACAAAATGTAAGTCAAGTTGTGGAGAAGTAGGAGCTTTCATACATTGATGGTGGAGAAATAAAACAGCCAAAATGTTAAACAGATATCATATTATTATATGACCTACACCCCTATTCCTGTGCCTGTGCTTATGCATATGTGTGTGTCTCAGAAAACTGAAGACTCACAAAAACTTGTTCATAAGCGTTCATAGTAACAATATTAAACAAAGACTTAAAAATGTGTTAAAATCACTATTGTGAGTGTGGGCACACGCACCATGACACATATGTAGACATCAAAGACAGCTTTGCAGAAGCAGTTGTCTTCTTTCACTTTGGATGGAGCTCAGGCCACTCGGCTTGTGCACTAGGGCTCTGTCTACTGAACCATCCCGCGGCTCCTATAGGAACAATTCCTAGTAATAGCTAGGCATTAGAAATGTACTAAGTGCCCCCTATAAGTGGATAAACAAAATGTGCTACAGTTATTCAATGGGATAGTATTTGGAGCGGGGAGCAAGGGGTAGGATCTGAGACAGCCTTGAACCCTATGGTAAGTGAAAGAAACCAGTGTCAAAAAACAACTTACTGTGTTGTCAGCTAAAGTTCTCTGTAGAAGTCACATTTACTTGAGAGCAGCCTGCAGAACCTTTCCTAACAAGAGCACCACAGTTATAGAGACCAAGAGCCAGCTTTACACTGGGCTAACACTGTACCTTTCAAAAGGCATTTACTGTCTCACCACTGTGTCTGACCTAAGCCTCCTGACTTCTAGATAAAACTTCTGAGTCATATCACTAAGCTTCAATGACTTTTTACCTTGGCCCTAAAGCCAAGACTGTAATAACATCAGGAATGTTTAGAAAGGACTTACCTGATGTTCTGTAGTTCACCTGCCCTGATGGCCACACCAGTGTGATTGGTAACTGTATTGACTTATGGCCTTGTTCTGTTCTGTGATTACCAAAATGTATTCGGTTCTTCTAAGTTGAAACATATACGTGCCACTTCATTTTATTCTCCTAGGCCATGATGACCCATATTTGACTGAAAATAAATTCTTTTTTTATTTGTTTCATGTATGTGTATACTGCCTTCAGACAACCAGAAAAGGGCATCAGATCACCATTACAGATGGTTGTGAGCCACCATGTGGTTGCTGGGAATTGAACTCAGGACCTCTGGAAGAGCAGTCAGTACTCTTAACTGCTGAGCCATCTCTCCAGCCTGAAAATAAATTCTTATTTCACTATAAGAGTAGTTTGAACCATATGAAGTGATCAGAATAAGTAAATACATCCTGAGAGAAGGGGACCAGCAATTGTGTTACACTAGGGAAGAGGACCAACAGTTGTGTTACATTGAGAGAGGGGACCAGAGGTTGTGTTACACTGAGAGAGGGGACCAGTGGTTGTGTCATACTGAGAAGGGACCAGAGGTTGTGTTACACTGAGAGAGGGGACCAGAGGTTGTGTCACACTGAGAAGGGACCAGAGGTTGTGTTACACTGAGAAGGGACAGAGGTGGTGTCACACTGAGAAGGGACCAGAGGTTGTGTCACACTGAGAAGGGACCAGAGGTGGTGTCACACTGAGAAGGGACCAGTGGCTGTGTTACACTGAGAGAAGAGACCAGTGGTTGTGTCACACTGAGAAGGGACCAGAGGTGGTGTCACACTGAGAAGGGACCAGTGGGGAAGAGAACATGGGAAGGCATGGGCCTGTCAGTGAGCCTGAGGTTTCTTTGTGAGATGGTGAGAGTTTAATCTGATTTTTAATGATGATCATACACTCCGAGGGTACTCTAAACTCCACTGAGCTATGCTGTATGAACTGGTACTTAACGAAGCTGCTCTTAAAAATGCCGCGTGTTAAATCCTAGCCCTGCTCATGAAAGCCAGTGTCTTCCTGGGCAAGTCATTTACTCTCCCAGAGCTATCTCTGTGGAAATTGAGTTTTGTATAGCTTCTCTCAGAAATGTATTTTTCCTCATTTGTTCAATATATGTTCCTTCTACTCTCTTAAAGGGAAACTAAACAGCCAGGGCTATATCTCAGCTAGATCTTCACCCTAAAATAATTACTGAACAATCAAGTGGCCGTTTTACTGGGGTACAAGTACTGGGGTGACTCACTCAGACCCAGCAAGAAGGAGGCTCTTGGTCACATGAACACAGTTTGTCAGGTAACAAGGCTTACTCTAAGCATTTTGTAAATGTCTCATTTATTCATCACAATAAAGATAATATTATAATTATTCTTTCATTTATGAGGAAGCAAAAAACAAATAGTAAAGAACTTGCCTTGGGCCACAGATAGTAGTTAGTTGGACAAAGATTAAACCTCTAGCCATCTATCCCCAGAAACTATTCTCTATAACATTCTGCTGTCTCCAAAGTGAAAATCATAACAGGTGTATACATAAATTATCTCTTAGGCCCCACCTCCCTTTATAAAAACTAAGATACAAGTCACAGTAGAACTTACCAGTCAATACCCTGAGATACTTGCTGCAAAGATTCTACTAACATAGCTGATTTTTAAATACTAGTATAATCTTCTAAATTAATTTGGCAATAAAATTGATTCTCTAACTTAGTAGATGTTGGTGAACAAATTTTAAAATGCTAGATTGTAATATTAGTATAGTTTCTTTCCCAGTTGGCTGGAGTTCCTTTAGTTAGCTTTGTTATAGCTAAAACAAGTAATTTTTTTTTTTAAAAAGTCTTCGTGAGTGTTTTGCCTGCATGTATGTCTGTGCACCGTGTGTGCAGTGTGCAGGGACCAGAAGATGTCAGATCTGGAACTGGAGTTACAGAGGGTTGTAAGCCACACTGTGGGTACTAGGAATTGAATCCTTGTTGTACAATTCAGTCATCTCTATATCACTGAAATAATCAATCTTAATAATATTGAATACAGTAGAACCTTCAATGATCTTGAACAAAATAAGACTATTTTAAAGCGAAACCAAAACAAACAAAACCCACTCTCCTCACTAGAATTAACATAGTTCTCTCTCCCCTTCTCCCTCCCTCTCCTCATACCCCCCTCTTCTCTCTTCCCCTCTTACCTCCAGTTGCTTGAGTTTCTAGTTAAATGTCTTTATTTTCCATTCCTCTAGGATGAGTGTCCTGGTTCTTAGAGTATGGACTCCTAAAGAGAGATCTTTTTCTCTGCTTTGTACCCCTCAAGTTGCATTACGTGAAGGATCTATATTAACCCTTACTGAAGTGGGTTAGATAGAATCAACAATTGTCCTATTTGGGGGCTGTAGGAAGAATAAAGATTAAATAATGAAAAGGAAGACTCCCTGAGGCTCCCACGCTACAGTAATGACATTTTCTTTGATTCTTTTGTTTTAGGAAAGGTTCCTTTCATTTTCAATTGCTAAATTTTTAATCTTGGAGTTTCAGTTAAAAAAAATTAAAATTAAACCAGGAGATTACATAAAATTATATTCTTTCAGTAAGTAAATTCTGAACTTGAAAAAAAAAAAAAAAAAAACCAATGAAATCGCATGACTTCCTAGAATGATCTTTCTAGTGGGACTGTTTGCATCTTGATGTGCGGGGCGCAATACAATATGGAGTTCGACTCCCCCTTCTAAAACCTGGAAATTCAGGATGTGGTTGGAAGCATGATTGGGGGAAATCTCACATTTTAGAGAATCTGAGTCTTTTGTTCAACTGGAGAGGAAGTGGGAATACTTGTGTTTGAGTCCCTAAAACCCACAGCTAAGAGCTGGAGAAACCCCAAGGAAAGCAAAGGACAGTGCCCCAGTAGCATGACACGCAGAACCTCTCAGTGGAGGCCGGTGTCTCCTCCTGCGTGTAGTTTCTACAGCCATTCTTAGCCCTAAACTGTGATAAGGAATTCCTGCCCAGCATTTTTCCCTCTGTCCCTTTGCCCCTATCGAGAGGTCACTTTTCTCTTTGTTTTAGGCAGGGCAGCTCTCGAAGACTGAAGCAACCCCTACTCTGGACTTAAAACTCAGTGTGTGAGTTGTTGCTTCCGGAGGAGCCACTGCGAGTGAATTACTTACTCCTGTATTCGGTCACCAACTGTCAACAGTTAACATCTGAGGAGCTGCTCTGCTTATGGAGAAGGCGGAACTGGAAAGCAGGACAATTTGCCTTGATATTTTAGTATTTATCCACCTCTTTATGAGAGTCTGAGATTGCCGGCTGGGCTCTGGGCGTGGCTCTTGGTTTGCTCCTCAGCATCCCCCACAATAAAGCCTTAGGGCTAAGGGTGAGTGAGAGAGAAACTAAGTCCTCTTGTCCTAACAGTAATTAAACCTCCTAAGACAACAACATTTGGGGACTGAGGAGTTGGCCCAATGGTTAAGAGCATTGGCTGCTCTTACGAAGGACCTTGGGCTCTATTCCCAGCACCTACAAGGCAGTTCACAATCGTCTAATAACTCTGTCCAGGGCATTCAGCACCCTCTTCTGACTTTAGCAGGTGTCAGGCATGCATGTGGGGTTCGGACATCCATACAAGCAAAACACTTATACACATAAAATCATAAAATGGCTTTTTTAAAAAAGACAACACTCAACGACTGTCCCTGTAATGAATGACAGCAGGCATAATAGTATTCTAAATAAGACTATTTCTAATCTTCCCAGGTGATTCTTTCATTTATCTTCTTGAAATTTATAAGGTATTTAAAATTTATCATTATTCTAAACATTTTATAAATGCCTTTTAATCTTTCTGAAAACCCTATAAGGTAGCTATTAATATCCTAACTTTAAGAGTAAAGAAACAAAACACAATGCTTTGTCAAATTCAAATTCATCCAACAAGAAAGTGACACAAACAGTATCCTTTATTTTTATTTTATTTATTTGGATATTTCTGGTTTTGTTTTGAGACAAATTCTCTCTACATAGCCCTGGCTGTTTTAGAACTCACTATTTA
The DNA here is from genome assembly GCA_028551405.1 of Uromys caudimaculatus. Classification (NCBI taxonomy): domain Eukaryota; kingdom Metazoa; phylum Chordata; class Mammalia; order Rodentia; family Muridae; genus Uromys; species Uromys caudimaculatus. The sequence continues at coordinate 84,194,094 of CM052712.1, forward strand.
GACCAGGCTGGCTTCAAACTCATAGAGATCCTCCTGCCTCTTGCCTCCCAAGTGTTAGGCTACCATGCCCAGATGACAGGATCTTTTATATATAGCTCTGGCTGGCATGGAACTTTGGATCCTCCTGCCTCCACCTCTAGATACTGGGATCGTATATGAGTGCCACTATGTCCAGTGAAAGCCAAAATCCTAACCTCTGATAAGAAGAACATTGGCGCCGGGCAGTGGTGACGCACGCCTTTAATCCCAGCACTTGGGAGGCAGAGGCAGGTGGATTTCTGAGTTCGAGGCCAGCCTGGTCTACACAGTGAGTTCCAGGACAGCCAGAGCTACACAGAGAAACCCTGTCTCGAAAAAACAAACAAAAAAAACCAAAAACAAACAAACAAACAAAAAAAAAAAAAAAACAAAAAAAAAAGAAGAACATTGGCCTCAACACGTCAGCCTAAAGTCCAGTGGTCAACATAGTTTCATCATTGCAGGCTGACATTGCTTTCCTCTGCTGTGCTCCATCCCAGGCAGCCAACCCTCTAAACAGAGCCACACTGAGGATTCACAAGAATGTAAATACTACTTGGTGACTTTCAGTGTTCAAAATGAACTGGTAGAGGCAAGAAAAGCAATGGCTGCAAGACAGAAAGGAAATCTGATCAGTCCTGACAGTGAGGACAAAAGCGACCAAAGACAGAAACGGAATTAGAAAGAGACTGTTTGGTTTCAGACCCTGGGACAAGGGACTGAGATGCATTTTACATACCAAAGCAGACCTGGTCTCCATGTCTCCCAGCTTCCTTCAGTCCCTACCTGGCATACCCTGTCCCCAGGCTTGAACTTTCCAGCCTAAGGGCAGAGCTGCTCTTCCCCTGGAAGCTTCTTCCTATATAATCCAGACATTTTGGTCTCTCCTTTTCCTCATCTCTCTCTGGGCACATACTCCTCCCCCCCAATCCCTCTTTCTCCATGGTGACTTCCCTAGAGTTGATCTCCATTAAACTTACCCTTAATATAATTTAATCTGGCTTAAATTGGCTCATTTCACTGGTGGTGGAGAGATAACCTATCATACTCCTGGGGAAGACTGGAATATTTTCCTTCTCTTCTAACATCTGTAGCCTGTAGTTGTTGGAACAAGAAGAAAAAAGAAGAAGAAGAAGAAGAAGAAGAAGAAGAAGAAGAAGAAGAAGAAGAAGACGTTTGTTCCCTAAAGTTACAAGTAAAACCTAACAGAAGTAGCAAATGGAGAGATAATTATATTGGGATGATAGGAGACAGTAAAGATGAAAAGCAGGCAAGCCACATCCTCAGTGTCACAGGAGAAAGGTCAACGGCTAATGTTTATAGTTCATAAACCAAGAACTAGCTGTTGGGAACCTTTATTCAGAGCGAGGGAGCCAACCCCTCAACAGACAGGCTGCTAGCTTGTTCCTGCTGTTAAATGATGAAACACTGCCTCAAGACAACTTGGGGAAGAGAGAGTTCCAAGCCAGCCAGAGCTACACAGAGGTACCCAGTCTCAAAAAGTGTGAACTGGGGACGGGAATGCTGGAGAGATGACTATAACCCTGTTGCTAAGAGCACTGGCTGTTCTTCAATCCACACACACCATGAGCGAAAGTGGGGTGCAGACAAGCAGGCAAACCACCCACCATTCTTGAATATATGTTTTGCTTCTTGGTTCCAGATTCTCTGAGGCCAAGTGAGAGCTGGTTGCCGGGCTACACGGCTCTTCCCTGGGGAAATGGGTTTACTGCTTTTCTTAAAACTTGATGATGCCTTGGGAGAATACAATCTCCTCTGCCCTCCAAAAATCGTGCTCAATTCAAAATTAAAATGTGACGTAGGGGCATATCTAAATCAGGAGCAGAACAACTTGCTTTTCCCCTTGTGTTTTGTTTTGTTTGAAGGGTTGTTTGTTATGTTGTTAATTTTTGGTTAGCGTTCAAAGAAATGGGTTGGTGACTTTTAGAGGCAAACGTGCCTTATTTGTTCTAACCCGCCCCTCCCCCATAGCCATTCTCCCATCCCCCTCTTGCTACTCTTCTTCCTTTCCTCCAAGAGTCCAATTCCCTGCTTCCTGGTCCTTTAAGGTGTCACTCCACATTTTTGCAACCCTTAGGTGACTGTCCACCGCAGCCAGAGAGCTACCAGCACTGCTGTTCACCCTTTACTGCGTGGCGTAACGACCTCTCCGAGATCTGCTGCAGGCAGGGAGGGGATTTTTCCCGTTTCGGAAAGCGAGCGGTAACTAGCCCTCCCAGGAGGAAGTCGCTGAAAGCTATCAGGGTCGCACCGCCCTAGGGCTTGCCTCTGAACTTCGTCCCTCCCAGATTTCCAAGCCAGCGAGCAGTTGCTCTGACTGCAGTCCGAGCCAATGGCAAAAACCCTTGTGAAGTCCGGCCCCGCGGAAGGAATGTTTGTTTCTCTTTAATAGGGGAACTCTGCCTTGCTCAACCTTATACTCTGTGCGTGACCGACCGGACAACACCGGGCAACCGAAAGGATGAAGTACCTTCTTGACTTGATCCTGCTGTTGCCTTTGCTTCTCGTCTTCTGCCTTGAGTCTTTGGTCAAGCTTTTTATTCCCAAGAAGAAAAAATCCGTGGCCGGAGAGATCGTCCTGATCACTGGAGCTGGTCATGGGATTGGAAGACTGACTGCCTACGAATTTGCCAAACTTAACACCAAACTGGTTCTCTGGGATATCAATAAGGTAACCGCGCTTCGTCGCTGCCTGTCTGTCCTTTGTGGTCCACACTGGCAAACAACCACCCTTTACAGTTCTCTGTAGAGTCCATAGAGCATTTAGTTACTATTGATATTTTTCAGATTGCAAGGGCATAATTTGATATCTGTTAAGACCACACGATGAACGGACCTATGGACGATGAGAATCTTGGTTACCTCCCTTCGCTACATTAACAGTGTAAATCTGTTCTGAAAATGGCCTGTAATCTCCTCCTAATGACCCTCATAAACTTTCAGAAAATGCAGCCGTTTTAGGTGCTACGCCAAGAGTTAGAGGTTTGCAGCTGTCAAGTCTCATTTGCAGCTACTGAGATGGGTCAAAATGACAGGAATCACCACTGAATTTTGCCTACAGGAGTCATTTAAGTCACCTTGTAGAAGAAATAATTAAAAGTGAAATAACTTCAGTGTAGTCTCCTGTACCTGCAGGTCGAGGTGTGAGGCAAGTTAGGACCTAGCAGTGAAGTGTCAATCTGGCTTTTGGTGGATGACAAAGGGATATCTGAAGGCACCTGCTGGCTTAGCATGCCCTCTCCTGCACTGTGGGCATCCATTCTGTAAACAAGAGGTCAAGATTCATGAGGTTAAATAAGAGCTAACTCTAGAGGGGTTGAGACAGCAGGTAAGCAGTGTTCCATAGTATCTACAGCCTACATGTTAAGACCTGGTGGCAAATAGGAAATGGGGTCCCTCGGTCTGGTGGAGAGAACAGATAATTAGGTATTAATACAATGAATGAAAGATGCAAACTGGGCCGGCATAGGTCAGCTGGCCAAGGCCCAGCATAATCATGGTCAGGCATAAAATGGGCTCTTTGCTTCTTAACTGAGAAAGACTAAGCTTCCCAGGCCTTTAGGTTTCAGAAGGCCAGGGAGCTACGTTAATGCATGAATTCATTTAGCCAAGAGTCTAGCAGGTGGCACACAAACTAGTCCGAAATTTTATTCTTTAACAAGAGTGATTTGGGTTGATGGCTTCTGGTCTACACAATTTTCTCTAAAGTATGTTTATCCAACAAATGTTTGATGACCCTTACTCTCGTTTGGAAAGTGCTACAATACAGAACTACAGATACCAGTGATAGAAACAGCCTTCATGAGCTAAAGGCAGTCAACAGGCAACCTGTACAATAAATGCACAATCAGGTGGTATAGCAAAAAGAAACCTGAAAGGAGCGTGAGACTGTGGGATGGGAAAGGGAGACTGCAGGTTATCTAGGTGGCCAAGGAAGGTGGCAGAAGATGGAGTCAAGAGAGGGTCACTGTTACAGCACCACCCCGGCATGCCAAGACCCTGGTTCAGTTCCCAGCAGCAACACACACAAAAACACGGACAGCAAATTCAAAGCCTGGGACAGACTAAAGAGAAGAAAAGTCTAAGATCTGGATCAAGGGCTGAGCTGAGAATGTAGGTAGACGCTGGCTGCTCAGTGTGGATAACCCACTTGATTTCAAACATTTATTGTAGAAAGAGGAATGCAAAATACTATGTTGGTAATCGTTGAAGTAGTAAGAGTTTGGTGGGAAAACTGGGAGAGATAAAATGGCGGAGTGAACAGTGGTTCTCTGAGTCAAATGCACAGACTTGGAAAAACTACCATCAGACAGCGGTTGGCAGTTTAGAAACAGTAATGGTTCTGTCCGAACTTCGTTACCTGTTTTATCTGTTTCTACTAATTCACTCTGATTTGTGGGCTGCACATAATGTTTTAATTCAGCCTCTCCATGCTGTCTAACATATTTAGGCTAATTGTAACAATACAAACACCTGTGATGTATACAACCAAAATATGGAATCCTGTGGGAACAAGGCAGAGATAAACACAAGGCCACAGGGGCCCTGAGGAAGGGCAATGGGGGGAGGAGCTCTGGGGAGACAATGTGGTTGATAGCATGCATGAAGACCCAAGTTTGGAACCACAGTGACTACTTAAAAATCCAAGGCATGGGGGCCAGGGCCTGTAAGGACGGTCAGGGAGTGGGCAGCCTTGAGGATTTGTGAACCCTGCTGGCATTAGGTGGGTGGGTGGAGCCTGGAGGATCTGTGGAAGAGCTGATACTATAGGCGGGAGTAGAGAGTAACCCTGAAGGATCTGTGGACTTTGTGGGCAAGCCAGCCTAGAAGACAGGGCAAACTCCAGGCTCGGTGAGAGATTGTTTAAATAAATAAATAAGGAAAGTGGTTGTAAAAGAAACTGTTGGCCTCTAGTTTCTTTTTTTGGGGGGTGGGGGTTTGAGACAGGGTTTCTCTGTGTAGCCTTGGCTGTCCTGGAACTCACTCTGTAGACCAGGCTGGCCTCGAACTCAGAAATCCGCCTGCCTCTGCCTCCTGAGTGCTGAGATTAAAATCGTGTGCCACCACTGCCCGGCCGGCCTCTAGTTTCTATGTGCATGTACACCACTCACACAAGTGTGCACACGGGAACATGAATACATACATACACCACACACATCAATGCATACACATTCATATACATTCTTAGAATGCATGTGCTCACAGAGACACAGGAGCTGGCCTTTGTATGTCAGCTGAAGTGTGTACTGCACCAGAGAAACAAACTGTTCCACTAGTCAAAAGGAATATTCTGCTAGGTTAAATTTTATTTTTGTAATATGCTACTAGAAAAATTAAAAAGAGGAATATGATTCTTATTACCCTTTTGGAGACCTAAGGCCAGGAGCCCCGTTCAGGGTACTTTGGTTTTGACTCCTGGAGGCAGTGCAGTGTTTGGAGATGATTTCTACTGAGAGGGATCCTCTGACCACCAAGTAGAGGGGAGTGGAGAGGGGGCATGGAAGGAAGGAGTAAAGGACAGCCATTAAGATGCTGACAGCTGTGGTCACTCGAGAGTGTGGACGCCTGAATGGCCAGGTGTCCAAATCATTAAAGACTAGTGAGCTGCTTAGGTTAGCTTGGTTTAGATAATGTAAACATGTTCCTATCATTTACATTCTCCATTTGCTCTCACCGTATTTTTTTTTTTTTTTTTCTAGAACGGCGTTGAGGAAACAGCTGCCAAGTGCAGGAAGCTGGGTGCCCAGGCCCATCCCTTCGTGGTGGACTGCAGTCAGCGGGAAGAGATTTACCTCGCTGCGAAAAAGGTAAGATTCCACGTGTACTTACAGATACATCAGGTGGAGAGCTAGGAAGTGTGTCGGGGATGGTCACATTCGCTCATTACACAGAGTCGTTGGAAAACATTGCAGCTCATATTCCCCAAGACTTTATATCTGGCTAGTGACAGACCTGGAAGTACACCATGCGATTCAGAGACTCGGACTTCGGTGTGCTCTACAGTCTCCCAGGGAGCTTACTGACGGTATCCTCTCTTTTTTATTTATTTTTTTTTATTTATTTATTTAATTTATTTTTTTATTTTATTTTTTTATTTTTTTACTTTTTGTTACTTTATTTACATTTCCAATGTTTCCCCCTTTCTAGGTCTCCTCTTTGGAGACCACCTATCCCTTTCCCCTCCCCCCTCTCTATGAGGGAATTCCACCTCCCACCCACCCGCCCGCCCACTCCCATATTCC
>CM052712.1:84200474-84224893 GCA_028551405.1 Uromys caudimaculatus
GACATAATACTACCTGAGGACCCAGCTATACCACTCCTGGGCATATACCCAGAAGATGCTCCAACATGTAATAAAGACACATGCTCCACTATGTTCATAGCAGCCATATTTATAATAGCCAGAAGCTGGAAACAACCCAGATGTCCCTCAGCAGAGGACTGGGTACGGTATCCTCTCTTGAGGAAGGAGGCATGGCTCCTTAGGTAAGATAGATGGCTCAATGGTTAAGCATGCCTGCTGCCCAAGCATGACAACATCCGTATGTAAGACAGCCACATGTGCCTAAGGTTTGCCAGCTGCCAGTCTGGCTTGGAGCTCAGGGATAGACAGACTATCAAGGGAATAAGGCAAAGGGCAATAAAACAGGATTCCTTCATCTTCCTCTGGCCTCTGTGTGTGTACATAGGCACGTGCACCCACATGTACACTACACATCACACACACTATACACCACACACACACATTTCGGGGCTACTACCAGGTGTGGGCATGTGTGGAAATATACATACACATCAGCCTCACCTCCACTGGTTTTCCTTCAGTAGGGGGTAGAGCAGAGTCCAGGAGTCTATTCCATTAGCGAGTGCCCTGTGCACTTCCCTCCCTCCGCCACGGTCTGATACTGTTGAACGCCCCTGACTGTCACCAGCCTCCTCCCAGCGCTGACAGTGTCTCGGAAGCCCGGTCAAGGATGTGGCTCTGAAACTCACAGAGTTAGGGTTTTGTTTGAATTGCAGGATGATCTAGTCCCACAAGGCATGGCCGCCCTCCTGTCTACCTACACTTGAAATGCTCTCTGTACAGAGTGTGCTCTCAGTTGTGCCAGTGCAGGAGGGTCACCAGAGTAGCAGGCAGCACTCTCTGAAATTTGCATTTCTACCAGAGCAATCTGGGATGTTTTTCCATTTTCTACTGTCTTTTTCTCTCTCTCCCTTCAGAGGCTTTCGTTTTCATTTTCACGGCCCTTCACTTCCTCAGCTGAGTTTATTCCTAGATATTTTATTTTCTTTGAGGTTATTGTGAATGGGAATATTCACATGCCCATGGTCTCCTTTGTAGATGTTTGTTCTTGGTGTATAGAAAAGCTATTGATTTGTACAACTTGATTCTGTGTCCTGCTGCATTGCTGAGTTTATTTATCATTTCGAGTTTTCTGGCAGAACTTTTGGGATCCGTAATGTACAGTATCACGTCATCTGCAATAGGGATAGTCTGATTTTCCCCTATTTGTATCCCTTTAATTTTCTTCTCTTGCCTTATTGCTCTAGCTAGCACTTCAAGCACAGTATTGAAAAGGCATGGGGAGAGTGGACGTCCTGAGTTCAGTGGGACTGCTTCAACCTTTTCTCCATGTGTGATGGTGTTGTCTGTGGGTCTCTCATGTATAGCTCTTATGTTAGGTCTGATCCCTCTAGCCTGATATTTTCCAGGACCTTTATTATGAAAGTAAGTTGGATCTTGTGGATGTCTGTTTCTCTGCATCTGTAGAGATGATCATATGGTTTTTGTTGTTAAGTCTGTTTATGTGGTTGGTTATATTTATTGATAAATGTTTCGGGGATAAAGCCAGCTTGGTCATAGTGGGTAATCCTTTTGATGTCTGTATTCTGCTTGCCAGCATTTTACTGAGCATTTTTGAGTCTGTGGTCATCAGGCATGCTAGCATGTAGTTTTCTCTTTTGCTGTTTTTCCTGTTTGTGGTGTTCCAATGATACTGGCTTCACAGATGGAGTTCGAGAGCGCTCCTTAATGTCTCAATTTGTTTGAGTAGATTAAAAAGAATTGGCCATTGACCTTCTTTGAAAGCCTGGGAGAATTCTGTTGTAAATTCATCTGGCCCTGGCGTTTTGGGGGATTTTTGTTGTTGTTGTTGTTTTGTTTTGTTTTGTGTTTTTGTTATTTATTTATTTATTTATTTTTAGCTGAAAGACTTTTCATTATTATGGGTCTGTTTAGATTGTTGAGTTCTTTTGGTTTAATTTTGGTGGTTTGGCTGAATATAAAATTCCATCACTTTTTTTTCATGTTTTCAAAAATAACTTATACAGGTTTCTAAAAATATTCCCTTATGTTATTCTGAGTGTCTTTGGTCTTTGTTGTAAAAATTTCCATGTTTATTTCTGATTAATTTGGGTCTTCTCTTTCTCTCTTTTGGCTAGTTGGGCCAAGGGTCTGTCTATCTTGCTTACTGTCTCAAAAAAAACAAAACAAACAAAAAAAACCAACAACAAAAAAAACACTCTTAGATTTGTTGGACCTTTGTATTATTTGTTGTTATTGTTTCTGTTTCATTAGTTTCTGCTCTGATTTCTTTTTTTCTTCCCATTAATTGGGTTGAATTTGATTTGTACTTGTTCTAAATTTCTTAGTTATATTTTTAAGTCATTTATTTATGCTCATTTTGATTTTTAATACACTCACTTACAGCTGTGCATTTCCCTCAAGAGACACATTCACTTTGTACCCAAGGCTTAGCTGTGTTGTATGTTCATTTTCATTTGGTTCTAGAACATTTTTTAGTTACTTTTGAATTTTTCCCTAAGGTCCATTCATCATTCAGTAATGTGCTTTTTAATCTCCATGAGTTTGTGTGTTTACTAAAGATCTGTTTGTTGTCAGTTTTAAGTTTTGTTGCTTTGTGGTCAGATAGGATACCAGAAATGATTTCAATCTTCTTGAATTTTTAAAGATTTGTTTTGTGTCCACAGATGTGGTCCAACTTAGAAACGTTTCCATGTGCTACTGAGTAGATTGTACATTCTTTGGTGTTTGACTGGAATGTTATGTATCTGTTGAGTCCATTTGATGCATGACGTCGTTAATTCTGGTGTTTCTCTGGTTCAAAGGCTCATGGAGAATATGAACCTGTGGGTATTGAGATCTCCTACTAATACTGGATGGCTATTAAACTGTGTCTTTAAATCCAGCAGCAGCAGTTATTATTTTGTCTGTTTTTATGAAATTGGGTGCCCCAGAGTTTGGTACATATATGTTTAGGATAATAACATCTTCTTGGCTAACTGTCCCTCGATTAGAATGGTGTGTTCCTTTTTATCTCTTCTGACTAGTTTTAGTTTGAAGTTTGCTTAGTCAGATTATAGTATCACCTCTCTGTGTCTACCAAGTGTACTGGACTGTAGAATAGAATACCTGTGCCACAAGGCTGTCGGTGATTATTAAATTTGTTAGCCATGTGAACTACCTAATAATTCAACTGTTGGCATGCTTTCTTTACTAAGAAACATGCAAAATTGGCAGCATTTCCACTCTGAAGAGAGAATAGATCATGAAAAGGAAAAGGGTTTGTTGTTGTTGCTGTTGTTTTTAAGCATCTGTAAATAAATTACTAGAACTTTTACAACTAAGAAACTACTCAGCTTTCTGGACCTAAGAATGTAAGATTATAGATTAAAACCCATATGTTCCTAAATAATCAATTGGGTTATTAAATATTAAAAACCTTTCGTACAGACACAAAACTATAATGTCTTATTAGATAAACATACTAAGCACACATCCTCTAAATAAATAACTATTTTTTAAAGGAGAAAAAGTTGACGGAATTGGGGACATTCTTTAGTAACATGAGACAGCAGTCCAAGGACATTATTAATAATTTTCCTTCTGAGATAGAGATGTGAAGATTGACTATGGATAAAGGACAGATACTGTGGCGTGGCCCTCACCACCTTAATTACACCCTGATGTGATCCAACCCTGACTAATGAGACCTTGGCATGTCAACTGAAGCTTCCCTGGGCACTGGGGCACCTTGTTCCCCGGCAGCCTTTCTGTGTGAGGTCCTTTGTGGAGATCTGGAACAGTTCAGGTCCCACCTGTAAAAGCCTAAACTGTTCTGTTGGTTCCTGTTTCTCAGGTGGACAAACAAGAGCATTGACTTAAGTATCGTGGTGAACATTAAATACAAAGAAGATGAAACCATCTAAAAAAAACGTGCAGGGAAGCAAATGATCCCACGGGCCATTTGCCACTTTTCCTTCATTCCCAAGCATACTGTAGCCCCAGCTCTAAATAATGGCAACTTTCTTACGAGAAGCTTAGCTTTTTAGTAGAGCCCAATATATAGCAGAGTACTGTCTGACTCTAGAGTGCACATAATAACTTTAGCTGCTCACAGGCTAAACAAAAGTTCTTATATGATTTCCTTGCACTGCTAGACCTGAGAGCTGTGCTGCTCTGGTCTTCTGAAAAGGAACCTAAGCTTTGGGAGTCTGCAAACTTTCTTATTTACAAGTGCTGTTAGTGATTACAGCAGAATCCAGAAGATGCAGCAATCACTTGGGAAAAAAATACATCACCCCAAGTTCTTCCTTCTTGAATGTGAATAGGCTTCACTGCTCAAAGGATGCCTTGTGCAGCCCTTGGCAGGCAACCCTGTTATCTTGCTAATATTTCCTCAACTGAAATTTTACCCATAGCTGCAAAGACCTTTGAAAGCTGCAGTGGTTTATGTAACACTCCAATATAATCCCTTTGGTTTCTCCAATGATCTTCCTTCTGAACTAATACCAAAGGGAGAAGTTGATCATCAAGGGGAAACACTTACATGGTAGAAACCAGGCATGAAATTTTTTGTTTGTGCTTTCATTTCGTTTTGAGACTATGTAGCCTCGGCTGGCCTAGAACTCACTCTGTAGATCATATTGGCCTCAAACTTACAGAGATCTGCCTGTTTCTGCCTTTGGAGTTCTGAAATTAAAGTTGTATATCACCATTCCTGGCGCTTTCTCTCTCTCTCTCTCTCTCTCTCTCTCTCTCTCTCTCTCTCTCTCTCGCTGAATATATATATATTCTCAGATACCTCATTAGGCCAAGAAAAGATTCTAGAAACATATCTCTTGGACGTAGATATTATAATTGGATGTTTATCAATGACATAATAGTAATAGGACATTTGCACCAGATAGCTCATTTACTTGTTTCATGTTTTCCCTAGTAACACAACAAACTATATTCTTAACTGGTTTAAGCAATGGAACTTTTGAATCACTTATATAAAGTCCAGAGAGCAGAGTCAAAACTCTCCTCAAGCCGGGCAGTGGTGGCGCACGCCTTTAATCCCAGCACTTGGGAGGCAGGGGCAGGTGGATTTCTGAGTTCGAGGCCAGCCTGGTCTACAGAGTGAGTTCCAGGATAGCCAGGGCTACACAGAGAAACCCTGTCTCGAAAAACCAACAAAACAAAACAAAACAAAAAACTCTCCTCAAAGCTGACCAAAGATCCTCTACCCAACACTCCTAACCCTTTTGCCACCCGATGGAGAATAGCTAGAGAGCAACGGAGGAAGTAATCACGAAAATAAGGGAGCAGAAGATGTGACCATCTTAATAGCGTAGTCAGTTTCATGTAATTTCTCACAACTGTCCTGCTAATAGATTTAACTCATTTCTGCTTACCTTTTGAAGAAGCATTTAAAATCAATGCTATTTATCTAAATATCCTTTTAGCCATAATCAATAGAGTAAGGTCAAGGGACTAAATTACAAAAGAATCGTAAAAAGAGCCACTTTGGGCATAAGCACTATGATAGAAAATGTCTTTTACACCATGCTGGCATAGAGGTAACAAAATTGCTTTTCCCCCATGCCTACTAGACAAAAATGTATCTATCCTCTCTGGGGCTGGAGAGATCGCTCAGCCATTAAGAGCACTAACCATTCTTCCAGAGGTTCTGAGTTCAATTCCCAGCATCTACATGACCTCCAATGCCCTCTTCTGGTGTGTCTGAAGACAGCTACAGTGTGCTCACATACATAAAAAATAAATAAGCAATTCTTCAAAAAGAAAATGTATGCTCTTTTAATAGTCAGAATATGCAAACCTACAGCCAAACCACTTAATGGATACAGTTTTCTTCTTTGGTGGTTTCAGGTAAAGGAAGAAGTTGGAGATGTTAGCATTCTGATAAATAATGCTGGCGTTGTCTACACGGCAGATTTATTCGCTACACAGGACCCTCAGATTGAAAAGACTTTCGAAGTCAATGTGCTTGCACACTTTTGGGTGAGTGTGATTCCTTTTACAAAACATACCCTATTGAAGACTCAAAGAGTTCATTTCCAGTGATATGACTACATTTTACCAGCAATTGCACTTCCAAAATTAATAGAGGCAAATCATTGTAAGTTTTAGATATTGTGTGTGTTTCGATTCTTCTGGCTTTTGGCATCAAGGTCTCAGGTATCACAGGCTGGCTTTAAACTCAATATATAGCTGAGGCTGGCTTTGAATTCCTGATCCTCCTGCCTCTGCTTTCAAAGTTCTGGGTTTGCAAGCATGACTTTCTTGTGGGTTTTGATTCTAAACTAGATTTGCACACCTCTCTGAGATAATATAGAAAATACAGAAGGGAGACAGAGACCACCTGAGTCACTGACTGTGGTAACGTAATAAGAATGAATGTGTCGTGCTTTCACATTCTCATGAGACTCAGACCCATATTATTTCCTGGCCTCAAAAGCTTCAGACTTTATAATGGAACTCACCATTCAAGGACATTAGTGTATGTTGCTGAAGATGCCAAGTAGTTCCCAGAGAGCTAGTTTCTAAAAGACCCCTTGGTATATTCTTAGGTATGAACTTGGGGTGATTGGAGCTGTTGAAAATGCAGCGTACTTTTACCCTGCTTTTCCCAAGTCAATGATACCTACCTTCCTATGTTTGTTGTTTGGTAACATATAGCATGTTTTCTTATTTGTTTCTGTATATTCCCAGCACATGGTGGGTACTCAATAAATGTTTAATGTACAAATTAATTAGTAGCAATTAGAAGATTGCTCTTCATGGTATTTTGAGATCATGATCAAATTATTATCTAGTAATTTAATATTAAGTGTTACTTCTTGTACTCTAGTGTATCCTTCCTATTTAATATATAAAATAGTTGAAAATATTAATGGTAAGAGTTGCCCGATTAGGGATATAAGCAGTTAGCAATTTAAATGAGAAGGGTTCTCAATGCTTTCAGTGCCTGTTGCAGTTTTTCTGATGTGACATGCTGTCCCTTTGTCTTAAGCTAGTCTTGACCATCAGAGGTTTTCATTTGTATCAGGAACAATGTTTGGAAGGTATGTCTTTGTTTTAAAGTATTCTCCATGAGCTATGAACCGGAAGTAATACATGGTTTCTTTTTAATAAAAATTATTTCTAGACCACCAAGGCATTTCTCCCAGTGATGATGAAGAATAACCATGGCCATATTGTCACTGTGGCATCAGCAGCAGGACACACTGTTGCTCCCTTCTTGCTGGCTTACTGGTACGTGAGTACTTTTCCTTCATTGAGTCTAACACTTGTATGCTTTTAAACTTTTATTTAAGATGCACACATATCTTACATAAAAATAAATTACCTATCTACCTATATACATGTCTGCGTATTTATACAATCTATAATTACATGTACGGATACATACATAATTTGAGTTTGGGTGCTTAATTTTTCTTATCCTATCTGGTGAGGATTATCTTCATCATGATCATATTCTTGAAGTTGCCAGAAGAAAGAGCTCCGCAAAGTCCTGGGATTAACAGAATCATCAACTCTTAAGCCCTCTTTCAGTTCACTTCAAGGGCCGTTCTAGAAGTCTCCAGAGGAACTACTTGTAAGACAATCACTTAAAACATGTCCCATGCCTTCTAGCCATAAGGAAACACAACAGTAATGTTTTTGCACCATGAAGATGGCAATATTATAGCTTATAAAGAGGAATGGCCTTTTAATATTGACAGAGGGTGTCATCTGAGATAGCTGTAAGCACAGAGGAGTGGGTACACCTCCAGAGGATCTACAGAGCTGTGCAGAGCACCCATTACAGGTCTCAGCTGCTGGGCGCATCCGGGAGCCTTCCCTAGCACAGCGTCTTCACTGGTTCTGGGTTTTGCCCAGTGTCTGTTCAGTGCTAGAGTTTTTCCAGAAACACTCTGATTTCTCCTAGCAGAAAACCTTCCCTTCAGGTGTTGTTGACAAGTGGACACCTGAGCCTAGATGCTTCTAAGCAAACACACTACTTTCTTTTTCTTCTTTCTTTGTGCCCCCTCCCTCTTTTCTCTCTCTCTCTCCTTCCTCCTCTATCCTTCCTTCCCTCCCTCCCTCCATTCCTCCCTCTTTTTTGCTTTTTTTGCAACAGGGTCTCCTGTAGCCAAACCAGGGGTGATCTTGAACTCCTGACTCCTTTGTGTTTGCCTCCCAAGCCCTGACCTTGCAGCTGTGTCATGTGCCTAGTCTACACAGTGCTGGGGATCATACCCAGGACCTTGAGCATGCTTGGTGGGCACTCTACACTGAGACACTGTCCTATCCCTGACATTTCCTTTTAATTGTAAAGTTTTTAAAAAGCATAACACACATTTATAACAATGAAAATTAATTACTTCCAAGTAGATGCATCCATTAAAAAAAAAAAAAAAAAAAAGACATTATCCCAGGAACCCTCTTAGCGATTTCCTTAGTTACCACTCAGAGGTAACCACACACTGGCTTGTAACTTAGTTACCACTCAGAGGTCACCACACACTGGCTTGTAACTTAGTTACCACTCAGAGGTCACCACATACTGGCTTGTAACTTAGTTACCACTCAGAGGTCACCACATACTGGCTTGTAACTTAGTTACCACTCAGAGGTCACCACACACTGGCTTGTAACTTAGTTACCACTCAGAGGTCACCACATACTGGCTCATAACAACACAGGTTACATTTGCTTACTTTTGATCTTTTTTGTACATGGAATCTTCTCTGTATTTGTGAGACGGACCCATAATGTCATTTGTGGCTATTGTTAAGACCTTAGGCTAAGTTACTCAGCATTTCTGTGTTAAATTTTCCTTACACATAAATAGTTTAGCACTATCTAACTTAAATCATATAATGAATGAGCCAGCACTGATTCTCAGATTCTGCGGATGTTTAGTAACAGGAGGGCACAGCTGCAGTTTCCCTTCCAGTTCCCTACACTCACAGAACAATCGGGCCTCACCTCTCAGCTTCCAGAACACCCGGAAACTGACTCCATGTTCTCTAGTTGCTTTTTGTGGGATGAAGGGAAGGGAAGACAGAATTATTGATTCTTTTCTTTATAACCAAGCCCTCACCTATCACTGTCCTTAGCCGTCAGAACAGTGGAATATCCGATAACTGATCACCTGTCTCAGGAAAAATCAATCATGCTTTAGGAGTTGTGTCTGAATAATTTCAGTGACTAACATGAAAAGTGCATAGTGACAAGCTGACTTTGTAGCATAGAAGAGTGACATTTTGATTATTTCTTAAGACGATTTTGGATGTTTGCTCAGTGTTTTTTTTTTTTAAGGTATCTTTTTTTTTTTAATATGTTATTGAGTCTTTGAGAATTTCACATATATTTTGATTGTACAAAAGTCTCCCACTTCTCCCCCTCACTCCTCCCTGATCTACCATCCTCCTTACCCACCCCCAACTTCAAAGTTGATATTTAAAAGAGAACAATTAGCTGGAAATTTATTTTGTCGCAAATAGTGTAGGAATACTTAGCAAAAGTGCACATTAACATTAGCTTACAATGAAATGCGTCTTTAAAAAGATTTTTAAAAAATAACAATTTTGACTATCATGAAGAATTGAGGTGAAATTGCAAAGGGTAAGGGGGTCTACTTACTTAGGTTTCCTATGTTCATATCCAGGTTCACCCTAAAGTTCAAACCTACTCTACGGCCATGCACCATTCTGAAAATATCTCTTACATCCTAAGAGACTGGACCTTTTGCTGGACCTTACAGCCAGACTTTATAACACCCCTTACAATCACTCAAGACTGCTGTCCTACTGTGCACTCCAACTGTTTAACCTGCCTTTAACAGTACAGTGTAACAACCAACCTTACTTGCCTTGGATTTCCCATGGAATCAACTTGTACAATTGAAGCTAACGCACAGCTGCCGTCTTAACTCACTCTTCCATACCCTAGACACAGAGTATGGGTAGTGACTCCCTTGACCCAGAGTCAGTTGTTGAAAGCCACCAATACAGAAGTGGAAAGCAACACCCTAAAACTTACCATAAAGGCTGAAAGCATCCACTTATAGATATTGATTTATGAACAGTGATATCTGTTATCTGAGACAGTTGGAGCCAGTGACCTAAACCCTAGTAAAACTGTTAAAGAAGTCTGCAACAGTTTTCTGTAAACGTCTCTATAACAGTCTCATTCCCTTCCCCATGGGGTGCTTTCTGTGTTGTTCAGAAAGTCCTTTGTTAGAGACAGGCACACACAATCACACACTGTCAGAAGATGGAAATAAGGACAGTTCTCAGCCTTCAGGCAGGCACAGACTCATACAACAGACAGAGAGATGGAAGACAGAAGGAACGTGAAGTAGAAAATCCAAATCTGGCCTCAGTCCTGACAGACGCCAAGGGGAAGTACCGTTCCTTAAAGCCACACCGATGCATTATTGGTGACTCAGAGCTAATCCCTGATTCATGGAGTCATGCCCTTCCTCCCTCAGACACTTGAGACTATATAATCTGAACTGTTTTTTTACATTTTTGATTATATATATATATGTGTGTGTGTGTGTGTGTGTGTGTGTGTGTGTGTGTGTGTGTGTGTGTGTGTGTATATATATATATATATATATATATATATATATATATATATATATATATATATATATATGTTATTGATAATCTCACCAAGCACAAATTACCATGTTAAGCATTTGATACAACTTTTGGACACTTTAAACGTAGTCATACATTTAAGAAATAACCCACAGTGAATGGTTGCTGTGGTTGTACACACCTGTAATCTCAGGACTTGGGAGCTACAAGCAAGAGAATCAGGCTGTGTGAGTTCAGGGCCTGTCTGGGCTGTATAGAGAGATACTTTCAAAAACAAGGGCCAGAGTCATAGAGTACTTGCCTAGTATGTACAAAGTCCTAAGTTTAAAGAGAGGGGGAGGTAAAGAGTGGGGAGAATAAAAGAGGAAGAAAGAAAACCTATAGTTATCATATATAGTGACACTGAAGCAGGAAGATCACAAGTTCAAGACCAGCCTGGTCTGCATCGAAAGTTCAAGACCAACATTCAGGACATAGTGAGACTCTTGTCCTAAAACAAACAGACAAACAGAAAACCTAGAAAAACCAACTGCATTATAATCTTGTATTTTTGCATCTAAAACTACTAAGCTGCACAAACTGATAATATATGCCAGCATCATTTTCAGTTCCTGTGACATGATACTATGTATATTACTACTCAGTTATTGAAACTTTTGCACGACTCTCTCAGTTAATAGGCATGCAAACCTCCAGCCCTAGGAAGTACGCAGAGTGAATCTCTGGCTGGCTTTTTCCCTCTCTTGGTAAGGATTAGCCACCAGCAGGTCAACTGACCTCTTTAACACTCAAATTCAGCAAGATCATCATTTCCCCAAAGCGCCTTCACACAAGCAAGTTCTAGGCTCCAGGGTCTAGACGACTTGGATCCAATCATTGTATGGATCTGACTTGGATCCAATCATTGTATGGATCTGTCGGCTTGATGACTGTGGTGTGACCAGAGCAGGGGGATCTGAATGCTGCCTGTCACTGCCATCTTAAATGTTCTCAGCTATCTACTTTCATGAACTTTCCCCCAACATTAATCTTTGAGAGCTCGGTTGTTGGTTTCTTGGTGTAAACACTTGCACATGACGCCGAATCAAAGAGTAGGGCCTGGTGACTTTGATTCAACTTTAATGAACTCCATGCTCTTGTCCACCTACCTTCCAGAAAAGGCCAGGGTAACCTGTGCTTTGGAAAACAGAAAGCCGTAGTTAGTTTTTAGTTTTGTTTTATCTCACTTTTTAAAAAAACTCAGATACAGGCTTTAAAAGGTGGCTAACCTCAGTTATATATTATAAAATCTGCCTGTATGTTGAAAGACAAACTGAGAAAATACAAATTTTCACGTTGACCATTACAAATACAGAGGAAAATGCTACTATATGTATGTATTAACAAATGAGCATGTTTTATGTCTGTCTCCATTGGCATTTTATCTTGTGGGGTTTCTTCTAGTTTTCTTTAGTCTACCAAACTTTGCGTCTTGAACCTTGATTCCTGTTTCAGTAAACAACACTCATAAAAATACCTACATTGTGGAGTCGTTGTGAGGCTTAAATGAAAATAAACCATCTGGTTAACTGTGAGCAGGTTCTGTCCTAAGTCAATTATTTTTGAGCAGGTTCTGTCCTAAGTCAATTATTTTAGATGCCATCAAAGCTTTCTACCTTATTATTGAAACCAACAATATTTCATTTACATCTTCAATATATTTCTAAACTTAAAAAAATGAAAAAGAGCTAGGCGTGGCACACACCTTTAATCCTGGCACTCAGGAGGCAGAAGCTGGAAGATCTCTGGTCTACAGAGTGAGTTCCAGACAGCCAGGGCTACACAGAGAAACCTCGTCTCAAACAAACATATCTATATATAAAAAAACTTTCCACAATTTTCTGGTTTTTAGCGTACAGTGAAATTGGCAAGAATGTGTAGATACTTTATCTAATTTCTAATTCATAAAGATTTAGAAGCATAAAAGTATCTGGTAATTAATATCACTGGATTATACACTCAAGTGACAGATTTTATGTTACATATGTCTTATGACGTTTTTTAAAATTAGTAATGTAAGATACCAACAAATAACTGAATTATATACCTTCAGTAGGTGAATTGAGTCCTATGTGTCTTAATATTTCAATAAAACTCTTTTTAAATTTAGCTACCTAGAAAAATAAAGTTCATTTAGAGTAGTTTCAGAATACTTCCAAGTGAAGATGCTTTTGTAAGAATTGCTTTGCAGCCGGGCAGTGGTGCACGCCTTTAATCCCAGCACTTGGGAGGCAGAGGCAGGCGGATTTCTGAGTTCGAGGACAGCCTGGTCTACAGAGTGAGTTCCAGGACAGCCAGGGCTACACAGAGAAACCCTGTTTCAAAAAAAAAGAATTGCTTTGTAGTGTGATTCATTCATGACAAATATTTACTGAGTGCCTATTAAGCCCTAGGCAAGGCCCTGGAGACTCATTTGTGACCAGGATAGTCATGGAGATTATAGTAAAAGTGTAAGCAAAGAGCTTGGGATGAGTCAGTCAGTAAAGTGCTGGGCTGGCCACACAAACATAGGAACTGAGTTCAGATCCCTCCCCCCAAACCCAGCAACACATGCCCATGATCCAGCACTCTAGAGGCAGAGAAAGAAGTATCCCTAGGGCTTGCTGGTCAGGCAGTGCAGCCAGTGGGCAAGCTTCAGGGTCAGTGAGAGACCCTGTCTCCAAAAATAAAGTGAAGTGCATTAATGGAAAACACCAATCTTAAAATCTTGCCTTTACCCAAATACATACATACTACACCCCCATCACACACAAACACACACACACACACACACACACACGCATGCGCATTACAAATCTGAAATATCCTGTCCGAGAAACCTTAAGAGTATTCTATAATGAAGGTGGGGGGTAAGAAAGGGCTCTGAGGAACTAAGCTGTGACTTAAAGAATGGATGTGTACAGAACAACTTCCCCCTGAATCCCACGACCATTTTAGAATAAATAATAAACAGATTACAATGACATCGGATTTATGGAAACATCAACTATCAAAGCAAATATTCCACAGGCTTCTTGTCTTCTCTTGAATGCACTGAAACCCATCTGGTTAGGGACGCAATGCGTAGGAAATGTTCTGGACCGTGTGCCTGAGGCTTTCGTGTGCTTAGGAGTTAAGCTCTGACCCACTACTACACCAGACCTATGATTAGGAGCGCCCTGATGCTGGTTTGAGGAGCTCCCCTAACTGTAGCACCCCACTATTCTTGAATTCACTTGTGAACTCCTTCCTTTCAGTTCCAGCAAGTTTGCAGCTGTTGGCTTCCACAGAGCCTTGACTGATGAACTGGCGACCTTGGGTATCACAGGAATCCGAACATCGTGCCTCTGCCCTAACTTCATAAATACTGGCTTCATCAAGAACCCAAGCACCAAGTAAGCTGGCACAGGGCGAGACCAGAGTAAACTGGGAGCGCTACTGCAGCGCAGGTGCTTGCTGGCCATCTGGCTCTGGGGATTTCCTACACAGATTAATCCCTGAAACACCTGATACCTGATGCTGTTCACCTTGCTTTCAGTTTGTGATGCTTGTGGGAAAACAGGTGGGGAAACAAAGAGAGAGAGACCGGCGGTCACGGCTGTAAATGCAGACCTGAATGGCGGGGTCGGGTGGAGGTGGGGGGAACGACAAGGACGACTGGTTAATCTTTCCTTTGTTTCTTCAACCCTGGACCAGCGGGTTTCAGACTCACATACACATTCTTGTCTCCTGGAGTGCTTGGATCAAATGCTGGGCTCCTGAACCCCAGAGATGACTTACATTGCTTGGTTGAGGTAGGGTAGTGGTGAGGAGGGCGCCTGGATCCCTGGTCAAACGCCACGTGGGTGATTCTGGTGTTGCTGTGGGACTGTTCCCCATAGTGCCACCCCAGAAGCAAAGCACCAGCTTACAGTTTACCACAGGGCAGGGGGCATCTTACGGCTTCATCAGCTCCTTGCTGCTTACCTTTTAATCACTGTCAACTCCATAGGTGGAGAGTCTTTGTATGTAGGGTAATCACTAGCTCACACAACTGCTTTGGGGGCTTGTCTGTCTCACGGTATCTGCTTACGTTTCTAGGGAGCTTCAGAATTTTAAAGCGAATATCTAATAACTCTTCCTGTATCTGAGACCCCTTTACATGTCCCATTGGCTGTATATAGTTTTCCCAAGTTCTCCCCCATGGCCTTTAGGTTCTGTGAGATATTAGAAAAGCCTCTCTCGTGCCACACTTAATCTACCCATATCAGCCAGGAAGACCAAACTTAACATTTGAAATGCAGTGTGTACAGAATGTATAGCCATTGTAAAGGTAAAAAAAGATCATGGTTTAAGCCATGAACCATCCTAAGTCTGTCTGTAGTATAAGATCTTTCTCTTCAGTTTTTCCATTGGTATATCATCATTGTACATGGTATTATATTAAATAAGGACATTTTCTTTTTTATTTCTATCCTAGGAACTTCTGTTTTGTTTCTTTAATTAATTATTTTGAAACCACTAAGTTCTTACAGAGCAATAGGCAAGTAATAGTGAGCTTAGTAACATTTTACAAAGATTTGTACACATACACAGTTTACACTAATAACAGATTGCCACAAAGTTAGAAATGAAAAGTTCATCACGGTGATTTGCAATGTGGTTGGAAGTTAATAGAAAACCCTTGCATTAATTGTCAGTCAATGGAAGTTGCTTACCTGGATTCCAACACACACAAAAATCAAAGAACCTTCCTGTCTTCTGGTTACTAAGAGAATTGTGTGCGATGCTAAGAATCTTGAAGTATATATTAACAGGGAAATGGTTGATAAAAATAAATTAGCATTGAGTCGAATCAACTAGGTTTCCTAAAACCAGAGCTCTGATGTCTACCTCACATTGAGGGAATTTGTGATGTCGGTAATGAATGTAGACACATTTCTACAGGATGTTAAAAAATACATAAGAATAATGTATTCATTGTTACTATTTGAATTTGTAACAGTCACTTTATATTTCCTGTCTTTGTCTCTGTGTCTCTGTCTTCTGTCTCTGTCTCCCTCTGTCTGTCTCTGCCTCTCTCCTCCTCCTCCTCCTCCTCCTCCTCCTCCTCCTCCTCCTCCTCCTCTTCCTCTCCTGGCTTTTTATAGTCTTCCTGGGGTCCAGGGATAGGACTCACATCACCATACCTGCACAGCTAGTGCTTCACTGCCTGCGCCGTCTCTCCAACCCTTGTTTGTACTTCGTGTCTTGTGCGCACACACAGTTTTATGTATCCATCTACACCCTGGGAATCACAGATGAGTGAAAGCAGATTTGTCTGTCTGAGACTGGCTCAATTCACATGATATCTATCTCCAGCTCAATCCATTTCCCTGTAAACATAGGAACTTGGTCTTTACGGCTGAGAACATTTCAGTGTGTGTGTATACCGCACTTTACTTACCCATCCCCCATTGCTGGATCCTAGGTTGGTTCCATCACTTAGCTCCGGTGAGTAGAGCTGCAGTAATCATTGCCATCTCTATAATCCTAGAATGGCGTAGCTGGGTCCTATGGTAGATCACCATCTTTGCCCTTCTTTACGTTCTCACCAGAGCCTGTGTGAGGAAAGGCAGTGCTTCAGTTTGTGTTCTGAATGACTGGCTTGTCCTCACCTGAGCTCTGAGTTGCTTTTGACACTCTGCCAATCCAATCTGCCTGGGAGAGGCAGAACCTCAGTGTGGTGTGTGCACATCTCTTTGGTAGCTGTAGAAAGGGAGCATTTTTTTTCTTGTTGATCGGCCATTTGACTTCTATCTTTTGAGAAATATCTCTTCTTTAACCCATTTATTGCATGGGTTTGGTATCTTGAAATTTAGTCCTTTTAGTTCTTCGTACACTCCAGACATTAGTCTTCTGTAGGATGTACAGCTAGGATTCTGTCCCATTCCACAGCCACCCGTCTTTACTTAGTTGGTAACTTTTCTGTGCAGAACTTTTTAGTGTCATGAGACCTCACCCCAAAAGAATCTATGTTAAGCTACAATTTTGTTAGAAAATAAAAGTAAGACTAAAGCTAGGTCTTCTAGCATCACCCATAATCCCAGAACTCTGGAGGCTGAATTTCATACCAGCATAAGCAACAAAGTAAGACCCATCTCCAACAACAACAAAAGAAGCACACAATAAATCAAAAAGCAAGATGATCTGTTCAGAAAGCCAGTTCTTAACTCCATCTGTATTAACTACAAAGCCCTAACTTAACCCTGAAGAACTGGCTCCCCGCCTGGAGCTGGGGAGCAGCCTTGTTCATTAAACCCAAGAGCAGGCGTGCCAAAATACCCCTTGCCACTTCCTCTCTATCTCAGGATTTAGATGCTGAAATAACATATTGGCATTTTTTTTTTTAAATAAAATAAAATAAAAAACAGGTTATCGTTCAGTTGTTAAAACCAGGTACCACATTTTAAAGCTATTGCTATTTAACCTTGCCCCAGGACATGGCTGGACGAGGCAAGAGCGCCCTCTGCTGGAGCAGATGTATTCCTAGGAGAAATAGTGACTAGCAGCAGGTGCCCCAGCTGAGCACTAAACATTCTTTTTCTTACACCTAGAGCACTGGGGCAGATGCTATCTAGTTATCCGGTAGATGAGTCATCTGAAGCTTAGAGTTAATCCCCATGAGCAGCAGAACGGAACCTCAGATCCAGTTACCCAGAGACAGATTTCCCGATGAAGAAACTGGAACGGCTTCCAAGTGGCCGAATTTGAAATGTTGTGTCCCAGATTAGTGTTGGTGCTTAAATCCATTCCTAAGGGATTTAACTTGTGTGTATACATGTAACACAGTACAAAGAAACAGGTTTTCCATAAAGACAAGAGTTCACTGTCGTCTGAATTTATGGGAATTAAATATTGTCATGCATCCTGATTAAGTTCTTAAGAACTAAGAATTATTTCCATTAAATAAACTCGGATAGCAATAGAGTTATTTCCAAACATTCACCTGCTAAGTGCCAAAAGCGGTCACAGGTACTTTATATCTGCTTCTATTCTCTGGTCTGACCCTGCATGCCAGCTTTGATCCTCCAGCCACGGTTTATAATCTGTCTCTGTCTCTTTCTGTGCCTCTCTGTTTCTGTCTCTCTCTCTCTCTCTCTGTGTCTCTCTGCCTCTGTCTCTCTCTTTCTCTCTGCCTCTCTGTGTCTCTGTCTCTCTCTATCTCCTTATCTCTCTCTCTCTCTCTCTCTTTTTTTTTTTTTTTTTTTTTTGGTTTTTCGAGACAGGGTTTCTCTGTGTAGCCCTGGCTGTCCTGGAACTCACTCTGTAGACCAGGCTGGCCTCGAACTCAGAAATCTGCCTGCCTCTGCCTCCCAAGTGCTGGGATTAAAGGTGTGCACCACCACTGCCCGGCTCTCCTTGTCTGTCTCCCTTCCTCCTTCCCTCCCTCCTTCTCTCCCTCTCTTTCTCCTTCTCCCTCTCATTTCATACAGCCAAAGCTGAATTCGGCTATGAAGCGAAGATGACATGAACCTCTAACCCTCCTGCCTGCCCCTGTCTTCCAGTTTCTCTGACTTTAATTCCTATAACAACTCTGCCGCTGGTCATCTTTTTGTCACTCTGGCAGAGAAAGCATTTATTTTTTTGTCCACAGTTTTGGAGATCTGTGCCTGTGATTGGTCGGCCTCATGTTTTCTGGCGCGGAGCTAGGTAACACATAGAGGTGGCAGCCGGTAAACCGGGTGCGGTGCCGCACGCCTCTAATTTTAGTGTACATTAAGCTCATTATCACACATTAAAGACCATCCTGGGTCTAAATACTGAGACCCAACACAAAGCAAAACAGGAAGCTTCCTTGTCATCTATTCTTGGAAGAATTTTTAAAAGATTTCTGTCAGTTCTCCTTTACAAGGTAAAAAAAGAAGCTGGGCGTGGCTAGGATTTCCAGTTCAGATGGCTCTCTGTAGAGAGGCTCTGGGCCAGCCTGGGGTACGCAGTCAGGCCCTGTCTGTCTTAAGCGAGCAGTCTTGAATGCCGATTGAATTTCTTATTAAAGACCTACTCCGTTTTTCAGTTTCCTCTTCAGTCAGTTTCAGTGGCTGCCTTTCCTTGGGTCTGTGCGTCCCACGCGGACTCTGTCACACGGCTGTTCGTGGTGCTCTCGGAATCTCTATTCTGTAAGATCCTAGCAACGCCCCTGCTTTCGTATCCTGTGTATTCTATTTCCCTCCGTCATCCTAGCTTAAAATGTTACTTCTGTGGTTCTTTTCAAAGAACCAAAGGTGGCTTCCTGGGTTCTTTGCTGTTTCCGGTTTCTGTCCACTTACCCTTGGGTTCTCTGCTGTGTCTGATCTCTGTCCACTTACGTATAATTAAATATTTACTGTTTCTCAATCGTCTTGATTTGTGTTTGGTTTAATATGACCTGTAGCCTCTTTTTTTGATGTTTCCTTACTTTCGATATTATAATGTAATTATATCATGTCCTTCTATCTCTTCCCTCTCTCCAAACCCCCACCATGTAATACCACCACCTTTCAATTTGTGGCCTTGTTTTCCTTGTTATTGTAGTTTGTGTGTGTGTGTGTGTGTGTGTGTGTGTGTGTGTGTGTGTGTGTGTGTGTGTGTGTGTGTTCTTTTAATATATAAATACAATCTGCTCAGTCCGTATGATGTTACTCGATTTCAGGACTGACCATTTAGTATTGGATAACCACTTGGTGTGCTCTTCCCTAGGACGACGATTTCTCCGGCTCTCGGCTTTCCTTCGTTGCCTATAATTCGTTGCCTAAGGTTGAGGGCTCATGAGCTTTCCCCCTTCACAGTAGCATGTCTATTGTCCTTGTAAAGCTCATGTTTAAGCAGTCCTGATAGTGAGACTTTATGGCGTAGCCTCTGATGTTTCTAGGAGACGCAGCCTGTCTGCCTGGCTGTGATGACCTTTCTGCCGCCTCTTTTGCCTTACGTCCAGGGTTGTATTACAGATGTACCTGTTGAACTGGGCTCCACAACTCTGCATCTTGATGGGTTGTAATTTCTATGACTCCGCATCTGTTACAAAGAGAAGTTTCCTTGATGAGGAGTGAGGACCACACTTGTCTGTGTGTGTAAGAATAACCATTTAGAATGTAGTTAGGAATTACAATGAGTTAGTACAGTGGCAGTTATAAGTTCTCTGAGATCTATGGTTTTACTAGCCCTCAGTAGTTGGCCAGCACCAGTGCAATTTCCCTCTTGCTGAATGAGACTTAAGTCCAAACAGAGAGCTGTTGGTTACTCCCAAGGTAAGTAAGTGTGGCACTTCTGCACCTTAGGGCTACCTGCTCGTGCTGGCTGTGCTGTGGTTCATAGGCCTTATGGCAGGGAAGGACTATTGGTGACTTCTTAACGTGGGCTTTCACATCAGTCAATTTGGTATTTTTCTTCTTTTTTAAAGCAGATGTTCCCAGCCTTGGGTTCCCCTCTGAGGACTGTATGTCACACATTTTTCTATGGTATGACTTCTTTTCATCTCAAAGCATTTCTGGTTTTCAGCATCTTCTTCTCTATTGCACGGAATACACGTGTGTATGCCACTCACTTCCCTGTGACTGTGAACTTCCCAGTCCCCTCTATCTTACTGATGTCTAATTACACTCCATTCTAGGTTTCTTCCATTATAGTCAGAACATATTTTGTTTAATTTCAGTCTTTCTGCTCTTACCAAGATTTGTCTTGTGCCCTAAACATGGCCTACCATAAAGAGAATTATTCTATATGCTCTTGGAGAGCAAATCTAGTCTGCTACTGTTTGGGGAGTAAGTTATTCACATTGGGTCAGTCTAGCTGACTTCAAGTACTTCTGAACTCTCTGTCACTTGGTTTCATACCGTGTTGAAAGTGGGAAATAAACTCTCCAACTATGCTGTCAAAACTGTATATTCTTCTCTCAATTCTGATGGTTTTAGCTTCATATAGTTTGAGACATATTGGGATTGGGAGGAAAAGGTTCTTGGACTTACAGACACCACTAGGGAAACTAGGAATGTTATACACTCAAGGTTCCCCCGCCTCTCTCTCTCTCTCTCTCTCTCTCTCTCTCTCTCTCTCTGTGTCCCAATAAAACTTTATTTATGTACAATGAAATTAGAACATACTATAATTCTCACATGAACTGTTAAGCCATTTAAAATATAAAACCTATTCTTAATTTACAGCTCATATAAAGACAGGCAGGGGGGCTGGAGAAATGGCTCAGTGGTTAAGGGTGCTGGCTGCTCTTCCAAAGGTCATGAGTTCAAATCCCAGCAACCACATGGTGGCTACAACCATCTGTAATGAGAGCTGATGCCCTCTTCTGGGGTGTCTGAAGACAGCTAAAGTGTACTTACATATATATAATAAATAAATAAACCTTAAAAAAAAAAAAAAAAAGACAGGCAGCTTTTGGACTTGAACCATGGGTCAGAGTTAGTCAGTCCCTGCTTTAGGAAACTAAGGAGGACTTGTCTTCCCAGGATAAAGACAATGGAATAGAAAAACCTCTGCCCTTCTCTAGAGACTTGAAAATAGAAACTTGGTGCAACAGCCACCATCAAAAGAAGACCACTGACTGCTTTTCTTGTTGTTTTTGAGAGAGGTTCCCATATAACCCAGGCTAGCCTCCAACTCTCTACGGATCCCACAGTGACCTTAACTTTTGATCCTCCTGGATCTCCTTCAAGTGCTGGGATCACAGCTGTGCACTCCTCATACAAAAAGGTGGTGCAAGCCTGTAATCCCAACACTTGGGAGGCAGAGGCAGGAGAATCTCTGAGTTTGGGGCCAACCTGGTCTACAGAGCTAGTTCTAGGACAGCCAGGGCTACACAGAGAAACCCTGTCTCAAAAAACAAAAAAAAAGTCAAAAATTTTCAAAAATAAAAGACAGCCATGTTCCATAGAATGCTGAATTTCTTCCAACTAAACTGAGCCCACACTGTCCGACTTTTAGCATGCCAACCTAAAAGCAATGATGTCGCCTATTGCTGCTGAGTGTCAGTTATTACAGATACAGTCCCAGGGTGTGCCTGGTACACAGAACACACCGTAAAGCCATTTCTTTCTCCTTTCTCCCTTTTATTGATTTTTTTTTTTTTTTTTTTTTTAGCTTTAAAAACTCCAAGTGTTGTCGGGCAGTGGTGGCGCACGCCTTTAATCCCAGCACTTGGGAGGCAGAGGCAGGTGAATTTCTGAGTTCGAGGCCAGCCTGTTCTACAGAATGAGTTCTAGGACAGCCAGGGCTACACAGAGAAACCCTGTCTCGAAAAACCAAAAAAATAAACAAACAAAAACACCCTCCAAGGGTTTATACTTAATTCATATCATTTTTTAAAATACTTATTTATTTATATGAGTACACCATAGCTGTCTTCAGACACACTCCAGAAGAGTGTGTTAGATCCCATTACAGATGGTTCTGAGCCACCATGTGGTTGCTGGGATTTGAACTCAGGACCTCTGGAAGAGCAGTCAGTGCTCTTAACCACTGAGCCATCTCTCCAGCCCTGATTCATAACCACGTTTTTTTCCCCCAAATATGCACTAGAAAAATAGAAACACCGAATTATTACTTCTTAAAACACAAATTTTTTTCAATTGTTTATTACATATCAAAAGGTTTACTTTTTCTCAACCTGGAGACAAAAGAGAAAAGTCCAAGCAGGTGTTCAGGGGCCAAGGACGGGATTGAGTTTATAGGTAGGGACTTCCTAACATGCTGAGCCCTGTTCCCTGCACCACATGAAACCAGGAGTAGAGAGACATGGCTGGGACGCAGAACTTGAAGAGATTTCAAGGAAAGAGATGTATAGCCAACATTTCCACCCAGAAGGCTGGAAATGGACGTGACTAATAAACTGGCGACCTGTAGGCCCAGAAGCTGCCCCAACCAGAACAGAGGAGACCAATAGCCCAAATGACCTCTATACCATCTTTATGACTGAGACCACATCCAATCCTTCCCTAAGCTCGTAGAAAAAGTGGCATGTCCTCTAAATTGAGCTTTGATGTAATTGTGCCTCCTGGTGGACAGAGGATTGTATGACACCAGGATACTCCTCCAAATGACACTGCTTAAATATGCTTACAATTAACTGCTTCGGGTCAGACTGTTTGAACCAACACTGACTGACTAAGTTATATTGAACCGAATTTCCTTCTTTGCCTTATGCTGATCAATACTCTGCCGGTCCTGGTGGTCACAGGGATGCCCATAGAGACCCTGGTGTTTCAAGAACAAGCTGTCTTTAATTAAAAGTCTTCTGGAAATAATTTATTCCCTTTTGTCCAATTAGTGTTATAAACAATGCAGCACAATCTAAATTATTAGACGAGGTGTAATTGATAACCCTTAGGTTTTTCATAGCGAACCTTTTTGCTTTTTTTTTGGGGGGGGGTTGTTTTTGTTTTAGTTTTCTGGTTTTTCGAGACAGGGTTTCTCTGTGTAGCCCTGGCTGTCCTGGAACTCACTCTGTAGACCAGGCTGGCCTCGAACTCAGAAATCCACCTGCCTCTGCCTCCCAAGTGCTGGGATTAAAGGCGTGCGCCACCACTGCCCGGCTCATAGCGAACTCTTAAAACATTTTTCTTTTGCTCAAATATAGCTCTATTTTTACTCTAGATACTTACAAGACGTGTGTGTGTGTGTGTGTGTGTGTGTATGTGTGTGTGTGTGTGTGTGAGAGAGAGAGAGAGAGAGAGAGAGAGAGAGAGAGAGAGAGAATATTATCTCAGCTGGTCCATAAGTAGATGCTATGTCACAGGTGGTATGTTTACAGCTGTACATCCTGCCAACAGCAAATGCCCACTTCACCACCACCACATTCCAGGAGTGTTGGTGCTCGTCCATAGTCACCAAGTGATGCCCTGTGGGTACCTGAAACCTGCCATGGGAGGAAGCATTAGTACCATGGAGACCACCAAGCCCTGCAAAACTAGAAAGTCATGCTGCCTTGTGCCCATCGGTTAGGAAACAACAAATCTGAAAACCCGAGTTCTGGTCCTAAGCAGTAGAATTTGTGCTCCCCACCTATTGATTGAGCCACTTAAGTGATAAGTCAATCAAACCCAATTCACTGACCTGGAAATCCTTCTCAGTCTTCCTCCTGGTCCATAATACCCTTCTTCCCAACCCTGAATGATTGACTTATAGTACTGATGTATAGTTTGTACAAAAGCCACTGTGAGCCTTTTAAAAATGTGATTGGGTTTCCTATCAAAAATGAGGATTTTGGAGGAGATTGAACTTTTTCTGAAAGTCCTTTCGTTCAGCCTTTTAAACCACAAGGCTTGAGAGTTACTGCACTTCATTCAGAGTTGTCTGACCTTAGGCAGTACAGGTACATCAAGCAATGTGCAGACAGTCGCTACAGCACCCCCTGATGGCCGGTACCAGGCTAGAGTGTGCACTTCCTGGTGGTGGGTACCAGGTCATAGTGTGCACTATCAGGCCACAGTATCATATGTAATATTATTGTTTCAGAGTCCCATGGTGAACATGTGTTCTAATAAATGCTAATATGCTAAGAATGAGAATTACATTGTGTATGGCTAAACTAAATTCTCCTTTCTATGTCCTGTTATTGTGCTCACTGTGAATTTTTCAGTTTTATTTCACAAAGTAATTGTTCTTTCTGAATGAACTATTCGTAACGACTTCTAGTATTCTCATCCTTGGCACTGATCACATTTCAAATCCATCTTCCTAAAATATCATGCTTTGGGAGAAATCGGCGTATTTAGTGAGTGTGTGATTATGCACCCCTTTATAAACCGAAGATCAGCTCTCATGCAACCTCTC
>CM052712.1:84225393-84250947 GCA_028551405.1 Uromys caudimaculatus
CCCATGCACAAACACATGCATGTAGTCAAAAATAAGATATAAAAACGTAGGGGAACAAGACTGATGAGGTGGGAGGAGTTGGGGAGGGGAATATGATCAAAAGACACTTATGTGTTGTGTATGCACATGCGTCTCCAGTGTGAGACATCTATATGTATAGAATTCTCTAAGAATAAGCGAATAAAAATATATTAAAAACAATTTTGTGACTAACAACAGAGGGAAATCCAGGACAAATACAATAGTTTTGTAGTTAGAATTTGTGATTTACCTAGTTTCAAAGATCTTTATAAGTAAAAACTGGAAAGTCAGGTTTCTGTTTCTCAACAGGTTTTATCAGTGGCATAAGTTCCTTCATGTGCTCACATGTAACACCTGTGACCTAAAAATGAAGCAGAGGTGCAATAGAAAATATTAGACTTACTTCCAGAGCAAGGATTTGTGTGGGTCGGATGGTGGGCACTATTCCAGGCACTTAGAAGAGTGCCTTGCAGGTGTACACTTATCTCCTATAAATTATTGTATTGAAGACTTTCTTCAGTTCATAGCAGCATGCAGCTATTGGATTTCTTTCTTTCTCTCTCCCTTTCTTTCTTCCTTTTTCTTTTGCCAGTCTTAGGAACTGGTCTTTGCTTTGTAAGATGCATTTTATTAATTTCCTAATTCCTGTCTGTTAATTGCACAGTCTTGTAATGCAATAAAAAAGATTTATTCTTGTTCTGATAGCCAGCACTGTCTCATATTGGAGAGCACATGTATCTGGATTAGCACTCCTCTGTGGGGAAGACGCATAGTCTGATTATAGTTTGCTATCTATTTTTTAAAATATTTATGGGAGTTTTGTGTGTGTGTGTGTGTGTGTGTGTGTGTGTGTGTGTTTGTAGCAGTCACAGGTTGATATTGGATGTCTTCCTTAGTCCCTTGTCACGATGGGGTCTCTTACTGAATCTAGAGCTCACCTATGGGCTAGGCTGGTTGTTATTGATCTTTCTCTGCGTGCTCTGTCTCCAGCGTTGTGGTGAGAGAAACAGGCTTGCATGTCCAGTGTGTCTATGTTGGTGCTGGCTCTAACCTCAGTCCCTCATACTTGTGTGGCAAGCATTTTTCTGAGTTATCCCTCCAGTCCAGATTTAGCTATTTTTAAAATCTTCATATTTGAAAAACCTTTCATGGATGTTACATGTTCTTAACTTGAACTTTTTGATTTGAAAAAAAAAACAAACCAAAAAACGTTTATTTTGTATTTTAATGCTTGTGTGTCTTGTGTATAGGAGTGCAGGTGCCCTCAGAGGTCAGAGGCCTTGGAGCTGAGTTATAGGTGGTTGGAGCTGTGTGGCTTAGGTGTTGGGAATCACACTTGGGTCCTCTGGAAGAGCAGTATACATATGCAGCCGTAGTGTTATTTTCTGATTTTTGCACGTTTTTGAAATTTAAAAATGTTTTGTGACCTTTGAACTCGGCTCTTTAATCCCTTTGCTTTTGGAATGTCTCTAAGATGTTTCTCTCTGGTCTTCTTCTCTCCTTAGAAACCCATTCCCATCCTGTGGGTTTCACCTTAACGCCAACGTCATGTCTGGCTCTAAGGGTGCCAAAGAGAATTCCCACAACAAGGCCCGGACATCTCCTTACCCAGGTTCAAAAGTTGAGCGAAGTCAGGTTCCAAACGAGAAGGTGGGCTGGCTTGTTGAGTGGCAAGACTACAACCCAGTGGAGTACACCGCTGTCTCCGTCTTGGCTGGACCCCGGTGGGCGGACCCTCAGATCAGGTGAGCAGATAAGTGGGTAGCTGGGTGTAAGACTTATGGAGAGCCAGGGTTTTAAGTTACCATTTGATATTGAAACAGTCATTGTAATGCATCCTGGGCATTGTTACAAGTGAGTTTCTGCACTTGCTTGATTTGCTCAACCTAGCAGTCCACGCTCGTTTATTCTTGGCCAAGTCTTGTGAGGACTTCCGCTAATGGGGGAATCTGTTTTGGTTTGAAATCACTGCTGCTTGTTTTGGAGTAATAACAACTGGTGGTATCTGTTTTTGTATGTTCTTATTGGGTTAAGAGTTGTGCACTCGCCAGACAGTGGTGGCGCATACCTTTAATCCCAGCACTTGGGAGGCAGAGGCAGGTGGATTTCTGAGTTCGAGGCCAGCCTGGTCTACAGAGTGAGTTCCAGGACAGCCAGGGCCACACAGAGAAACCCTGTCTCGAAAAACCAAAAAAAAAAAAAAAAAAAGAGTTGTGCACTCTGTTGTTTCTGACAGAGCTAGACTGGCATTTGAGGTTGTGAAAACATTTGTCAGACTCTTCCAGATTTCCAAAAACCTGATGACAGGCATGTGTTCTGTGAAAGCATTTGGGCTCCAGCACCAGTGGAAGAACCAATGGAGGGACGGCATGGGCGTGTAACCCCAGTGCTGGAGAGGAAGGGTTGTGGGAGCCCAGGGCGTGGCCAGCAGCCCAGCATGTTTGGCCAGTTCCAAGGCAGTGAGATGAGAGTCCTGAGGCTGAACTCCACTGAGGCTGAGCCACCACCTCCAGCAGTTCTGACAGCAGAAGTCAAACCAGTTGATCGAGGTAGACGCTAGGAGAGCATCTAACTACTGGCTAGGAAGTGCAAGTGGATGACTGAATAACCAGGAGCTCCCCACATCCAGTCCATAGGGAGAGTAAGTTCTGCTGTCTTATGGCATAGTGGGCGTTACTGTTCACAATACTTTGTTAAATAGTCTATAAAGTGCTAGAGAGGAGAATTTCGAAAGTTCTCCATGTAAAGAAATGGCAGATGTGTAAGAAGATGTAAATGCTAATGACTCTAATGTGGTCATCACATCAAAATCACAGCTTTATGTGCATACGTAAACACATGTCCTATCGTGTGCTGCATGTGCATACGTAAACACATGTCCTATCGCGTGCTGCATGTGCATACGTAAACACATGTCCTATCGTGTGCTGCATGTGCATACGTAAACACATGTCCTATCGCGCGCTGCATGTGCATACGTAAACACATGTCCTATTGTGTGCTGCATGTGCATACGTAAACACGTGTCCTATGGCGCGCTGCATGTGCATACGTAAACACGTGTCCTATCGCGCACTGCATGTGCATACGTAAACACGTGTCCTATGGCGCGCTGCATATGTAAACACGTGTCCTATCGCGCGCTGCATGTGCATACGTAAACACGTGTCCTATGGCGCGCTGCATACGTAAACACGTGTCCTATCGCGCGCTGCATGTGCATACGTAAACACGTGTCCTATCGCGCGCTGCATGTGCATACGTAAACACACGTCCTATCGCGCGCTGCATGTGCATACGTAAACACATGTCCTATCGCGTGCTGCATGTGCATACGTAAACACATGTCCGTGTGGGGGCGGTATGGAGTGAGGAGAAGAGGAAAGGCTGAGGTGAGGGGAAGGACCAGTGCAGGTGATGGAGGCAGTTACCAAAGAGCATGTACAGCTAATCTTTGTTTTAATTCTCATGGAGTTTTTGGCTTGGATGGTAGATAAGTACATAAAATATATTTGATACAGAAAGTGTAAATGGAATATAAAATTCACAGTTTCTGTTCTGAGTGCCTGTGTTAACTGTAGAGAAATTCATTGAGTTGTGGGTTCTGGTCTGTTTGCAAAGGTGGTATTGTTTCTGGGTGTTTGTTTGTTTGTTTGTTTTTCAAGGCAGGGTTTCTGTGTATATCCCTGGGTGTCCTGGAACTTACTTCGTAGATCAGACTGGCCTCAAACTCAGAGATCTCCTTGTCTCTGCCTCCCAAGCAGAGACTAAAGGTGTGCGCCATGCCTAGCCTATTTGCAAGTTTCTTAATACTGTTTATTTACGAAGTGTTTCTGCTGAGGCACAATGTAAGTGCAGTCAGTGCTCATTTCTGAAGTGTGCAGTTGCAGCTCAGTAAACATGCGCAGTTCAGGCCAGGATCTCCAGCATTTCCAGAGGATCATGTCCTTTTAAGTATAATATTTCTCTTAAAGTTGATGGGATAAATTCACCCCTTGTGAATTTTGATAATATGAATATTTGACAGTATTAACCAATATGCATTAAATTAAAGTAATTAAAGTTACCTTGGAACAGTAGAGATATCACAGTGTTCAGAGAAATCTTGCATTGGGAATCTTGTGGGAGCCAGCAGTTGCTGTAGTGTGCCCACAGCCGGTTCTGTGTTGCTGGTGTCATGCAGACATCTTTGCTCATGTAGGCGGGACTTCCGTCCTCCTTCCAAGAAGCATAACATGGGGCTGGAGAGATGGCTCAGCCGTTAAAGGCTGGGCTCACAACCAAAAATATAAGAAGCATAACATGGATCATAATACTGTGTCCTTTTCTGCTTCGGCAGATAGGTTTTTTGCCCCAGAGCCTATTTTGATTGAGTAAGATGATTTGTAAATCAGAGCTCAATCCTAAGCATTTTTACTGTGTCCGTGTTTATCGTGAATAGCAGTGAGCTGTACTGCTAAGCTGTAGGTGAAATCCAATCATTTCCTTTATGTGCATTGTCGTTCTCATTGCAGTGAAAGCAGCTTCTCTCCCAAATTCAATGAAAAGGACGGGCACGTTGAGAGGAAGAGCCAGAACGGCCTGTATGAGATTGAAAACGGAAGGCCCAGGTAGGAGCTGGGGGTGGGGTGGGGTGGGAGTGGGGGTGAGTGGGTGGTGGGGGGGTGGGGGGAGGGGTGGGGAGGGTGGGGGGAGGGGTGGGGTGGGGCGCAGTCTCAAAGGGAGGAACAGGTGGTGGCATTCCACTGAACTCAAAGTGGGAAAGAATGTTAGCACACCACTAGTAAGTGCTAGAGACAGGAATTAAAGGTATGGTTGCATAATTTTATCTTGAAGGTTGAAGTAATTAATTGAATAAATTATAAAAAGGATTGAAATTTATGTTTTCAGTGGTTAGTTATTAAATGAACTTAATGGCTTAAAGTAAGAATTTATCCAAACATCTAAGCCATGTAAGACTAAAAATAAAGCTTTGTTGGGGTGAGATTGCCCAGCAGGTAAGGCCTGAGATAAGGCTGACTGCCTGCACTGGATCCCTGGGACTCACATGGTAGAGGGAGACATTGACTCCTATAGGTTGTTCTCTGACACACACGCTCACGCATGCACGCATGCACTAAACTGTAATTCAAAACACAAGTAAAACCCAGTAATGTTAACATCAAGACTCCTTTGGCTCACTTCCCGTTCCTGTCCTGTGATTTTGAAAAAAATATTGTCAGTTATCCTGGTGACTTTTTTAAAAAAAAAAAATCTAAGTCTAAACATATAAGAAGTCACTCATTTTTATCAGCAGTAAAAAACATGGGTGTGAGCTCCTTGTGGACTAGATTAAGATGTCAGTGGCAGGCTGGGAAGATGGCCTGTTGGATAAAGCTCTCATATGGGCTTAGGCGCAGGAGTTTGGACACCCAGAGCCCACAGGAGAGCCAGGCAGGCATGCTGACTTCTGCAGCCTTAGGACTCTAGAAAGGAGCAGAGACAGGGTGTCCCAGGGGTAAGCTGGGTAGCTAGGCTGCCTTAGACTGGCTGATTGCCTCTCCCTCACTAAACGGGAGAGCTGTTGATAAAGACACCTCATGTCAAATGTCATGCTCATGCCTGCACACATGTACACACACATCTGCCCACACACATTCACATGCGTGTACATGCTGTGTCAAGCTAGATTTAAAAGGTGAACGCATTCAATTGATTGTATGGTGGTCTTTTGTTCTTTTCTACCCTAGAAATCCTGCAGGGAGGACAGGGCTGGTTGGCCGGGGTCTCCTGGGGAGATGGGGCCCAAATCATGCTGCAGATCCTATTATAACCAGGTAAAAACTGGGTAAGATGCTTCAGTAGCAGCAAAGAGCTAAGTGATCAGAAAAATACAGATGTCAGCTCTGTGTGTGTGTGTGTGTGTGTGTGTGTGTGTGTGTGTGTGTGTGTGTGTAGAACTGTATGCTTGTTCTGTAAGAACACGGGGCTTTATGTGACATCACAGAGATGTGCTATATGGACAGAGCTGTGGTTGTAACTAGGTGTTGTGGCTTATGTTTGTAATCTCCACACATGGGAGATTGAGACAGGAGGATTGCTATGAATTTGAGCTTGTCTCAAAATCAGCCATCAGGGGCTGGAGAGTTGGCTCAGCTGTATAAACATTCACCTGCGTCTTTAGCTTCCTGCTTCATCCTCCCTCTCCCTCGCCAGACCTCGAGTAGATGTTCAGTTTCTTGGACCAATATTTCATTGCTTCGTATTTTCTTATCTTACTTTGGGGTCTTTTATCTTAAAAACAAACATTGCACCAGTTATTCCTTTATTTCTGAATACTGTGCTCCTCAGCCTGAAGCTTCTTGTTTTGACTTTGGTGTTTAGCTCTGTTCTGCTCTAGAACCCAAGCTCTTTGAGGAATTGTGGGTTAGATAAAGAAATGTGGAGAGCCGTCCAAACTGTGTGCGTGCGCACACCTCCCCTCAGTGAGAGGCGCCCCCTGTCTTTTCTCAGTTGTTACTGCAAGAACAAAAAATCCTTAACCTTTGTCTAGAAAACCACTTTTAGAAAGAGCCTGGAAGGTGTGTGTGTGTGTGTGTGTGTGTGTGTGTGTGTGTGTGTGTGTGTGTGTGTGTGTGTGTGTGTGTGTGTAGATTAGGAAGGGAAGGGAGATTTGTCTTCAGAAAAGATGGTGTGCTGAGAGGAGGTCTGCTCTGAACTGATTGTTGCCTAACTGTGGGGTTTAATCCAAGACACAAAATAGGATGGAGCCCCCCACCCCCATCTAAGATGGCGTAAAGACTGAAAACACTACACTCAGCTGAAACTGAGTTCCTGCTTTTCTGGCATCACAGGGTGACGTGATGAATAGAGGCTTTGCCAAGTCTGTTTGATCATTTCAGTTTCTAAAAGGGATTCTTGGTGGAAAGCACCATACAACACCTTTTAAAACTTTCTTCAAATTATGTTCTGCTTTTAAGGTTTTCTTTCTTTGACAGACTTTAAGTAGTAAGAATTGTGTGTAATCTAAATTTTCCTCATAGAGAATACAGCAGCCTTGTGTGAACTAGACTTCCTTAACTGGGGTAAATATAGCCTATGTCTAATAAAAACAGTGTTTTAAACTGGCCTATTGTAGGTAGATATGTACTTTGTAATAGAGAAGACAGTTTTCTAATGTCGTTGAGGTGGAAGCTGGAACCTTTGCTGTCCTGTGTTCCTGTCCACAGGTGGAAAAGGGATGAGAGCGGGAATAAGATCACACACCCTGTCTCCGGGAAATGCATCTTGCAGTTTGTAGCTATCAAAAGGAAAGACTGTGGAGAGTGGGCAATCCCAGGGGTAAGCATGGTGCCCCCTGCTGGCGATGCTGGTGGGTCGCTGCTCACTGCTTGGCTGCTTGCTGTGAGGCTGCTGTGTGTGAGGAGGCTGCTCCTTTGAGCTCACTGTCACAGAGCTTAGGATGATATAAGCCTTTTAGAATTCAAGGCCAATTCTAGCATCTTTGGAAGGAACACGAACATTTGGCTAGATGGAGGCTCGTGTTCTGTCCTGTGCACTTGCTGCTGTGTGAGTCCAGGCGCTCATCTTTAAAATGAAGGTAGCCATATTTATCTCAGAGAGAGAGAGAGAGAGAGAGAGCCTTTGAATATTTGGCACATGGCTGGCATTTATTATGTAAGGTTCATTTCAATCCCCTACTCTAAACTCCATTTTATATTTTTAGTATTACTTATTGAATTCTTACAATTTTTAAACGTAATAAAAAGATGGTACTTGTTTTAGACTGTTCCTTGAAGTTTCACGTACCCATCAGGAGGAGTGCACTTTTAGCTCATGCTAATTTTGTACCATTGAGATTTTTGAAGTAACCTTTAAAACATGTATTCAGTGTGGTAGAGGTTTTGTAGTTTATGCCCATTGAGAGGCGGAGATATCCGATGTGAACATTTACAAATACTCTGCTGTAGGCAAGACTGTGTTTTTCTTTGTGGTATAAAAGCAGGATGAGTTACAGACAGTGGCTGACTGAGCCAGCATAGGCTGGTTACCATGAGCCAGGTCAGCTTCTCCCACACGAACTGATTTCATGGTTTTTATTTCCATTTGAAATTCTGACCACGGGCGCAGCTGCAGTAGTTGCTGCATTCTGAGACCCGGTGGTCTCCTTGACTGACTCTACCCTTGTGAGTTAACACTGTAGACAGTGAGGTGTAACAGCCGCATGAACACACACACCTGTCTTGTTACCTCCCAGTGGGAAGGCAGACACTGTCATAAGGGAAGTAAGTATCTTCTGCTAGTGGGTGATTAAAGAAGTAAAAGATGATTTAGGGAAAGTGACATTTAAATGACATCTTGAAGGAAGCGAATGAGTTGTTTCTGGGGAGGAACATTTTGGATGAGCCTAGGCCCGCAGAAGGGGGTGCTTCTGGTGCATTCTGCTGAAGACACCTCGTGGCTGCCATGGACTGGACGGGGTGGGGAGAGCCATTGTGCGGTTTCGGTGGCTCCAGGCCTTGTAGTTGGAGTTTGGAAAGTATCAGGAATTGACGTTGCAGTGTGCCATAGCCTAACGCTGACCAATTACGGTGGCCCAGTGTATGCGTTGCCTTTCGTGGCTGCTTCTGCGAGAAATGAATGTTTTAAGAAGTGCTTCTCAGAGAGAGGTGGGGGTAACTATTGTGGACAAATACAATAAGATGTTTATTGTACCACTCAGTAAATATGTGTGGAATGAGCCAAATCTCACCACTTCTCAAAAATGTGACTGCAGGGGATGGTAGACCCCGGAGAGAAGATCAGTGCCACACTGAAGAGGGAGTTTGGTGAGGAAGCCCTGAACTCGTTACAGAAGTCCAGCGCGGAGAAGAGGGAGATCGAGGAGAAGCTGCACGCGCTCTTCAGCCAGGAGCATCTTGTGGTAAGGAGCTCCTGTCAGGCCCAGTCAGGAGGGCCTGGGGTCAGCCAGGAGCATCTCGTGGTAAGGAGCTCCTGCCAGGCCCAGTCAGGAGGGCCTGGGGTCTGCTCACAGAGCACATTTGCTGAAGGTTTTTAGTCCATGTGATCATTAATACTCCCCACCCCTTTCCTTAGCTGAGGGCTGACCTTGCATGACAAATAGGGGATTTCTTACATACTGAGAATCCATTAAACAGATCTTGTTGTTTACAAAAATTCAGCTTGCTGTTTAAATCCCTTTACATTTTAGATTGATTTTACACTTTTTTAAATTGCTGATCATTTATGTCTATGTGCCTGTATTGTCTGTATGCTCTGTGTTAGTAAAAGAAAACACATCACAGAAAGCCTGTGACATCAGTAATAAGATGACTGAGCCTCTTTGTTTTTGACTGTCATTTGGGTTGCTTTGTTTTTCTTCCAAAATTGGGCTCTCTTAACTTTGTTTTTGTTTTTGTTTTGTTTTAAGGATTGTAACACAAAAGCTCAGCCCGGTTAAGTATTTGCTGTGTAATCCAAGTTGTCAGGTTATCTTTATATGTGCGTGTATGCATATGCATGTGTGTCCGTCCGTCTGTCCATCCGTGTGTAGGGTTGAGGGGAGAAGACTTCTTCAGTTGTTGTTCCTTGGGTGCCATTTGCCTTGCTTTTGGGACAGAGATCTCATTGGTTAGGCCTGGCTGACAGGTCAGAAGCCCCAGGGATCCATGGGTCTCCTGTGTGTGCCCAGTGCAGTTAAGCTGTGGAAGCTGCATTCTAAGCTCTATCTGCCATGTCTTCTAAGTTCTTGTACTAAGGGATGAACTCAGCATCTGCTTGGAGCTGCTGCTACGGCCTGAGCTCTCTGCAGCCCAATGCTGGTCTCCTAATTCCACTCTTCAGCCTCCCAAGGGGGCCTTCTGTTTTTATATCAGTCGTCAGGATTGTCTTACTCACGTTTCTGTTGGATGACTAGATCTAGATTTTTTTTTTCTGGTATTAAGCTTTAAATTCCAATTTTTAGATTTATCTATATATTATCTAGGTTTATCAAGAATAAGAAACCATTCAGTATATGAAGTTATAATTACAGAAATTATTAAAATAGAAAAATGCTTATATTATGGAACCTTTGCAGACAGTTTGGCTCAGATTGACCCCTCTCAGTTTTCCCTTGGTGCTGTCAAACTTGGGGCCTCCAGCACACTACGAATGTTTCACCACTGAGCTATGTCCCCGCCCCTCTCAAATTGTGTGTTCCTGAGGATATTCTGAATTTTAAAACTGCCTCAAAAGAGAATATCGTCCTCTGAGAAATATAAACACATCTATGAAGCTATGTTACTGATTCTGTGCCATATATATACTTATAGGTATATGTATGCATATACATATATACATATATATGTATATGCATATATAAATTATATTTATATATGCATACATAAATTTAAGGGTTTTTTTACTTATATGAGTGTACTGTAGCTGTCATCAGATGTACCAGAGGAGGGCATTGGATTCCATTACAGATGGTTGTGAGCCACCCTGTGGTTGCTGGGAATTGAACTCAGGACCTCTGGAAGAGCAGTCTTAACCGCTGAGCCATCTCTCCAGCCCCCAGCTATAGTTCTTTATAAGCTTTTTTTTTTTTTTTTTTGGTGCTAAAACCATGTAATATAACAGAAACTCTTAACCATTTAAACTGTCCAGTCCAGTAGTGTGACGTTTGCAGCAGGATAATTACAAGTATTAACTAGGGAAGGAAGCTCGCCTGTCTTCCAGCCGCTCTGGCCTCACCCTGGACTGTTGTCCTCTCTCTCTTGCAAATAGATATATAAGGGGTATGTTGACGACCCTCGGAACACTGACAATGCGTGGATGGAGACGGAAGCTGTGAACTACCATGATGAAACAGGTAATTTTGTACTTAAATATGACTGCACCTGGAGGACTAGCCGAAGCCAAGATGTCTGCTAGGACAGCATTGGATCTAGAGTATAGCCTTTTAAACCAGTCACCGGTTGAGCTTAGGGTTGTTCATCTGCAGGTGAAGTCATTAGCATTAAAGGGGTACTTAGGACAAAGCTTGCACAGTTTATCAGCAGTGACTAAATAAATGTCTTTAATCTATTGATGGCATGTGAAGTTAAGGCAGGATTATAGGCTAAAATAATGCAATGTAAAACCAGCAATTAGTTAGTGCAGTTATTGTAAAAGCAGGTGAGACTCTGGGTGGGGCAGTTTGGTGATGGGCTAAGAAATGGCATTTCCATTTGCCTTGCTGTGTGACCTTCCTAGTGCTGCAGCCTTGGGCTTGCCATGTGTGTGATAAGCGTGTGTTGTTGAGTACATGCTTTTCCTGATCTCTAGGTTTAAGAATTATCAGGAGAGACTGTCTGTTACTACAGAAAAGAAGGGAATCACTCTCTTCAGAATGATAAAGATCTTTACACATCAGCCCAATCCACAGAAAGTCCTTTCTTTCGAGACTGGGTGGTGTCTTAAGCATTTGGCGTTCATTTGTGGGGTAATGAAACAAGGCCAGCTTTCTGAGAACTCCATGTTCTTCTGGCTCTTTGCTGGACTGCCCAGTCTTATGCTAATCACTTGTCCTCATTGGGCAGCCAGGACTTGGGAGGTCTCCTTTATCTCCGCCTTTTCTTGGCCTTGGGAAACTCCAGCACCACCTCCTTTCTCTGTGCAGCTCCAAGCAGATGCTGAGTTCATCCCTTAGTACAAGAACGTAGTAGATGTGGCAGATAGAGTTTAGAATGCGGCTTCCACAGCTTAACTGTGCACAGTCCGCTATTTATCTGTGAGACTAAAAACAAACGACCTTTTCTCCAGAGATTAAGGTGGATTACGTATTCGATGCATGGTTTATCTTTCTTTCTCTGTAAAAAGAAAATTCTTTGCTCATAAACTCTAAGGTGTTTGCCTGTATAGATTGGTCATGGTTTATCTAACAAAAGGAATTAGGTCAAGTATCGTGGACCTGTGCAGGTTTTCCTGCCGAGGAGCGTGCTGCATTGACTGTCTCCTCGCCATAGCTGTAGTGCTAGGCCTGTTCCCTCGTCTCACTGATTTGTCCTCCCCACACCTCTGGACTCCTTAGTAAGACCTGAGGTGTGTTCCTCTTTCGGTCCAATCCCTTGTTGGTAAAATAACCGTTCACGAGGACAGTAAACGGTATGTCTCAGATTACTTGCTGTTCCCCTCTCCCTGCTGTAAGAGGGGATTTTCTGCTTGAGGGCTGGCAGTGTGTCCCATGACCCAT
The DNA here is from genome assembly GCA_028551405.1 of Uromys caudimaculatus. Classification (NCBI taxonomy): domain Eukaryota; kingdom Metazoa; phylum Chordata; class Mammalia; order Rodentia; family Muridae; genus Uromys; species Uromys caudimaculatus. The sequence continues at coordinate 84,237,611 of CM052712.1, forward strand.
GTTCTTTGTTGAATCTGAGAACTGTCTGTTTTCAGTTCAGCTTTCTTCTTGTGAGAGAGGTGACTGTTGATCTCTGTCTTTAAATATTAAACAGTTTTGTTTTGAGTGATATATTAAGTGGTCAGAGGAGTAAAAGGAGTCTAGATATTACTGGGTGAAATAAAACACGGAATGTTGGAGGCCGTCCTGAGGTAACAGCTTCCTAACGGCTGTGGAGGGGCCGGGGCTGCAGCGAGGATAGAGCTGGGGTGCCGGCCTGGCACTCAGTGCCCGTTGCCAAAACATCATCTTCTAAGGAGGGCTTTGTTGTCTTACTGCAATGGTGGTTTTTACATAGGTGAGGTAATTGAAACTGACTTAGAGAATAGGTGATGTAAAGAAGACACAGTAAACCACCACCTTTAACTAACATCTCGCCTTAGCTTCTTCCAGACTCTGGAGCTTTACAGTGAATAGGTTAAAAACGTGTTAAGCTGCATGTCCTGTGTCCTTGCTTGATGTTTCACTTAAAAACATATTCTGGGCACTGTGTGCTGGCAGAGTCCCCGAGCTCCAGCCATTGTTTGTTTCATTGTTTTTGTTTTTGTTTTGAGATAGTCTTGCCACATAGCCCAGGCTGTCCTGAGCTCACTGGATAGCCTAGGCTGGCCATGAGCTCATGGGCAGTCCGCCCGCCTTTGACTCCCAAGCGCTGGGACTACAGATCTGGACTACCGCGTGAGGCTCAGTCACTCCAGGCTTAATGGGTGTGGCTCTACTGCACATCACTGTCATTTCTTTGACTGCTTCATAAAGGTGGAGCGTTGATTCTGCCCATGTTTAAGAATGAGAGGTGTAACGGCCCTTCAGTAAGAGCACTGGCTGCTCATCCTCAGGCTCACTTTCAACTCCCAGTGCCCTCTTCTGGCCTCTTCTAGCACTTGGCACACGTGTGGTACATAGACATACATGCGGGCAAAACACCCATACACATAAAAATAAATAAAAATTAAAGAATGTAGTATGTGATACTAAGTGTTTATATGCACACATAAAGCACACACATATTTATATACATACACACATAAAGCACACACACGTTTATATACACACATAAAGCATACACGTGTGTTTATATACACACATAAAGCACACACACGTTTATATACACACATAAAGCATACACGTGTGTTTATATACACACATAAAGCACACACACGTTTATATACACACATAAAGCATACACGTGTGTTTATATACAAACATAGAGCACACATGTGTTTATATACACACATAGAGCACACACACGTGTTTATATACACACATAGAGCACACACATGTATTGCCTTGAATAGTTTTCTCTCTATCTCCTTTGGATAATTTTTTGAGACAAGAGTCTCATTATGAAGCCCAGGCTGGCTCTGAGCTAACAGCAATATTTCTGCCTCAGTCCTCGGGGCGCTGGCATTGCTACTGTAAACTGCCACTCTTTGTTCACTGTAACGTTTGTTTCCAGTGTTTGGGCTTTTACCCAGAGCTTCATGTTTGCTAGGTAGGTACTGACCACTGAGCTGAATCCGAGACCTGTAACTGCTCATACATCCAGTGCCTGCAGCCGCGTCTGGTACACAAGGCATTCACACCTATTGAGGAAGTGGAAGCATTTGTTTTCTAAAACACTGGGTAAACACAGTCAGTTTGACCTGCAGAAATAGCCATTTACATTTCTAGCAATGATGACATTTATCCATAATAAATACAATTGTAAATATACTGTATTATAGTTTGCGGTTTGGCCTTCAAGTACATAGCATAAGACCACAAAATGAGTTAGAAATTTGCTTTTAGGCTTTTTATATTTAACTCTGTAATCCTGGAGTTTAGTTCTGTACCGGGTTTCATATAAAATGGCATCTCTTTCTCTCTCTGTCTGTCTGTCTCTCTCTGCCTAAGGAGAAATGCTTTCGTATTGATACACTTTCATCTTATATTTATTTACAGTTCAGGCATTTTGGAATAGTCTGTTTTTTAATTCTTTGGCCACTAATAATGATGATTTAATCTTATTTTTAGTAAGACTATTTGAGGTTTCAGAATTACATTAAGAAATGGAATAAACACCCCTCCCCCCTTTTTTGGTGCCGTGTCTTTGGAAACTAGGGGAGACAATGGACAACCTCACCCTGGAGGCTGGAGATGACGCCGGGAAGGTGAAGTGGGTGGACATCAGTGACCAGCTCAAGCTATATGCCAGTCACTCTCAGTTCATCAAACTCGTGGCAGAGAAGCGAGATGCCCACTGGAGTGAGGACCACGCTGATGACAACCGCGGGCTATAGCCTATCCCCGTGAGCCAGCGGACAGCAGGCTGTACTGCAGACAGCAGTGCTGCAGAGCTGACACCCCACAAAGGCCACCTGGAAATGCTTGCAACAAGGTGAAGTGCCTGAATCTGATGAGGAACACTGAGTGTTCAGCTTTCTTCTCAAAGGCATTGAGACTGTCATTTTCTATATATTTAAGCATGTCTGAACAAAATTTAAATAATTAATGTTCTTTGAAAACTTGTAGTTACAATAAATATAAAACCCAACTGCTGGTGACTTGTGTTTCTGGTCCCTATAGTTAGCTTTTCCCACTGCCCTCCAAGGTGAGGGATTCCTGCTGAACTAGACTCCCTTGGAGGCTGCCCGCTCACGGCAGTTAATGGCCTATCTGAATCCCTTTAAACTGTTTGCTTCATATTGCTCCATGCGCATGCAGTGCCTGAAGAGGCTAGAGGAGGGCACTGGAGCCTCTGGAGCTAGATTTGCAGATGCTTGTGAGTCTCTGTGCCTGAGAGCCTTCATTCCTGTGCTGGGAATCAAACCCCTGTCCTGGAAGAACAGCCAGTGCTCTTAACTGCTCAGCCATCCCTCTAGCCCGAGGTACCACATTTTACAATGGAATTTTAGTAATCCCATTGATTTATTGATTGACTGATAGGCAGTCTGACAGTGTCTCAGTTATTCTTGTAGTCAGAGATCAAAATCAATGAATAGGAATTCATGTTCTCATTTTTAGGATATCTAAAACTTAAAAATATGCCTGGGTGAATTAGTAATTTATAGAGATTTCACTTGATCATCTACTGTATGACAGAGAATAGACAGAGCGGACAACTAGCCAGGGTGAGCAGGGACCATTGTGATTTCAGGTGGTCTTTGACAGGGTAAGGGTAGGGACTGAAGTTTTTTGAGCGATGTGTGGCTAATCTTAGAAACCTCGGATGAAGCAGAGAATGTGCTGGTGGGGTCCCTTCAAAAGAAAAAGAGAGGGAGGCAATGCTGTGAACTACTGTGAACCCAGTGTTCACAGTTACCCTGTGAACCCAGGTGTCACATGCTGGCCAGCGCTGTCCCTTGGCAAGTCCAGTCAGACTCATGCTTGCTTTATTCTCTCTGAATTTCAGTGGGACCTCTGAAGACTCTGAAGAAGTAGGGAAAAGGATGTGGTGCTTCTGTCTTGGGATTTGACAATACCAGTCACTCTGTAGCTAGACAGTTAACACAAAGGGGGTGGAGTGTGTGTTGTTAGGACTGGTCTGTGGTAAACTGGAGCTGAGCCAAACTGGTGGGAAGCCGTTCTGTTGTGTGATGAAGTCTTTGGAGGAGCTCTGAGATGTTTCATTTCAAAGTGAACTCTTGTCAGGCAGTGGTGGCGCACGCCTTTAATCCCAGCACTTGGGAGGCAGAGGCAGGCGGATTTCTGAGTTCGAGGAGTGAGTTCCAGGACAGCCAGGGCTACACAGAGAAACCCTGTCTCGAAAAACAAAACAAAACAAAAAAACCAAAACCAACCAACCAACCAACCAAACAAACAAAAAAACAAAACAACAAAAAAGAAAGTAACATCAAAGTGAACTCTTTTGGACAGGTTATTTTTCGAAGTCCAGAAATTCGTGGCACTAGGGCATATCACGGTGCTCTTGGGCTTGGTGAGGATGGCTGCTGAGGAGGGGCTGGGTGAACCTGGCTTAGAGGGAATGCTGTTTCCAAGCACCGAGACCAAACTGCTTTCAGAAGCTCTCAGGAAACTGAGCAGTCACTACAACACCGACCTGGAGTCCACACAGGTGTTTTAGTGAGAATTTTATTTAGAGCATATGGCTGTAGATAGTAGATTTGCCTGTGGTATTTGATGTTTCACAGAACATTGTATAGAGTCTACAAGATGGTAAGACCGTTCCAAGCTGCAGAAAATAGAGCAGGTAACCTGGACACCTGCACCACCTGCAATAGAGGAAACATTGAAACCGTTAGCTTCTGGCCTTCCTGTCAGGAGTGTCCACTCTTGGTCATGGGGGTCCGTCCCCCCACTTCTTGTACTGGATTGTGTTCAGCGTGAGGAATGTTTTCTCAGAGGCATTAACAGAGTCACTAGGAAAGCTAGGCCACACTTTACTGAGTGCCACTCCAGCCTCAGGCAATTCACAGGTGAGGCAGTTGGGTTTGGAATGGTTTCTCAAGATCTTCTCCCCTAAGGGACAAAGCTAAGATTTGGTCTCCTCCTCCCCAGTCTCTATTTTCTACACCATGGTTTTGATACCACTGTGAGTTGGTCCTCAAGGAGGCGCTTATATGGAGTCTGTGTTGTAACGTAAACTCTGTTTCATAAGCTGAACTTCGTAAGCCATGTGGTACACAGAGTGTAAAGACTCCGTCTGATTGGCCTGTGCTATTGAAATTGTGCATAATTTTAGGCCAAAGACAGTTTATTTAATAATTTCTTAATCTAAGGATAATGGCCACAGTCAGCATTTGTCCGACACAGATACTCTTGAGCTTTTGGAAACATTTCAAACATAAATATATCCTCATTTTACTTAATGTCATAATTGTCTTCAAAGTTAAAAGTGTGATAGATAAAGAGGGGACTTGAAAATTCCAGTTAATTTTCAAGGCCACTCGGGTTTAAAATGATAAGTTTTAAATATTCAGAACTTCTGTGATACAGATTCTAAGATATTTCTGGAGTCGTGCTAAATAAATTTATATTTTATTATATTGTGGTGCGATGGGTGGACCCCAGGGCCTTCCACACACTGGACAAGCCGTCTTCCCACTGAGCCACAGCCCCATCCACTTAAATTCAGTTATAATACATCCTTGGAGAAACACACCCTGTGTAGTTATATTGCTCTTCTGAATTGCTTTTATCATGGCGTTAATTTACTAACAGAGACGCCATCTGTGGTGGCAAAACTCTTACGATAAAAAAAATTGCGATATTTAATTTACATATTAGTTCATGAAAGAGTTTTGGAGATTGTCCTCACCGTGCGTGTCTTCTGATGTAGCAGGGAAGATTACCTCTGTTGAAATGAACAACACATTTATTGTCAGTATCTGAGATATTTTCAGAATTCCTTCCCCACCTCTCTGAGTCTCTCCCATCTATGTGTTAATATTGGTGTGACTGGGCGGCTGGCATAGAGAATCGCATGCTTTGGTAAGAATGCGGGGAAGCTGAAGCCCTGAAGATATTGTGTTAAATAAAAGGTAGTTTCTTCCCCATGGTATATGGAGGCCTGACAGAGGGGACTCTTCACAGTGGTAAATAAGAAGTACTAGTAATATTCCAGAGCAGAGAAACTTACTACAGGGAAGGCTGGTGGGTGCAAAAAACATTTTTCCCCCTTAAAATAGGGATTGGACATTGCCTTGAGGTCAGGCCATGGCTATGTTTGCAATAGGCCTTCCTCAGTCTCCTGTGAGTTGTCTATTAGAAAGAAGCAAGCCCAAGGTAAAGTGTAAGCACTTGACAGTTCATGACCTAATGTTGTGTTGATGTCTATAATCTTAAATTTTGTGAAACCCCCCCTTGTGAAAAGATACTTACTGTTAGAGATGCAGAGACTCAGATCTAAAGGTATGGGAACTGAATTCATAATGCCACGGACTGTAATTGGCTTAATGCATTGGGTTGATTTAGAGGAGTTATTCTTCCCTTCCCTGACAGTGGATGTCACCTTTATCAATATAACCAGAAATAAAATCTTACCCCAAGGAAGCCCTAAAAATAAGAAAAAAAAATAGTTAAATACTAACCACAGTTCACTTAGTGACTTTGTAGTTTATGAAAATAATATTTACCTGCAGTTGGTTCAAAATAGAAGTGATTAACTGTAAAAGAAGAAAAGGGTAAGTACTCTCAGTGGGTTTGCCTTCTCATCTATCCTCACCTTAGTACATGTGTCAGCTGAAATGTTTTGTACATGAATGTTTAATTGGAAATCACACTTGCCTTGTGCAAGATTGAAGATAATTCAAATCTCTTTAATTTACGGGAACACTTTCCTCTACTTTCTAACTATATTTACTGTATTTGAAAGTTAGGAAGCTGAAGAAACTCTGGTCTACTTTGAGCAAGTGGCATTTCGTCATGGATGCGAATGCCCTGTTGAAAGGTTTATTGCGGCAAAGCTGTGAATGCTAGCTTTGTCTTGCGGATTTGCTTACACCGGCTGTGCTGTTTCCCTGGAGATATGTCACTCTGCGGCTTCCTTAAGAGCTCAGCAGCTTTTCAAGAGATTGGATTGGTCTAGTTGGTGAATCTGCCTGCCCCAGAACATGTAGGAATAGTGAAGCCAGCGTTCTGGGTACTGGGTGTTGGGGGAGGGTGAGAAAGGGATAGAGGAAGAGGGGGAGAGGGAGGAAGGGGAGGGAAGGGTGGGCAGCTCTGTAAGTAGTGTTGAGATTCTCTAAGAAGGTCCCTGGTAACTTGAGTGAGTCTCGAGAAGAGAGCTCACGCTCAGAGGCGGCCATTGCTTTCCATGCTGGCAGACTGAGCAAAGCCAGGAAGCTGGGTGGAGTCTGCAGGTGACATCAGGACCTCGTTTCCCAGCACTGGATGTTGGGTGCTCCTGCAGCCGGGCTGGGACTGGAAGGCCTGCTTGGTGACTTTATAATCACCAGTAATCAGTCACGTTTAGTAAAAGAGTGCTTGGAGTTTTGTGATTCAATCTCTGGAAATGAATTATGACATAAGTAGGGTGTGCTATGGGAGGAGCACCAGCTTCCTGAACTGAAGTTGACTTCCTGGTACTTTCGAATATTTAAGATGGCTTGAGCCAGTCTGTATTTTAAAATCCTGGGAAGTTTTATCTCACACACATAAGCTAGTGTGGCCCAGTTTTCTGACCTTTAAAAGAATCCTGCATGTCTGTGTTTTCTAAGATACCAGTAACTAGGAAAATGCCTTGTTTTATTAGTAGCATTTGAAAGAATAACATGTATTTTATTCATTGCAAAATATGTTTCTATTTCAGAAATGTTTGTGTGTTTTAGACAGAACTGGAATTTTTTAGTTCTGTTATTTGTAATTATATTCAAAGTATTCCTCTGACATTTTCATAAAGTGATATTCCATGGAACTTACTAACCAGTAAACAATTCATTAACCAGTTGAATTATGTGCAGTTCATTTAAAAAGCATTTTGTGACTCAGACATGGTAGTGCATGCCTTTAATCCTAGCACTGTGGAGGCAGAGGCAGAGGCAGAGAGATATCTTAGAAGTTGAGACCAGCCTGGTCTACATATTGAGTTCCAGGCCACCGAGGACTATATAGAGCTTGTCTCAAAATCAAGCAAGCCTCCTTGGGGTTTAGACTTGATAAGGCTTCACATATTACATGCTGTGGCACTTCATTAGTAGTGGAATCTATCTTCTCTTCGTAAAGCACTTTATTCTGTTTCTCTAGGTTTTCCGACTCCTCACTTTGTCACTTAAATCAGTAATAATGACATTGTCTTGTCACGTTAGAGCTGGATGAACTGAATGAATGAAGAAAACTCTTCTCGTCCGCTGAGTTGGTTTTGGCCTTTGGATTTAACAAGTGTCCTGACTGTGTGTCGAGATGAGCTGAATAAGTGCAGTGGTTTCCAGAATGAACTGAATCATTTTTATGCTATTAAGTGCTATATTCTTAAAGACCCATACATCGACAGAGCAGAATATATTTACCGCCAGAAGTTGATTAGGTGTCAGAACCTCGAAGAAAAGAAACAGAACAATCCAAGAGTTACAATTTAGCATTTCAACTTTGAGCTACAACTTTGAGTTAGCCTGGTGAATAGAAACATACTTTAAAGAGCCCTAGCAGTTCTAAAATTCCATCATTAAATCCGTATCACCGATAGTTTACACCCCCCTCCCACACCTTTTAAAAAACCATCTCTGGAAATGTGCACTCCACAGTTTGCCCTGTGGGGTCTCAGCCCAGTAGGGACATCAGTGACGATAACTCACACATGCTCACTGCATTATACTTAGGGGAAACTGGTCATGAGAGAAAGCCGATGGTTTCCTCTCACAATTCCAATAGTATTTAAAAATTGGATGCTAAGGTGTAATAAACACACACGTAGGCACTTCAGGTCAGAGATATGTGGGAATTGTACATTAAGCTCTTTAAATCAAACAAAACAAGTTTTAAGTTTTAGTCATTTAAGTATCTTCCTTAAGGAGGTTTTAAGTACACTTACCTGATTTGGATCAAAAGGGAAGGGAAAAGGAATCGGGATCTACAAAAAGAAAAGGAAGGGTGAGTTGTGGGTGAGACAAGCCAAGCCCAATTCCCCGACTGTTTTCTGTTCTTTTTTCTCTTTAGCCTCTCGGCGTTCGATGTGTGCTGTGTGGTTTTATGCTGCTAGGACTGGGGCAGCAATAAACAAGACCACTGTCCTTATAAAGCTCTGGATCGGATATGCTATTTTCCTTTGAGGAGTTACAATTATTTTGCTTGATTGGTTAAACTAAGTGCCCGAGGATCTGCCTTGTGTCCTGTGTTCATTTTCTTGTAAGCCCGTCATTTTCTTCTGTGTTCTCCGCCACGGGTGCACCTTCTGCTTGCTTTCACACAGGCTGCCCTCTGCTGGCGGGAAGGAAGAACTTCCACCATACACCGTGGATTTCTTTTCATTGCCCAGGATCTGTCTTCCTTGGGAAGGATTTGAATTAAAGCCAGCATAGCTTTTTGTTTGGGAGCATGTATCAAAAGCACCCCTGTCATGACCTCAGTATTTCTCCGGCCCTCACCGAGACAGCTCTAAAAATACAACTGTTAGGAGACACCAAGGTGTCAGGAAAGAAGGAAAATAATATTTGCCTTGACTTTTAACAAAAACTTAGAAACCTGAGGACATTTTTATAGGAGAAAAGGAATCGGCAAAGTGATTTAGTAACAGCCAAAGAATGGCTGTCACAGTGGTCACCATTTCACCTCACAAGGAGTGAGGCTCTTTGCGGTCAGAATCATTAGTACAAGCACGTGTTGACTAGGAGGAACATGGAGAGAGGCCACGGTGCCAGAGGCAAGTCACAGTGCTGGACACAGGTTAACCAGCCGGCTGTCACTGTCCAATATAAGCTGCGCTGGCCGAGGACTTTGAACAACTGTTGGTTTTCTTTTTAACATGTCATATTTCTGGGTCACAATTTAGAAAGTTTGATAACCATCACCCAGCTGATAGACTTGAGACTTCCCACACCCTACTTACCAGAGGAGCCTGTGGAAGGGGAAACTGAGGGAAGAACGGCAGGATTTGTGGTGGGTAAATGTTAAATCTCTGTAAACAGAAACAGCATGTGAATTGTCCCGACTGCGAACTTGGCAGCTTTCAAGTGGTGAATGTGCCATTTGCAGTCCCGCGTACCTGTTCACTGGAACTTCCTCCGGATTGTCCGAGCTTGAAAATAAGAAAAGAACAGGTGAAGGAGCTGGACGCTGTGTAAGTCACCCATTGAGACATTTTATTTCTATATGAGAACAGCCAAAAGGCGTCCTGTGAGCATTCTGCCTGACAGCCTTGCACCTCCACCTCCGAAGTAAGTTTCATATTTGACTGGGAAATGCTGAGTTGATTTTTGTTCAATGACTTAGACCACCAAGCATTTGTTCTTTTGGTTTTAAAATTTTACCCCAAAAAGTTCTTTTTAAGATTACACACCTTGCCGGGCAGTGGTGGCACACGCCTTTAGTCCCAGCACTTGGGAGGCAGAGGCAGGTGGATTTCTGAGTTCCAGGCCAGCCTGGTCTACAGAGTGAGTTCCAGGACAGCCAGGGCTACACAGAGAAACCCTGTCTCGAAAAACCAAAAAAAAAAAAAAAAAAAAAAAAAAAAAAAGATTATACACCTTATATTGCTAAGTATGCATGCCTTAAATGGGTATATTTAGAATCAGTATAGTTCTAGACTTGCTGTAGAAGTTCAAAGTGAAGGGACTATGAGTCTTATCTTGAATTCTGTAATCTCCCTACAACCTCTGAATAATCTCTCAATCCTTTGAAAGCACCCTTGTTTCAAAAACATGCATGGGAGAGGGTTTCATGCTTAACTGGTGCTGGACACTATCTACAATAAATATAAGTTGTTCTTACAGGTCTCACTTATTATAGATGTGGAGAGTCTGACTGTAGTCAGTGCACAGCAAAAGGTTCAGCTGGAGGTGTGTTTTATCGCTGTCTTATGTGTTCAAAGTGGTGTCATAGAATGCACCATTATTTCACAGAACAGACAAGTATTGCTGTTAAGTGGGCATGATACGTTATCACACCGAGGGTGAGACAATACTCTTTTCAGAGACGCTCACAGATGAAGAAAGCACATGCCGAACGTAGGGGAATGTGTACGCTGCCACAGTCTCATCATCACTGTGTTCCTACAGAGACCACAGTGTCTCTCATTTGGTAGGTAGGACAGTAGTGCTTGTCTGGGCTGGGGATGTAACCGGGCAGAAACGAATATGCCCTGAATGTCCAGTGCTCTGGGTTGAGCCCCAGAATACACAAGAGTGTATTCCACCAACCGTTCTTGTTAATGGTGCAAGGAGAGACACAGATCCAATACCACAGAGTGGTTTGTTATCTGGGCACGCTGCACACAGGCATAGGTTGTTAATCCAAACCTCTTTTTCCAAGATGGTACAGAAAAGACATCCGTGTGTAATATTTTAATGATTTGTCATGCTCCTGAGCTGTATATTTCAGACATAAATCTTTTAATATTAGCTTAGAACTGGTGCAGGTAGTCTTAAATATCCCTCTTTGTAAAATCAAGTCTGTCAGGCAGTAGTCTGTGTCAGGGCATCTTAGAGAGACGCCTTTACCGTGGATGAAGTAGGGCAGTATAAACGAAGCTCAGGTCAATTGCTAACTTCCCACCTGGGTCCCTGTGGAGTACTTGTTTTATATTGCTAAGAGCTTTCTGTTGCAAGCAGGATTTTAAAGTGTTTTAGAGCCATTTTTAATCATTTATACACTCTGGAATCGTTCTAGCTCATTTGACAGGGAAGGCATGAGTTAGTTCCTGCCCAAGGTCCACCCATCTAGCAACTGTCTGCAGAAGCTGAGCTTGGACACACAGAGCCTTAGACTCAGGGAAATTACGGACCCTATTACATTCCCGAAATCCACTTTCCTCTTTCGTCAACTGTAAAGATACTTCCTAGCCCAGAAATCTGAAGGCTTTCTCGTCATGGCGGCTGAGGGAAGAGCTGAGTACTTACAAGGATTGGCAGAGCAGCTGCAGAGTTCAGCAGGGCAGCCAGGAGGAAAAGCTTCATTCTGAAGGGAGAATCTGGAGGTGAAGGACTCGGTGATCCGTGTTCGAGTCTGGAGGTGAAGGACTCAGGGATCCGTGTTCGAGTCTAGTTTCCTTCCTCGTCCTGTTTCCACAGGGAACGAATGATTGAGGTAGACATGCTGACAGTGGTGAGGAGAGATCCTGCCTCTACACTCGCATTTTTTTAATTTCTAAGCTTGGAAGAGCTTTAAAAACCTTTTAGATTAGACATTCTCTGACTTGTTATATTACCTGGCAGCGCTGCCCTACCCCCCCTTTCTTACACCTACAGTTCTGCCTACATCCAGCTGTGCTGCCCTTCAAGTGACTTGAGACTGTTGTCTGTGCAGATCTTTTGTCTTTAATGTTACAGTGAGGACGTGGCCATCACCGCTAAAAGTCGAGAACAGTTATTACAGAATGTACAGATAAAGCTTGTTCCTTCGTGAGACCGACCAGTCTGTATGCATGTTGTTGACAATTATAGTCCTCTAGGAAGGAAATTATATGAGAAAAAATTGCAAGGCTTTGGATTGATAAGAATAAGGATAACGTGAGTAAACTCACTAAAGCAACTGAGGGAGGTCTCCTCTGCCCTTGGGAACCACAGTTTCTGAAGTAAACCTTCCGGTTTGTAAAATTGTATCTATTTAGAATTAACTTACCCTCTTCTTTTTTTTTTTTTTTTTCGAGACAGGGTTTCTCTGTGTAGCCCTGGCTGTCCTGGAACTGACTCTGTTGACCAGGCTGGCCTCGAACTCAGAAATCCACCTGCCTCTGCCTCCCAAGTGCTGGGATTAAAGGGGTGCGCCACCACTGCCCGGCTACCCTCTTCTTTTTAAACTACATTGTTGTACTATGGAGTTTGGCAATGAAAGAACAGCTTCACCATATTTTTATGAAGACTGGTCCCCAATATTATAGGCAAGTTCCATCTATCTGTGGATTATCCTCCAGCTGCTGCTGCAGGCTTAAGCTCAACTCAGGCTGAGTTTGAATCACTGCCCTTGAGCTCAGCTTCCTTTTCTCCTTTTTGTCTTATATTTTTCCCTGGCATATTTTCAGGATCCAAACTCTAAAATTTCTTTCTTATATTAGTAAGTGGACATGGTATAAATCATTGAGCTACTCAACCCAAGAATATCCCACATACTTTGAACAGTAATATTATATCGCTTTAATTACCTGTGCTTCAAATGGCCCTTGCAGCGACAGATTCGGGAAGCAGTGTGGACTGACATCCCTACACCTGGCTAGTATTTAAGCTGTAGCACTAATGCCTACATGGTCATGAGCAATATGACTCACCAATTCAATGTTAAACCGAGCAATTGGCTTCAGATGAGAAACTCAGCTTTCTAAAAGATCACAATTACAGAGATAGACTTAAAGGCTGATTACTAAGAAGACGGCTTCATCTCCTAGGCTTGGATCAGAACAAGTCTTCATCATAACCAACTGGTTATTAAAAACTAACCACCAGGAACATGAATGTGCTTCTGTGACCTGTCTTCTAGGTCTGTAAGTGAGGTCCTTAGACTTGTGTAAGATTTGAACATCTCCATTCTTAGGATTTTCATTTCAAAATAAAAATGATTTTTCACATAAAATTTTTTTAAGTAAATGTTTAGATGGCATCCTAAACAATATTAAAATTAGTTTTCCTTCTTTTTAAAGCATTTTTACAAAGTTGCCTGAGAGTAAAATAAAATTTAGATCTAAGTGACATCTGCTAGTATAATTCTTTTTTTTT
>CM052712.1:84251447-84334490 GCA_028551405.1 Uromys caudimaculatus
AGTTACTGTTAAGTGAAACTTGGACATTCTGAACTTTTGGGCTAATATCCGCTTATCAGTGAGTACATACCATGTTCGTTTTTTTGTGACTGAGTTACCTCGCTCAGGATGATATTTTCAAGTTCCATCCATTTGCCTGCAAATTTCATTAAGTCATTGTTTTTAATAGCTGAGTAGTACTCCATTGTGTAAATGTACCGCATTTTCTGTATCCATTCCTCTGATGAGGGACATCTGGGTTGTTTCCAGCTTCTGGCTATTATAAATATGGCTGCTATGAACATAGTGGAGCATGTGTCTTTGTTACATGTTGGGGCATCTTCTGGATATATGCCCAGGAGAGGTATAGCTGGGTCCTCAGGTAGTATTATGTCCATTTTTCTGAGGGTCTGCCAAACTGATTTTCAGAGTGGTTGTACCAGCTTGCAGTCCCACCAACAGTATAATTCTAAAGTGTGGTTTCTAAAACTTTAGCTTCTAAAGATGGCTTCTAATTAAGAAACTTTGGTATATATAAATGTGGTCTGAAGTTTAGAATTATTTCTAAAATTAATGTCCTATTTGATAAAAATAAATAAATTAGATTTTGACAGGTGAAATTGAACCTAACTATCTAGAAAGGGCAACGGTTTAATGCGGTTTTAGTTAAAGAACAAGTGACTTATTGATCTCATAAAATATAAAAACAATTGAGGATATTTGTATTGATAGCTTCAATTTCAATGAAAAAACTACATAACCTGCCACTTTCTTTCTTCCTTTCTTTCTTTTTTTTCAGTTCCTTCTTTTTATTAACTCATACACAACTACTTGTCTTCTGGTTTGTTGAAGCAGTAGGTTAGACAACACTTGCCACAGTAATGCCTGTCAAAGTGGCTACCCATGAAAACTCCAGCACCACACTCGTCAGAAGGGCGCTCTCGACGAAGTCGGCTGATTTTGCCATTTTCATCCACCTTATAGGATTTCAGCACAGCCAACTTAACCTTCTTTCTCTTATGCTTGTTCTTCTTGGGAGTGGTGTAAGACTTCTTCTTCCTTTTCTTAGCACCACCACGAAGTCTCAGCACAAGATGAAGGGTAGACTCCTTTTGAATGGTGTAGTCAGACAAAGTACGGCCATCTTCCAGCTGCTTACCAGCAAAGATCAGCCTCTGCTGATCAGGAGGCATTCCTTCCTTATCCTGGATCTTGGCCTTTACATTTTCTATAGGGTCCGAGGGTTCAACCTCGAGCGTGATGGTCTTCCCCGTAAGGGTCTTCACAAATATCTGCATCGTGGCGGTGGCTCCACCAACGATGGCGGATCGGAAAAGGACCTCCCACTTTCTTATAAACATAAAAGCAGAATAAAATGGATCCGAGGAACTTTTGGTGCCTCCCTTCAGTTATTGGAAAACTACATGGTGCTTTTATAATCATAGGCATATAATTATAAATATATTACGCTCATGAGTATATATAATATATTATGTATAATATATACATATTACATGTAAATAAGTAATATATATGTATGTAGTTTTAAGTATATAATTATGCCTACGTTTTTAGCATAACAGGAAAGCCCAACTAGAAACAAACATTTCTAAGACCCAATCAGGCCCCGGGGGTAGTGCTGTTTCCCCACAGCATTAGCCATCTCAGCCCCCCACAGGCTCTGGGAGTAGTGTTCTCTCTCAGCATTGGTCATCATGGCACCCACAGGCACCAGGAGTAATGCTGTTCTCTCACAGCCTTGGCCATCACAGCAACCCCACGGGCTCTTCGTCTCTCCCTTTCACTTTGAGAAATGAAACAGGGAGAGTTTTCAGACCTCTGTCTTTCTGATACACATGCCCTACTGCACAGAGTTTTGAACTGGTTGAATAAAGCAATGTAGAATCACCCACATTTTAAACTGAAGTCGGCTAAAAAGCAATTGAGTCCGACTCATTCCTCCCCTCCTCCCACTACACCTTACAGAAAGACAAAGGGCACTCACAATTAGTTTGTAACAATTTGCTTGCCACGGAAAACACCTCCATTTTTCCTTTAAAAGCACTTTTTATTTCCAGGAGTAAACAAACACAGTTCCGATTTATTCTCTAACATAAGCCCTGGGTTGGTCTTTTACATTCGATTGTTTTAAAAACTGGAAATAATCTTGAGCAGACATTTGAGGTTCTATAGACTTTTTATTAAGACATCAAGACACTGAAAATGACGCATGTTAATCTCAAAAGAGCAGTGTCTCACTTCCTTAGCATGCATAAGGTGTTATGGACAACATAAACACTGTCTTTTTTTAATAGTTTATAATTATCAATTATAAACACAGATGCACAGAGTGACATTACCATGGCCAACTGTCCCCAGACAGGACAGTCTTTTGTAGACATCAACTCTACTTAATTTTAAAGTTTTATTTCCTAAGTTAATGTTAAGTGCCTGGCTCATACATATATATATCACCAAGAAGCAATTACTATCATTGTCTTCTGTCACATGCAAACAAATGTTTTGCTACATATGAAGGTATAGTGTCATGGCTGCTCGTATTCCGAAGCGGTTAAAGCAGGTGAGGCGGATGGAAAGTTTCGATTCTCTCAGATCTTGATTCAAAAGAGGAGGTTTTCATCTATGTCTTCTGCAAAATAAATAAACAATAAATAAATAAATAGATATATAGACAGACAGACAGACAGACAGACGAAGTTTTAGAAAGGCATATGAGAAGCCACAAATCCAAGTAAGATTAAGAGCCATGAATGAGTGAAACCATCTAAGAAGGTGGTGTGATAGTGGTTCTCATCATAATTTGAACTTTAGAAAAATGTTTCTAGGTTTCACCCCTGGTTTCTGGAATCAGAATCCCTGGGGTAGACAGCTGTCATGCGGATTCTCAGGCAGTTCTTCTGAAATTCTTGGTACCATTGAGAACCATCAAAGGAGGAAGGGCAGGCCATCAGGAGGATCGGAGCAAGACGTGCCGAGTAAGGAGGGTGGCTGAAATGCTGCAGAGTGTAGGTGCATCTGCTGAAGTTTGAATGGAGTCATCTGCTGATATACCACT
Source organism: Uromys caudimaculatus (assembly GCA_028551405.1). NCBI lineage: Eukaryota > Metazoa > Chordata > Mammalia > Rodentia > Muridae > Uromys > Uromys caudimaculatus. The sequence goes on from CM052712.1 coordinate 84,254,503, forward strand.
GCTGCTTGGATGGCAGACACAGCCTGGCCCTCCCAGCCCCCAGCGGACACTCTGTACCAGGGTGGCCTACCGTGACTGCCTGGGTATGCCTACTTCTCCATCAATGGACCTGTGGACACTTTCTGCTTTTGATCTTCCTTACAATCAGCATGTCTCCTTCTCTCCTTAACTCTTCTGCAGTCCTTCATTTTGGGGCGACTGCTCCTTTCTGAACCCCTTCTCTATTGTCTGCTATCCACACTTTGCAACTCCTGGTGTTCAATTATAGAACTTTCCCTGATCACGTAATAAAGTTTCTTCGGCTTAATGATCGATCCCCTTCCTTAGTTTCAATTGCTCCTTGTATGCCCAGATCCCTCTCTTTCTTTTGCAGGAGATAGACCCAGGGCCATGCACATGAGAGGTAAGAATCCTACCATGGAATTATATCCATAACTCCCCAAGTGTATATTTCAATTTCTAAACTCTCTCTTGAAGTCCAGACTCAATGTTGAGCTATGGATTGTATTCGTCTTGCAAGTAAGTAAAAATTAGGCGTGTCCAAATGGAATTTGTCATTGCCCTAAATCTGCTCCTGGCCTTCTGTTTCCTACCTCAGAGCAAAGTGCCTCTAGCTATCTTGCTAGGCCTGGGGCAGGAATGGGGACACTTTGGCCATTCTCTGGATTCTCTCTGCTGTCTGCTTCCTGCCTGATGCTTCCTACCAGCCTTTACCTTCTTATATCCCAAGGCTGCACAGGCTGGGTATGCAGTCTATTTTTACGACGTTTTGATCATATTACTTACTTCCCCACAAATACTTCTGAGTCAGGTTCTTATCACCTCCTGAAGTTACCACAAGATCCTTAACTGTTCTTTACTCTTTCTACAATGTAACCACAGAACTCTCCGGTTTGGTGATGCCCCAACACTTAAATAAAGTCTTTAAAGGGCTTAGGAGACCCTGTGTGGTCTGACTCATTGCCCTAGTAGTTCCCTTTGGAAGTTTTCCCCTATGCATAATGGGAGTAGATACCAATAGGTGGAGTATTGGTTTTGTTTTTTTGTTTTTTGTTGTCAACTCGACACAGGCTGGAGTCATCAGGGAAGAGGGTACATCAGTTGAGAAAAATGTTCCCACCGGATTGGCCTGCAGGCAAGCCTGTGCAGACAATCATCTTCCTGACTGAAGATTGATGTGGAAAGACCCAGCCCAGTGTGAGTGGAGCTGCCCTCCCAGCAGGTGGTTCTGGGTTCTGGAGAGCAAGCCAGTAAGCAGCGTCCTCCATGGCCTCTGTGTCAGCTCCTGCCTCCAGGTTCCTGTCCTGCTTGACCTCTCTCGGGGATCATGTGACCTGAGAGTTGTCAGATGGAAGGAGCCCTTTTCTCCCCTCCTAGTTGGCCATGCTGTCGATCATCTCAGTAGAAACCCTAACTAAGACACGGTACATCATCAGTGCTAAATAAATGAAGACCCTTCCACAACTTTTCTGAACTTCGTTTTTACAGCTAAAGATGAGACTGACTTAGGGCATGTGGCACGCCCTGATGCGCATAGCTGGCTAATGGCGGAGCTGCGCCATTTGGGCGTGGCTGGTTTAGATCACGGGCACCTGAAATTCAGGAAACTGCTGGCTAAAGTTTATCTTCTCCTCCTGTGCTCTTATTAGCTTCCACGGGAAAGGAAGTACAGTTATAAAGAGATGCCATTCTCTCTCTGTCCCACCCTGCTATATCCCAATGTGATAATTTGTTTACTTATTCTAATGGAACATTTAATGACTGACTTATTGGCTTGGTATGTGATAATCTTCTCCTGACTTCAAAATAGCATCACGCCAGCCAAACCACAGTGACAAACAGGACAATTAGTAGTTCTGCAAGTCACTGGGCTTTGACCTCTCTTGCTCCTCCCAGGCTTCCAGACTCCCAGACAGCCTCCCACTGCTGAGCCTGGGGAGGCTGACATGAGGAAGAACTGCTAGGTATTTTTGCAAAAGATTCAGAGAAGCAAAACCCTTTCCTTAAATAAATGGCCTTTATGCAAATTTGCCCTTTTTATTTAATCAGGTCTTTAAAAATCCCAAGTCCTGTAAGAAGACCTATACAAAAATGTCCTGGCCCAGCTTAATTCTTCATGCTGCTGTGCATTGTCTCTTCAGCAAGGAGTTGAACAGACAGGCTTAACCATTTGGGAGGAATATATTTGAATATATAAATATTCTCCTTGAAGTATATCTATTTAAGTATATAAATATTCTACTTGAAGAATAGGTGTTAGAAAGGAAATTGCTGTTTTTGTCTCAGTCTGAGTCTCATAAGCTGTTAGAAATATTAATTTCTTATCAGTATTAACAAGGTCCATGATCCCTCATGGCCCATATTCCCCTACAATGAGAGCAGGGTTGTCCTTTGTGACCGACAGAATGTGATGGGGTGACATGGACGTCAGCCACGGGTTACTAAGGGAGAAACCAGGTCCCATGCTGCAGGTGGCTACCACATGGTGGGGGTCCAGAAGTCAGCTGCAGACAGCCCAGTGAGTTACCCTAGAAGCTGGTCCTGCACATATCCACTACAGTAGCTCACAGATTGATCACATGACCCTAAGCCAGACTGGTCCAGGCCAGTGACTTCCAGACTCCTGACCCTGGCAGGAGGTTAAGCTCCTAATCTGGGGATGTTCTGTTATGTAGTATAGTGAGGTGCTCACAGAAACAGGCTCATCACCATGTTTATTCAGAGAGAACTGTTTACAGCAGCAGGGTCATACAGCAGCACTGTGGTCCTTCTGCTGAGCTATCAACAGCTCAGTTGTGACACCATCAGGTCTCGCTGTTAGGGTGAAGGTCACACAGATAACTTCTTCGAGGGAAGTTCTGACCTTTGATGATCTTGCTTTTCTTCCTGCTTGAATGTATGTTCATCCACATGTGTTTTTAAATATATCCATAAAGCATCTCTGAGTGTGTGTGGGTGTGTGTACAAATGCATAGGTGTGCATGGAAGCCAGAAGACAACCTCAGTGTTGTTACTCAGTATTTTCCTAGTTGTTATTATTGTTGTTGTTTTGAGACAAGGTTTTTCGATGCAGCTCTGGCTGGCCTGGAACTCACTATGTAAACCAGGCTGGTCTCGAACACACAGAGATCTACCTACATCTGCCTTCTGAGTTCTGGGATTAAAGACCTGTATACATAGACACACAGACAGACAGACAGACACACACAGTCACACACACACACACACACACACACACACATACACACAGAGCAAATATTATTTTATTTTTAAAGAGTATGTGTCTGTGTGTTCCTGAGTGCAGATGCTTGCATCACATGCATGCAGGGGCCCTCGGAGGTCAGAACCATCAGGTCCCTACCAACTGTAGCTGCAGGCAGTTGTGAGCTTCTACTTAGTGCTGAGAATTGAACCTGGGTCCTCCCTCTTCCAAAGTAGCAAGTACTCTGAACCACTGAGCTGTTTCTCCAGCCCTGTACCCATTTGAGATGTGGCCTCTCTATGATCTGGAGCTTCGGAAGGAGACTAGACTTGCTATCCAGGAAGCCGCAGAGACCCTGTCAGCAATATGATGACAAATCCTTGCCAACAAGCCTGGCGTTCTTACATGGGTGCTGGGGAACAAACTCAGGTCTTCATGCTCACATGACAAATAACGTACTGAAGGAGTCATCTTCTTGGTCCAACAATTTCTCTCTCTGTCTCTGTCTTTCTGCTTGTCTGTGTGCCTGCCTGCCTGCCCGCTTGTCTGTCTGTCTGTCTGCCTCTTTCTCTCTCTGATATTCACTGTTGATTTGCATTCTATACACAGTTTCAATGCACACAGTTGGGGCATATCTCATAACTGATCACTAAAAGTATTTTGACTCATGAAAGTCAACTCTTACTTAAAAGGAAAGGAAATAGATTAAGATACAATGCAGTACAACAGTATGTATATTTAAATTTGCTATTGTAAGAGTAATAAAAAACATCATTGCTTTCACCTGTTACTGAAGACGCGGCTGCCGGGAACCAATGGATTTGCAGCTTTCTTATTAGCCTGAGTGAAGCCATTTTGTGTTAAAGTTAGGCTTGGAAATAACAGTAGGCCAAGGGTGCTGTTTTCTGAGCTTCAGGATTTTGTTTAGGTTCTGTCTCTCAAGAGCTGGATTCTTTCCCAGGTCAGGGTGATTCCTTTGAGGTTAGGTGGCTGGCAGAATACGGGTGGTTGCCTTGGTAACATGTCCATGTCCTTGTGGCTAGGAGTCTGTAACTCCTTGGACTTTTCCCATCCCTGTTGCTTTGTCTAAGTCTTGACTATATTGTTTAAAGTTCCTTTATCTTTCTTATTATAAATTGATGTATGGGAATTAAAGGTTTAGGAGCTTGAATGGAGGGACTCTGTCTTGCTCCCAGGTATCTCTGTCTCTGTCTCTTTTATCCGTCAGTTCCCTCCTCAGGACCACGCTGAAGACCCCGAGGGCCGGGGCACACAGCTATCAGCCATTTAAGGAATAATGCCTATGTAGTGCTTGTGATGTGAGATTCTGTGTTGAGCTGGTGGATCCTGAATTCTAAGGTGCCACTGATACTTCCCCACGTCAGAAGCTTGCTATTTTATCCCCATATGACTTTGAAAGGTCATCCTCAGGCTAATGAAGATGTAAAGTCTTTCCTTCTGAGATTCAGCACAGACCTCCGGCTTTGAGTTGCTTTCTCAGGGCTTAACTGCTGACTTCCCAGTGGATACTCATTCTTGCTGTGCACCAAGGCAGTGAGAAATGACCTTGAGGTGGCAGCTTGACCTAGCTCAGTTAGTAAAGGACCTGCCTTGCAAGCATGGAGATCTGAGTTTGGCATACAGAACCCACATCAAAAGGCCGATGAGGTGGTGCCTGACTCTAATACCAGCACTAGGAAGAAAGTGATGAATCTCTAGGGCTTACTGGCCAGCTATTCTTAGCCAATGAGAGACTTTGCCTAAAAAAAACAAGAACGAAAACAAACAAACGAAAACCAGAAAAGAGTAGACAGCACCCGAGGGAAGACAACTCAAGTTGTCTTCTGCCTCCATGTGCATATGCACCCCTCTACATGAACACACACACACACACACACACACACACACACACACACACACACACACACACACCTTACATCAGGATCTTGCTGTCAGGCTACAGGACTCAGTGTTTATCTGAAGAAGAAGACATGGTTCTTTGTTAATGAGCTTACCTTCTTTAATTCCAAAGCAGTGGCCCCATTCCTTCAAGGTGATGTGCTTATCCTTGTTGGGGTCACACTCCTCAAAGAAACGCGTTATGCAGTGCTCCATGGGCACCAGGGAAGCTCGCAGAGGAGCAAGTTCAGAATGTGTCAAGATCCTGCAAGAGGACAATGACAGTCAGCTAACTGCATGACTTATGCTGGGGGACTTAAGTCTCGGTCACCAAGGACAGTTCCTTCTACGAGGTCACTGAGTATGCCAGACGAAAAGCTGCAGGCAAGAACGGGTTATGGTGCCCGAGGTTCACCTCTTCACTGGGAATCCTCCAATCCAGTCTCTGAATGTGCACCCAGAAGTTGTGCTTGTGAGCATTGTCTCTCACTTCCTGGTCAGCCTGGTTTGTCCTAGAAGTGCCACTTGACCCAGGTTGGGCCAATAGATTACCTTGGGGGGGGGGGGGATTTAGTTTAAGAGTGAGAACGGAAGGCATCTCTGTGGGAAACGCAGAGATTTAATAAGGAAACTCAGTATGGTAATTCGGGAGCTGAGCTGTTGCCAGGTTCAATTATTTTCTAAGTGACTTTTAATTAGATTCCTAACATGATGGTTTATATTTAGTATTCGAAAATGAAGCTGGAAACGTTCCCAACTGGGTCTCAAGTTCCGTTTTATATAGGTGTTACACCAGAAAATGTAAAGGGATTTTACCTGTCCGCAGGATGCTGATCCAGTTCGTTGAACTGCCAGTGCACAGGATACACATACATGTGGTAGTTTTTCTTAAAGTCCCTCAAGAGAAGTTCAATGGGATGGTCTCCAGCCAAGAGTCTCTTCTCATCCAGGTAAATTTTCTTGACCTGAGATCAAGACGGGAGAAGGTTGTCAGATATCAGGTGACTGTCGTAGGACTGTCACGTGTTAATATTGCTCAAAGGGTAACAGAGGAAAACCTGCCCAGGGCATGAAGCCTGGTTCAGATAAAATGTATTCTAATCAATACAGTCAGCCAGCCAGCCTGCCTGCCTTTTTTTAATCTTTATTTTTGTTTTAGAATAACTCAGCAGAATAACATTCCAGTTTATTGCCAGACATTGTGTACACATGAACATATTTTTTTCATAGTAATCTGTCCCTTTGCCTTGAATGTAAACATCTTAAGGTGGAAATTTTATGTACCCATTGCTCTATCTCCAGAACTTAGGTCAATTCTGGCATCTAGGATGTATTCCATAACTACCTGATGAATGAATCTTCTCCTGAAACTTCTGAAATCAATGTTCTGCACTTTTAAACCTTAACATGTTGCAGACATTATGAGAAATTAATTCTCCTTATAGCAGAATTCATGTCAGGCCTATGAGGGCAGAAATGTTAGATTTAAACATTTCTGGAACTGAGAAAACAATGCCCCTCAAAGGCCCATGACTAAGCCCCCAAAGGCTTAGTCCCCAGCCCATGGCACTCATGGAGGTATGGAGCCATTCAGAGATAGGACCTAGTTGGATGTTTCCTGGTCATATGGGAGGTGTACCCTTGAAGGGGATGTGGGGAGCCCAGCACCTCTTTTTTGGTTTGCTCTCTGGTCCACCATTAAGTAAATACATGTTCCCAGACACAAGACGGTATCTCATCAAAGGCCCAAAGTGACACAGCCAATCTCAGTCACAAACTAGAACTTCTAAAACAGTGAGCCAAGGGACATTTCTTCTTTAAGTTGTGTTATTTCCAGTATTTGTTTCAGTTATAGAAAACTGATCTCATAAATGCTGAATTTGTTAACTTTGCTCCACCACAGCTTTCTGTAGACACAACTAAAGGGACACTTTCCAGGCCACGAGTAGAATGTGGGCAGTTTGGCCACATCATGAAGGTTGTGACATGTGAAGGTGACCACTGCACAATGTTAATGTGTGCAGGCTAACCGTATGCAGAAAGGCAGAGAAGGCTTCCTCTGCTTTGCAATGCTCCTACCACGCCCTTCCCCACTCAGGTCCTGAGGAGAGACACTTCAGCAGCAGACTGTGGGTAGCTTACTTTGCTTCTTTGCTTTTCGTTCAGATAGCCGCCATGTTTGGGATCCGGTTCATAAAGCTGCATGAGAATATTTTTGAGCCAGTCTCTCATCCGCAGGGGAAACTGAGTCACCTCAAAGTCCGTACAAGCAGGAATAGCTGTGGTAAGCAGAAAACACGTGACCATACTTTAAATAAGTCACAGGAAGCTCCTTTCATGCTCAAGTTGTTGGGTATTTTTTGTGCCAGAGTATCAGGATGTTTTAAGAGATCTCTAAATAGATTTGACATGTAGTAAAGGACTGAGAACCGCTGCTGTAAAATCAAGGACCAGGAATTTAGAAATAGCGGACACTTGGGTTGTTGATGAGCCGCAGAAGATAAAGTCGAGCTAAGCTCCCGTGCAGTAGCAAATCACGCTACATTTCTGCATTTAAAGAAGCCCACGCCTGTTCCCAGACCATCCAAGTCTCCACCAACTGCCAAGAGGGCTCACTCCTTGGGCCTCAACAATGTGGCTTCTACCTCAACACAAGGCTTCAAAGTGTGTGGTGACAAGCTGAGAGAACACAGAGTAACATACCAGCCTCCATGGGCTTCTGCTTAGAATGTACATAGATGAATTTGTCCACATTAGTGGACAGAGTGAGTCAGGGGCTAACATTTAACATCAAGGGGCCCAATAGACTTAGTCTCATGTGTGTAGAAACTGAGGAGAAGCAGAGACGTGAGCAGGCTGTACTAGTGTGGAAGAGCCAAGGGGAGCCAGACACAACGGAGAAAATCCTGGATGGTGTTAAACAACCTCTGGAAGAATTTACTGCAATACAATTCTCAACAAAGAAGTTAAATTAGGAGGAAGTAATCAGAAAACTCCCATCTTTCATGTCTATAAGTGCTTATTACAATAGCGCCTCTGAACTTGGCAGGGTAGGGAGGACTGGAATTGTCTAGGTTTCTTGAAAAAACAAATAATAAAACAAAACTATGCTTCCAACGTGGTCTCATGGAATCAGAATCTCCGATGATCAGGGCCTGGGAATTCCTGAGTCAGTCTTAGTTTCAGGCTGCTCTCATAACTATATAAACTTTTTTGTCAGTATACATAGAATTCAGAGAGGCACAAAAATCACCCCAAATCCACCCACAAATGATGTTTGGCAGTAGGGGTCACTGTCTTACATTTGCAAGCTCCAAAATAATCCAGTTGCAGTTGGTGCCCCTTTTTGGTCCCTTCCAGCCTGCACTTGGTGGCAAACAGATGGCAGGAGCTGGTGTAGGTCTGGTTGTCAGTGCCACAAGCCTAGGAAGGAAAGCAAGGAGCAGTGATGGAACCAGATACTCACTGGAGAGCACTGCCCTGGACCTCACAGAACACCTGGTAAATGTGTTGTGCCAAAGATGTGCTCTAGAAGAGTCTATTAAAATAGCAACTCTCCAATTCGGCACTAAAAAAAAATCTACTAAGTTGAACCAATGGTGATAGATCTCCATAGAACTGTAATTGTGAATGTTCCCTGAATAGAAGGAATTCAAAATTTCTCCTCCTCAAATGCTGGCACCATCTTTTAAAATCGAAATGTAAATATTTTATGTGCTATGGGTATAATGTACACACTACACTCTGTTTCCGTATTACTCACAGCGATGCACATACATGTATGGGTGTGTGTGTGGGAGACTTAGGGTAATGTTGGGAGAGCCTTAGCTGAAGACGGGCGGGGCTAGGCTGATGGTGGGAGGGGCCTAGGTCGATGGTGGGAGGGGCTTAGGCTGATACCGAGAGTTCTCTTTGATCTCTCCCCATCTTATTTGCTGAGGCAGACTCTCTCAGTTTAACCCAGAGCTCATCTATGCTACTAGTCTTCTCAGTCAGCTTGCTCCAGCGAGCCCCATCTCTGCCTTCTGAGTGTCCCGGAGTTATCACTCCCGCCTAGCAGTTATGTGGGTACTGGGATTCCAACTTCCGTCCTTAGACCTACACAGAAGGCTTTTCCCACTGGGCCATCTCCTCGACCCCACTATTAATTTTTTATGGCACAGTTCAAATACTTTGATTTCTGTGGTATCTGTTCCCATTCAATAGTACTTCAAATATTAAATAACCTGTGTTCCTACTCATAACATAGATTCAATTGCAAACTATTCTCATTCAATAAACTAAAGTTTTGGTGGTGTATCTCGGAGGCTATTTTTCAGAATACTTACTTGATCAAGGATTTTTGCAGGGGGACAAGTCTCTGGATCTTGGCAAACACAGTGGGGTTTCCCTTGTTGATCAGTTTTGCAAGTGTGTCCCCTTTTACATTGGAAGTTCATGCAAGAATCTACCAGGAAAGATTGGAAAGGGAGCAGAGTCACAGAGAAATTGTGTATTATACATGAAGTCGTCTAGACGGTCAGCTGGATTTAACAAATAAGACAGGAAGTCAGATCCCAGAAAAGCGTGAGAGCAGGAAGATTCTGAAAACCACTTTAATTGATGTGCTAATCTGCAGATGGACTCTCTGACATCAGACGTGTGCACAGGAGTTTAGATATCTTCTTACGACAGACTGAATTGGAGCTGGAAGAGTACCCTAGCTTTTCTTGGCTTGCCTAAGGCCCTCAGAATCTCAGGTGTAGAAAATGAGGTGCAGAGAGGTCTGAGGCTAAGCCAGGAGAATTTAATTTTGTTGGAATTAAAGATGTCTGAGGTTGGGGAAGCGTGGGTTTGAGAATAAGCAGCAGAATCAATCCTTAGGATTGAAATCGGGGCAGGGGCAGGGGGATACAGATAGCTTTGTGTACAATCTCAATAGGACTTTCATTTTGTAAGCACATTGACCCACAGTTTATCAAACACATATTAGGAATACCAACACTTTATGAACTATTTCCTTGGGGAAGCTGGAGATGTGGATTTCTGGGTCATAATGGAAGGGGTGCTAACCCAAATGGTAGATTCCATCCCTCCTGAACCAGCTGCAGCTTGCATGGTATCTACTCACCAGCACTGTGCCCCCTTGAGTTGCCCTCATCTGAAGGTTCAGCATTTGGTGAGCTCTCAGCTTTCTTGGCCTTTGAAAAGAACAAGAGCAGAATTTCAGTGCCGTCAAGAGAGCGGTAATTTGCTTTCTGTCTTACTGTGCAGTATGCATACCTCCACAGGGCTGTGCATATCTCTGCAGAGCCAAGCATAACTCTGCAGAGCTGTGCATGCCTCCACAGAGCTGTGCATGTTCAGATCTCAATTGGGAAACCCCTGCAACAGCAGAGCAAGACAGTAACCCTTGGAGAGCAAGAATCGCCCCATGTGAGCTAGGATGGAAAAGCACTGTCCCTATAACATTATCTTGGGATTCTGTCCTGAGAATGGGGGTCCATCAGTCACCTACATGGAGGTGTTGGTAAAACTTTCTCAGCAGGTTTTGAGGTGTAAGAAATGTCCTATCAGAGAGTGGCAGGAGAGGTCTGAGGACTTGAGACTTCTTGCTACCTCAAATGAGGTCAGTTTCTGTGGGGGTGCTGCTAGGAAACTGCCAGAAAGACCAAGGTGATTAAACCACCAAATCAAAGCAGAATTCTGCTTTCTCCCTACTGAAGTGTCCAGGTTTTCATCTGGGCATGTGTTCGTGTAATAGAGCAGTACTTTCATTTTTATGGTTAATTTTACAAATGTTGCTGTTTGTCTGATTCTGTTGGGGGTGTTCTAACAGACTCAGCGGCTCAGCAGGATCAGCGTGATGCCAGCTTTTGAGACAGCAGCTCATTCTTCAGGTCTGTCAAAATTTCCAGCCAGCTCCAGGGATGGAGTTGTTTGTGAGTTTGTTTCATTTATTTATTTCAGAGACAGGGTTTATCTGAGTCCTGAAATTCACTCTGTAGAACAGGCTGTCCTGAAATTCACTCTGTATCCCAGGCTGGCCTCAAACTCAGAGAGACCTATCTGCCTCTGCCTCTGGAGTGCTGGGATCAAAGGCGTGTGCTAACACCACCAGGCAGCTCCAGGGAGTTTTCAATTCTACTGTCTGCATTTCTGAGCTCCCTCAACCATAGACATCTACGTGGTCTGTTCGAAGGACAGACTGGATGTGTTGGGGAATTACTACCTCTCTGTCAAGGCCCATATAAAATAAGTGTGCCAGCTCCCTTGCACCCAAATGGAGTAATCCTTGGATGGTTTTTGTTTGCTTGTTATTTTATGAATTTAATGAGAGTCTTGTTGTTAGCTTCTTTTCCTTCCCTGTGTAATGTTTACGTTTCTTTGTTTCTTGAACTTCTCAAATAACTGTCACTCAAATTCAAGGTCAGCTTCTAATGGGAGGCCAAATAAAACATGTTTTCAGTCTAATGATGGAGACAGGCAGAAAAACATATAATTGTACAAGGTGAGAATCCATAATCTGAGTGCTTAAAATATGTAATTCTCCAAAATTCGACTACTGTTCGAGTGTTGACATGGCCACAAAAGTAGAGACTTGATACATGACCTCATGTGACAGGTCACAGTTAAAATAGAGATACATAAAAAATATTGTATAAAATTACACTTCAATTATATACACACATAGAGGGTGTGTAAAATGAATAAATTTTGTGCTTAAACATGGACTCTATTTTCCAGATATCTCATTATGTATATGCAATTTCCAAATTTCAGAAACAGCCACAATGTTTTTGGTACCAGTCACTTCAGATGAGGGATGCTCGGTCTGCCCTGTACTTCAGTAATGTACTGCTACAAACACACCCCAGAGTGTGGGAACGTGCAGAGCAGCTGCGACTATTCTCGGTTAACCGATGGACAAGCATCATTGTAAATAAGCTCACCCCTTGGTTGTCTCCAGCCTCACTTCGGTTCTCACTCTCGCCCGTTGTCTCCTCACCGTATTTGAGGTAGTAGGAGAGTGAATGCATTCTCTCCGCCTCTAGGAATTCCTGGCTGGGGATGAAATAGTCATCGCTTGCGCCACGCTTAGAGTCATCACCGCCCCCATTATCACTGGCTCCATGATTCCTAGGCACCATGGCAGCATCTGTGGGTCCTGTGGAAACATCCTTTTCATCCGTGTCCTTCTGATTGCCAATAGCTTCAAGGCCAGCTTTCCCTTCCTGGCCCTGCCACTCTGTATTCGGAACGTGTTCCTTGCTGCCTGCTGCCTTGCCCTCCTCCCCGTCTGCGTTATAGTCACCCCCTTTCCCTTGGTTTCCTTGCTCAGGTTCATCCTTCTGTGTCTTGCTTATCTGAGTTGGCTGACTGGACTCTTCTAAGATGTCATCAGATTGGTTTCTATTTCCTTCCGACTTGCTGGTAGGCTGCTCCTCAGGAAGTTCTTTTCCCTCCTCTTGGTTATCATTGGGGGCACCAATGTCTTCTGGCTCTTCCTCGTCTTCCTCCTCTTCCTCTTCTTCATTGGGAATGCCTGGATCTTGTGTCTGGCTTTCTTCGGGCATTAAGTCTTGGGTCGGCTTGCTGCTCTCGCTCGGTTGCTGGTGTGAGTCACTTACAGGTTGCTTCTGACTCTCCTCTCCCTTTGTGATGTTTGCATGTTGGTTAGAATCTGCAAAGGAAGTGGACACAGTAGCAGGGAAATCAGCCTTCTCCGGGAGCCCTTTCTGTTGAGGCTCACTTGTACCTTCTTGTAGATCCAGTGCTCCTTCCGTTGGATCTACACTTAAGTCCCCATCCCCATCCTCCAGGTCCACCTCGAAGCTGTAGGTTTTGTCCTGCTCTGTTGACTGTTCATGGGTTTCCTCTTCTGAATTCAGTGCTGAAGGTTTTTCAGCCTTAAATGAACAAAAGTTTGTTTTTTAAACAAATGACACGGTATTCTTATTTACCACTACAAAGCTAGCATTAAACATTCCTCCTTCTGTTTCTTCAGACTTTATTGTGTGAATATGTTTGTGTTGTTCTTTCTGTTCTAGAGCACAGGGTTAGCCTGAATTTGAACTTTGTAAAAGAAAATAGTTGTATCCTATTCATTGCAGGGAGTATACTATTAGTCCCCATAACTTCTAGGGTTTACACATAGTTTGTGTGACTATCATACTCACAAAATTAAACTGAGAATTCTCAGAATTAAAATGAGAATATATTAAACTTGTAAGCATGCTTTAATACTGAATTCTCAGGGGAAATGAAAAAACGATGATATTAATATAATGATTTTTTTACCTTATCATTGGGATGGTTTGCTATGTCTGCTGCAGCTTCAGCCCCAACAATGGGGACCGTAGCATCTTCCGATGTCACCAGTGTTGTGGTAGTTGGGTTGGAATGATCAGAGAGAAACCTTGCACTTGTCTGAAAACATGAAGACTTTATGTTACTAATATTTAGATGACAGCTGAAAAAAATCCGAGTTGTTTTGTCATTATTACCAGTACTGGGATCTTTAGTGATAACAGTAATGAACAGTATTCTCTAGAATTTTCTAGGCTACAAGCAGATGCCTGAAACATACTGTTACCTAAAAAAAAATTATAGTCAAATTTATGAAAAGTTATATATACAAAGACAGGTTGAAAATATTTCAATAATGATTATCCTGAGTTTTGGAATTTTCAAACGTTGACAAAAACAGTTATATTTTATAATCTTGGAGAGTGTTATTTAACACAAAGTTGAAGAAAAACAAAATTGACCTTGGGAAATAGCATTGTCCAGCCCCTTGGTTGCTTTTAAATTCTCACAGATTATTAGCGGAGAAGATTATACAATGTTTGCTAGATGCTTATTTATTTTCTGGGCCCCATTGGTTTCAATATGTACTAGGACATCTTTGACTAAAATGCAATTAAATTTAGAACTAACTCAAAGATTGAGTGGGACAGGGAATGGAGACTGGTAGGGAACAGCAGCGTTGGTTCTGGCTTCAAAGAGCAATGCTTTCCCTCAAGATTGCAAACATCAAGGAAGAGCTGGGCAGTGACACCACAGGGAAGCTGAGGAACTAAATTTGGAGGGAAATCTCCTTTCAAGCCTTGACTGCTTGTTAGTCGCTGCTGGGGCTTACAAGTGGCTGGCTTGTATCACCACTGGCGAGGTGAGCAGAAACACACAGAGTGAGCATGTAAACTCTTTTGTAAAGTTCAGGTTTAGAATGACTCTCCCTGACAGAAAAGTGCTGTGATGATTACGCATGCGCTGTTAGTGTCCAGGCAGCTATCTGGGGGCTGACGGCGGCGTTTATGAAGTGAGCCAGGTGGATCTGTGAGGATTTGGCTGCCGTTTTACATCCCACCTGCTTCTCAGCTAAGAGGATTGACATTGAAAATGTTTTGAAAGAAGCCGAAGGGAAGAGAGGAAGGAGAGAGATTGGAGACTGTTTTGGTAAGTCCCCTCATCCTCGGAGTCTCCTGGGAGACAATAGAGGTAGGGAAGAGGTTAGGCTTTAGCTGAATGCACCCCCTTTTCTCCTGAACCTCCCTGTTCCTCCTAGCCCCAAGAAGTGCACACTAGTACAGCAGTCAGCTCATTTCTTTCAGGAGTTTCTGGTGATTGAAATCTATTTCATTATCATGGTCATGCCTATATTTATTTCTCACGGCCTCCTGAGAGTCTGCTTAGAATCTCCCAGTCAGGCAGAAACTATGAGTTGCTGAAGAATTAATTCAAGCAGGGTTGGAAAACCCTACAGGATTTTAAACTGGCCAGTCTTGTGAAGTTGCTTAGCTTTTCAGCATCTGGTGGGGTCTGCTTATAATTAATTGTCCCAGAAAGGAAAAACATCTGGCTTGTGTCTATGTGTGGGTGTGTCACCAAACATTTGGTTCAAAGACTCTGGGTGCCTGTTTACAAAGCTGAATCCATGACCACTCCAAAGCGAAAATATATTTTCGGGAGAAAAACGATGATTCTGTGGGGACTCTGTTTTATGTTAGTTTGTCCCATATTTCTAATTTCAGAGTACAGTGTGTAAATTCAACAGGACCACTCCACGTGAGTTAAGCACAATTCTTAGCATCTGTCATAAATTCTTGCTTTCAGTGAATTGCTCGATCAGGGTGGCATGGAGCTTGGTTTTGCTGATTCAGCTGTCAGAAACTAGCTCCCATTCATCTAAAAACGCAAGGAGAGAACATTAGACCTGAGAAGAGGGGACGATTGCTTGACTATTTAGAGGAGGTTGGTTCTTCCATTGGGTGAAGAGAAACAGACAGCACAAATGAAAGATGACACAGGCCATCTGTGGGACACTAGAAATGATCACAAGGTTCTGTTTTAAAAGGAAACCTTCCTACAGTGCTCAGGATGAGACATGGTCCCCAAGAGTGTGACTTAAGTGCAGCGGCTTTCTTACTTGTAGATGGGGTTGGGGTGAGTGTGCCTGACCAGGAAGTATAGGATGCTCTAGTCATATCTACTTAGAGCACACTTTCTTGGACAGCCCAGAGATGAGGTAGCAGAATTTTTAGTAGTAGAGGTAGAATATATAGTAGCAGAGGTAGAATTTATAGTCCTAATTCACTGATTCCTGTTTTTATTATTATAAATTATCAGGAGAGAGTCTCAATCTGAGAAATCAGATAGCATGCATTTGATCTTGGAGAAAGTACTGGAGGAGAATGGTTATATAACACATGTTAAATTCTTTATTTTTCCACAGATCTGTAAGTTAATTTATTTCTCCCTGGCTGTTTGTTTGGGGTGCACTCTGTCTAATAAGATGATAGTCAGCATTTTCTACAGCATATTTATTTTACCTTATTGTTTGGGAAAATATATTATCTTGATTTTTTTCCCCTTTTATGTATGCATTTACCTCTTGGGCAATAAAGAATGTACTTGGAATGAAAAAGAATCCAAAACCATTCTAGATGAACTATTATTTGTAGGGGTGTCTTTATTTGGGACTGGATCTTTTAGGCTCGCCTAGAACTTGAGATGGAGCCTCCTGCTTCAGCATCTCAAGGACAATGCTTCCAAAAGCAGACAGAAGAGGGAGAGTTGTACCACAGAAGAAAGGACCTTTACCGGGATTGCGGCAGCGGTCCCCAAGGCGTACAGGAGGAGAAGCACAGCCTTCATGCTGGCTGGATCTGCAAATCAAGAAGACAGCATCAGCGACCATGGAGGCTTCCTGCAGGAAGATTCCTAGATAATTTCACAAGGGCTATTTGGACATTGTCCACTCTAGAAGTGACTACATTTTAGTAGTTTCATGCGCCTGAATGGGCAGGTTTATTTCAGTTCTTACCTCATTTTATTCCCATGAAAACTGATCCTTCATGTTTCCATGTACAGTGAGGAAATGGAGACCTCCAGCTGAGCTCCAACTGTAGTGTTTTATTAGAAAGCCAATGACATCCCTTCACATTTCAAAACCTCCAGACGAGCTTTTCTCTGAAATATGTTTTGATTATTTTCCCAGGGGAAGGGGGCACCCAGAGGAAGAAGAAGGTGTGGGAACGATGTAAATATAGTACTCACAGGTAAAATTCTCAGAGAATAAAAATTTAAATAACAAAGTTTCATTTACGGAATCAAGAGCAAAAACAAGATATATTTAGAGTAAATACTAAATTTAGAGGGAACACAGATGTATCTGTGACTGACGATAGTTCAAAAGTCCTTGATTCTCTCAGTGAGTGCTAATCATAAAGAATCATTGAAAGAGGCAGTATCTTTTTTTATTTATTTCAAAATGTAATGTTTAATATGATGTAAAAACTATCAAAGATGATATACTACCAGTAAGCCATTGGTAAATACTTGCCTGTCTAATATTAAAAAAAAAAAAAAAAAAAAAAAAAAAAGGAGATGGTTCACGTGTGTTCCTTGCCCTTAAGAGAAGTCCCTGGGTATGCTGACTCACCAAGGGCACTGCGTTTATCTCACATTGAGGGGAACAATTTCATGGTCTGTAGGTTCTGATTTGAATGTGCTGATTTGTATAAAGAAGCAGATGACCATCCTAGGAAATGCGCGATGCTTTGAAAACAACTGCCAGCCTGAAGACGCAGGAGGCTTAATTTGCTGATGCTTGCATAGCACTTTGAAGAGGAAAACCATGATGTCCTTGCTCGGTATGATGAATAACATTTATTCTGGGATAAGTGTAAAAATCCTTTATTTTGAGACATTCAGACTTGGTGTGCTGTTTTCACAAATGCAGACTTTGTTTTCAGAAAGACCAGATGAGACTCTAGATGAAAGATGCAGAGAGAGACACAAGATTTTGCATGTGTGGATGACTCAATTTTGTGCTGTGGGGGTGAGACGATGGAAGTTCTTCTCCGTGTCTATCAGCTTGCTCAGAGCAGCATGTTAGAAAGAGCAGTGGGTAGGGAGGTAGAGTCTGAACTGCAGACCAGAACTACCTCCCAACAGCCCAGAGACCTTGGTCAAGCCATCTCTTCATCTACAAAACAGGGAGAGAAGTAGCCTTTCCCATGAGACCCAGATGGGAACATCTAGCCATCTGGGACTCCCCACACTTGTGTCAAGGATTTCTTGAAACATTCCAAGGCAGAAAACAGTTTAGTAACTCTGGTCATTAATAGTCCACAGACTTGAAATCCTCTTGACACTGAGTGCTCTCAAGGCCTTTCTTATACATCAGGGCTTAGTGTCATCAACCCAGAGAGGCTGAAGTTGGGGGGGGGGTGGTAGGGAGCCTCTTCCCAGACAGAGGACTTAAGCTGAAACTTTAAAAGGTGCCAGCCAGACTCATGCTACGGGTAAGGCGTTTCCGGGGAAACCCAGCATTTAGAATCTGAGCTGTCTAGAATTCTGCCATTGGCTATTCAATATGTGCCATAGCTGGATGAAGCATTTGGCAGCAGAAAGAGATACCTAACCTACTAGGAATCAAAGCTGCACAGGTATCAGCAGTATTCCGAGATGCTGTTTAGCTGTCTGAAGACCACTTCTCCCATTTCTCTATGTAGGAACATTATGGCAAAGAAGTGGTGAGGTTTTTGATGCTCTTCTAATCGGATGCAGTCCTATTTCTGTCCTCAGATCTGGGCTGTCCTCAGTGACTTGCTTGATGAAGTGATCACGGTAGCAGCTGTATTCCAAACTTCTGCATCCAGGTCACAGAATTTTAATCTTTCTCTCTTGGAACATTTGTTTCAGGAGCCCCAAGCCACTTGTCAGAGTATGCTAAGCCATTAAAGACACCATTTGCCATTCCTGATGACCTCAGGTTTTCACGTGTCCTTGGTAAAGCTCACTGACATGTGAGTGACATTCTTGATCAGACCAGACTCCTGATCCATAAAATCTAGAGATATTATAAGGCCTACTGTTTGGGGTCATGGTGGTATTCTACAATAGATGATTGAAATAGAAGTTGAGTCTCTTAGTGCTTCCTAAAGTATAATTTTATTGAAAAAGTACCTTCTTTCCACAGTCTTCACAGTAGCTAATACTGCGAGCCAGTGCTCTCCCCGTGTCCCACCAGGGTACTCCACTTGTGACCTTACCTCTATTCCTCAGTGCTGCCCACCAAGGAGAACTTCCCTGACATTCCACTTTGCCCCTGTGCTGTTTTGCCACTGTGCCCATTCTGGTCATGGAAATCCTAATACCCCAATGGGTGCTTAGCATGGACATCCTCACCGCCCCCTTCTCTCACTCAGAAGAAATGAGCACGGATAGTCCCTTTCTTCTGGGCTGTGTTATTGAGGGATTACTTTAATTATGTTTGGAGGATCCCACAGGCTTTTCAGGGAAAGGCTGCAATGAGCACTTTGGCAAGCCTCTTCGCCTTCCCTCCCCAAACTCCTTGTCTCATCACACCAGATGCTAATCTCCCCGTGTCTCGGTCCCACCCTCCACGAGGCCCACAAAGCAGTTCTCAGTTCTTAGTGTTTTTCCCCTCAGGAATTGGCATTTAGCATGCCTCTGCCTTGCTCTATCTCCTAGTGTAATTAGGGAAGCCATTGTGGTCATATTTACTCTTTGTCAGTTCGGTTACAACATTTGCCCTGTTCCCCCTTCTCTGTGCATACAGGGCATCTTAATTATTGCATTATTTAGTGCTCAACAGTACTTTTGTATATTCTTTTAGATATAAATACCTGAAATAATTATCTCTCATCTACTTATCTATCTATGTCTCTATCAATCATCTATGTCTCTATCCATCTATGTCTCTATCATCTATGTATCTATGCCTCTATCAATCATCTATCTATCCATCTATTTCTCTATCAATCATCTATCTATCAACTTATCTATCAATATCAATCTAGCTATCATCTTATCTATCATCTAACTAAATGCTTGAGTGACAGATGTATCACAAAACCAGGAAGCCCAAGTTTTGAGGCCTCGTTTGCATGTGAGTCAGAGGGAGGTCAGAGTCCGATGGGGTTTCCTTACTTTAACAAAGCAGGCTCCAAACAAACTCCTGGCTTCATGAATCCTGTACAACTCAGATGGCACCTCTGGAGGCCCCTTGCACTTGACACCAAGGATGACACTGTGGGACTTAATACCACAGTGCTAAAAGCCTGGTAGTTCCCACAGCAGGCTGGCTCCTGCTGGGTTCAGAGATCCTGTTTCTACCTTTAGAACTCTTTATCTCCCTCCTCTCTAGCTTTCCCCCCTCAAATGCCCGGTTCTGTCTTTCTCCTCTGACTGGTTTGTTTTGAGTTTCTCTTAGTTTAACTCCATGAGTATGAAATAAAGCTGTCAGCCTCAGTGGCAATTGTCCCTTCCATTAAAGAAGTCACTTGTCCGCTTCTAGTTAAGAAACATTTCAAGTGCTTTCAACTGTGTGAATGGACCAAGAATTATTCACTGGGGAAGCTCTCTTTCAGGATGAAGAAAAACAGCAAATAATACCTAGACACAGTTCCAAGTAGCCTGATTCTCATGGTCCCAGGCGCCTTTGGGGAATACTGGTGTGCTTTGAGGAGGTCTTGGCTCTTGTGTGAGCTGGGAATGAAAGTCCCTCCAGGATTTAGCACATGGTGGGAGTGTCTCATGTTGCCTGGTCAGGGCCAACACCTTTAGGAAGACAGAAGTTGCTTATCCAGTGATGTGACATAGCTCACTACTCACAGTTGCGAATGCAACTAGTCCTAAAGAGCTTTAGGGCTGGTGCTAGTTAGGGGAAAAAGGGTAAAGGCTGTAATTTTACTTCTGCCTTTTGAGAGAAAGCTAGGCAGAGAGAAATCCCCCCAAGCAAGGCAAAAGCACAGTGGGTTCTCAGCAGGTTCACAGCCCATTGTAGCTGTTCATGTTTTCCCTCCACTCTGGGAAGAGAGTTCCCCAACCCCTGTTTCCAGCTGTGTGGGGGCCACAGAATTGGGACCAACAGGGTTCCTTATCCAGTTCCTGTTGGGCTCAGCCAACAGGGAGCCCTGAGAGTTAAAGGTAAATAAGGCTAGGATCTGCAGTCTGCAGCTCCTTTCATGGGACTGTGCTCCTAGGCAGGTGACTGTGCTCCTAGGGTCTGCAGTCTGCAGCTCCCTGCAGGGGACTGTGCTCAGTCTTGAAGGCCATAGTCCTCCCTGATGTCTCTCTCATAGCATTTTTATCTGGGTTCAGAGAACTTTCCCTCCTCTTTTATTTACAAACTTAGTTTCTACTACCTTGTTTCTAAAACCCCGCCCTTCTGCAATACTGTCCACACTTTGGTAAATAACTCATAATTATATTCTGGAGTTATCAAATTTGAGTTTCTTGCCTGGATCCGTTATTTCCTCTCTGTGTTTTTGATTGATAACAACCTTTGATTAAAAAATGCAGGAGTCGTGGGTTTGCATATCTTCTGATCTCATTCCAGGGGATGCCATGTCCTGGGCCCTTTAGATGCTGTGTAGTTCGTTCATTTTGTTTTGTTTTGTTCTGTTTACTTTTACTCCAGGCCCCTTTCACACTATGCTTAGTCCTAGGACACGTACAATTTTATCTAATCAAGAGTAATCCAATTAGCTGAGTGCAAATATAATTGTATTTTGGTTAATTAATAATGGACATGGGAATATTTTTCTTTTATGACAATTCTGGCTTCATAGTACACACAAAATAATGTGCCCACCACCTTCAAGAACTAGACTATGGTTTCCTTACCCTTTTTGCTCTTGAGATGCTGGAAGCAGTGAGGTAAATTAGACATCATCTCTAACGTGACCAAATCTCAGACCTGACTACAGTCAGTCTACAAACACATAGACTGTTTGAGAAAAACATAATGGCAAAGAGCAAATACAACAGAAGCATTTGCTGGCTTCCTGTGTCCCTCGTGGGAAGAACAACAACAAAACCTACAACACCCAGATTTCAGGCCACGGGTTATATATACATTCTTGCCCAGAAAAAAAAATCAAGTGCTAACAAAACACTTAGAGAAAAACCAGCAGCTTCTCACTACTTTCAGATGACAGGGAGATGTCATTGAGCCCCTCCCCCATCTGTTTAGAAAACTACTGAATAAAGGTGGTTGGTGGCACTGATGTTAGCATTTTGTCTAGGCTCTGCAGCACAGTTACCTGGCAACAGCTGGTGTGCCTGACTCACTATAAAAGGGGCTGCTTGTTCCCTCCTCACTCTCTTGTCTTCTTGCTCTCCCGGTGTCACCTCTCCCTCTCCTTCTCCATCTCCCTCTCCCCCCCCCCCCCTCTCTCTACTACCCTCTCAACTCCCTTCCCCATGCCCTGAATAAAAAGTGGCTGGTCCCTCGGGAGAAGGGATGCCTTGCCTCAGCAAGCTCCCACAGAGGCACCCCTTCCCCCGCACACCGCCAAACATATTCTCTCTCTCCCTTTATCTTTTTATAAAACACAACAACGGAGGTCTAAACTAAAGGTTTCCCTTGCTTTAAACAAGTTTCTAGTGTTTTCTTCTCTCCATGTTTTAGGAAATTATTGGGAGTTTTTGCATAGAGATTAAGCCGAACTCCAGCGTAAGATCTTCAGATGTAATGATGACATATGCTAGAGCTGGGGTAGGGAGAGAGAGAGAGAGAGAGAGAGAGAGAGAGAGAGAGAGAGAGAAAGAGAGAGAGAGACTGGAGTTTTGTTTCTTCTGAATGCCAACAGAGTGCTGCATTCATTCAGAGAGTGTTAGCTCAAAGTTGTTTGGTAGCCAATAAAAGGTTGGTGGAGTGGCTTGCTCCGGAATTACAAATGGCTGCAGTCTGACAGCACAGCATGACTATTTGGCCAGCCTGGTGGTATGTTACAGGCATCCACTGCCATAAAGAAGGTAAATTCTTGTGATTTTTTTTTCGGCCCCTGAAAATCAGATGACCTGATGAAAGCACTCCTCTGTGTTTGTGTGTGCGTGTGCATGCGTGTGTGCGTGTGTGTGTGTGTGTGTGTGTGTGTGTGTGTGTGTGTGTAGCAGATTTATTGACTCAAAGCATTCCATCAGCACTTGGGGTAAAGTTTATGCTGTTATAAAATGCAAGCACTTCTCAACCTGCATTCCATTTGCTTTTGTTTAAAACCCAGTAGTGTGACAGATGTTTGTAGGCAAGCCAAACAATTGCCTACTCTTCGTATGTTACGAATCTGGACACTAGACCGGTTTCAGTGGTTAGGTTGGAGTGTGTGACAGAGATTTGGATGGAATGTACAATTTCATTATTTTAGCCAATTTATAAATATTTATCTCGAATATTTATAAAACACATATCTCTATAGATAAACTTGTCTCCACTTTCTTCAGTTGGGTTTTAAGAAGTCAGGGAGATCGTTCTTCAGACCACATCGCTGTTTGGCACTATCCAGCAGTGAAGAAGTACTGTAATGGTGGTAGCACATAGTGTGGTAGCACATAGTGTGGTCAGAAACAGATTATGGGGAAATACTCGCCTAGTTAACTTATTCTATCTATTACCTTACTAAACTTTGCTTCCAGGTTCAACTCGAGAAAAAGCCATCTTTTAAACATACTCAAATGTATTTATCTTTATTTATGTGTATGTCTGTGTGTCTGTAAGTGCAAGCTGGGGCTAGAGAGAGTGTTGGATCCCCTGGAGGTGGAGTTACAGTCAGTTGTGAGCTGCTAGCTGTTGGTGTTAGATCTGAACTCAGGGTTTCTGCAAGAGCAGCAAACGCTCTTGGTGACTGAGCATCTCTTTAGCTCTGGAAAGTCATCTTGCTTAACTAAAAGAAAAAGTTGTGTGAAGGGAGTAGATGCTAGCTCAAAATTTACTCTGTCGTAGCTCATAGATCTTTAGAAAATTCCCTCAAATTCCTGGTATCACATGTAAATTTTCTTTTTTCCTTTTCAGGGGCAAAGGGAGAGCAATAGGTCATGACAATTATTACTAGCCTAGGTCCTGGCAGCCTCTCTGCGTAGTCACCTGTGCAGAGAGTTATGCTACTAAAACAGGGAAGAGCACACAGACCCTCTGTTTGGCTTCTTCTTGTGTTAAGAGGATTGCCTTTCAACGTGGGAGAGGCTGTAGTTGGATTTCACCATGAAAGGAAGTAGTAATTAGATTTCTTAGCAGCTCCTTCCAAACTCCATGCTCGGAAAACCAAACCATGGAGCTGGAATGTCCTATTCTTCAGATGGAGATAGAGTCCCGACAAGCCTGGAGACACTGGTCTGCAAGGCAAGTGAGTGGCCCTACCCGTGACAGCCACCCCTGGTCTCTGGGGGAGCAGTGCTGCCTTTGGCCTATGAGAACAAGGGGAGGGTCCCCCAGACTGAAGACGGGAAGCTGGAAGGGACATCTCTCTTCATGAAAGCCCTTGACTCATCTCTAATTCTGTCTAGAAGCGTCTGTCTCCTAGAGGGCGAGGTGTCTAAAGTCTGGCACACACTAGAGCATCACTCTCCATCCAGATTAAATAGTCAATTCACTTTGTGTTCTTCTGTGGTTGTAATTGTTTCCATTTCAGTCTCTGTAACATTTTATAGACATTTGTAGTAAAGGTACAGCAGAGTAGACTTTTATATTGATTCCTTTCTACTTTGTATCCTTTTTTTAAAAAAAGAACATTAATTAAATCTTCATGTTAATTTAGAACATATATACATTTAAAGTAAGTTAAAATTTATTGCTTAAGTTCTGGACTACCTCACACTCAAGCCTGCTTAGCATAGCCCTCAGGCCTTTGGCCAGCTCCCCTTTGTAACTGTTACTGCTCTGCCTTTCTCTTCCTTGCCTTAAAAGCCAGTGTGGTGAAGAGATGGCTCAGCAATTAAGAGCACTGACTGCTCTTCCAGAGGTCCTGAGTTCAATTCCCAGCAACCACATGGTGGCTCCCAACCATCTGTAATGGAATCTGGTGCCCTCTTCTGGTGTGTCTGAAGACAGTTACAGTGTACTCATGTGCATAAATTAAGTAAATAATTCTTAAAAAAAAAAAAAAAAAAAAAAAAGCCAGGTCGACACTGCACCTCACACCTCTGAAACATTCCTCTTTTCTGCTGGTCACATCCTGCTCTGCGGAAACCTGGGTGCTGACAGTTTTGCCTCCTGCCTGAGTTGGTCTCATTTTGCCTTGAGTCATCAGACAGCTGAGACCCTTTCCTTCCTGACTGTGGAGACTGGCTTCAAGAGCTGGTCTTGAAGGTAGACAGCCATGTGATCTGTTCATCTTTGTTTCAAGTTGGGGGCCTGAGAAAGACTTACTAGGGACCCTAAATCAGGGACACGCTTGCCTTGACTGTTCTCTCTGCTTTTCCCGGCTCCTTCTTATTCACGTTTTATTTCCTGGAACATGTACATCCACACTTCCAAATAAGGCCAGGTATCCTCTGTTGGGGTTGTTTGTATCAGAGGAAGCCTGTTGGCTGCTAATTTTAGTAGTTACTGTAGCTATGGAAAATTTCCTTTCTGGCTAGGTAGTAAACAAATCACTATTTAGGCCCTTCTTGTCAGACCCAGAGCGTTCCCTTAGTCTTATACAGAGTCACAGGCTTTGTTATCCCAGAACAAACCTTTAGTCATATTTCAGCTACCAAATGCATGCTGCAACCTGATCTAGAGCTAACGTTGGTGCTTTGGGGCTTTTAAAGTATTAATGAGTCTCCAGGGAGAGGTCTACAGCTAGGCGTTAAAATCATCTGAAGGATCACACAAAGCTCTGCTATTTTGAGTTTTCTGCTGAGTCACCATCTGACATCAAGGTGTGCCTGTTCTGGGACATTCTCAGACTTTCCCAGACCACAGAACCTGTATCTTTCCCAGTTGGATCTCCTATCATGTGGATTTTCATTTGGGGTAGACAAGGCTCATGGTCATCAGGGCTTTGAATCTAACCAGAAATCCACAGACATGTTGACCTGCACTTGCAACCCAAATCAGGCAGAGTCTTCATATTTAGTGCTGAGGTGCTGCTTTGTGGGAAACTGAAGATCTGCATCTTCTTCTTCTCTGTTCTTTCTTGGACGATTTGATTGGTTGTCCATCAAATTGTCACGTAGGCTATGGTCCTTCCTGCTATAAGGTCTGTGCACAAGATGTTCACATTTATTACTCCCAGCTACCCCGCCACACACAATTAACCTCTGCTTAGTCTTCAGATGGGAGAGGATGGGAGGAGGGGAGAAGGGGAGGAGGGGAGGGAGGAGCAGGGAGAAGCCACTTTTAACCTTGAGTAGAGGTTAAGCTCCATCAAACTGTCTTAAAGCAAACATGCTTGACCAATGCAACATAGGTCTCAGCATACCATTATATGCAATGTGTGTTCAGATACAGGGGGATATTTTTTAACCTTCAAAACCCTACAATGTATAAATGGACTGATTCATTGTAGATGCTCCTGCAGTCTCTCTCACTAACGTACAAGGTCTGAATTACTTCATTTTGAGCAACAAAGTAATGCTCAGGAAACCAGTCTGAAGTGGCTCAAGCTTTGTCTGCTTTCATTCCCCGCAACCTTGACAAAATGGGCGAGAAGAGAAATGAAGCAGATTTAATCACAATGCTTAAGGCATGACTTCATCACTGCGGGTGTTGAAACGACAGTTCTAGAGCCTGAGTCGCAGACTTAGGTGGTTTTACATAAGCCTTATAGAGCAGCGTTAGAAGAGGCAAGCGAGTAAGTAATTAAAATTCGGATGTGAACTTGTGCCTGGGGCTACTCTCGCAGACTCAGCAGGGTGTCAACGGTAAATCATATCTGCAGGATCGAGGAGCTCACACTGTCAGTCCACTGCAGGGTGGATCCAGTGCAGAGAGACTCGGGTGTAAGAGACACACAGAAGACTCTCCACAGAACCCAGGAAGTGCGAGATAATAAAATACACAAAATGATTAAGATGAAAAGATGTTTAAAATCTCCATGAAATAAGTTTGACATTTTAAGGATACATTACCTTGCACTGCTCAATTGTACAGTTGGTTTGGCCAAAACCACTAGAAAAATGAAGGTGGCTCTGTCCTCAAGGTCACCTTTTGCTTGCATCTGCAGTTTCCATTCCTGGGATGGTTTGATTAATGACCATTTCCCTACACATACAGCCCGAGGAGCCCTGCCCTGCTCCCATTCTATCCCTTGCTGCCTGCCTGGCATTTCACTGGATAAGGGGCACTGACTGCATCAGTGCCTTGAGGCATCAGATAAAAATAGCATTGAAGCAATTGTCTGACCTACAAGTCACCAGAGAAACAGATGTTGTGAAAGTTAACGTTTCAGGGAAGACGAAGTGACTTACACCTTCGTCTAAATATTAAGACAAGAAAAGACTTTTTCTCCTCTTTAAATGTAAAATAAATAAATAAATAAACCCAACCAATTCCTAAATTGATAACTGTTCCCTTTCTATTTTCTTTACAAATTCACTGGTCCACAATTAAGAGATGATTTTTCTGAGGCTGTTTTACTCTCTGGGAGGCTCCAAGTTCAAAAGGGCCATCCCTGCCAGCGCTGACCTCATGAAGAGTGTGAGGTTCCAGGTGGGTGCTTAGCAGGATTCATTTTGTCATCCTCTTCAACCACGGGGTAAACTGAGGCCTTTGAAATGCAGGTTGAGTAGATGCTGAGTAATAATGGCTGTGTGTGTCAGAAATCGAGAGCAAGCAAGGTGACCGCCATTTCTCCTTTTCCTTATGGGTTGTTTGCTCTTGCACCCATGAGAGGTAGCTTCTGCTTTAGCTGTTTGCTCAATACCTCCTATTCACTGAATCCTTAAAGGAAACATTTAGCTACCACTGCACATAAGTTGATTGCATAATAGGAAAGAAACGAGCCAGGACTGGAGACTTCATCTCCACAGAAGCATTTTAAGGCCAGTGAGGACTGTTTCACAGAGCTGGGTCATGACTTGGGACTCCCTCTATACCCTTTCATCGCTATGACAACAGGCAGCTTCTACTTCACACAGCCAGGAAAAGCAGCTGACATCTCAAGGCTAGGAACATAGGGGAGAGGTTTATAAAAAACACAACAACCACCACCAAAAAAGCCTTTTTGTTTGCCTGTCAACAGAGAGAACACCCCCAGAGCAAGTCAAAACCTCTATTCTTGCCTTCAAGAAAGATCTGAAAGGAAAGTGTTGGGGCCTTTTCCCCTGGTCCAAGCAGACCCCTCAAGCAGGGCAGACTGCAGACTGGCATGGCTCCTCTGAGCCTCTCCGGAAGGGCTGGCACTGAGAACACTCCCTTGACCATTGCAGAAGCTGCTAAATGACAAAGCAGGGAGATCTAACAAACACCTTGTGCTGAGGCCCTAAAATGGTTTCTGTTATGTTTCTTTGAATAAAGAAAAGATAACTTAAAGAATATTTCCTTCTTCCTTCTTAATTTGGCACTAGATGCCTCATTCCAAATTCATAATTGATAGCTTAGGATATGGGATTTCCAATGGTAGTTGGCAAATCTTTTGGTGAGTCTAGTGCTCTGGTCAGGGCCATACTTACTTGTGTTTAATAAACACCTCATCTGATCCTTGTAACAACCTCACCTGTGGGTTTCATTTGCCTAAGAGACTGAGAAATAGTTAGCTGAGCCCTGGAGGTGTGATGTGACTGGCCTAGCTTACACTGCTTGCAGGGGTGGGAGGGGGTGGGTGTGGGGGGGTGGGTTGGTGTTGGTGCTCAGGTATATCAGATTCGACAGCCATGTCTGTTCACTCTCTATGCTGTCTTGGCGACTTCAGTCTGACTCTGAAGATTGTTAGAGCAGAGTGTATCAGTGCAAGGGGAAACCTAGAGTCCATGACCTTTCCAGAGTTTCAGTAGTGAGATAAAGTCGGACCAATACTTTCATATTTGCTATCATTAGGCATACATCCATTTTCTAGTTCATTCTCCCATCCAATCTCTGCAGTATCTATTGTTTTTATGATTCTGATTTATGATTATGACAAAGGGTTTTTATGGCACGAAAAGGCAAAGTCATTTGTCCAGAGTCCCTGAGCTTTCTTGTGACAACGTGCATGCATATAAAGCACATCTTTGTAGTCTAATATAAGTCAGAGCTATATGGCCATCACGTATGCACCAGAGCCCATTTCGTCTTTCTCATGTTAATTAGATGTCTGTCTTTGAAGCAGTCACTTTCATCCAGAATTCTGTACATCCTTTGATGTTCATGACAAAGGAACAGGCTGTGGCTAGGTGGTGCTACTGTCACAACTGGAGCTTCTGCAGAAGGCATCCTGGGAGACCCGTAAGAGCTTCTCCTGGATTTACGGCCCCCCCCTTTTTTTTTTCACCCACTAAAGATTGTTCCAGGATGATAAGAAAGTCCAATACACCTCAAGCCTTTTGACAAGTTGTTTATGTTATCCAACATGTTTGGACATTATGCTAAACTTAACCAAAGCATCCATGTCCATATCTGGCTGCAAATCAGCTGAGAGTGAGAGGGACCTTCTGGAGTTCTCCAGATGCTCCACAGGCACCTCATCTGTCGCCACTATTTATTGTTTTACTGTGGGTCTGTACCATAATAGCCTGCTGCAGATACACAGAAGGGCAAGGGAAACACCCCAGAATTCTAACTGCTCAATGGTTGTACAAAAACTCTTTGACAAAAAGTGGGGGTGGGGGCACGATCTTCAAACAACACACACATTCTTTCCCCGGATGTGGGAAGTCCTGTCCGGTGACTGACAAGCAGAGGAAACAGACTGCTCTACCTGGCTGGACTTCACTAGATGATCCAAAATTTAAATCCTTCCTAAGAAGAGGGTCTTTAAGAAAAACAAAGGAAACCAGTCAGAACCAAAGATTTAGCTGAGTGAGCTATAAGCTGAAAACAAAATCCTGGGACCTAAGAGACCGGAGAGGATAACTT
The DNA here is from genome assembly GCA_028551405.1 of Uromys caudimaculatus. NCBI lineage: Eukaryota > Metazoa > Chordata > Mammalia > Rodentia > Muridae > Uromys > Uromys caudimaculatus. The sequence continues at coordinate 84,283,872 of CM052712.1, forward strand.
CTCTCCCCCTCTGGGCACATTTGTATTCAGTGTGGCTCCAGCCTGCCCCAGAGGAGTCTAATGTCAAGGTGGCACATTTGACCTCTTTGCAGACAAATGGCACTGCAGATGAGACTCTGCTGCAGAACTTCTCGGGTACCTTTTCAACTGTATTGATCAGCAGGGTTGGAGTTTTCTCCTCCGGGGTGATCTTGTGCCTGAAGGAATGAGCAAGCAAGGCTCGCAGTAAATGCTGTGTTTGAGAAGAGCCAGATGGGAGAACCTTCTCAGAGACAGCACAGTTGTCCTTGGCTTTTAAGTCTCCTTTTTGCATTTTGTTTTTCAAAAGAAGATTTGATCAGGAATTGGGCATATTCCATGTCCCCCTGTGCACCTCTTAAGAAATGATAAGTAGTAGGAGGCGAGAAAGATCTGTTAAAACTGTTAGGGGAGGGATGATTTGGAAATAACCCAAGAAGAATCTACTGTTACAGAGATTTCCTAACTTCTACACCGCTATCAGTCTATGGCAATGGCGGATAAGGCTAGGTGATTTAAACATGCCAAACACGCAGTTTTGACTTTGCAATCTATACTTCTAGTTTGGCCACTACTAAAACTATGGTTTACTAGTGCTTGACATTTAATTTTGTAGGAGGAAAAGAGACATGACCACCAAAAGTAAAATTCTCTTTTTTTCCCTCATATAAATCACTCAAAATGGGATTTTAAAAATAAATCCATGGCTTTGAATTATTTAAGCAGAATTGTTAAGCAGTCTTTTTAGACCAGGGGAGTCAGTCTAACACATGCAGCCGGGCAACAGAAGCAAATTTAACGTTTACCTGCTGAGAGGTGGCTGGGTCCAGAGCCTCGGGAGCTTGAAGCTGAAGTTGAATGCCCTCTGTGCACACAGCCAGAAGGTAAAAGTTTGACAAATGCCCAAGAGGAGCTCTTCCAACCCCCTTCCTCGTTAGCTTGGCTTCTTTGTCTAGAAGCACATTCAAGTTTATCGGAGTTGAAATTCTACTGCTCTGTCAGCCAGTCCGGGTCTGAAGTGACAGATGAGAATTTGAAGGTTGGCACCACAGGGTATTTCAGGCTGTCATGGTTTCTGTTGCAGATTCCTGGATCTCGCTCCTTTGCTCCCCTCCGTGCTGCTGCTGAGCTTTGCAGGCAGAGCAGACCCAGAGGGAGCTAATTCTGCAGCAGGCATGGAGTGAACAGCCCTCCCCTAGCCTCTCCTTCTCATAGGCTCCTAACTTGGCCAGAGTGGAAGCATTTGGCTCTTCATGCTTTTTTTTTTTTTTCAAACAACTCTGAGAGATTGTAGGATAGGGGTCCCTTGGGGCCGTGATTCTGAGACACTGAAAAGAGACTCCACGCTATTGTTTGCTCCTAGGGCGACTGCAAAGCCAGGGTTAAAGGACGGCAGGATCACTGCAGCAGATACATCTTTATATTGCTTGACTGGAAACCTTCCTCATGGCTGCAGCCTGAATGTTAACTGAGAACCGTCCCGGCTGCTTTAACTGTCCTTTCATAAGCAGCTCTGGAAACTGAAGCTGCTGCTCTTTAGAGCGTGCTGATCTAGAGAAGCTGTGGTTCACAGCCTGCTCTTCCCCCACCCAGTCATCCTCTGTAAGCCCAAGATGGTAAAGCCTGCCACCAGAGGAGGTCTTCCTGGGAAGGAGGCTGCAGGTGTGCTTATTTCTGACTTTGCAGTGTAGCATTTATTTATTGAGGCAGGGTCTCACTATGTGGACCTGGCTAATCTGGAACTCACAGAGATCTGTCTGCCTTTGCCTCCTGGGTACTGAGTTTAAAGGAGCAGCAGTAGGCCTGGCTCTGCTTCTGTCTGTCTGTCTGTAATCATCTCAATAGCTGTGTTTATATTTATTGCACATTTGTGTGTGTTGAACCCGACCTCATGCTAACAGCTTTCTATGCATCATGTCAGTTGAGTCTTAACAAGTCTTTGGAGGTTTCACTATGTTCTCATTTTAAAGATAATTTAGAGTAATGTTAACTGTACGGGATTTGAAACCAGGCAGCTTGGATTTTCTTTGTGGCTTCCCCACGCTCTAACTGTACACCCGGGAGCAAGTTATAACCTCTCTCAGCATCTGCTTTCGTATTTATAAAATGAGGCTACAAATATGGTAATGATTATAGGGTCCATCTCAGGCATTTGCTCTGAGTTTAAATAATTTGATGCAAACAAACTGCATAAAGCTCCTACCATGTAGTAGACACTCAACAAATGTTAACTGTTTTAGATTACGTCAGACAATGGCAAAGTTCAGCAGGGCTAAGCGCCTTCTCCAGGGCCTCTAACTGAAATAGTAAAGTGTTATTCTCCTTGGCTCCCACCTCTGTTAGCCAACTGAGCAAGCAGTTTCCCTGAGAGGGAGATGATGCCCCTCTCCTCTCCAGGTGACTAGCCCAAATGCTTCTGATACTATACCTTCTCCATTAACACTAGCTGAGTTGTTATTTAACATAATTTAGGCTTTCTGAGTGTGCGACAAAGTCAACAGGCAAACAGACTGATGAAAACAAAAGCCAAGTGAAGCAAATGAAACCCTGAGCTATAAAGTTTGCCTCAGCCAGTTCTCTCTATGGACCCCAGAACATTTGTCTCACTTATTTTCAGAACACTGAAAGAGAAAGGTAAGAACACTTATCTCTGTTTTGCAGTGGGGAAGTCTGGGAGCAGAGGAAGCCGGGGCTGTTTACTAGAGCCCTTCCAGCTGGGAAGGGCACACGTGTCTGGGATCAGGATTATGGCTCCTAAGAGAACGGGCTGAGGATGTGACGTCTTGATGCCTCAGACAATGGGGTGTTTTTTCCTCAGTTCAGGTCTGGAGTGTGAGCAGCTCCTCTGAGGAAGGACAAGGGTTTGTTTCTTCCGGCCCTCTGCACACATCTGCCCACATCTCTCTGATCTTAGCAGCACAGAGGATTCTGGCACCATTTCTGCAGTGGTGTCTTGAGGGATCATGGAGTGGTGAGACCAGACAGGTTAGATAGAAAAGGATTTGATTCTTTTGGTTAAAGAATTTTCTCGAAGACTTCAAAAATTAACTTACTTTAACTAGCATTCTCCATTTGCTTGCGATGGCTTTATGAGTTTGATTCCAGGCAATGAGATTAATTCCATGAGAGTAAAGAGAAAGTTTTAGTTGGAGAGCACTAAAAAACCCTCTCGACCAACTCAATTTTTTTTTCTAATACTAAACTTGAGATATTTCAGTGAAATGCTGAAAATGAAGTTCCTTGCGGACAGATTGTTCAAGGCAAACTAGAATTAAGGCTTAAATGCAATTTTATGCCTGATGAGAGCAAGTTTTGACTCGGTTTTATGACTGGAGAGATCTACTGTTCAGGTATAAGAACTTCAAGACACTGCAATATATAACTGCAAACTCATACAAAAAGGGTAACAGGACACTGACTACAAACAAATGAAAGGGCGTTGACTTCATGGTGTCATTAGGATTGGCTTGATTTTTGGAATGTTCACTGGCAGCTCCTACTGTTTTATGACACTGTCATGTCTAGAACAGTTTACCGCTTTCCATGCAGAGAACATTGAACCTACAACAGGCTGGAAGGAGATCACCTGGGATGGGCCTTCCAGTGTTATGCCCGTGGTTCCAGCTGCTCTACTTTCTCATCCACTGCTGTGTGAACAGCGTCTGCCTCACACCTCCACTGCCATAAACTTCCCGACCCCACCAAACCTTCCCGACAGCGATTCACTGAATCCATGAGCCAAAGCAATCTTCCTTCCCTTCAGTTGATTCTGTCAGGGATTAAGTCATGGATGAACAAAAATAACTAACACAGAAACAGAAGACTCTGTTGGAAACAATATCAGGAAAAGGGAAGAAAATAGGCGAAGCAGGAGGAACATTTTACAAAGTAGAGCAAAGAAAAGATGGCACGGGACTTCAAGGAGGGAAAGGAGGAGGACAAGGAGGGGAAATGGGGGCCAATTCTATGAGCTGTGGATGCAGGTCAGAGGTAGAACACTGGCCTAGCATGTGTGAGGCTTGAAGATGAACACACACACACACACACACACACACACACACACACACACACACACACGGGGCAGCAAATTTGTAAGACACAAAAATAATTGAGCAAACTGGACAATAGAAATATAAAGTTTTAATATACAAAATGCACAAGGAATTCAAATAACTTAATAGCAAAAGCAAAAGCAAAACAGAAAAATATGCAAAAGACATTTTTCAGTAGGAGACCTACAAATGGAGACATTGAAATGAAGTGTATAAAAGATGAATTTCTGATCATCAGCAAATGCAGATAAAACTACAACAGAATGTCACTTCCCTCCATTCAGAGTGATATGCCAGCTCCATGGCTTACACAGCTCGGTTCTAGAAACCTGACTGGGATGATGAGGGAATGGACAGACATATAGACACATGTGCAGGGAAGTGGGAGCCAGGAGCACTGTGCTTGCCCTGACACAGGGCACCACCTGCAGCAGCGTCCTGGTAACTCTGCACATCTGTGTGCACTTGAATGAGCAGGCAGGTTCGAGGCAGGCAGCTGAACAAGTAGGCAGGTTTAGTAATCTTGGTAGGAGGGCTCCACGGTTATCAGAGAAAAGGTAGCTAACACTTTCTATACACACTGTCAACGTCTGCACACAGCCAGAGGAAGGCTTTGCCAGCTGAACTGAGGAAGGCATGAACTGAGCCTGAACTGAGGAAGGCGTGGCAGCCCCATGGGTCTGAGTCATTTGGGTGTGTGACGTGCCTACCCCGTATCAACAATACACATTCACCCAGGACTTCATGTCTCCTTCACTCAGGGCTCCCCACACTCTACATATTAACGTTCACTTGTGACAAAATGCTTATGGATCAGCAGGATTAACATAGTGAAAATGGCCATCCTACCAAAAGCAATCTACAGAGTCAATGCAATCCCCACCAAAATTCCAACACAATTCTTCACAGACATGGAAAGAGCAATTCTCAACTTCATATGGAAAAACAACAAACAACAACAACAACAACAACAACAACAACAACAAACCAGGATAGCCAAAACAATTCTCAACAATAAAAGATCTTCTGGGGGAATCACTATCCCCGACCTCAAGTTGTACTACAGTGCAATAGTGATAAAAACTGCATGGTATTGGTACAGAGACAGGCAGGTAGATCAATGGATTAGAATCAAAGACTCAGAAATAAATTCATACACCTATGGACACTTGATTTCTGACAAAGAAGCCAAAAACATACCATGGAAAAAGAAAGTATCTTCAATAAATGGTGCTGGTCTAACTGGTGGTCTGCATGTAGAAGAATGAAAATAGATCCATATTTATCACCTTGCACAAAGCTCAAGTCCAAGTAGATCAAGGACCTCAATGTAAAACCAGATTCGTGGAATCTAATAGAAGAGAAAGTGGGAAAGAGCTTCAAACTCATTGGCACAGGGGGGAATTTTCTGAACAGAACACCAATGGCTCAGGTTCTAAGATCAACAATTGATAAATGGGACCTCATGAAACTGAAAAGCTTCTGTAAGACAAAGGACACTGTCAAGAGGACAAATTGGCAACCTCCAGGTTGGGAAAAGAGTAGATGTTCTGTGCTTTCACCTCAGCATGGTAACACTGTAAGTTAACACATTTGATGGTTTGTGAGATTTAACCATTGTGTAGCACCATGCGTCATATACAATGTTTCAGCCAGTGATGGGGCAAATATACAGTGGGGGCCCCATTAAGCCATACTGCCTTGTAGTGTCACAGTGACCTTAGTCTGTGTAAATTCCTCTGTGTTTGCACAGTGATATCAACTAATTCTTTCAAATGTTCTTTCAAATGTGTTCCTGACATTAAGCAACACAGGACTATATATACTTCAAAACATCATGTTAGGCACAGTAAAGATGTGATGCTATTTGTCAATTAAAAATTTAAAAAATAGGACCCCAAATATGGTTCACTGGGTGGTGGCACTTGTCACTCAAGCCTGGCAACACGACTTCATTGCCAGAACCAGCATAAAGGTGCAAGGAGAGAAGCAATTCCTTTGACCTACAAATGTTTATTGCTGCATACTGCTAATTTCTTAGGGTTGTCCCAACAGCTTTCTGAAAACTGGAGAGCCTAAATGGACAAAAGTGAGATCTGAAAGCTAAAAGGCCACAGTTGAGATGTCAGCAGGCACGTTCCAGATGCTGTTGGAGAATCCTTGCCCTTGTCCTCTCTTGGCTGGCTCTCAGGATCCCTGAGATGCTTTGGCTTGTAGCTACATCAAGCCATCTCTGCTTCTGTATTCACATGGTCTGACCTTTTATATCTGTCCTTAATCTCTGTGGGTTTGCTTCTCCTTCTATGGATACCAGTCGTTGGAGTGGGTTTGTCATAATTTCGGAATGATGTAATTTTTCGTTGACCACATTTGCAAAGACCCACTTTCAAATGAGGTTGTTCTCACAGGTTCCAGAATCAGAGATTAGTGAATATTTGGTGGTTATAATTCAAGTATAGTCTGCTGTCTGGTCCCCCAAATTCACCTCTTCTCCACAATTCATGTCACCTCAATATCCTTAATGTATTTCATTTTAAAATTTTTTAGTTTTTTTATTTCATTTTATGTGTATGAGTGTTTTCCAGCACACATGTATGTGGATCCCAGGCACGTCTGGTGTCCACAGAGGTCAGAAGAGGGTGTTGGATCCCTGGGAACTGGAGTTGCAGGTGATGGTGAGCCGTCATGTCAATGCTGGGAACCGAACCCTCTTAACCATTGCACCAGCTCTCCAGCCCCATTCATGTGCTTCAAATGCTTAGTTCAGTCACCAACAATTCAAAGTCTCTAATCTCATGGAAATATGATAATTCAAAAAGCTCCAACCCTCACTCTCTGAAACATTTAGACTAGGGATGTGGAAGACTTCTTCCTGGAGAAAAGATATTATCTGTTTTCCAAACTATGATGAAATATGGAGACATTCTTGTCCTGAGAGAGAAAATGGTACCATTTGTCCCAAACAAGTCGAAAGCTCAGCAGGACCAAGGGCCACTATGCTTCAGGCTAGATGATCTTTGATGGCTCTGTGCTCTGGCCTCTGGCCTGCAGAGGCTTTTATGGTCTCTGGGTCTGCAGGGATCCCAGCAGCCCTTCTGTCACCTATGAAGTTGCCAGGGCTGTCACAACAAACACTGTAGTGCAGATGGCTTAAAACAACAGAAACTTATTTCATCAAAGCTACAGAACTCTTGACATCCAGGTATTGGTCTAGGACTCTCTCCTCAGTTTGGGAAGGACTGTTCTAGTCTTCTGTTCTCACATGGTCTTTGTTCTGTGTGTCTGAGTCCCTCTCTTCCTCCAAGAACAGTGGCCATATTGGATTAGGGATTTTACCTTCCTTACAGTAAAGATCCTAACTTCAAATAGAGTCAAATTCGGAGATATTTGAATGGATTTTGAGAGGAGACAAATTAACTTCAGCAAGAGCACTCTTCCCTTGCCCTGACATAAGACACATTGGCAGCTATAAAGAATCTTGAAAGCCATAGCTTTCCTTGTGTCTGCCCCTTTCACTGCAGGCCAGTATATTTGCTGATGTTACAGTCTTAAAATCTTGCTGATTTATTATGCAGTTCTTGGGGCCCAAGCCACCAGCCAAGCTGTGTCCAGGACACACCATCTGTGTTTCTGCTTTGTGCTGGAGAAGATGGCTTGATCTCTTGCTCAGAGCCACACACCCAGTCTCTATTGTTACAGTGCCTCTGTGCTGTTCTCTTGTGCTGTTCTCTTGAGTGCACTTCCTGATGTCTTTACTATCTCATATTATGCTGAGAATTTTCAAAAGCACCCAGTCGCTTAATGGTTTCTTGCTCTGTTTATATCTTCCCTCTCACTTCTCACTAGAAACAGCGAATGGAAATCGGGCCACACTTCCCACGCTTCGTTCAGAAATATCCTCAGCTAATAGTGAAGTTTATCTGCTCTCTATCCAGTAGCAGAACATACTTCAGGTCTGCGATACCTTGTAGCAAGTGTGACTTTTTCTCCCGGGTTCCGTAACGCGCAACATTTCTTTCTTAGCCCTCCCCAGAAGCACACATATTTCTGTGAATGTTTGAGTCGTGATAAAATGTAACTGAGATAACTAAGAAGACAGATTTATCTTCAGCTGCAGCTCCTTCTTTTTGTGCCTTTAGTAGACTCTCTTTAATGTCCCTTGTTAAGTCTCACAGAAACTGGACAAATGGCTAACTGAGGTGCCTATTTAACATATCAAAGCGGACACTGGCCACCGGGCTCTCAGCATCATGGGTACTTGGGGAGGATCCTGGCTCCTCTTAGTGTTAGCATCAGAACTGTCCACAGACAACTAGCTTCTGAACCCAGTAATGACGTCATCCCTAGGCGACAACGACCTTCCCGCATCCGTTGCCACAGCAACCGTCGCACACCCCCTGCGCATGCGTTACCTGGTTACCTGCGTTACCTGTGTTACCTATGTCCTACTTCCCGGATAAAAGACATAGACTCTGCCCCATAACCCTCTCTCTCTTCCTCACCTCTTCCTCTCACTCCCCGGCTCCCTTCAGAGGCGCCTCTGTTAATAAAGGCCTATCCCATGAGATCTGTGCTGGCTTGGTGAGATCTATCCAGGAATATACTGCTTCATCTAGCACTCAGCACTTCTCACCCCGACCTTCTACCCTAAACCATTCCAGGCTCTGGGCTTTGCTTCCTTCCCTCCAGCTTCTCTTTCCCATATAACCCAGCCATGTGGCTATACACTCTTGGTGCTCCTGTCTCCTGGCCTTCTCTCTCCTATCCCCTCTCCTCTTCCCTCTCTTTTCTCTTTCTCTGTTGCTCCTCCCTACCCCTGCTTCCCCACCACTCTGATAGCCTGGTCTTTCTGCTGGCCATGTTCAGTCTATAGACTCTTCCAGCTGCCTCTGGCTGTGCTCCATCTCATATCTACAATAAAAACCTTCTCCTCAACCTACCTAGGAGCTCATGTCCTCATTTTTATTCATCAGTATTTCTCTCAACAACCCTTCACAGCCACCTAAGTATTCTTTGTGTTTCAAAATTCTTCCAACTACTGCAATTATCCCAAACACTTTAATATCCATCTAAATGCATTTTGGTGGCACCTGTGGTGTTTTGAATGATAATAGCCCCTGCAGTTATGTCTGAATATGTGGACTCTCGTATTGGATGGAATGGTTTGAGAAGGATTAAGAGGTGTGGTCTTGGAGGAGGTGTGTCTCTGGGGGTTGGCTTTGGAGTTTCAAAAATACTTTGCCATCCCTATTTTGCTTTCTGCGTTCTGTTTTTGGAAAGGGATGTACGCTCTCAGCTGGTGCTCCAGTGCCATGCCTTTCTGCCTAACGCCATATTCCTTACCATGGTGATGGTGGGCTCCAATCTCTCTTGAACAGCAAGCCTCTAGCAATCCCTTCCTGCTGTAAGTTGCCTTGGTCATGGTATCACAGCAACAGAAAAGTAACTAAGACAGCTCACCTCAATGCCAAATCCGTTTTAGTTTGGAAGTATGCATAATATATAACCATAAATTTGCCTGGCTTCAAACTGTAAGAACTTACTTTTATTTTGTTATGAAGTCAAGAGGGTAAACGTGAAAGACTCAAAGTTGTGCTGTTCCCACAGGTTATGTGGAATGCCTTTCTACACCTTCCCGCCTGGTGGCTCCTAGTGGTTTTTGTGTTCTTTGTTTTGCAGCTGTGACAATTCTGCCTTCCCATGGCCTTTTCTGTCTGGATCTCCTCTAAATAGTTATGTCTTTTTAATCAAAAATATTTTTATTTATGTGTGTGAGTGTGTGTCTAAGTGAGTGTATGCCACATTTGTTCAGTGCCCATGGTGGCTAGAGGAAGATGCTAGGTCCCCTGAAGCTCAAGTTGTCAGCTGCCTGAATTGCCTGAGTTGGGTGCTGGGTCCCAAGCCTTGACCCCCCTGGAAAGCAGAAAGTACTTTGAACTTTTGAGACAAGTCTCTTGCACCTGTCCTCCTCATTTTTTTTTTTTTAAAGGACACCAGTCATTGAATGTAGGGTTCACTTTAACCTAGTAAAACCTGATCGTAGCTTGACAGCATCTACAAAATTTTGTTCCCATGTCAGGCCACATTCACAGGCCCCAGGAACTGAGGCTGAGCACATGTTTTGAGAATACAGTTTATCCTACTACACGATGGGCTGCAAGTCTGACTCTAAAGAATGAAGCTAAAGACTCAAAATGTTCTTCATGAGTCACTTTTCTTGTTGTGACCAAATTCCTGAGGAGAAGCTCCTGAAAGAGGAAGAGTTTGGTTTGGTTCACAATTTGAAGGGTATTGCTCAAGGTGCTGGGGAGGGCATGTAACAGGAACATGAAGTGGCTGGCCACATTGTGTCTGTAGAAGTTGGGCACTGGCTGGCTCTTTGCTCATGTCACACTGAGATGATGCAGCACACATTCAAGGGGTTGGGGTGTCTTATCAGTTACACTTTTCTGGAGACACTCCAATAGCCACACCCCCAGTGCGTTTCCATGGTGATTTTAGATCTAGCCAGACTGACAACGAAGGTCGGCTATTGCATATAAACACATAAGCAACTATGCAGAGAAGCAGGTCTTTAGAATATTAAAGTTCATCTTGTTCCCTACAGTGTTCCCAGGAGGATGGGTAATATGGCTGCAGTCCAAAGCTGCGAAAGAATTATCAGTTACAGTTCACTTTAGTATTTGTGAAATTCCAAATGATATTTCTACTTGCAGTTAGACTCGGATCTCTACTTTTGGGTCAGTTTGAGCCTTGTTTTACACATTGCCGCATACATTTGGATCAGTCTGAAAGTTGACTGGGATGTTCATTTAGCTCCTTGGAAAGGCTCATTCTAAGGGAACAGGAAGCTAAGCAGACAAGACCGGCCCGTAAGGTCGTTGCTAGGGTAATGGGCTTGTTTAACTTTCTTAGATGTGACCCCACCCCAACCCTCAGAGGACTGGATCACAGCATCCTTGAAGGAAGGATGCTTCATTTAAACAGGGCAAGCCATTTTAATTGAATCTCTTGAGGACCCACAGACATAGGGGACCCAGTGTCAACAGACATATGACTGAGTATAACAGAAAAATAGCAAGCGTCTTCATACAGATGGATCCAGAGCCTACAGAGCTGTTTTGTCATTGAAGCTATGCTATGAGTCTTTAGCAAGGTCCAGCTTGGGTAAGGGGACGTGATGTTGATGTTTGTGGTGAACTCGGTGGGGACATAAGTCCTGAGGAGGCTGGCAGGTGGCAGTAATGACAGCAGTGTTCCTTGGGAGGTGTCTGGAGAACACAGTGGGGCTTGTCAGCTGGTGGTGATGCCTGGTGATAAGTAGCCAAACTGTGGGCCTGAGTAGTACCAATCTCATGTAAGCAGGTGATGTCTGTCCCCAGAGGAGTCACAGCAAGAAATGACGGAGCAGGACATGTCATGGGGTGGGCACACGAGATACCTCTGAGGGTGCTCAAAAAAGAGTGGCTGGGTGTAACTTTGAGGCGAGGGGCTAAAAGCTCAGAGTTAAAGAAGGAGAAAGACACAAAACTCAACACAGACTTCCCCCTTGTGCCATGACTTAAGGCCGTTCTCAAAGTACAGAGCTGCATCTTGATGATATTTTGCACGTGCGTGGCAACGGATTTTTACTAAGAGTTCTGTTCTGCTTTTTCTTGTTCTATTACAAGTGACAAAGAATCTTCTTTTCTGTCTGAAAGTTTTGATGACATTTGGCCCGAAATGTGCTCTGCTAAATCCATTGCCAGCGTGCAAGACAACTCTGTCCATCCCAGAAACGTGCACGCAGGTAGGTACGTACTTTGATTTAGGTAGCACCTTGATTTAGAACCTGGTTACTTCTAAACTTGAGGGTATATGGAGTGAAATGCAATGTCTGCCGTTTTCTTATCTTCAGTCCTGATGGCTGTCCTCTAAGGACACCAAAGAGGCCTCTGAAAGTGACCAGGAACAAGGTCCCCTGCCTCCCCAGCTAAATTACACACAGCTCCCCCGAGGGCATGTTCCTAGCTCTTGCTCTATCTGGAAGAAGTTTAGCAGGAAACGATGAATCACGACTGATTTTACATCCTGGCTTCTGATGCTCCTGAGTTCTGTGACCTTAGACAAGTTACTCAACCTCTCTGTGCTTAGACACTGTCACCTGGCAAGTGTGGATGACAATGACTTCCATCTGTTAGGGTCACTGAGAGGGGAAGGGATGATATTTCCACAGTGTTTTGCCTAATATGTTACTATTACATTATTATTACTAATCAATAATGAGAATGATGATGTCCACCAACCAGGAGACTGTCACAGAGGTAATAGGATCTAGAACGCCTCCTCTTTTCTCATGAACTGCTAGTGCACTCCATGAGAAATGCTGGTTTGGGGCAGACTGGGATGAAATGCATCCAAGCCCGGCAGTTGCAGCTGCTCACACAATCCCTGTATTGGCTGTGCTGGCCACCCGAGCTGCAGAGCTTCCCTCTTGCTCAGACGTTGTGGGGAAAACTTGGGTATGTAGCTCCATACACCAACTTGCCTGGCGTTTTGACCTTTTGTCCTAGGGAGATGCAGCTGGATTCCGTTGTGTCTCTTTGAGTTCAACTAGCAGGGTGTGTTAGACACATGGAGACAGGACATCACAGTCCAGCCTTCCCATGGGTGAGGTCATTTTGCTGTTCTTAGCCAAAGCTTCCCTCCTCCAAGTCTGTCTGGTGTTTTCTTAGCTGCAGTGTTAGTTCCCACAGCATGCTGTTTTTGACCAAGGAAGGGTGCTTGTAGCAGGAACTGGCTCCAGTCAGCATGGGTTCTTAGTTCTGAGAGAGCTAACATATGTAGGGAGATCTTGCTAGTTTAATGTGTATGCTTACCAAATGTTAGGGAATTCAGCCAAGGGCTTGGTGGCATCTATGCTGGCATTAGATGGCTACTGGGAAGGAGACCAAATGTGTGGTTCACGTGACGCCTGTACTGGGTACTCTAGTGTTTTCCAGAGTTTTTTTCATTTTGGTTCTCTGAGGGGCCTTTTGAATGTTTTCCCTAAATGCCTTCTACCTCCTGCCCTATGACATTTAAGTGCCTCATCCATTTCAGTTTTATTTAAAAATGCCTGACCTCCTCCAACCCAGTTTTGCCTTCTTGACTACATAGCCTCACCAATGAAATATGTTTCACACTTAAAAAATCCACACAATTTAGGCTGACAACATGGCCGAGAGGCTGAAGGCTTTTCCTTCATAAGCCAGGGAACCTGGGAACTTCCTCAAACTCAGCTCAGGTGGAGGTGGGTGGAGGGGACAGTTGGCATAAAATTGTCCTCCATGATCCACTCATACCAATGTGCATGTACACACACACACACACACACACACACACACACACACACACACACACACACACAGATGCACATGCACACAAGTGCACACACACAATATATATACATCCATAAATGCGCACACACATGCTCACACACATGGAGGATGACTGGCATCTGGCACTGGCCTTTGTGTCAGGAGGACAAGAAGGAGCTCATAGGACTTGGGAACTAGGAGATGTAATTTGTCTGAAGTTAGCAGCTGCCATCAACTCTCATAGTCTGTCACGAAGAAATCACAGTCTGAGGGTACCACATAGTTTTCCTGTTTTAAAGAGAAGTCAGGATCTACAAATACATTCATTAGATATAGACAGACCCACTGTGGGCCAGAGAAGACAGACCTAAGAGCTGGGTTGGATCACCACACACTGATTTTTGACCTCAGTTCCAGGTTCTCTTCTCTGCTCCAGATCTAAACCATCTGTGTCACCTGCTCTCTTCTCATTTGTGAGACAGGAACCTGACAAAAGGTACTTGAGGAAGGAAGGAAGGTCCGTCTGGGCTGACAGTCCGATGCAGGCTGTCATGGCGGGGAGGTCATGTCAGAGGAGTGTGAGGCAAGGTTAGGAACTGGACCCAGGGCCTCATATATACTAATTCTTTAATTGAATGTGAGGGTCCCTAAAATTTTGGAGCTATAAAAGATTTCTGAATGTGCAGGACTAAACATTAGTTCAGAATCAAACATGTAATGAAGGTGCTACATCTCATAGCTAGCTTCACTGTAGCCCTGGCCCTGAAACACGAGAGGAAGTGAGTTCGCCTGCATGCCCTCACCCCATGCAGCATAGATGAACAAAACCTCAGCTCAGACTCCAGGCTCAGGTGTGTGATGGATGCCAGTGTTTCTCTTGTAAATGCAGGGCTTACTACTCTGGCTTAATTACAAACAACAACAAACAACAAATCTATGTTTTTCTGCCTTCATTCCTCAGCATGCAAGGGATCACTGCTGCTACAGTTGCTGACTTGAGTTTCATAAAAAGAGAAAAAGAAATCCCATTTAATTAGTGTATAAATTATCTCATCTTTTCTACATGGTAAAATGTATGTCAGAAATTATTTTAAGTTCTCTTATGATTTAATATTAAATGTTTGAATAATACAGCTATTTTATTTTTTGCACAGTTTGTGTGTACATTTGTGGGTGTGTGAGCATGCATCCATGTGGTCAACCTCACATCTTGATCCCCGGGGGCCACCTACTTTGTGTTGTAAGACAAAGCCTCTCACTGAGATCTGGGGCTCACCAATTTAGGCTAGGCTGGCTGGCCACCGAGCCCCAGGGATCTTCCTGTCTCTGCCTGGCTTTTTATGTGGGGGAATGAATTCAGGTCTTTATGATTATTTGGCAAGTACTGTGCTGAATGATCTGTCTCCGCACTTCTGAATATCTATTCTATATACCCAGGCCATGTAAAATTGTCTCATGTTGAAAGCAGCCCTGAGGAAGTTCAAATCCCTATCTTAGGTAAGGGCTCCTCAGCTCAGCACACTTGCCGTACTAGGTGCTTTCAAATAGGGATTGTTTCTTACAGAATTCTGACCCCTTGCATTGGCAAACACTTAAATCTTCCCCCACATCATTCCTTCCTGCTTAATGCAAATGTTCACAACTTTTGGTTCAACGTATTACATATGGACAAATGTTTAAAACAATCTGAAATCATAAAAGGATGAAGAATGCTCAATTTCCTTACCTCCTGACTTAGGTAAATGTACTTGCTTTCTCATTTGCTCCCATGTACAGGACACTGTGTTTGCAAGCAGCCACAAGAGGGGGGTATGAGCCTCTGTCAGCTCTAAGGAATGAGTTGGACTACCAGGACATTCTTTCACCAGAGTGAGAGGAGGAAGCTCAACCCTGAACAAAGGACATTCATTGTCTTAATCACACCTTCTCCAGCTAAGGATGAGCAGGGTCTGAATTCTCTGTGCTCACAGAGAATATCACCTTCCATTCTTCACTGTCCAGCAAGCCTCATCATGACTGGAAAATTCGTTTACAAAGAGCTTGAAGGACCTGTGCTCCCAGTTTCTCTGTTATTTTCCATTTGCATTAAGCCAGAATCTCGAGGAAGATCTCCTGTCTTTGGAACCTTAGAATTCCTCATTCTGAACTTTGACTTGGCATTCCTCAATCCAGAAACTTTTTTTGTGAGACAAGACAGGGTGTGAGTGAAGCTTCCTTAATCCAAGTTGCAGCACATGCAGACCTCACCTGGAATGAAATCAAGTTACATTTCACACCACCACCACCACCACCACCACCACAAGGCTCTCTCAGGCCTATAGGTGTCATTCATGGCTGCAGGTGTGCTGTTGCGTGCTGGTTAGTCCATGGACCCCTGAGGTGGCCTGGGTTTGCTCTGATGGAGGTTCTGGTCATTGTTTTTCCAGAGCATCAGTATCTCAAGAGAGTCTTTTAAGAGAGAAGTTTACTGGTATTTAAAACTACTGCTCTGCCTTCTGGTCCTGTGAATGCTTCAAGCCATCGACCTTTTTAAAAACCACATCAGGAATGAACAGGTCGCAGGGCCAGCGAGGCAGTACTTTGTGGTCGCTTTCTGGGCCACGAGGCTTTGTGCTGTGAGGTTTGCACGTGCTGATAAAGGGCTGCCAGAGGTGTGTCTGGGTTCACGTGTTCTGGCCCTCGACTGCCATCTCTGCTCTTGGCATTGAGTTGAAACTAGGCCATAGTGGAGCTGATGCCTCTTATTTTCCTGAGGCCAGGAAAGAGCCCAGAGTCCTCGCTCACTGTGACAACACAGTTTCTTTTACTAAAAGAGGGAAACAGGACGAAAGCGGAAGAGGAGCTGGAGACGCCAGGTGGGAATGGATGGGTAGAGTTGCTCACTCATTTCACTTCAGCCAGCCAAAGTTTCCTTGTAACCTGGGAAACACAGCAGGCATGTCTCTGCCACAGGACTTTCCCATTGAACTCTGTCTGTATTTTGTATGAACGCAACCCTGATTTTTCCATCTTTTTTTTTCTGCCTTGAGGCAGAATATTCTTTTGTCTACGAGGTCCCAATAACCCCATTTAAAATCCCTGACTTCCCTGAGCCTATGATTTTTCTTCTCTTACCTTATCTCAAGGGTGAGAGAATTGTGACCTAGAGCCACCTGTACCTGCAATTATAGTTTTCCCGGAACAAATCCACACTTCTGTTTTTACACTTTGGACATGACTGTGGAGTTGAAAGACTATTTGGTCCACAAAGTCTAAAATATTTTCCACTCTCCATTCACAGTGAATTCCCAGTGTCTTCCTGTTCCATTTTTTTTGTTTCACTCAGGACCCTGTGTACTGTAGGCATTTATAACTGTAATTACATCTATCCATTTATCTATATATTTATTTCTTGAGACAGGGTGTCTTAGGTTTTACTGCTGTGAACAGACACCATGACCAAGACTACTTTTATAAGGACAGCATTTAATTGGGGCTAGCTTACAGGTTCAGAGGTTCAGTCCATTATCATCAAGGTGGGATCATGGCAGCATCCAGTCAGTCATGGTGCAGGAGAAGCTGAGAGTTCTACATCTTCATCTGAAGGCTGCCAGCAGAGTACTGGCTTCCAGGCAGCTAGGATGAGGGTCTTAAGCTCATACCCACAGTGACACACCTACTCCAACATGGCCATAGCTTTTTATAGTGCCACTCCCTGGGCAGAGCATATATAAAGCACTACATAGGGTTTTATGTATCCTAGTCTAGCCTCAAACTTACTATGTACCTGAGGCTGGCCTCGACCTCTAGACCCCCTGCCTCTGCGTCCTAAGGGTAGGGATTACAGGAGTGTACTGTTATGTCTGGCCATTCTTAGTTTTACTAAAGATGTCTTCAAGGTCAGAGATTTTGTTCATTCATCAGGATATTAGAGGGGGTGACTGCCAGCCTCTCTCAAGTATTCACCGAATGGATAAATGTTGACCGAATAAGCATCCAGAGCTCCACAAACACTGGAAGTTACGGTCACTGTCACGACAGCTAAAACTTTCAGAAGGGGAAAGGTGTGCAGGACAGAAGTACACATCCTTGTCCCCACATGTGACTCACACGTGACTGCTCGCACCCGAAGTCAGCAGGAAGCGCAGTCACAGCTTGGTCTCTGAGCCTTATATACCTGCTTACTCCTGCTGGACACCTACGTAGTCCCAAAATTATCCCCAGAGGATAATTTTCATAAAAGTAAACATCTTTTTAGCTGTGAAACTTTTGGCTTTTGTTAGGGAAGGTCTATTTTCATGTTCAGACACAGGGATACCTATTTTTACACTACAGCCAGACAAGACTTAATTATTGAGCCAAATAGGCAGGTATGTTTCCACACTCTGTCTCTATTTCACGAAAGACAGGAAGGAATAGCTTACCTTTTGTCTAAGGGTGGGGGAGGCATCCAGTCCTTTTGCACAGTTAGAATTGTCCTGTAGGGGTTAGAACTCTTAATCACACTAACAAGGCCTGATTAATATTAAGTGGTTCCTCATCTGTGTGAAACATTTATGTGGTCGATGCAAAAGCATGGAAGGTGGAGAGTGGCTTCCCAGGAATCTGAAACCTAGCTTTTATTTGTTCACAAGATTTTATTACCACACTAGTTGTGGTTTCACAAGCTTAGATATGTATTTAAAAATGCACAGAGTATTTAAAAATGAATTATCACGTATTTATTTTTGTGTCTATGAATGTATAACTGTTGTGTATGTGGGTAGTGTACACACACATACACACACACACACACACACACACACACACACACACACACACACACACACACACGGGTGGGTGCACATGCCTGTATACAAATGGGGAGGCCAGAGAAAGGTGTTCAGTGTCTCAGTGTCTTCCCCCATCACCCTCTGCCTGATTACTCTGAGGCAGTCTTGCTGAACATGAAGCTTGCTGTTTTCAGCTGTATTGGCAGGCAGAAGGCCCCGCTAGCCTTTCTGTCTTTGCTGGAGTTACAGGCATGCAGGGCCATAGCCGGTTGGTTATGTGGGTGCTGCCATCACTCGGATCCTCCTGCTTGTGTGTGAGTGCTTTTAACCACTGAGCCAGCTCCCCAGCCCCAGTTGGCTGTTTCTGAGATTGTGAATGAACTAAGGCCACGGTGACTGCGGGGTCCCAATGAGGGCGATTTGTATTTATCAAAGTCTGGAGAATTTTTGGTTGGTTTGCCTGGAAAAATCTGCAGCATCTCTGTGGGTAGAGACATTTATTCTCCTGTCCCAGCCCTGGACTTCGCCCCATGACAGAGCCAGCACTTTCTTTTCCAGCCACTTGCTCGCTCATTGCCTTGGTGATGCCATCACAGGTGACCCAGGATTCATGGGAAGAGACAGGGACCACAGAGCCTTGTGAGACAGATGGCGGAAGAGTCTCATCCCTGTGTGTCACTTGGAACTGTGTCTATAAACTGCACAGCTGGATTTCTAGGCTGTGTTTGTAAGTGACACGCCTAGCACATGTATGTCAGCTGTCCTTCAGTAGCTCATAGAGGGTCTCAGAACACAAGGCTGCAGGAATCCACTGGGGCACGCTGGCTGCCTCCTCTTGGCCATTTTATTAGAGTGTGCCAGCTTCTCTCTATGGCTTGTGACCACCAGGCACTCCTGGCTTCTTCTTAAAGAATCCCTGTTTTATCCTTTGATTTTTTTTTTTTTTTTACCCCTGGAATTCATTAGATTCAATGTTCTATCAGCTACTTTTTAATTAACCAATTAAAAAATTACCTATGTATTTGCCTTGTAAGAGTCTGATGTATGTATGGGCTTGTGTTTGTAAATGCATGTGTGCATGTGTATACATGGCTGCTACATAAATGGAAGATATAATTGATGACCCCAAAGAGTTGGACACTCATCTTATTAGCAGGGGTGGTGAACATCATCTCACCCTGGCTGCATCTTGTAGTGCGGTTATATGCCCTTCTATACAGGTGACTAGTAGATAAGGGTGTGTGTGTAAGAAGTTAGGGCAGACTCTTCAGCTGTGGGGAAGCCATTTTAGGGGAGACACACTCTGTGTGATGAAAACACTTTAGGTATCGTTGGCCCTCCCTATAAAGTTATTGCTTAAACTGTATTTGCTTCTTGAGTCTGCGTGCGTGTGTGCCCCACTCCCACATAACACATACACACGCATTCACACACACACTCGCACACACTCTTACACACTGACACACACCACACAGACACACATTCACACACACTGACACATATATACTGACACACACAAAACACACACACTGACACACACTGACACACAGACTGACACACACACACTCACACAGGTTCACACACATATACACACTGACACACATACTCACATACACTCTTACACACTGACACACACCACACTGACACACATTCACACACACTGACACATATACACTGACACACACTAAACACACATACTGACACACACTGACACACACACTGACACACACACTGACACACACTCACACACATTCACACACACTCACATATACACACTGACACACTCTTACACACACTGACACACACCATACTGACACACATTCACACAACACTGACACTTATACACTGACACACACACACTGACACACACTAAACACACACACTGACACACATTCACACACACTCACACAAACACACACGCCTTTTCTACTGGCCTACATGACACTGTGGTCCAGGATCTTGCTGACCCCATCTTCCACTATTCCCCACATCTCCACCACTTACTTGCTCTTGTGCGCATGCTCCTTCCTGGAGGCTCCTCGAACCCTTCACACCCCCTCATCCAAGGCCTTTCAACAGCTCTCTCCTCAGCTCTATCTCTCCCCTCAGCCACACGGCACATGCTCATTCGCCCTCAGTCTTACCTCAACATTTTTTTGTGTGTGACATTCCTTCTGATGGCACTACTGAAGCTGCAAGACACACCCGTGAACGTTCCTCCTCTCCTCGCCTCCTTCATTCTAAATTCTGTGCCCAACTCCACCCCACCTCTCTACATAGTACTAATGAGCTTCTAACAAACTAGACAATGTAATCATTTGTTCTGTATTGTTTACTTTCTGCCTGACTCCACTAGAATGTAAACTTCTCAAGATGAGGGATGGTTGTCTGTTTCCTTTCTGATGTAAGAACCTGACATTCGGCCTAGGCCGTCACAAGCATTCAGAATAAACAAGTGAGCTGGTTGAGCTTAAGCAAGAAGAGCAAAGCTGCTTCGGAAGGGACACAGTGGTGGTGTTGACAGTACAGAATACACTTTACAATATTTTTCTAAGACTTGCCCTGCTGACAAGTGTCCAGCGTGTAGGAAATGCCCGGACACAGGAGCTCTTTCTAAGTGATCAAGGGTGCATATCGCAGACACAGCAGGAAGAAAGGAAGGCGTAGGGATAGCCTGGCTGAGAAACTTCCTGCTTCTCCTTTGATTTCTCATGCCTTCCACCGCCATACGCTCACCCTGTGCGCCGGTACCTGCAGCATGTCATTTGGTTTTATTTTTATAGTCAGACAAAGATGACAGACTCAGGATATCTCTAGGTACAACCTTAAATACCTCTCAGGGCCACATGGAGACAAAACAACATTTTTACCAGACAGCGGACAAAGAAGACTCACCAGACAGAACAAATGTAGTTCTGTAGCCTCCCCTCCGCCCTAAAACCCTCCACCCGCATCCCATGGCTCATGGTGGTTGAATTGTTTTAATTTTATATTGCAGGGTGCTCTTGTGCAATTAGAAGGCAGAATAGGAAGATTGTTAGAAGATGAAACAGAATCTTGCTGGCTTATGCTGTTCCCCACTGTCTATAGTACTTTGTGTCTATGTAGGTCTGGGCCTTGGCTCTGTTTTAGGCTGTGGGGAAAGGCTTAAGACTGCCCCGGTTAAAAATTGCTAGACTCTATCCCTTACTGACTGATTGTATGACTTAAGCAAAGTTATTGAATTTTAAAAATCCAATTTCCTGTCTGTAAATGTACCACAAGGTTATTATGAGAACTCATACACATGGAAAGCCTCTTGTGGAAAAGGCCGTAATGACATGTTCCATTCAGTAGGCACAGGAAGACTGCATATACCAAAAGTGTGACCCTATCGCTTCCTTGCTGGACATCTTGGGGTAAGATGCTTCATTTTCCTGGTTTTTTGAGGCAGGGTCTCATATCTCATCTTCCTTATTTTTCAAAAAGGCAAATGCCTTGTTGCATAGAGTTCTTATGAGACTCTAGTAGAATAGTTTAGATTTAAAACTTAGGAGAGACTTGGTACTTGCAAGTGAGCAACACAAGGTAACCCCCATGATTTTTCTTTTCATTCTGGTAAAATATCCATAACATAAAGTGTGCCATCTTAATTCCCCAATTGTTTTAAGTGTACAGTTAGCTGTATTAATAGATTATAGTGTAGAACCCCCAACAGGGCTCATGAAGTAGAGTTTTGCCACATAATGAGCAGTGATGCCTTCCTACATGACAGTCCCTGTGGCGTTGACTACTCTAAACTCCTTGTGTGGAGGCACTAGATTGTATCTGTGTCTGTTGCTTATCTCATAGCTGAGTGTCCTTAAGGTTTATCCAGATCACAGTGTTTCTCAGAGTCCCTCTCTTTTTGAGGCTAATAACTCCATTGTATGCATATACCACATTCTGCTTGTCTGTGGAAGGATCCTTGGGTTGTTACCGAATTTAAACTTGTGAACAATGACACTATGTACAAATTACAAGAACTCATTTTCAATTATTTTGCTTATTTGCCCAGAAATGGAGTAGATTCACTACACAATGATTCTATTGTAACGTTTTGAGTGGCTATCACAAAATTTGCCACAGTGGCCGTGCCTTTTCACGTTCACACCAATGATGCTCAGCAATCCCAAATCTTCTTAACACTTGGCATTTTCTGCTAAAAAAAAACCCCCAGCCATATTAATAAATATAACTCAGTAAGTTCTATCACGCCCATCCCCAACTGCAGTTGCTACCTTACAGCAGCCAGGGCCACCCCCTGCATCAGCAGGCAATGTGATTGTCAAAAACACCAAGATCATGACAACTGGCACCTACTTCCTTTTCCTTCGTCAGCCTCCTGTTCATGACTGCACACTCTTCTCTCCTGTGGAGATTATTTCTCAGGTTCGCTCGTAGCTAGCTGAGCCTTTATAACCAACAGATGCCTTTTGAGCTATAGCCACGACTCGTCCTTAAAAGAAATGGGACGTACACACTTCTTTCCCTTAGGGCATACTGCCTCCGAGGCAAATGAGGTAGAGGGTGCTGGAGCAGATGCTTTAGACCCAGTTATTAAAAGGACATGGTGTGGACAGCAGGAACACCTCATCAACCTCACATTGTCATTCCCAGGACTTCCTACTCAGGATTAAAATAAAGCCCTGCCTTTATTAGTCACTGAACTTTGAGATCACTTAGCCTATACCATATAGGATTTAATCAGTTCAATAAAAATGCTGTTTTAGTCAGCCAGAAAAATTAAGGAAGAGGATTTCAGACACCCTGAGTGTAGTGAAAGCATTTTCAGGAAGGAACACCACCTTCTGAGGCAGATCTCTTTCATCAGGAGCTGCTTCAGGCTGCAACTTCCTGTCTTTTGCTTCTTTGTGCCACAGAGCAGGGTGGCTCCCGTGGTCAGGAGTGGCTTGCAGCTATACACAATGCTGTTAGTTGTTGAAGAACTTTGGAGTTAGTGCTTAGTATCGTTTTTGTATCGTAATAACTTTAATAAGTACCACTGTGATTATCGACATATCTGTTCTCAGTTCATAGTGAGATGATGAAGACATCAAAGCATTTAAGACTAAAAAGGTTGGAGTGAAAGATATCTATGTTAAAATGTTAGTAATATAATCAGACCAGGAAGTGGCATGCTCAAGACCCATGTATTGCTTTTTTATTAAAAATAAATAAATAAACAGGGAATCTGTCTCCATCTCTGTTTCTGCCCCCCACCCCGTCTTCCTTCGGGCTATGAGGCTATGGTAGTGGTTAGTTATTTACAAGTTATCAGATGGTATCCAGCTTCACAAGAATGAATCTAAAGCACCCTGTGTTGGTTTAAAATGCACTTGATGTATATCAGTACATAGAAGTTGAAGGACAAAGGTTTGTGTTGTAATTCTATTTCCCAAAGGAAGGGAATTAAAGGTGAGCGTTCCTTCCCGGCAGTCATAGCCCAAGCATGATTTCATCATCTGGACTAAGACTTTGACTCATCAAGGGCTGTCTAAAGAGAAGGATGCTCTCAGCAGGCCAGCTTGCTTCATAAAGACTCCTGGGAGAAAACCACACAGCCTACACTTTCCTTTGGTAAACATCCACCCTGCTGTTTGGGTTGCCGAGAAGACCCAGGAAGTCAGAGGAAATAGGTTCCCCCTCTGTGGGCAGCCTAGTGCCATATTGTTATACTTGATGTCCTAGCTTAAAGAGCAGTCTCGTGGGAGTTTAACGTGGTTAGTGCCCGTGTATCCTTTGGTTTGGAGACCAATATATAACATAGTTTATGAATTGTTAAAGCTGAAATCAGATCATTGACCATTGATCATAGTATAAGCCATGAGGGAGGTTCAATGTGAAATATACTTTCCCTGAGTTTACCCGAACTCTCCGTGAATCATGTTTTATAAGCACCGTTTTTAATGCCTGTGTGCTCATGCATATGCATAGTTAGGAGCACATGTGTGCATGTATATGCATGCAAGTGTATGCACATGTGCATCGGACCCCTGCATGACGTCTTCAGGAATTTTGCCCACCTTTTTTGAGATAGGGTCTTTTATTGATCTGGAGGTGATGAATTAGGCTTAGCTGGTTGGCCAGGGAGACCCAGGGACTCTCCTGTATCTTATCCCTAGCCCTGGGATCGCAGGCACGTGGCACCATGCCTGGCTTTGTATGTGGCTTCTGGGGTTAGGTCTTCACACTAGCAAGGCAAATGCTTTACTGACTGAGCCCGGTTAGCACTAGAGAACAAAGGTCTACTAACTAAAGTACAATGCATAAGACTTTACAAATGCCTTCTGATGCCTGGGATTTTGGAAGGGACATTTTGTCTCCAAGCTTGAAGTGTTTCTTAGGGCTGAAGTCAACATGGAACTCTCATGGAACTTTTCTTCCTTTGGTCTCTTCTCTGCACCTGCAAACTTCATGGTTGAGATAGGACTCTCTGTATTTAGGAGGGAGTTCCAGGTTCTCCTGAGAGGAGACTGGTTGCTGCTAGTTGTACCTACCCTGTTGGTGACCAGGAGGAAACTCAGTTCCCTGCCTAATGTGTCACAGCATCAAGACGCTTCAGTGGTATCCTGTCACAAACCCAGTGCTCCCCTCCTCACAGATGAATCTGTGTTCCTCTGTATTCTTTTTCCTTCCTTGGGCTTCAGCTCTTTTAAAACCTTCAGCTGCTGCTCCAGTGTCTCTGACTAAGACTGAGAATTACATCCTACCAAGGGCAGCAGGTCTCACACTTGTTCTGATCTCCCAACAATCAACTTTCTTCTTGAATATGAGCAACTTCTTGACGTCTATGAAGACTGTTCTCCTAGGTGGCTATTAACATTCTTTCTGCTTTTATCTGAGCAAAGAGACTTCATTAGGAGAAAAAAAGAATCCTCAGCTGGAATTCTGTGCTCCTTGCCCCCCACAGAATGGTTTATTGTTCTAAACAATATTCTCATTGTAGCCTGTATTGAGCAATTAATATGGTATTCTCCTAATTCCACCAAGGGCACTGTGAGGATGGACCTTCCGTGGCCATTGGAGAATGTAAGAATGTATTGTTTGTCACTCTGACATAACCCTGTCCTATGATATGCACCCCACTGCCATCCAAGGAATTTTGATTTAGTCCACATAGGATTGTTAAATATATTTTATTGTTAAATTGTATTTTTATTAGATTGTATTTTAAATACTGTATTGTATTATTAAACATTAAATTGTATTTTCTTGCTAAAACATTGGGTCATTAGGAATGGTGGTGGTAAACCTCTCAGCCACAATGCTACTGTTTGTGGGAACACAGAGATCTAGTTCTCTCCGAGGCTTGCTGTGCATCTTTGTGGCATCTGGTGATGTCCACCAACATTAAAAAGCATCTCCCAAATGGGACTTATGGCTTTTTGGTCACTGATCCTTTCCTCCCTGAGTGATAGTCTAAGAGGTGCCACTTTACAGACTGAACTCTGACTCTGGGGCTACTTCTAGTCACTGATGCACTGAAAGAAGCCCAGATGTGCAAAACATCTGCATGCCTTTCTACAAGAGCACTTTAAGAAGAAACATGGAGGGACACCCATAGTGAGATTAATTCAGTGTCTATTCCGTGAGAAGAAGCCTGACCCATGAGAAGAACCTATGAGGAGCCTGATTGTGCACTTGTCTTCCTCCCTGACCCTGCTTCCCCATGGACTCTGCTGTCACGTGACTCGCTTGCTTCATTGAACACAGGTGATTCTGTAATTCTGTGCTATGTGGGTGACTTAGATTAATCCTAATCTGCTGTCTGTCAAGACCTGGGACGATCCAGAAGAATCCAGTTAGCACTTTAAGGATGAGCCACATTACTAGAATTTATCAGCATCATAGGAACCTTCCCCATGGGAGAGGGGGAGTTCTGGGCCTGGATTTTGAGACAGACTGACCCAGCTGAGAGAATGAGAGAACTCCTGGGGTAAATGTCACTGTCTGAGTTGTTTGATGTTGGGGGTCCCCTGATGTCCTAAGGTAGTCAATGTGGGGTGGGGCAGCTAGTCGCTGCTCTGACTTGGGCAGTTTTTTTTCTTTGCTCTGGCAAGGGTGTTTTAAGAGGTAGGGTAGTCAGGGAAGACATTTGCTGACCACAGAGGGACCAAGCTAAAGAATTGTGTCTACAGGATTAATAGAATTTACAACTCCATTTGCATGTTTTCTGCTTCATTGTGGTTGTCAGCCACCTCCGGCAGTGCAGTGCAGTACTTGTCTGAGAGGTTCAGTCGCCTCTCTCTTCTCCTCATCTCCATAGTTTTGGAGCTTGTCATCAGGAAGCTTTATTTGTTCTATCAATATTTGCAGGTAAATATCATTCTCCATAAAGTTATTATCAAGTCTTGTGCCCTGGGAATAAATCCAGAATTCAAACCATGGAGGGCAGCAAGAGTGAGACACTTGTTCTCCTGTGCAGCAGTTACTGGGGAACTGAAGACTGGGAGCTGGGGGATCTCCCAGACCTTCAGCCTCCACCCCAAGCTCCTGCTCTCTGTGTCTTCCGGTGAGGGATTAGGGGCAGCTTCCAAAGCATCCCTTCCTCCTCAACTGCAGAGAAGACCTAGTTAGCACTTTTTAAATTATTTAAATAGTTCTCAGTCTTATATAGGACACACAAATAAAGGAAGATAGTATATTAGCCATGATTACCCCTCTAACGTGTATTAGCACATTTAGAATACTGAGAATTTTAAATGCTGTCAAAGTGCATTCTGTGTTTCTGGGTGAGATGTAGAGGGATCTTAAAAGGTACTATCTTCTAAGGAAATCAATCATGTAATTACCAGACAGTATAGCAAGAAAAGTTTTGAGCATTTACCCTGGAGAAATGAAAGCTTATGTTCACAGCAAAATTATACAGAAATAGTCTGTCAGCTTTATTTGTAACAAGCCAATTCTTTCAAAAATTGACTAAAGAAACTGTGGCAAATGTAATATTAGTGACTTATTTATTTTGATGAAGAGTTATAACATCCAAGGAAAGTGATTATAGTTACTTATTTAATTTAAAAATTATAATTATCTATTATCTATCTATCTATCTATCTATCTATCTATCTATCTATCTATCTATCGACAGAATTTTAGTATGTAACCCAGGTTGACCTTAAATTCATAATCCTCTTGTCTCAGTTTCCAAGTGTGGGGATTACAGGGTTCTGTCAACATGATTGGCTTAGTCACATAGTGTAGATGTGGTATCAGAATAGGTTTCTTTGTTATGCGATTGCAACGCTAGTGTATAGCTTGCTCTACTACAAGGGAACGGAAATGTTGGGTTTGTGTTTGAAGTCATGTTTGTTCAGGCATCAGGGACTCTTTTCTCCATGCCTGGGGCCTTAGACATCCTGGGCCAGCAGAAAATAGAGCTACATGCTCACCTAAGTATATTATTGTTATCACCATTATTATTTTACCTGGGCGCTGGTAGGAAAAAGAGGTCATCCATGAAACTACATAGTTTACCCAGCTCCGGATCAGTGGTAAATGCACCGCTTTTCAAAATATTCACACTTCTTCCTGTTTCCCAGAGACTCCACTCTATTATGATATTCTGAGCTGTTGAACATGTCTTGAGAGGGTCGCCAGTCATCCTGTGTAGACACTTTCCTCGTGCAAACACTTTTTTGATGGGATCTGTGTTCACAGACAAGCAGTGTGACCCCCTTACTGTTTCCTAGCCAGCCTCTACCCAGAGCACAATAGGTCTCGTCTTCCGGTGACTGAGGCCTGAGCCTCTGTGGTGTCTAGGCAGGGCCTCTGAGTAATTACAACGTTGACCTGTGGTCTTCTGTCAGGAAATGCCAAGTACTACTTGCCCTAGTGTGTTCCAGCTGACTTTGTTCAAGGGACAACAGGAAACAGATGCCCAATAAGGGCATCCGGGAGCAGCAGCTGCTAGTTTGGGACAACATCAAGGTCAACAGAATTCCTTTGAGCACTTCCACTGCCCTCCCTAAATCCCCTGGAAGCTCAGGTCAGGAGAGACCTGTGCATGCACTGTGATGGGGCCCTACTGAATCTGTCCTCTGACCCTGGTAGTGTTTCTTCAGCTCTTTCCAGCTACTATCTTACTAGCAATTCCCCTGGGAAGTCTCTGCTTTTATAATTTATTTGAGAGAACAATAGCTTCATTAACTTCTAGCCAAGAATGGATTTCTAAAGCCAAAACTGGTTGCAGAAATTCAACTCTTCTCTGAAGTGTTAAATTCTGATGTGTAAGCAGAGAGAGAAGAGAGGAAGTGGGGGGCGGGCAGGTGGGACAGAATCTTCTCAGGTGTCATGACTGGCTATTTCTCTTGGCATCTCATCCCATCTTCCCATGACAAGAGGAATTTTGCTAAAATGTGAAAGGAGCCACAGCCATGGGGCGTTAGGTGACCATTAAAAACCTTAAATGAGGGCTCATCCAAATGATTATTAGCGATTTTGATAAGTTAGTGTCACGTGAGGAAAAGAAAGGGCAGAGAAGGTGATTGCTGAGGAAAGTATTTGAAGTCAGTTCCTTTCATCTGCAAGGTTGTCTTCAGCAGGGTCATTAACTAGGTCAGCCTGGGTGAAAGGGAGCACATGGTTCAGACATTCCCTCCACCTGGACCATGGCTACTCTATGGCCGTGGCCGTGTGCTAGCCATGAGTCACTAAGGACAAAAGCTAACTGATGTCAACTTTTAAGTCGGTTTGTCTAGCTGGTTGCTTGGCACCCCAGTGTTTTGAAGCTTCTAGTGGCTGTTGACCTGTATGGCCAATGCTTCCTTCTTTCTGTTCGTTCTCTAACTTATTTCCAATGTATCGTTTTTCCTGATAGTGGAAACATTTTCTTTTTACACCAGGGCTCTGCCCTCACCTCAGTTACTGTTCCCAGAACCTTAGAATGTGATCTTTGGGGATGGTACCTTTGCAGACACAGTTACCTCAATATCTAGAGAAGCACTTCAGCACCTTAATTATGGAAGAGGGAGGACCCAGATGTACGCTGAGAAGTCATGTGATGATAGACAGAGATGAGTCCCCAAGTCGAGATTCCCAAGAATCACTGGAGAGTCCTGGAATGTCTCAATCTCAGGCTACAGTGAGAACCAACTCTGCTGCCCTCTTTGTTTCAGACTTCTAGGTTCCTGGATATCAGGCTAGTAAAATCCAGGCCACATACCTGTTGGCCATCTATGTGGCAGCTTTTGGAGGTGAGTGTGGTCTCTGCCCAGCTGGACAAAGGGTTGCTACTGTCTGTTTGTCTGTGCATATTCCAGACAACACTACTTTCCTTGTCACAAAAAGTGGGTATTAGACATCTACCCAGCGGAATTGCCCTCCATATTACCCTTTAAGGTTCCCCCTGTACTTTTGTAATAGCAGGTGACTTTGATATATTTCAAAGTAAAAATCACTCTCATTCAAGTACTAACCAGGTCAGTTCTACGGAGAGGAGGTAAGACTGAGCAAGTTCGTCCATAGACTAATAAGAAAAGTTTATAAAAACAAATGAAGACACAGACAAAAGCCATGGATAGCTGTAGTGAGAATTTAAAAATCACAGAACTAGGAATGTGCTTTTGTTTTAATTGCAGGTGTGGGGACATGGGGCTGCTTCAGATCGTCCACAGCAGCAGACTACGATTTGCCTCATGCTGTAACAGGGGTGTGATTTTTCCACCTGCAGATTGTGTGATATTTGGAATTCTGGGAAATTTTTAGAGGGTAAAGAAATGCTAGGGTCCTGAGAGGAGGGTTGGTTGATTGTTGTTGTGTTGTTTGCTGACGGCTGTTGCTGGTCACAGTTTGTTTAGTAGTTGTGTGCAAAGAAGAAAAAAAGAAGAGGAAGACATTAGATAGATACCCTGACGGTGAAGGTTGAACTTGCCCCTCATCAGCAGGAAGGAGGAACTTAATGCCCTCATCAGCAGGAAGTAGCCTAACCATAATGTCAGTCTCTTTTCTTTTTGTCTTTCTTCCCTCTCCTGTCTAGAGTTAGAGGGCCAAAGGAGTGGAAAATGGAGAAGGGTGGAAGAAAGGAGAACCCACAAAGTAGCAAAAGACTAGCCACAGACTGCTGTCTCACAGAAGAGGTAAAACTCAGAGAGACATTCAGTGTCACTAGTGACCAGGAAATGAAGACAGCAATCAGGACCACAGTGAAACACTGTTTCAAACCCAACTACATGTTGCAAATGCCTAGTATGGCCAGCTGCAGAGGCAGCCCAGTGCTTAAGAACACCTGTCACTCTTGCAGAGGACCTGGGATTCCATTCCCAGCAACCACGTGGTGCTTGTAGCCATCCATAACTCCAGCTCTAGGGAATCCAGTGCTCTCTTCTGACCTCCTGGGCTCCATGCACATACATGCTTCACAGACATACATGCAGGCAGAATACTGACGCACATAAAATAAAATAAATACATCTAAATATTTTAACAGCATCTATTACCATGAAGTATTGAAAAGGCTGTAGATTAATGGATTAACTTATACCTCTGGCGGGGTTCAAACCTTTTGAAAATAATTTGGCATTATCTCCTTAACTGGAAGTTGATTGATTCACTGTATGGTAAGCAATTCTATGTTTAGGTGCATACTGTGCTGGAGGTGGTGAGAAAGAAAGAAAGAAGGAAAGAAAGAAGAAAATCCACAACTCTTTATGTACCATTACACTAGGAATCATACACAAGAATTTCCGTAGAGACATTCTTTCTTACTTGAAATAGAAACAATTTTGAAAAAGTAAATCCAGATGCCTAATACCAAGATAGCAGATAAATTACAGCAGATTTATATAATGAGCTTATTGTAAAGACAATAGACAAATATAATTAAATATTAAGAATGTAATTTGTGTGAAAAAAAAGCTTCCAGGAGTTAGGGAGACAGCTCAGTGTATAAAACACATGTTATGTAAATGTGAGGAATAGAGTTTGGAACCCCAGAACCCACATAAATGCCCACATAAAAGGTGGGCATGGTGGTATACTTGTCCCAGGAAAGCAGAAAAGATGGCTAGTCAGACCAGTCTAAATAGAAAGTTCCAGTTCAGCAATGAGACTCTGTCTCAATATAAGGTAAAGAGAAAAGAAGAGAAGAGAAGGGAAGGGGAGGGGAGGGGAGGGGAGGGGAGAGGAGGGAGGGAGGGAGAGAGAGAGAGAGAAAGAGAGAGAGAGAGAGAGATCTAGGAAGATATATGACGCCACCTTTGGGCCTTCACATGCACCTGCAATAACATGTACCCACACAGCCGTGAACATGACACCCATATGCACATACCACACACATATACATATATAAAAGGTACAACCTCAGAATTACATATATCACAGTACTTCTTTAAGAAATCTATAGAGCCGGGCAGTGGTGGCACACGCCTTTAAGCCCAGCACTTGGGAGGCAGAGGCAGGCTGATTTCTGAGTTCGAGGTCAGCCTGGTCTACAGAGTGAGTTCCAGGACAGCCAGGGTTACACAGAGAAACCCTGTTTCAAAAAACCAACCCCCCCCCAAAAGAAATCTATAGGTACTCAAACCAGCCAATATACTTTCTGAAATTGTTATACAATACTAAAATAGTATTCTTAAAAAGCAAAGAGAAGAATAAAACAAATTGTAAGGTAGTGGTTACTTTTAGTTGCAAGAGGCTGGACACAAGACAGTGAAGACAATTCAGGCAGATGTTAGAAACCACCAACATTTCGTGCTGTGTGCATGGGTATTTGCTATCGAAAGAATGATATAAAAGTTATTAAATAAAGGATAAAAGAAAACCGTGGCCAAACAAAAACGAGGTTGTGTCATAAGCCAAGCATTGTGATTAACCAAAATTTAGGCACTAGGCAGGAGAAACACAATTATTGATTGGGGTTTTTATTATACAAAGAAGTTTCTAGTTAAATCAGTACTGGGAGGAAGGAAGGGTCTGGTTGTGGAATGGAGAGAGACAGACTTGGCCTGAGAGAAAGAGACAGGAATGCTAAGGGGTTACAGGAGTCGTCTGTGAAGAAAAGCTTGTAAAAAATTCCCTTTGTGGAGTCCAGGAGCCCAGGAGCTGAACTATTTCCTGTTCTGAGCTCTGATGTAGACAGCTTCTGGTGTCTGAAAATCCTATAGTAAAACTTCGACCTGAGAATAAGACAGTGAATTGCAGAAGTCTGTCCACTCAGTCCTGAGGCCATTACACACCTAATTACTGAGCATCTGCATCGTGAAAGAGCAGTGTCAGAGGTAGGCTAGCAGGAAGAAACAACAAAGACGGTCTGTGTGGAAATAAAACAGAACCTTGAAGATGAGGCTGAAGATCATAGCCAAAAGTGAAGCCAAGAAGAGGAGACAGAGGCAGCCATGGCTTGTGACCACTGGAGTGCTGCTGTCCTTCCTGGGTTTGAGTTTGCAGTGGAGAGATGCCCTGTATGCTCAGGGGAGTCTGTGCTCCATTTCCACCCTCTTCTGGGTCAGAGACATGTGGGGCAGCATACGTTAGCAGTTTGGAACAGTGGCGTTGACCCTTGTGGTGATGAGGACAAACAGCTGATTTCCTACACCACACTATGTGCTCAGGATTCTTGAGACCTAGTATATTATATGGGATGGAATAGCCTATACTTTTTCATGAAATAAGTTTTCTGTTAGATGGTTATGCACAAGAGTAAGCTAAGGTACATTCTTTTAAAATTACTTAAAAATTTAATTTTTAATTACATATATTCATCTCTCTCTCTCTCTCTCTCTCTCTCTCTCTCTCTGCATGCTCATGGATGTCAGAGACATTGCTCCCCTGGATCTGAAATTGCAGCTGACTGTGACCATCCGGTATGGGTACTGGAGACCAAATTCAGGTCCTATAACAGCAGTGAGCACTTGTAACTGCTGAGCCATCTCTTCAGCCCTGAGGTATGTTCAGAGAGCTATGATGCTATTTCAAGAAAGAATGCTTCTATGGCAATTCTTGTATATGTCTCAAATATTTTTCATTTATACTGTCTGAGATTGTGATCGTTTATTTATTAGTACCATCATATACAAATAGAGGAGCTGAGGCACAGGGTCATGGCGCTGGTAAGTACACAGCTGGCCTATCGTGCAGACAGCCTTATGCACGCCTAAGACCATGCTTTAATCAATTCATAAAACTGTGTCCAGTAAATAAACATCAGATCCCTCAACAGAACAGTGTCCTAACCTCATACAAATGATAATAATAACAATGAGAGCAGCACCGTCGCCCCGGAGAATACGGACACTCTTCTTGGTCCATCCCGGCAATGTTTCTGGTTAAAGTGCTTTGGATTTCAAGGTCATCCACATTCGTGACAATCAGGTCATGGATGCTAGAAGAAAAGGTGATCCACTATGACTTAAATGGAGATGCAGCAGGTTCTGGACCCAACTAGCCCAGGCTCAGTTATGGCTGAATCTAAATGCCACGTAGGACATGTCCTTGTGTTTTCAGATGACCCAGGGAAGAAAGACCTCCATGTGGGGGCTCCTCCACTGTTGGAGGAGTTACCAGACAGCTGAACTTAAGTGTTCTGGGAACACTTAAGAAGAAGCTGGGCCCCCAACATGGTTGACCTTGAGACCGTTCCTTCTAAAAGCTCCAAACTTTCGTGAACTCAGATCTCAGCGATTTCCAGTGAAGCAATGTATTTTTTTGAATCTTAAATTGCTCCTCCTCTCTCTAGAGCTATTTTAGTATTTCCAGGACTTGACCTTCCTCCAACATCATCTCTTGAGAGACGGGCGGGGGGTGGGGTGGCTCATGAAACATGCAACTTCTCTCTGGGGACATTTTCTCTTCAAGTCCCATAACTACCTTAAGGGCACCAGCAAGGAGTCCATTCACAATAAACACTATTCATTCTCCTTCCACTCAGAATGGTTTGCTGGTGTTTTTGCCATTGATACTTGGAAGCTGCTCATGATTACAGGGATACCCAGGGATGCCCAGGGATGCCCAGGGATGCCCAGGGATGCATGCTAACCTAGCACGTTCAGTGAAAACAGTGCCACTCTGGGACACTTAATCAATTTGATTCACTGTGAGTGATGATCTAACCTTGGAATGCATGTGGCCCCAGGCCAGCATTTCTGGCCTCAGAGGTGCTGGGTCTTAGCATGGATCACGGAACTTTGCAATCAGAGGAGTGCCCTACTCCCACATAGACACTTGAAATCAGAATACCTGGTGTTACAGGAATACTATCATTCTGCCAAAGTAACAGATCAAGAAAATGACTCCTACTGACATCCTGCTATACCTGTAGACAGTGTCTCACTCAGCCATCCTCCAAGAAACTTCCTTTTGCAGTATGTGAGGACTAACACACAGACCCACAACTGGACAATGTGCTGAGAGTGAGAGACTTTGGAACATTCTGTTTTAAATAGGACATCTCCATCAAACCACTGCTGCAGAAAAGGAGCCAAAAAGCTTTTAGAACCAAAGGGGATGAATGACCCCAAGGAAACACTGTACTCCAGACACAATAAAACTGACACACACATGAGCTCACAGAGACTGTAGAAGCATGCACAGGGCCTGCACAGGATAGCTGGGGTCCCAGTGCTGAGAGGGGGAAGTGGACACAGACTCCCATCCCTAAAAACGAAGCTATTCCCAGTTGACATCCAAAGAGGTAGTGACCTCCAGTGGACTTTCACTGGGTATATTACCCACCTTTAAGGGATGGCCCCATGCCCAGCAGAAGATGGCCAACATAAAGTGAACTCCATGATACATTTGTGGATGTTTTGTCTCATATTGTCTTGTCTGGGCATTTTTTGTCTTACTAATCTTTTGTCTGTGTACAATGGTTTCTGATATTATAACTTCTGCTCTTGTGTTTTATGTTTGTGTGTGCGTCTGTTCCTTTAATTCTTCTTCTTGTCCTTCTCATC
The DNA here is from genome assembly GCA_028551405.1 of Uromys caudimaculatus. Lineage (NCBI taxonomy): Eukaryota > Metazoa > Chordata > Mammalia > Rodentia > Muridae > Uromys > Uromys caudimaculatus. The sequence continues at coordinate 84,318,938 of CM052712.1, forward strand.
CTCCTTCTCTTCTTCCTTCTTCTTCTAAAAAAACTGTAATATGTGAAAATTTTTTCAACAAAAATGTCAAAACAATAATAGAAAATTGAAAACAACAAATAAAAAAGCAAATAAAAATCCCTGAAGTATAAAAGCATAAAATAATATTTTCTAAGTAATTTCCATGTACAATGACTCTTACCTTACATTTATTAAATCGGCACTTTTTGACTTATGCTAAGAGCAGAGTGACTATTTGGTCTTTGGTTCAGCACTGATGATTGACATTTGCTTTTGATGGCTGGTAATGGTGGTGGCTTGCTGTTAGAAATATCATGCAAAGTTCTCAGACTGTCGTTGGACTCATCTGACATGGCTGCTGTAGAGTAATACCACAGACTAGGTGACTTACACAGAAACTTCTCTGAAGACGGCAGTTAGGGTGTGGGCATGCTTCTGAGCCCTCTTCCTGGCTCCCAGGTGCTTCCTCTGGCTGTTGTCTTATGGTCTTCGCTCTGTCCTTCTGTCCATTGGTCCCTCTGTCCCTCTGTCTCTGCTGTTTGCCATAACCTGCTGTTCTCACAAGGACGACAGTCACACTGGATCATGCCCTCCTCTCCCAATTCCATTTAAACTTAATTATTTTAGAAGGCCTCCTACTAAACACAGGCCCTGGGGATTAGTGAGGTAAGGGCTTCCACAGGAGACATGAGGAAGGGCAAACCAGTCATGATGTCAGATTTGGAAAAGACTTCTGAGATGTCTACAAGCTGCACCTTTCCCCTGTGCAGTGGTCAATCTCAGATACTGTCAACCCTTTACATAATGACCTAATTCGGTTGCTGTCCTTGTTGTGTTGGCTTATTGCAACTGTTTTGCTGATGTTAAATAAATAAAAAGAGAAAAGGAGGGAACACTTTTAATTATTCTTCCTCCTCATTGTTTAGGGTTTCAGGCAAGCTGTGTGTGTCGTGTGTTAGCTGTCTCCATGGGAAATGTGTCCCTGCCTCTCAGGGCACTGCTGCCTTTCCTATGAGCAGAAAAAGATGGCACAGCTGCCCTCTCAATGTTAGCCACATCCCAGCTCACCTCAGTGGCATATGTTTGCTTTCATTTTATATCCAATTTATTTTAACTTGTTCTCAGGTAGCTAATAAAGAAATCCGAGTTATTAAGAAGCTGTGTTTGTGTAAAGTGACCTAGATAATTTGTAAATTTTTATTGTTCTTTTTTTTTTTTAAAAAGATTTATTTATTTCATGTATGGGGGTATATTGTAGCTGTCTTCAGACACCCCAGAAGAGGGCATCGGATCCCATTACAGATGGTTGTGAGCCACCATGTGGGTGCTGGGAATTGAACTCAGGACCTCTGGAAGAGCAGTCAGTACTCTTAACCACTGAGCCATGTCTCCAGCCCCAATTTTTATTGTTCTAAAAGTATTCCTGAGCTTCTTGTGAGATGTCGCTGCTGAATTTCATTATGCAATTTTCATAAAAACAAAAACAAAACAAAAGATACCTGGTATTCTATTAAAGTTCCGTATTGTTGAATATGTGCTTGAAGGGGTGTGTGTGGTTAGCCTGAGTTTTGACCAGTTATGGAAGAGAACCGTATGCAGCACGGTGTTTTGGATGTCTGATGTTGATTTTCCAGGCTAAAGCTGCCTCCATAACTTTGTACCTGGTTTCCATTTATTACCGCATAGTTACAGCGTGGTCACCACACAAAGTGCTCATTGCTGGAACTGACTCTGTCCCTGCAACATCACGGTGGCCAGTGAAATCTGTCACTGGGAACTTGCGGTGCAGGTGAGTTAGAATCCTTCTTAAATGTTCCTAGAGTGGTCATTTAATTAAACTAGAGGATAATAGAGGAGGTAATTACTGGGTTATATGGTTCAAATCTTTTATTTTAAAATGGGGATACAAGACAAAGGAGTAATTATATATATACGTATATATATGATATGCATTATATATATATATATATATATATAGCTACATATACCATCTCTCTCTTTCTCTCTCTCCACACACACACACAAACACACACATTCATCATCATCTTCATCATCATCATCATAATCATCAACATCATCAACATCATCATCATCATCAACATCATCATCTTAAAGAGAATGGAGGAGGAAACCCTCCCACGCGGGCTGACTGTCTCATGACAGTCACTGCTGGAGGGGTTGACAACCATGAGGGTCTGATTTCCTTGTAGTTACCGTTGTTACTTTACGGTTGGAGAAATTCAAGCACAAAGCACCAAGTTAGCCAGTGATGGGGTAGGAGTCAAAGTCCTCTGTGCTATGCCAGCTTCCAGGATATCCTCATCTCTCCCCTCCATTCAGAATTAGCATTATACCTCAGCCCCCAAACCCCCAGATTCAATTAAGCCTTCGAAAACGCCCTTACTGTGTGTGATGCTCTGCTCTATTCTTTATTTTTATTTTATTTTTATTTTTTATTTTATTGAAAATACATTTTTTCATGAAATATATTCTGATTAGTGTCCTCTCCCCCAACTCTTTCCAGTTCTTTCCCACCTGTCCTCCCCCTCCCTTCCTGATCCATCTCCTTTCTGTCTCTCATTAGAAAACAAACAGGCATCTAAGGGATATTAAGAAAACAATATAACATAAGATACAACAAAAACAGATTGTAACATGACTAAACAAACAGAAGAAAAAGAGCCAAAGAAAGAGTGTGAGAAACACATATAGACACATATAAAAACACATGTAGACACATGTAGAAACACATATAGATATGTGTAGATTTACATATAGACACATATAGAAACACATGTAGACACAGATATGTGTAGAATTATATATAGACACATATAGAAACACATAGACACATGTAGATTCACCTATAGACATAGAAACACATATAGACACATGTAGACACACATAGAAAAGCATATAGACACACATAGAAACACAAATAGACATATAGAAACACATATAGATACATAGAAACACATATAGACACATGTAGACACATACAGAAACACATAGACACAGAGACACACAAGAATCCAATAAAAACACGAAACTAGAAGCTACAATATGTACTCAAAGGACCTGTATGGTTAAAAAAGCCCCTAGATTATGAGACAAATAACCTTCAAAGATGCCATTGGGTATGTTTTGTGTTGGCATCTACTGATGGTGTGTGGTCTACCTTTAAGAGTAATTTGTTGCTGGGCAGTGGTGGCGCATGCCTTTAATCCCAACACTTGGGAGGCAGAGGCAGGTGGATTTCTGAGTTCGAGGCCAGCCTGGTCTACATCTACAGATTGAGTTTCATGGCAGCCAGGGCTACACAGAGAAACCCTGTCTTGAAAAAAAAAAAAAAAAAAAAAAAAAAAGAGTAATTTGTTTTCTTAGTGAGACTCCCTTGGAAAAACTAATTTTGCATTTGCAAGTGGCTATCCATTAGAGATAGTTTCTGGCTTAGTGTTAGGGGCATGTGTCTACTTCTCTCAGCTCTAGGACCCTGTGGTGGTTTGAATCTGCTTGGCTTAGGGAGCAGCACCATTAGGGAGTATGGCCTCGTTGGAGTAGGTGTGGCCTTGTTGGAGGAATTGTGTCACTGTGGGAGTGGGCTTTGAGACCCTCCTCCGAGCTGCCTGGGAGACGGTCTCTCCTGGCTGCAGTTGGAACAAGATGCAGAACTCTTAGCTCCTCCTCCAGCACCATGGATGTTAAAAGGCTTCCTCCCATGCTGGTAATGGACTGAACTTCTGAAACTATAAGCCAGCCCCAATTAAATGCTGTCCCTTATAAGAGTTGCATTGGCGTCTCTTAACAGTAATGGGAACCCAAACGAAGACAGACCCCATTTGGTATAGATCCACGCAGGCCCTGTGCATGCTGCCACGGTGTCTGTGAGTCCATACGTGTACCACGCTTGTGTTTAGACAGCCTTGCTTCCTCAGTGTCCTCCATTCAATTTGTCTCTTACAGTCTTTCACCGCATCTTCTTTTGCAGAGTTCCACGAGCCCTGAGAGCAGACATTTGATGGAGACATCCCGTTTAGGACTGAGGGTTCCAAGGTCTCTCATTCTCTGTGTATTGTCTGGCTGTGTTTTTTTTCTCATCTGCTGCAGGAGGAAGCTTCTCTGATGATGACTGGGCAATGCACTAATCTGTAAGTGTGGTTTTGTGTTTCTGCTTCACCACCGGGTGTTAGTTTGGGGAGGCTAGGCTACATTCCATTCTCCCTGTAGGGATGCCGGGGCTCATGGGACGCAGACCCTTGCTGCTCAGGGGAGACAAAACACAGCCTAAGATAGGGGCCCAAGCCTACGTTTCTCCAGGTGAGAACCTGCACCAGCTGGGGTAGAGACTGTGGTTCTCAAGCTCCTGGGCACCCACGTGCTGCTGGGAACCACGAAGAGTTGAGACAGGGGTCCCCAGGCCTGAGATGAGCCCGGGCCTGGGGGATTCTGGCTTAGCTCAGGGTGAGTGCCAGGGATGTGGAGGGGGCTTCTGCAGGAGATTTTGGTGCAAGGCTGTCTAATGAAGGCTTTCCCTGATGGTGGTGAGAGAGAGAGAGAGAGAGAGAGAGAGAGAGAGAGAGAGAGAGAGCAAACGAGCTTGTCCAAACTGTTTATTCATGGTGGAAAGATGCATATGACTTACTCAGGGTGAACCAGAGATTAAATATCTTTTGCAGGAAGGAATGCCTGGGAAGGAAAGCTTATTGGTTAAACCCTTGGGACCCATCTGGATGCCTCATTAGCGTGGAGATCTCTAGGTTTCTATGCTATGTTGTCACGGTCCTCTTAGTGGGATTTCGTGGTCACATGCTCCAGGATAGAAATCTGGTCGGAGTTAGTGAACTCCTGCTGTTCTCAATGAAGAGTTTGGGGTTCTGAACTATCTTACCAGTTCTTCTGTCTGGTGGCACGGTCCATTGATCCACATATAAGTATAGCAGACTATTCTTAAAAGTCATTTTATTTCTATGTTCCTTTAGCAGATCCCTAGGCTATCTCGTAGGCTATTTCTCATAGGTCCCTAAGCTATCTAGTCTCAGGATCTTGGTTACCTAAGCAGTTTCTGGTATGGGCTCTATCTTGTGGAGTGTACCTTAAGTCAAATTAGAATTTGGTTGGTTACTCCCACAAGCTTTGTTCCACCATTGCACCTTCATATCCTGCAGGTGTAATGCCATTGTAGATAAAGGGTTTGTGTAGCTGGATTGGTGTTTGCCTTTCTCCTTTGTACTATGTAGATAGAGTACCCTCAGTCCCATGAATACTAGTTTGAAGGGATGAAGGTTCTAATTGGGCATCATCTTGACTTCTCTATGTTCCATGAGTTGTGTAAGTGTTGCCTTCAGCATTAGGGCCTTGTCAGTTTGTGGAGAGCAGCCAACAGCCTTGGAAATAGCCTGGGTTGTTTGGAGTTTCCCATGGAACCCTTTGGTCAACAACTTGATTAGATTTCATCTACTGCCTGTTCTGGGAACTTCATTTGGTGATGAGAGATGTCCAGTTGGGGCTCTCTTTCCCCTGTTACTTGGTAATTTCATGTAGTAAACCTCATATGTGTATATTTTAGGAAGTCTCTGCTGTATTAGATTTCCAAATGACCCCTCAAAATGGCTGCTGGTTTTGGCTAACCCTCCCTGTATCCTCTCCCCTATTTTCTTCTTCCCCCTTCCTCCTTGTTTGATCCAAGCTCTCTCTCTAATCAGTCCATGACTATATATTCTATTTCCCCTTCCTGTGGAGATGCCTCCCTCCCCCTCCATTATATTCTTTAAAATCCACTAAAATTGATTTTATAGCTTATTCATGGCTTGTGACTCAGTCTGAAAAACTCTGGATGTTATGTTCCCTTCGCTTTGCTGCTTCTGGCTCACTGTGGAGGGAACTGTCTTTTCATTGCTGTCCAAAGTTCTCCTCCTTGTTCTGCCAAGACCTTGCATGCCAAATTCAAGGAGACTTTGTCCTGGTTAGCTCTGCTTATTTAAATTTATAATGGCTCAAACAGAAATCTGTGACCTGATTTCGACCATGGTCTTAAGTCATTCAAGGTCCTCTTCCCCCTCTTTCTTCCTGACCGCATTCCCGGGAGTGGGGAGATAGACCTTTTAAAGCAAAACCTGTCAAAGTGAAGCCTTCCATTTTCTGAACTGATGGGTGGTTTGCTGTCTGACAAAACTCCAAGGCCTTGTCTATAAGAGGCAAATGTAGACGAGTGATCCACTGATTTGCATTTGGCTTAAAACCTTCTCTGAGTGGGTGTGTTGTGTGGGAGAAGTATTGGAGTTGGGCTCTGTATCATTTACCCTGGCAGTGCTCCATGAGACAGAGCCTGGGTGGGCTGCCATTCCTAACTGATTTCCTGGTAGATGTCATGACATTCCCATAGGGACCATCTGTGTCACGCATCCACAGTCTTCCTTGGGTAGTGGTATATAAGTACTTCAAGTTCCTAGCCCACAATGCTGTTACTTCTTGGGCTCAGAAATCCCATGGGTCTGTTGGTGGTGGTGTTAGCGTTTGTTAGCTGTTGGCACTGATTTAGTCCTTTAGGGTCACGCTGTCACATGCATTCTCTTATTGTACCCTCACAGCAGCTCTGACAATGCTGTTGATAGCATTTTTTACCCTGGCTGGCTTGCAGGTGTCTTTTATTTAGTAGGTTCTTATAAGGGTATGAGAATTAGAGAACAGGAGAAGAAAGGAAGTGGTAGAGATGAAGTTCACAGACAGACGGACACACACACACTCACACACACTTATACACACTTACACACACTTACCCATACACTCATACACACACCACACATAGTCAACACACACTTAGACACACTCACACACACTCATACACACAACATACACACTTACACCCACTTAGACACACACACACTCATATACACACACACCATACACACTTGCATATACACTCACTACACAAACACAGACACTCACACACACACACTACACACTCACACATATACACATACACCACACACACTTGCACATACACTCACATACTACACAAACACAAACACACACATACTTACACACGCAATCTCACACACACACACACACACACACACACGGGAGTTTCAGTGTCTAAGTCATGGCTGCCCTGCTTCCTTCTGTTTTGGAACTTGATTGTCTTGGTGCTGTCAACCTCTGTTGTAGCCCATGACAACAACTATGACAACTTTAAATTGTAGAATCTTGTCTTTGCTTTTTTCCTTTCAAAAGATGATTGAGTTTGGGTTTCTGATCTGAGCTTATCATGCAATAACAAGAGGACTCAGATTTCAGAAAGTATTTCATTTATGTTGGGTACTGGGTCTTAAAATTAGTGCACACACAAACCACCTAGGAAGCATTTTAAAATGAAATTTCTTGGGCATTGGGATAAATGTATTTAATAGGTCAACAGACTGGTCTTGAACTTGTGTCCTTTAGCTCCTGAGTGCTGATATTACAGTTGTGTGACATCACACCTTGCCCTGAAGTCATATTTTTAACACATATATATCTAGTGGTTTGAATAAAGTAAGTCATATTACAAAAATGCTAACTGAAGGAATTATAAAGTATATGAAAAAATAGCCCACAGATGTAATGCTCATACTCAGGAGACTGGAGGAGGATTATGGATGACATCAGCCTGGAATATGTATTGATTTCTGGACCAGCCTTGGGTACATAATGGAAACTATCTTGAAAAAGAAAGGCAACAGTTTAATAACCTTAGGTGAAGAGTCAAACAGGGTTAGGAAGTGATTTAAAGATATCCTTGGCCACATTGATGCAATCAAGGTACAAATTCTTTGCTCATGTGTGCTGATGACCAGGTAGGCTTAGGGCCTTTTGGGAGGATGTGTTCTCTCATCTGAGGGCTCCCTTATGTTTCTTTACTTCCTCTGGAGTGGGGTAGACATGTGACTCGGTTCAGATCAATGAGATGTAACAAAAGCCCTTCTAGAAAGATTGCTAAAGTTCCTACTATGGTTTTCATGAGCCGTGTTTTTCTCTCTCTATCTTCTAGACAGATGAAGCCAGGTGGCTGGGAAGCTGGAAGATTGTGAATCCAGGTGGAGACATCCTGGGTGACTGAGCCACTGCCTAGAGGAGAGCTACTTGGCTTGCATTGAATTGTGACATGAGCAACAATCAGTCCTCTTATGCTAAGCCTTTGAAAACTGAGGGGTTATTTGGTTACAAAGTTTATCCTGTGTCCATAAATACAATGTTATTATTGTAATTGTTACTTCATCCCACCTGTAGCCAATGATCTAACAGGATGGAATCTGGGTAAACAGGCCATTGCTTCTTTAAACAAATAGCCAAGGAGAACTTCCTAATCTCTTGAAAAGTTTTAAAAATCTGTCTTATTTAACATGTAAGGAATAACTACCCTCCCCCAACCCCCCTTTTTTTCCCCTAAATCTAAAAAAGTTTTCTGGCTTTATTGCTTCAAGCTTAATCGCAAATCCACAGTTTTAATTTCTAGGATCTGAAGTCTCTCAAATGTTAGGAAGAGAAATGATGTCCGTGAACTGAATGATTCGTATATGCGCAAGCTTTACGCATTCAGTGAGAAAAACAAGGCTGAAAGATAATGAAAACCACAAGCACTTGTAGCTGACATTTATAAAATGTCCTGAGATGGTAGCCATTAAACTGTCTTCCATCCCTTCCCATAAACATCTACCTCTGACTCTTTTTTTTTTTGCCACCACGAGAAAGCCTGATTTTCTATGTACAGTGGAGTAGATTATCCCAGTGTTTTCCCCACAGCCTGCCACAACCTATTCCTGGGCCACAAGACCAGTGTCAGGAGAGGAAACCATTATGTCCAGAATCCAGCAGATGAAGTAGACACTGCCAAAGTCAACAAGCAAGGTTCTTGCATCTCACGAGTATCATTTCTGGAGTCTGTTCTTGTTATTGAAATAACCATGTTCTGTAGAGCTCACTGGACACTGAATCATTGCACCAAGAGAAAATACAGTCAGGTTCATGCTAGTTTTTGCTTGTGACGATCTTCATTAATCAATCAGAATAACATTTGTTTATGTGCATTTCTGTTCATTATGTACTATTGATCCATTAACACAGAACTCGCACCAACAACTCCATAACTCACTCAAGTCTGAATGGATTTTACCAAATACACTTACTTCTCTGTAATTACAGCACAACCTTCCTGTGTTTTTGTGTCCGTGGATAATACTCCAGCTCTATGCGTGGGCCCTGTCAACTCACCAGAGAAGTTCAAAACTCCACACCCACCACACACTTAAAAAGTGGTACTAAGTAGACACAACAAAGGGACAGCGGGCCCCAACCACAAAGCTGAAGTACTACTTAGTATTGTCGTGCATCCCGTGGAGAAGTAGCTGGATTAGGTAAGATAAGTATTCATACAGATCTGAAATAAAGCTGAGGTTTTCCTCTCTTTAGCTTGTTTTAGGATCATCTGTGCTGGGGAACTCAGTGTTTGGCTGCTCTGTGCATAAGCACGTTCTCAATCAATGGTAAATCATGGCAGATACTCTAAACTTTCACTAAAAATGTAACAAGTATTCAAAGCATAGTACCTCTGATAATGGGAATATACATGTATATACGACATGTCCATATACATGTAGTATCAGATTATGGTATACAACTCATTTCTTATTGAAGATTATGATTCTGGGGCATGCTGGGAAAGTACTGTACCAACTGAGGTTAAGTCCCCAGCCTACTCAGGCTTATGGCTTATTTTAAAACAGAAGTTGGAAAGACACTGCTATAATGTTTCTATATTTATTCTGGTTTTATAAACCATTTTCTTTGTTTAAAATTCATTATGTATTATTATTGTTCTTTTTATGTGTGAGGCTGATAAGAAAATCTCTTTTCCTGGTTTTGGAAAAAGGATAAAAGCAAATTTTCTAATTGTTGCATCAGACCCGATTTCATGTTTGTGTTTAGATCACGTGCCTTGTTAATGCTAGCTGAAAATCAGCGAGAATATGAGATTGTTTTCTTCTAATGTCTTTCCTATCAAACATGTTGGAGACTGAGATGTCGCCATGGTTAAAAGCAGAAAGGCTTGTGGCTTTTAGCAAATGTGCACAGTGACACTCAATGAAAGAAAAAAAATTCTGGAAACTATGTAAAGTCTGTCAAATCCTAGGTCATGAGTATACGGCATGGCGGGGTCAGGGGGTGCAGCTCCATGGTGGGGTACATAATAAGACCCTGGCTTCTCTATGTGTGACTGTAAAGATTATGTGTGTGCAGTGAAGAAATGATGCCAACGAGTAGCAGGACTTTCTTTAACAGTAAAGACAAGGTAGATTTAACCTTAATCTTTGTTCTTTATGGAGTCTAGCATAAAATTTGACCATGTACTTGCTGATTAAATAATGGTTTACCAGTGTGGTGTGGTATAACCAGGCTCATGAGAGCTCCACTATAATCAAGAGTAGCAGCTCAGATGACACCAAGTGATGCTCACACCGAGCGCAAGACCATTGGCTATCATCAGATGTGTCACTGTCATTTCTGCAAAGGAAAAGTCACCCAAGGACCACCTAAAAGCTGCCTCGTACCTGCTGACAGAACCCAATACTCAACCACCATGTTTAGCAAACAAAAACACCAAATGCCCAGTTAAATGTGGACAGCTTCTAACTGTCTATGCTTGTGAACATTGAAGTAAAAGAAAAATATTTCCTGAGGTGCAGTTAAGTGAAATATATACACATATACATATATAATACATATATAATATGATATATACGATATATATACACATACATATATAAATACTGAGTTATATAACTATTCCTTTAGCTCCAATTCCCTAATGATTTTGCTCTCCTTGCATCTACTTGTTTTGTAGAATTCACTCAGAAAAATCAATGGCAGTCACACGTGTATTTAATTTGCAGTATAGCATGCTTTGAACGGAGTCAGAGCCAATTCTTTTGTCTGTTGAATATGTGCGAATGAAAACCAGCTCTCAATATTAGTATCCACACTGACTAGGAATCTGTACGAAGTCAAGAACTCCAAGGGCCCTTCCGATTTGGTTTGTTGGAGCACTTCATGCCACAGTTCACAGCATCGCCTGCTCTCTTGCTCTCTGTAACTGTTTCTCTTTGCTTGCTCAGTGACTTCAGAGTGTTAGCACTAACCAGAGCCTTGTTGTCACCATTATTTCCAACACACAATGGTCTTGGGTATTAGTAGCATGAAGGTGAAAGATGCTTCCAACAGCTGAAACAACTCTACCAGGCATAGCCAGGGCGCTCACACTCACCGTTGCAAGATGGAAGCTCTTTTCATGAGCCAGGGTGTCCACTAACAATATACTTGGCACTGAAAATTATTTTTTTCTCCCCAAATTCTTTTGTTAAAGCTTTCAGCCATTTTTGTCGAAGACTTGAGCACCTCTGCCATGATTCTGACCTGTCTATTACAGCCCTGCTCTGAGTTACTCCATACAAACAAAGCTGGTTTTCCAGGAATGTTCTGCCCAGAGAGGCTGCACGTAACAATCAGCTTTTGACTCAGTTCTGAGCATTATACAGAAGTAGGACGCTCTGCACTTTACCAGACACGTAAAGAACACCGTGTGTCCAGCACTACCCATGAGAAACACGTTGACCAATTCCCTTATTATTAAAAGTAAAAAGGGTCTTGTCCTATAAATTTATCCGAGTAGACTGGATCATAGGAGGAGATAGCTACATTAGAATCCTAACAAGAAAACCAAGCCTAAAACTTACTGAACATACAGTCTGTGAAGGGTGCAGCACTCTAAGACCACGAGCATACATGGAGGGTGTAACACCCCCAGACTATGAACATGCAGGAAGTGTGCAACACTGTTACCTGGACACCACAAAGTGGGGATGCCTAACCCTGCTATGCGGATGGCTCCACTGCTCCGTAATCTGAATACCTGTTGCATACTTCAAGAGACTGAACCCAGAAACCTTGCCACTGCTCCCGGGGTTTCAGCTTGGCCCAGTTTCCGCTGATGATATGGCTATTTGAATAGCTGTCCATCGGTCCACCCATTTTCAGTCCCAATTTGAATAGCTGTCCATCGGTCCACCCATTTTCAGTCCCAGCTCTGCTCTTCGCCCCTGCAGTCTCAAGCATGCTGCACCTCAGCTGGCTGCTGTACTTGACCCTGAAGCTCTGCTCAGTGATGACCATGTAGCACAGCCTCCTGCAGCCCTCCAGTGGAGATAATTAAAAATCGATCAAACTTTTTGCAGAACGTCCTTGTATCTACATCTGCTTCCTGCTCCGGCCTTACCTTAAGTCCTGTTTGGAGACCCCTGAGCTCTGCAGTGGGTCCTTAAATCATTTTAATACCGTTCGGTAACAGATTGAGTGGACAGATAGACAGGTAGATACATAGAGGTAGAAGACATATTTGATAGATGATAGATAGATAGACAGATAGACAGATAGAAAGATAGATAGACAGATAGAAAGATAGATAGATAAAGATGATTTTCGGTATGATGTGTAATGTATGCTCTGAGAATAAATATCAGCAGTTAATGCTTGAATAAAAGAACTTGTGTTTAATTTTCCAGATATCAAGGGAAAATTGAGACTACTCAGCAAATTTCAAGCCACAGAACCAACGTAGCTTGTTAATTCACTGTTATCCAATAAATTCTGACATTGGGGAGCCACAAATGTCTCTGTTTCTGGCAGTGTATTCATGACAAAAGATCTTTCTGATGTGTGTAGTGTGAGAGGGAAGAGGCCAGAGGCAAGTGAATCTGCTAAGAGGCTCTGCACTCACTAGGCGGGCGAGAGACACTAAGTTATGTTTTTACCAATGGTTAGTAATTTACTTATACAGTCAAATCAAATAACTCATCACGTTTGGCAGTCTTTTAAATAAGGATGCCACTTGGCCAGTGATCCTAGGATACTGGTTTATAAACTTTCTGAATCTGTGTTCTCCAGAGAAACAAAGTGTATGTGTGTGTGTGTGAATGGGACTATGAGTGAGTGAATGTGTGTGTGTGTGTGACTGTGTGTATGAGTGTGTGAATGTGTGTGAGTATGAGTGTGTGAATGTGTGTGTATGAGTATGAGTGAGTGTGAGCTTGTGTACGTGTGTGTGAGTGAGTGTGTGTATGTGAATGTGTGTATGTAAATTTGTGAATGTGAGTTTGTGAATGTGTGTGTGTGTGTGTGCGAGTGAGTGTGTGTGAGTATGTGTGTGTTTGTAAGTGTGTGTGAACATGTGTGTTTTTGTAAGAGTGTGCGTGTACATGTGTGCACACCTGTGTGTGTGTATGGGCTTATTTAAGGAACTGCCAACCTTCATCATTGAGACTGGAAAGCCCTAAATCTGCAGATGAATGGCAGGTTAGAAAGCCAGCGAGGAGCTGATGCTGAATTTTCAAGTGCCATGCTGTCTGATGAGATGCTCTTTCTGGTTACGGTAGGTCAGACTTTTTTTTTTTCTATTCATACCTTCAAACTGGCAGATGAAGTTCACCAATGCTATGGAAGAAAGTCTACTTTAAATTTGGATTTGTATTTCTCTTTAGCAATTCTTTCAAAAGCCTTAGTTTTGACTTCTCAATTTTCAAGATTTGAAATGGGGTGGTCTTAGATAAACAGGGTAATTATTTTCCTCCAGAAGCTTTATTGAAGGATAAATGAACACAGCAAAGTGTATAAACTGATATGTCACAACACGCAGACACACATAACCTCCGTATTCTCCCATACATGCACACACATATGTATACATACATACATATACACATATGTATACACACATATGCACACACACACATGCATCAGCAAAATGAAGACAATGATCAAACACTTCCTGTGGTCCTTACAATTCTTTTCCTCCCCACTATACTTGACACCAGACAACTACTAACCTACTTTCTGTTACTATGTATCTAAGGTGAAAATTTTTAAGATGGATGGAATTTTTAAGATGTCTGGGTGACCCTTGCCCTTGGGTAACCCCACTTCTTTTGAGTATGAGAGGCACTTGTAAAAATGCTGATGTATCCTTCCCACATTTCATCATATTACACGCCAAATTTGGCAGATATAATTCAACCTTAAATAAAGAATTAATTGGGTGAGTTTCATCTATCCAGATGAACTACAAAATACCCTCCCCCTGTTTCTTCTGAAAAATTGCTTTGGCTTTTGTTATTCCTTTAAAATTATAGGAATTACAGAAAAATTACAGAAAAAAAATGTGTGTCATTTTTTTCATACCTTCCTAGATTTTAATCACCACTGTATGGAACCTAGAGATAAGTTCCAGGAGATTTGACGTCACAATCTCAAGCTTGCAGTCCATTATCATGTTTAGGCAGGCTTTAATTTACCTCAGTACATTTGTAGTTTCTCAATATTTAAGGTCTCAGTTTTCTCACTATATATTTTATTAATTGGAATTAAAAATGTATTGACAACCAGGTGTTGGTGGTGCACGCCTTTAACCCCAACACTCAGGAGGCAGAGGCAGGTGGATCTCTGTGAATCTGAGGCCAGCCTGGTCTACAGAGCAGGTTCCAGGACAGCCAGGGCTACACAGAACAATCCTGTCTCAAAAAACAAGACAAAATAAAAGAGTATTTGGTTTTTTTGATTACTCATTGTTAGCACATAGCAATAAAATCCTGTTTTCCTACAGAACTGCACCCTGCAACATTTCATTATTGTTACTATACAGGGGCTCTTGTAGGTCCCACTGGCTTTCCCTCAGAGTTAGTTACTGTGTTTCCCTCAGAGTTAGTTACTGTGTTTCCCTCATAGTTAGTTACTGTGTTTCCCTCATAGTTAGTTACTGTGTTTCCCTCATAGTTAGTTACTGTGTTTCCCTCATAGTTAGTTATTGTGTTGCCTCAGAGCAAAGGCTGTTTTCCTATCTTTCCAAGAGGAGTTCTTTTTATTTTTCTTCTTGCCTCAGAAGCTGGAGAGCTATTATTCAATTATTGAATAATATTGACTATTCAGATTAAGTAACAGATAGCCTTGTCCTAGGGGAAGGCAGCCTATAATTCAGCATGAAGGGTGATGTTTGTTTGTGACGTAGTATTGTTTGATTGTAACTGGATCTTGCTATATACAACCCGGGCTGTCTTTGAGCTCACAATCTTCCTGCTTAGTCATCTCTGTGTTGGGATTACAGACATGCATCACCACACTTGGCTTTATTAATTTATTTGAAAACTTGCCCCTGGGTCTGTTTCGATGCCATCTTTTTTGTTTTGTTTGTGTTTGCTCATTGATTATACGCTTTTAGTTCACCACAAATTACATTACTTATTTTCTAAATGTACGTTGCATGCTCAAGATAAATTAATTTGCCCATTGTGAATTTATTTTATTTATTTTTGATACTTTATTTACATTTCCAATGTTTTCCCTTTTCTGGGTCTCCTCTTTGGAAACCCCCTATCCCCTCCCCCTCCCCGCCTCTGTGAGGGAATTCCTCCTCCCAACTACCCGCCCACCCATTCCCATATGCCCACCTTGACATTCCCCTTTACTGGGGCCTCTA
>CM052712.1:84334990-84356887 GCA_028551405.1 Uromys caudimaculatus
TTTCCTTTGTCTGTTTGATTGTGTTTTCTTGCACTTCTGCCTGTTTGTTTGTGTTTTCCTGTAAATCTTTAATGTATTTTTGAATTTCCTCTTGACAGGCTTCTCGTTGTTTATCCCTGTTCTCTTGTATTTCTTTAAGGGTGTTATTCATTTCTTTCTTAAAGTCTTCTATCATCCTCATGAGAAATGATTTTAAATCTGAGTCTTGCTTTTCTGGTGTGTTGGGGTATCCAGGGCTTGCTGTGGTGGGAGAGCTGGTTCTGATGGTGCAGAGTACTCTTGGTTTTTGTTCTTTATGTTCTTGCCCTTGCCTTTTGCCATCTTGTTGACTCTGTTGTTAGCTGATCTTACTGTGTCTGGTTGTGGCTTGCCCCTCCTGCAGGTCTCTGTGTCAGTACTCCTTGAAGACTAGCTCTCTCTGAGAGGTGTTTGGGTTTGGAGAGCTGTGGCACCGGGTCTGATCTCGGTCCCTGTGTCTCGTGGGTTCAGGGCAGTTCCTGGTGAGCTGTGGGGCGTGTCTTTGGCGAGCTCCTGAGAGGGATCTTTGTCCCGGCGCCTATTTGCTATGGAGCTCTGGGGCCCTAGCTGAGGTTCCCCCATTGTGAATTAATTTATGAAAAGTTTGTTTAAAATTTGACAGTTATGATGACATTGGTCAAGGATATTTTGTGGCAATGCTGTGGATCTATGGTGTTGCAGGCCGCAGTCACAGAATGGTTGTATTCTCTCCCTTTCTGTCTCTGGAACTCTTTATGTAAGCCTGTGTTTGGAATTTTCAGAAGTGTGTTGGAGTTACATCATGACATTTTCTCTGTGAGAAGGTTTGGGATTTTCAATTCAAGTCCTTTCACAGATATTGGCAATGTACAACATCCATTTTTCTTGAGTGAGTTTGGCGTTCCGGGTATCAGTCTGTTCCTAGCAGGAAGGTGTCTGCAGTGGTCCATCATAGGCTCTGCCACGATGCTGATACTGTCTCTTTCCTCTTGGTGTCGCTAATTTGAATCTTCTCTTCTTTCCCTGAGTTTGCATGAAGTCATCTCTGTTTCCTTCAGCTTTTCAAACACCATCCTTTGGCTTCCTGATTTCCTGTTGAATTCCAGTTCTGGACGTTGTAACTTCCTTTCTTTTGCTTTTCCTTTTGACTTTTCTTTAGGTGAGCATAGGTGTCTTAGTCAAAGTTCTTCAGCTGTGAAGAGACACCACGAGCACAGCGATTCCTATAAAGGAAGACATAACAGGCTTTCAGGTCAGAGGTTTAGTCTATTACCATCATGGTGGAAAGCATGCAGGCAGACATGGTACAGAGAGGTAGCTTTGAGTTCTACATATGTCTGGATCCTATGGCATCAGAAAAAGAGAGACACAGAGAGAAAACTCACAGCCCACCCCAGCAACACATTTCCTCCAACAAGACCACACCTCCTAATCCTGTGTGTGTGGGGGGTCATTTTCACTCAAATTTCCATAACAGGCAATTGTTTCACCTCTATTTTTCTTTTCTTTCCTTTCCTTCCTTCTTTCTTTCCAAGATTTATTTATTTATTATGTATAGTGTTCTGTCTGCATGTACTTCTAGAGGCCTGAAGAGGACATCAGATCCCATCATAGATGGTTGTGAGCCGCCATGTGTTTGCTGGGAATTGAACTCAGGACCTCTGGAAGAGCAGTCAGTGCTCTTAACCACTGAGCCATCTCTCCAGCCCCTATTTTTCTCTTTTTAAGCACAGTCATTTAGCACTCTAAATGTCTTGCTAAGTGTTTACTACTTTATTGACATCACACAAAATTTGCTATGTAATGCTTTTATTTTCATTCAATTCGATACATTTTGAGATTTTCTTTTAGTGAATTCTTTTGCCATTGGTTATTTAGAAGAGTGCTACTTAGTTTCCAAATACTTTCTTTTTTTTTCTATTGATTTCTAATTAAGTTGGATTCTGCTCAACAAGCAGACTTTATACAACTTAAATTCTTTTATATTTATGAAAATTAATCAATCTCAGCACTGGGAAGGCAAAATCAGGCAGAACTCTGTGAGTTCCAGGCCAGCCGGATCTATATAGTGAATTCCAGGACAGGCAGGGCTACAAAGAGAGACCCTATCTCAAAAAACAAAAAACAAAAAATTAAGTTTAAGCAGATTTAATTTTGAGCCTAAATGTTAGTTTTAGTGAAGGTCCCACATGCTCTTAGCAAATGTGTTGTTGGGGAGTGCTCTGTGCTAATACAGCCATTAACACTTCCGTTTAGACACTGAAGATCTGAGAGAGAGAGAGAGAGAGAGAGAGAGAGAGCGAGAGAGAGCGAGCGAGAGAGAGCTGCTGTTAGGAAAAGGAAGGCAATTCATTCACTCTGGTCACTACCTTCCACTGGGGTCTGTCTACATGAGCAAAAGTTTTATTCCAGGTAGTGAGTTGGGCATTCTTAAATGTGACTGGGCCCTTTAAGATGCTCAAAGATCCAAGAACCACGCTGTGTAAATAAAAGCAAAGTGTTTACTATGGAAATGCAGCTTCCTGGAAACTCCCTTCCCATCATCTTGACCTTGACCATGATTGACCTTGTCAATCACCCGCTTCCCCCCCCCCACAAATGTGTGTTTAATTCTCTTTGTATAAAGTTCTGAAGATACTGTTGTTGGATAGTGATTTAATATTTCTGATCTTATGTGTTTTACATCCTTTAATAGTGTGACATAAAAAGACAGGCACATCCCTAAGCTGGTACACAGGAAGACTCCAGCTGCCTAACCTGGTGCTCATAAGCTAGAGGAATGGTTCCGGGATTAGTGTGTCCGTCCAGGGCTCAAGGGAATGAGGAGTTCAGGCACGTCCCTTTTCCTTTCTGGAAGTACAGCCTGTTTTTCTATTTTGCACTCTATACTTTACATACATAGTGGAGCTGTGTCTGTGGTGTGTTCTGTACTTATGCACAGATACCTTACACTGTGTTCCACCTTTGCAACAGCTATTTTTAAGTTTAGTTGGTATTAAATTAATATATTTTTAAAAAAATGTATGTCAGTGTTTAGATTAGATCAGAAAGGTTTCCTGAAGTTACTGTTTATAGATCCTTTTAAAGATCCCTTAGGCAATGTCAAGACTGTTGCATGCTGAAAGCCGCTTGAATTATAGCACATCGACTTTAATATGTACCTCAGGAATGATAGGGGTCTTAAATAGCCAGTCATATTTACTAGAGAAACCTAGAGTTTTCTTAGATTGCTGACCTTAGCAGGAGGAGAAATGTAGGGTGACAGAGTCTAAGTGGCTCTTTTCAGATATATCACACTGATTATCTATATTTAAGATGCAAAACAGTCTTCCAGGAGCTATTTAATTAAGTGAAAGTAAGTCTAGTCCTTTTGGAACCAAATGTCTCAGTGAGCCAACAACATACCAGTGAGCGAGGGAGTGGGGAGAGACAGAGTGGGGCATTATTACAGCATCATAGGCACAGGGACTCTTTAAACCCCACATCAGGGATCCTGAACAGTGATTGGTTGAGAAAATGATCAAACTGAATTTAAATCCCAGCAGGTACAAAATTGTCACGCAAAAAGCCCAGGACAGTGTGCCACTCTCAGCCTGGAAAGAGATAAGGAAATCTGGATTTTCAAAGTCCCCTTGAAGGCTTTGAAGGTAAGATGGAGTCTCTCTTGGCAGGAGCTATCTGCCTCCTGTTGAGAGAACCTCCAACTGCAGAGATGAGGGAGACTTGGGTTAAAGTTTTCTGACTTTTAACTCTTCAGGTCTACACTATATATTAAAGATAATGTGTGATTCTAAGCCATCTGATAAGAACACGCATCACTGGGGAGTAGAACTGATTTTTCCCTAGTATATTGTTGAGACACTATCACTTATTAGAAAACTCTAAGACAAAACAAACATTCTAATTGTATTCATTTAAAAAACAGCACCTGGAGTACTTTATGTACAATTCCCTATAGCTCTATTATCGTTATTTTTATTGAGGGGGGATACATTTAAGAGCTTTAAACCTAGTCAAAAGCATTTTTCAGCCTTATCTTTGGATGTTGGGAGTGCTGGGATTTAACAAACAAGAATCACACACTGTCTTCCTCTAAGAGGGAGGGGCGATGCTGCATCTAAACAGCTCTTCCTGAGAGATAGCCTGGGTTTGGGGATTTGATTTAACCACTGCTCTTCATGGTTTCAAGGTCTGCCTAGTGTTCACAATTAAAGCTCTGCATCAAGAAGGATTGCGGTTCCTTCCAGGACTCAGTATCTGGCTGCTATTAGTCTTCAGATGTTAACTGACTGGACCTAATAAATAAATCTCCATTTAAACGGAATAATCTTGACTCAGAATCAACTTAGGGCCTGGGAAAGTAATTTTCTGGCATTTGATGTGAAGTCTCTAAAAGTAGAAGCTCAAACAGTTTTATGTAGAATATGCACAGATCTGATTTCTGTCACGCTGATTTTTCTGCTTCAAATTTCATGATAATAGGTTTAGGAAAACAAAGACATATTGCCACAAGTTAGCAAAAATTGAGGTGGAAATTTGACCATTATGCGGTCACTTTGAATGGTTTTGATAAAAAAAAAAATAGATCACTTGTCTTTTAAATATCTTTAAAACATTTTTATTCGTTCCTTGAGATATTTGCCCGGTATGTTCTGATTGTATTCACCTCTCCCCCAGCTCTCTCCAGATCCGCCCCTCTACCAACTATCCCCAGAGCCGCTCCTCCCCCACCTCTTCTCAAAGTCGCCCCTCCTCCAGCTTTCCCAAAGCTGCCTCCGTTCTTTACTCACATGACTTTGTGCTCTTTTTGTAAAGAAACAAAACAAGAACCGTGCACACCAGTTTGTGCTCCCCAAATGCTCTCAGACGTGCGGCTATCCGCTGGGTACCAGAGGCTACACTCTTAGAACCCTTTCCCCAGCACCCATCAACTGCCAATTGCTCCTGGACTAGGGGTGGAACGTCACGCCCAGCTATCCTGTCCACACCGGGATTTGGTCTGACTAGGGCTCCAGCGGTCTGGTGCAGGCTGTAGGAAGTGCTGTGAAGATAGCTCAGGCGGTAAAAGTTTACCTCAGGCAACAAGGCCCTGACAATTAGGCCTTGCATTTCCTGGTCTTCTGAGTGATACATTCACTATAACTGGATATACACCTCATCTAATGTGTGACAATAAATGGGTCAATTTAAAGGAGGCTCCTCAATTCTAATGCATTGACCATTTCAACCGATGTCTTTGACGCAGTTGACCTGCCTTGCTAACAGGTGCAAATATCACATATGGCAGTGCTGGAGTGGAAATGTGTGTGTGGGGGTGGGGAATGGAAGGTGGGTCGCGGTGGGGGGAGGACGTCTCAGCCGGTCAGACTTCGGTTTAGAAATGAGATGTATATATTGATGGACTTTATTGCAGGTACCTTTACAGGACCAGGGACCCCCAGGTCACACTGGGTTTGGACTTGCCAAGCTCTGTAGAAGCCTGGCTTAGTAGACAGCCGGCCTTTACCCCTGACCCTTAGCCCTAGGGCTCTGTCTCAAGGCACCTCATTTCAGTCTGTAGAATAACTGAAGGGACCCCAGCTCTTGTTAGCTTTCTCTTGACAGCTATAAGGGCAAAGCATCTTTTTCAGAGATCCTGGAATTGTGTTCTCACTCCTGTTCAGTAATAAACCTTAATATATAGTCATTGATGTTTTATTCTATTTCCCTATTGACCTTGAATTTTAATCAAGGCCATTTGATGATGTGCAAGATTGAAATCGTTAAGTCTTGTGGAAGGTCACAAAATAGGAGAAAACAATCCTTCCCATAGTAAAAATACCACGACACAAATAAATTACCTTTTAGAAAATAGGAACCTGAATTTTTGATTCACATAGATTTTTATAATTTTACAGGCTCTATTTCGATGTATGAAAAATATGTATCTGATTCTGTGAATTTGCATTGCAAAGGGGTGAAAGATTTCACTCTTGATGCTCCCTCACTCAGCCCAAGACTGCAAAATGCTTGGGTAAGGGTGGGGTGTTCTTTGTACCCAGGAGTGCGTGTTTAGCAGCAACTTCTGCAAGGTGACTGTTTTCCTCAGAAGACACTGATAATCAAGACACTGGCATGGGCTCCAGGACCTGATACCAGTGAGGAGGAACATGGGGGTGGCTAGGCAAATTCAAAACAGTACAATGTGCTGCCAGCGAGCGAGCGAACACGCACAAGCTGTGTGAAGAAAGGAGCTCAAGATGACTTCAGAAAGCCTCTCAGGGGTGATTCTTCTGCCAAGCCCTGGGATATTCTGAGCCACAGAATCATTATTCCACACTGAGGAAACAAACACCCAATAAAGCTATCGAAAGTGCCCAAGCTCAGAGAACAGATAGCCGGGGAAGAATTGGAATTCAGGGATCTGAAACCAAATCCTGTGTTCTTTCTCCTAGCCTAAGCTCCCTTAGCTCACGAATTTCTTCCTCTTACAGTATTTGAAGCCGGACTCTATAGACCAGGTGGGGAACTGCAAGTGCTTTATCATTTAAATCTGCTCTAACGAAGGGGAGATGTTACCTTCTTGGATAACTGCATAGGGCCAGAGCCTCTAGCTATGTACGTTGTCCCTCCATGGCTGTTGCTCCTACAGGCAGAAAAAGTCAGAAGTCATGACAGTACTGAGCATGCTGAGGCCCCCACATACAAGGTTTATTCTGGAACCTGGGAAGTCTTCTCACATTGTACTTTTTCCTTGTTCTAGAAAAGGGCCAATGTAAGACCAAAATACTGGATTACCGTGGTTATCGTCTTTCATTTTATGAACCATTTTGTGGTGTTCTTTGTTCTAAACAGACACTGATTACTAATCATAATGAAAATGAAGATAATTGTATATCTATGCATTTGGGCAACCGCGTGGGCCATTCCCGTAAGTACTTCCTCCTAATCAAGCCTTCTTACTTTGCTGTATCTTTCAATCCAGTGTTGAAATGTACATATTTCCTTATGGTTTTACAGAGAAGTTGAATCTAAACACTTAATAGGAATCTTAGATTTGCATCAGAACTATTATGTGATATCATATGGGGTCTTGATCAAAGGCAAGCACGTGAACCAATGCATGCTTCCTCTCTTCCTGTTGAAACATCCTAATGAGAGGATGACCCACTTTAAAAAAAAATATTCAGATTAATTCAATGCCCCCAAATCATGAGGCATGTCTGTTTCACTCCACATGAATCTCACTGCAATGTTAACACATTGTATACTGTTTGGGGGAAACTGAAGAAAGAACAGGAGCTAAAAGTCAGATTTCTCAGTATGTTTCATGTGTGTTATTTGTATGTTCACTGTGGAAATCTGGAGCATCAAAACAAGTACAAATGCAGAAACGTTGAGAAAGTCGATCTGTTTGTAGTTTTATCAGCCGGTCTCCGTGACTAGCATTTCCTTGGGGCTTCACATAACCTGATGCTGGGTTGTTCCTGTAGTTGAGAAATTTTGTAAGCACTCCGAGCTCACCTGTGCATGGTCAAAAGCATCAATTACACGGAGCTCCTTCTCCAGCAGCTCACACTCATATTGCTTTAGGGATTTGGGGCTGATCGAGGACAACATTATAAAAATCCTCATTTGCTCAGCTTGAAACCCAACATAAACATCACAACAGGCTCCTTTTCTTCTCTACGTGGTCAGACTGTGGTCTGACCTTCATATTACATTTTTTCTTCTTCTTCCTAAAACAAGAGCCTGTGTAATATCTGTGTTTTAACCTCTCAGGTTCCTCAGTTCGTACCATTGGAAAGAGGCATTGTTGAGAAATCAGCGGATGTACCTTTTCTAGCGCATCCAGGACCTGCAGCACAGGTAAAAGAAAGAAATATGAATGTTCCTTTCATTTTCTCTTTTCAAGCCACTTTCACACTCTATGACTTTCCCTAAAATTTCCCAGTTGGCTTTATTTGAAAATGATAGCCATAACTGGCTTTGAATTGTGTCTCTTTTTCAGAATGAATTACCTATCAACAACACCACTAACGACAGCAGCGACTCCCCAAATGGCAGTGAGATAGGAAAACAGGTGCATACCGAGGACGGTTACAAAAGAGACAGGAACGGCTCAGAGTTGATAGGCTCAGAGTTGATAGGCTCAGAGTTGATAGGCTCAGAGTTGATCGGTGTAGGAGGGACGGATTCTCCTACTCAGCCCATTTTAGCAAACGAACAGGGGAACACTGCCGTAGAACACGAGGATGTAGAAACATACGGTCATGATGGGGTACATGCAAGAGGAGAGAACAGCACAGCAAGTGGTGTCAGGGGCCAAGTAGACATTGTTGAAAATGCTGAGGAAGCATGGGAGAGTAATGTACATGGACAGGCTGATCAGGGTACAAAAACTGGGGGTGCTACTGATGTGAACCAGAAGGGAGACGCTACCCTTATCCAGGAAAATGAGCCTCAAGTAGCTGGAAGCAAGAATAGCACAAACTATGAGGCTGGAATACATGGGACTGGGGCTGCTACACAGGAAACGATGCCTCAGAGACAAGGGGAGGGGAGTGAGAGCCAGGGGGCTGAGGTGACACCAAGCATTGCGGAAGATGCTGGTTTGGATAACACTGATGGGAGCCCTAGCGGGAATGGGGTAGAGGAGGATGAAGACACAGGCTCTGGTGATGGTGAGGGTGCAGAAACAGGAGTTGCAAGGGAGAGCCATGATGACACTAATGGCCAGGAGGGCCAGTCTCATGGGGGAAACAATGACCACAGAGGTCAGAGTTCCGTTAGTACTGAGGATGATGACTCTAAAGAACAAGAAGGCTCCCCAAATGGACGTGGTGGAGACAACAGCAGCGAGGAAAACGGGATTCAAGAAGGCGACAGTAGCCACGCAACGCAGGACAACCAGAAGCTCAGTCCCAAAGACAACAGAGGTGCAGAGGGCGGGGTCATCAGCCAGTCAGAAGCATGTCCTTCTGGGAAGAGCCAAGATCAGGTACGTTTAGATGGCAACTTATGTTCTTCCTTCCCACTCTAATGGCTGTACTAAACAACAACTGCAGACAAACACAAGATAAAACCCCAAACAAGCATGAAGTGCCAGGCTAAGCATCTGGGTTCTATTTTAGCTACCTTGGGTATTTTAATGAAAAGGCTGAGTCCTTATAGACTTTAATATAGGACAAAAATTTTAAATATTTGTTTTATTTTATGTATAGATGAGTACGCTATAGCTGTTTTAAGACACACCAGAAGAGGGTATCAGACCCCATTACAGATGACCATGAGCCACCATGTGGTTGCTGGGAATTGAACTCAGGACCTCTGGAAGAGCTGCCAGTGATCTTAACCCCTGAGCCACATCTCCAATTTGCTTCCAATGTAGGACAGTTTTTAAAAAAATACAGACATTTCTGCAAAACTAATCAGAATGCTAGAAGTCAAGGTAAATAACAATTCAATGATATTTTTGTAAGACATTTTATTAGTGTTACATCCATTACACAGGATGATGAGCTCCACTTTGACATTATCATGCACCTGTTGGTTCAAGTCCCTAGGAGTTAGAAACCTGGGTGGTTTATTGGAGAATTCAAACCCTGATGCAGAGCACATTCGCATTCAAGTAGTAGATCAGCAGGCTTGCGTGAATCACTGCACTGACAGCGCAGAATCCTGTTCCTAAGGTCACTTCCCGAGACACTTCTCCTCGGACCATGGAGTTTTGCAGCAAATATTCACTAATTATCCATCCGTATTTATACCGTTCCACAGGGAGTAGAAACTGAAGGTTCCATCACAGGCAACAAAAGTATTATCACCAAAGAATCTGGGAAACTCAGTGGAAGTAAAGACGGCAACGGACACCATGGAACGGAGCTGGAAAAAAGGAATAGCCCAAAGCAAGGCAAGTCTGACAAGTCCCAAGGAGCTGCTGAGAAATCAGACGCCCACAGTAACATGGGACACAGCAGGGTAGGAAGCAGTAGCAATAGTGACGGGCATGACAGTTACGATTTCGATGACGAGTCCATGCAAGGAGACGATCCCAACAGCAGCGACGAGTCTAACGGAAGTGATGCTAACTCCGAAAGCGCCGATGAGAGTGGCAGCCGCGGAGACGCTTCTCACACCTCTGATGAATCAAGTGATAATGGCAAGGACAGTGACTCACAAGCGGGAGAGGATGACAGCAGTGATGACTCATCTGATACGGACAACAGTGACAGTAATGGCGATGATGACAGCGAGAGTGAGGACAAGGACGAATCAGACAGCAGTAACCATAACAGTAGCAGTGATAGTGAGAGCAAGTCAGACAGCAGTGATAGTAGTGATAGTAGTGACAGCAGTGACAGTAGTGATAGTAGTGACAACAGCGACAGCAGCAGCAGCAGTGACAGCAGCAGTGACAGCAGCGACAGCAGCAGTGACAGTAGTGACAGCAGCAGTAGTAGTGACAGCAGCGACAGCAGCAGTGACAGCAGCAGTGACAGCAGCGACAGCAGCAGTGACAGCAGCGACAACAGCAGTGACAGCAGCGACAACAGCAGCAGCAGTGACAGCAGCGACAGTAGCAGCAGTAGTGACAGCAGTGACAGCAGCAACAGCAGCAGCAACAGTGACAGCAGCGACAGTAGTGATAGCAGCGACAGTAGTGACAGCAGTGACAGTGACAGCAGCGACAGTAGTGACAGCAGCGACAGCAGCGACAGTAGTGACAGCAGTGACAGTAGTGACAGCAGTGACAGCAGTGACAGCAGCGACAGTAGTGACAGCAGTGACAGCAGTGACAGTAGTGACAGCAGTGACAGCAGCGACAGCAGCGACAGCAGCGACAGCAGCGACAGTAGCGACAGCAGCGACAGCAGCGACAGCAGTGACAGTAGCGACAGCAGTGACAGCAGCGACAGCAGCGACAGCAGTGACAGTGACAGCAGTGACAGCAGTGACAGCAGTGACAGTAGCGACAGCAGCGACAGCAGTGACAGTAGTGACAGCAGCGACAGCAGTGACAGTAGCGACAGCAGCGACAGCAGTGACAGTAGTGACAGCAGCGACAGCAGCGACAGCAGCGACAGTAGTGACAGCAGTGACAGCAGTGACAGTGACAGCAGTGACAGCAGTGACAGCAGTGACAGCAGTGACAGCAGTGACAGTGATAGCAGCGACAGCAGTGACAGTGACAGCAGTGACAGCAGCGACAGCAGCGACAGTAGTGACAGCAGTGACAGCAGTGACAGTGATAGCAGTGATAGCAGCGACAGCAGTGACAGTAGTGACAGCAATGATAGTGACAGCAGTGACAGTAGTGACAGCAATGACAGTAGTGACAGCAGTGACAGCAGCGACAGCAGTGACAGTAGTGACAGCAATGACAGTAGTGACAGCAATGATAGTAGTGACAGCAGTGACAGTAGTGACAGCAGTGACAGCAGCGACAGCGACAGCAGCGACAGTGACAGCAGCGACAGTGACAGCAGTGATAGTGACAGCAGTGACAGCAAGGATAGCTCTTCTGACAGCAGTGATGGTGACAGCAAGACTGGTAATAGCGACAGTGACAGCGACAGTGACAGCGACAGTGACAGCAAAGGCAGTGACAGTAACCACTCAACCAGTGATGATTAGAACGAGAGAACCCCATGAGATCCTCTGTGTGACCTCTGTGAGTGACTGGAAGGCAGTGAAGGTTCCTATTCCGATGACAACAGGAGAGAGGTGCAGATTACTGTGGAACCCACGGAGCTCACAGGGAGTGGGGCCGAGCTCCAGTTCTCTCAGAGAGAACCTGGGTGCACCACCTTTGGTACATGTGCATTAAAATATATTCATGTTCAGAAAATATTTTTAAAAAGATAAATCTAAACATAATACTTAAACAGGAACTGAAGTAATCACTTACTATGACTTGTAGCTTCGGTTTGAATGGCAGGTGCTTTAGAGCGAGCAACCTCACAGCCTGCCGCAGCCTCCTCGCCTCAGAGCTCTGGCACCAGAGAGCTAGTCTTCATGTGGTGCAGTGAGATGCTGTTCTGTGACATTCAGCCCAACTACTCTGTCATTTACTTATTCCAGGGAAAAATACATTTAGGACATGATCAAAACACTGCAGCAGCTCCTGGCCCTATCCAAGGTGCTGAGCTAATCTTTGTGATAATAAAATAGCTATACATTATGAAAATTCAGAAGAATGAATGAGAAAAGAGCCCCGAGGATGGCTCGGACAAGATCTGACACATGCGGTTAAATTTCTGCATAGGATGCAAGTGTACTAAGTCCCCAACTTTGAATAGTGTCTCCCTTCCAGCAGTGGCTCTCAAATCTTAAATAAATGAGCAACCCGGAAGGATGATTTCGGGAGGTGGGATCATGTTCTGAGCTCTCCATTACCACTGTGTTATTAGTTTTCTTCGAATCACGGGTCAGACAGTTTAATCAGAGTTGTAAGGCTGCGTGTGAGAAGAGAGGGACCCACTGGGCTCTAGGGCTCTTCTGAAAGCAAGAGAGGTGGTGAGAATAAACCACACCAAGACAGGAGGTGTGAACTGGGATTGTCTCAAGAAAACCTTAACCCCTAAGCCTTAAGGATATTTTTGAAGATTTAGGGTTTTTCTTTGTCATTTCCCTATTTTTCCATGTAGGCAGTTTTGGTAGATTTGGGTTAAATTGAAACTATTAACTACATTATAAAGATAGTCGACTCTATTCTCACTTTAGGCTTATTTTACCCAGAGTTTCAGAAGAGCTTCTTTTCCTGGGTGCTCACCTCCTTTTATGAGAGTTTCTGAGTTAAGGAATATTGCTGAGGCTTTCACACGCTGCTATCTGTAAACACACTTGTAACTCCCAAAACTGTAAAGCACCAGGCTTCTGCACTGCCATAGCTGTGATGTGACTCCAGACCACTTACCAGAAAGTAACGGTTCAGGCTTTGCCTTCTGTTAGACTGCAAACTCTCCTTCGTTTGCTTTAACTTGTGAAGCACCTGCCTCTAGTAACCTGCCACACCCACTCATCAAAGTCATGATCACGAAAGCCATGGGTAGAAAACTCATTGTAAACTGTATAAGAAATGTAAAGGAAGAGATAATGGACTTCAGTATTATAATAAACATCTATTTATACAATTGCTCACTGGGGAAATTCTTCATTCACAGTTTGCAAACACTTGTCTGCTCCCCCCACTGTAAAATCTGGTGTATAAGATTACACGTCTTCCACATACCTAGCCATTCTTATTAAAATCAATATTTGTGAACACAAAATACAAACTTCAAATGCTACTAAAAAACAGTGTACATAATACTAAACTTTTGACATCCAACCCATGATTTCTTATTCCTAGAGGCAATTCCTCTTACTAATGTTTCAGACATTCCAGAAATGTTGTATGACTATGTTTACCTTTAAAAAGTCTGAGGTTTGTACCACACACAATGCACTCATCTTACATTTCAATTTAGCAATATGCCTTGAATATTGGCTCACAGCACATAGATCAACCTTGTTTCTTCATAGTTCTGTTCAATTCATGAACCAATATAAGATGTGCTCATGTTATCATCTAGATAATATCCCAAGTCAGTGTCATGGTAACTGTTTTATTTCTGTGAACAGACACCATGACCACAGCAACGCTTATAAAGGAAAGCATTTAATTGGGTCTCACTTAAAGGTCCAGAGGTTCAGTCCATTATCATCGTGGCGGGAAGCATGGCAGCATGCAGGCAGACATGGTGCTGGAGAAGGAGCTGAGAGTTCTGCATCTGGATCTGTAGGCAGAGGAAAAGGAGCCACTGTGCTGGGGTTGGTCTGGTGCTGTTATGTATTCAAATACTGGCCCCTGAGATCTGGTTGCCCCTGATGAGGAGATCCTTACAAACACCAAGTGATGCTATGTAAACCTGCTCCCCAAGTTAATTGGTCAATAAAAGGCTAAAGTCTGAGATTGGGCAGCAGAGAGAGAAAGATGGGAACTTGAGGATGGAATTGAATGAGGGGTTTCAGGAGAGACCAAAGAAAGAGGAGAGAAGGAGGTGATGAAGAGAGAAAAGGCTGCCATGAGAAAAGATGGACCATGAGCACGTGGCCAGGAGAAACAGCAAGTAACAAAGGACATATGGCTGGGATATAAGTTACAATAGCTCAAAAGCTACCCACTCTAGGTTTACAGCTTATAAATAAAATACCAGGATTGTGTGTCTTTTATATGGGCTAGCTAGAATATATAATTCCTTTTCCAAATTGGCACCCAACATGGGACAATTAGAATCCAAGCTTTCAGCCTGAGAAGGCCCAAGTGAAAGGTGGGAGTGGCGGTAGTCAGGCTAGCTGGACAAGAGGCCTGACATCTTTTAAAAAAGAATGAAAGCAGACCAAAGCCTCAGGCACACTAGAGAGAACTAGGCCTGAAACTATTGGTGAAGGTCTGAAGTCATGCAGAAGCATGGAAGATTGGAGAGGCCTGGCTAAGACTGAGCTAAGGGGGGAAACCTGGCTTCCATAGACACATGCTGGCCCAAGGAGCCTGCAGACACACATCAGTTTGTTATAGAATACTTCCTAACTGCAAAAGACTAAAGGGCCCCAAACTCCTGAACTGGTAAGGTATTAAGTTTAAAACTAATAAATTGATGTCCTTAAGGAGCGAGTGAGATTAAATGGAAAAATATTTTCCATGTTAAAGAAATGGAAAACAGGACAGCAAAAGGCACTTGGATCTTGTGTAGTTTCATTTTAGTTGTCATGGAGCTAGTTACACTATGTTCACTAATGATCACAGTTTTATGCCCCCTCTCTAAGAATGTTCAAAATAAAACAGACTTACATAAGGAGACAACTGAGAGGTGGGACGCTAAATTACAAGCAATACAAAGAGAGAAAGAAAAATGGTCCTTCCCAATAGAAAAAAAGGACATTGATGGTAGCTGGAGCTCAGAGCCAGAGGGCTGTGAGACCTTTGTCAGCTCTTTCTGTGAAGGGCTCACTGATCAATGTTGCAACACCTTAATTCCAGGGAGTAAAGGACAAGGCTTTGCAGCTACAGCATGATATAATACAACTGCCCCCCCAAAACTTAGAATTTTCTTGTTTCTTTGCTTAATTTTTGTTTGAATGTTCTTGTTTTTATCTAATAGTGGGAAAGAGGATATTTTTATTGTCTGGTTATTGTATTATATTATGTTGCTAAAACATGGGAGTGTTTTAAAGATTTTCAGTAAATTCAGAATGTCGCTACAGTTCAAATTTGTTTTCTAAATTAAAGAGTCACAGTGATTTGGAATCGAAGTGAAATATTTAAGCAGGGTAGTGGAGGTGCACAACTTTAATCCCAGTGCATAAAAGTCATAGACAGGCAGATCTCTATAAATTCTGGACCAGCATAATCTACACAATGAAGCCAGGGTGAACCTTGCTGATAAGATAAAGCCACTTGCAAATGCCAAAAATGACACATTCTTTTCCATAAAGGTACTATCTAGGTTTTTGCTTAATAATAAATAATAATGCCTTTAATGATCTGAGAGATAAATACATATCAATCTTAAATTTATATAAAGAAAAAGGGGAATATAGATATATCTATTCACTTAAGGTATTCCTATTGTTTCAATTTGAGATGGTGCTTTTTCTGTTGCCAAGAAGCATTTTGACCTAGGAAAGATACATTCTACTAGTCAATGTAAGGACCCGGAGTTAGGGTTGAGGCAGGGTTATTTTGTTTTTATCCACCAGAAAAGAGAAACTATGTTTTTCATCCAAATTATTGGAAATAAAATTTGACCAGGGAAGACCACTGAAGATCTGGGCTATAGACATAGGAGATGGGCAAGATCAACAAGACAGGTAATGTACCTGCTGATCCCTCTATATGAGAACAGCTCTGAGACAGGCTGAGACATGAATAAATTTTATTGTCTAAAAAATCTTCAAAACTTATAATGATATTCTCTCTAATGGCATAGATAAAAATTATATTGAAGTTTGGTTACAGTCCAAACTAGTTTAAGAAAGATAGATGTCTTTCATCTGTTCAAACAAAGGACAAAAATCTTCATTAACTGAGCTCTGCACCTTGTATAAGCCATACATTGTTGGTACAGAACTGTACATTACTTGTGAGAACTTATATGTTCACATAAAATGACAATCAAGGAAGCAACCCTAACAAGGTCTGCCCTTGGGGATGCTGGGATGCCTGTTCTTGCCTCAGACTGCCTTGATGATGTTTCCTTGGGAGACTTGCTTCCAGAACAGCTTCTGGGAAGGTTGCTGACCCCAGATGACCTCAGTTTGTCCAGCCTTGCAGATGGATCCAGCCAGGACATCAGTTAAGCCCTGCACTTTCCTATCCCACAGAGACTGGACAGCAAATGATATGGCTACATCTCCCAGGACTTGGCCAATATCCTAATTTTCTTAGGGGCCCCAAAAGATGCCATCACCCCTAAACAGCAGAAAACAACTTTAAAAGAACATGTCACCTTATTCCAAAGAGGTAGGGTATATGATTTTTAGTTTTTGTATTGGTTGATGGATGCTTGTTGTTATAAAGGGGTTGGTTGCAAGTTTTTAAATGGTCTTGATCAGGGAAAAAACAAGATATAGGAGGTTAGACTCAGGGACTGCTCCTTTCCTTTTCTCTATCTTTCTTTCTTATGTAGGGAGAAGGGTTGAAAACAAAAGGGGAGAATACAGGAAAATATAGAAATAAAAAGTAGATTATTAAACCTACTCTTAAACTCTTAGAGCTACTACTAGCCAAAAATCTTACATTGGTATAGATCTTTGTATATTGATACAAAATTGAGGTTATATTTTGTTACACTGGTCTAGATCTTTGAATATTAATACATGTTAAAATTATATTTTGTTATACTGCTATAGATTTTTATATATTGATACAAAATTTGAGGTACTCATATAGGAATTGGACATATGTGACTCATTTGAAGATGTAATATAAAGTTCTAGTCCCTTTTAAGGCTGGTATTACAAACTGTTTAGGATAATTAAATACAAGTTGATAGACAGTCAAACTCATGACCATATTAGATACCAGACTAGTTACTACAATAAAATGCTTCTAGCTAAAAAACAAGTTTGCTTATTCAGATATTCTGATTAGATAGATGGTCTTCAAAAACTTCAGAGACCTACAGAATATAATGTCCCGACCCGCAGGACCTGGTTATTCGTGGGTTGAGGTGAATCCCAACCTTTAATAGAAATGGGCGAGAGAAAGAAAGGAGCGAGACCAAGCAGATTCTTGTCAAGGTCTCTTTTAATCTTAGAAAGCTACCATTTATAAAGAGTGAAGGAAAGAGAATAGGGGAAGGGGTAATTCAATAACCGGCTTGAGCAATGGGTGACGTCTGCGGATGGAATCTTGTATGGTTGGTCTTATCTTGCACGTCCTGTGTTAAACCCTATCTTGGGATTCTCAAGCTACCTGCGTAAGCACTATCTTGGCGCAAAAGGTCAGGCTCTTGCACAATGGGCGAGGTCAGAGGCCAAGCCCTGGCTCCCAACAATATAACATTTTCAGATTTTTTTTTTTTTTATTAATTTAAGACTTTTTTTTTTTTTTTTTTTTTTAAATTGAGACATGTCAGCTCCTCACAGCACCTCATTTGACCTGGAAAAAGATGATGAACATTGAAGGACCTCCATTTGGAGATGGGTTCTGCTGGAGGCCAGCTCTGAGTGAGGGCCAGGGCCTGAAGCAGGTGGATACAAGAGCAGAGAGGGAGGAATCAGACATGAGGGGCCTTTTAGTTTCATTTCGCAAGAGACTGGACAGAGAAGTACATCTCGGTATGACTTGACCTACTCTAACTACCTGTCTCTCTCACAGGTTTTATTTATACACAAAACCATTTCCTCAAAAACTTTATTCATTGATTGCATAATTTCTGAGGCTACAATCTTCCTTGATTACATAAGCATGTAAAAGAAACAAAGCGAGCAAGCAGCAAATTTTAGGAAAACAAAAAATTAACATTATGATAAAATTAGTTTTCTTTTAACTCAGTGACTTTTCCCTTAAGATCAGTGTTATAAAGCCTTGTGGTTACAGAAATGTTAGACAGGATGTCTCTATTTAAGTTTAAGTTAATAAATCAGAAGTTATTTCCTGTTACATGTTGTATAAAGCTTATCCTGTATTGTTTTATTAACTGGAATATTTAATCTTTCTTTGGAAATTCAATCCCTCAGACCTTTGCTTAATTCTCCCCCTTTCTCCTCTGATTTTGTTTATATTTGATATATGACCACCATCCCTTCCTTTGAGTTTTAAAGTATATTGTGCCCCCTTGGGCCACACACAAGCGTTGCTTAAATAAGGACAATCTTTTTTATTTTTCTACAATATCAGAAAATGTTCTGATCTGACAAGCCTGCTTAGGAAGCTAGGCAGTTCATAAACACTGTTTCTGTGTCATAAACCATTTGTTTCAGTATGATCCATATTTTTATCACAATCCTGTAAAGGATAGAAGAACATCAGGATTACTAAAATTGCTGGCTCTGCCTTCAGGAGGGCACCAAGGTTTGTCATTAATTGTATAATCAAAATCTCATCCTGTTGATACTAGTTCTGTGTTTCTGAGGCTGGGCATCCATAGAAAGAGTGACACAAAAACCTAATGACTCAGCTCTGGTTTGTCAGCTCCTGAAAATCTCTTAAGTTTTTATTCTTTAATGTTTTTTTCTCAGATACTATGCCTCATGCTTATTAACACTACTTAAGTAATAGGTTCTATGGAAGACTCAATTTCTTGCACAGCTGATTCTTCCAGGGAAGTATCATTAATTTTATTCTTATTAACACCATCTTTTATAAGAATTGTTACATTATCCCAGCTCCAGCCTTCTGTGAGGGGCTCTTAACAGCAAGGAATTTACATAGTAAGATGTCAGAAACACAAGCAAATTTGCGTAGCAAGTTTTCACCAAGAGCAGTAACGGGTCAGTTCAGGTTGTCCCAGCACCAGAACTTTGTCAAACAGCACCTGCAAAACAATTGGCATGGCCAGGCTTCTATTGTGTCAAGCTAGTCACTGAGTAAAGAGAATGCCCTAATCTCATCTGTAGACAGAATGCTCTTCAAAATGGAAAAAATTTGGACACAGGCAAAGTTGACCATCAAGTCCTGCTAATACAGAGTAAGAAAGTCCTTTATAATTCTTGCTTCACAAATATGTCTGTCAGATATACTGGATCAGAAGGCTGAAGATAGATGTTCCAATGTTATAGAGAATTTTGGCTACTGTCCATTCAGCCAGCTCCCTGTCAACTCTATAGCTTTGGAAGCTGCTTGCCTACACTTCCTACAAACTCAGGTAATTATTCCTTCCCAAGTCTCTGATGGGGTTGAAGATTAGAGGTCATAGTCTCACAATGAAACCTAAGTTACAAAGAATCTAAGAAAGTGTTTTAGGGTCTAAGGAGGTGTTTTAAGGTTGGTAAACAAAGGCCAGAGGTAAGAAGGTGTTTTATGAAGGCTGGAGGAAATTGTAAATAGGTGTTTTAAGGTTGGAAATTGCAAATTATGAAAGTTAGAGGATTTAAATGTTAAAGATGGGAATGGAAAAAGTGTTTTAAATACAGAACTGTGAATTCACCAAGATACAAGAGATAAAAATATTTTCTCCTAAGTTGCCAAATACAAATATAATTATTACACCATAGATTTCATAATTGTTCTTACCATATATAGTTCATTATTATAAGAGAAAGCCTTTTCTACTTAGACAAAAAAGGGGAAATGTTGGGGTTGGTCTGGTGCTGCTATGTACTCAAATACTAAATACTGGCCCCCAAGATCTGGTTGCTCTCAATGAGCAGATCTTTACATACACCAAGTGATGCTATGTAAACCTTGTCCCCAAGGTATTGGTCAATAAAAGACTAAAGTCTGTGATTGGGAAGTAAAGAGAGAAAGGTGGAAGATATGAGGATTGAATGAGGGGGTCTCAGGAGAGACCAAAAAAAGGAAGAGACAAAGAGAGGAGGAAGCTGCCATGAGAGGAAATGGACCATGAACACATGGCCAGGAAAACCAGCAAGTACCAAGGGACATATGGCTGGGATGTAAGTTACAATAGCTCAAAAGCTGCCCAATCTAGGCTTACAGCTAGTAAATAAAATACCAGAATTGTGTGTCTTTAATATGGATTAGCTAGAATATGTAATTCCCTTTATACCACTTGGCTTGGAATGTCACCCCCAGTGACACACTTCCTCTAACAAGGCCACACCTCCTAATCCTTCTCAAGTAGTGCCACTTCCTGATGACTAAGTATTAGTGTATTAGTGTATGGGGGACTATTCTTATCCAAAGTACCACAGTCAGACATACATCTAGTCAGTTTTCAGAAAGCTTCTCCCTACAGAATATTTTTATGAGGTTAGATGCTTAGGACCTAGAATTATACTGGAATTCATGAAGGAAGATTATGACCTTGATTTTCTTATATAAACATTTATATCTTCATTTGGAATTTCAGGGCAAGAATGGAGGAGACACAATTAAAAATATCTCATGATTAGGACCTTTGTATACCAGAAAAGTATCATTAGGGAAAACCTTACTTTACTTTCCAGAGTAAAGATTAATAAGCAGTTTCCTCATACTGTTCATGAGGGCAATGCATTTTAGGTTTTATTTGTAATAATGTGTATCTCTGTATGTCTATGTGTCGGAGACAAAGGCTTTTGGCCTTGGCATTTTTTGCTTGATTCCAGGTTTGACTTAATCTTGCTAGCTATCTCGTAGCAGGCATTCCTTTGATTCCTTTCTGCCTGATATCAGATTATCTACGGCCTTGACCTTTAGGCTTGGCTGGATTAGCAAATCAAGGTGTTCCAGCAGGTCTCCCTTTGTTTCCTCCCCAGTGTTACTGCCCCCAGGTAGGGATTAGACGTCCGGCCTTCAATTCAGGGATTATGTCTGATCCGCATTGTGGAATTTCCCCTCCCTCTGCCATTTCCCGCCCAAAAGTGTTTAAAAATACGTAACATTAAAAATTAAACGGAGCTTGAACGGAATTTCATCTTGCTCTAAACGCATTCTTTGTTTCCTGCTTCTTTCCCCAACCAACGGTTTCTCTCTACAGCACGGAGCTCCCGCTGGCGGGAACTTTGAACCTAGTCAATAGCCTTTCTTGGAAGGGCCCTCCAAGGCAAGGCGGGCAGCGAGCTCTTTGCATCTATGTTAGGGTATTCACACGTGTATGGAGGTGTCCGTGGAGACCAGAAGAGGGTGTCAGATCTCTTGGAGCTGAAGTGAAGCCACTTGTAAGCTGTCTGATGTAGATGCTGGAAATTGAACTTGGGACCTTTATTAGCCCTTGTACTCTCAATTGCTGAGTCTTCTCTCCAGCCTCTTAGAGAAGTGTTTCCAAAATCCCATGTTGCTAATCAACTAGTCTCTTATTGTAATTACACCAAGTTAATGAGTTACAAAAATACTTAAGATGAAAGAGTAAGGAAAAATCATGACTGTGTTGTGAGGCTATATGCCTATGCATATATACACAAACATATATACACACAAACACACACACTAATATGTCTAAGTGCACATATGCTAAAGATGTGTGCGAAGTCTTTCTACCTGTTGGTTGCAGTTAGGAAAACTAGAGAACCATTGGTTTAGGAAGACATGACCACCCTTGTAATTTGATACTGATTTTCAACATTTACTTTTCTCCTTACAATCCTCTAACTTTCTTGCCCAATTTTGAAAACAGAAATTTAAAAGAGAGCAAAAGGATGCTGGGGATGTAGCCCAGTGGGTGGAAGGTATTGGTACCCAGCACCTCAAACAACCCCAAACCAGACGAGTCCCAACCTTGTAATCCCAGCACTCTGGAGGCAGAATCAGACTTTCAAGGTTGTTCTCAG
>CM052712.1:84356987-84368017 GCA_028551405.1 Uromys caudimaculatus
CAGAAAGACACATAAAGAGACAGAGAAACAGAGTCAGAGAAATGGATGCATTCCCTGGATTTTCTTATGTCATGGAGGAAGGGCCAACCTTAACATTGCCGTTCTTGAGTCTCCTATATGTTCTAGAAATCATTGGGAAATTAAGCTATCTTCTCAGTTGCATACATAGACTGCTCCCTGTATGACCAAAGACAAAAGTTATACAACAGTCTGTCACAGCTTGTCGCCCTACTAGACCTGGTAATTCCTCATATACCTGACCAGAACATTAGTTAGGAAACAGTAAGCATCTTCTGCTGTGGTAGTTGATACTTTTATTTCAAAATCCAGTTCTCACACAGCAGGATAGCATTTAGAAAATCATACTTCATCGTATAAATATATTTACAGTTATTAACCGGACTGGAATTTCCCAGAAGTCAACCTTGCTTTACGGTTTGTCATGGAAGTTTTGAAAAGCCATAGACTAAAATAACCAAGAAAAAATTTCCTCTCCCTAAAAGGAGCAAGAACAGAATAGATTAGAACAGTCATGGATGAAAACACCACCCTGGTCTCCCAGGGATCTGCCGCTTGGCAGCAAATCCTCCAGGGAAGAAACAAATCAGCTACGCAAAGTTCCTTCCAACAGGGTCCTAAGCTTCTAAGGCCAGGAGAGGGGAGGGAGAGGAGCAGGCGGTGCCTGTGTGCAGTCACACACCCCGGGGCCACAGGTTCAAAGTCTAAATGTTTTCCCTCTGAATGTTCCACGAGGTCACACAGTCCCAACTCTGCCAGAAAGTCTGGATTGACAGACAGCCCCGCCATGGGATGCTTCCCTCATTTACAAGCCCATTATTTTGGATGTAGCTACTGATTTACCTGTCCTTCCTCTATTCTCATTCCTTCTTACCTTAGACATTCACCCTTCACATTGCTGTAGACAGTGGAGAGGAAGCCCCTGACCTTCGCAGGATTGAGTTCCCTGTGTGGTCCGTGACCACACTGCTTTCCTATGCCCAGGCGGTCTGCTAGCAACCAGGTTTCAGCTCTGCTTCTCTGTACTTTCCTCTGTTAAAACCACTGAATCATTGTTGGTGCCCACTAATACTATCTCCACTTGGGCGAGTCGATCTGACCTACCAGTGACAGATGTGGGGGAATCTCAGACACTGAGGTGTGGCACCAAGGCACACTGACTTTTGGTCTAAAGTCCTGATTTTAACAATAATTAGATCCTTTTGTTCCTAGGTGACACTCCCCACCCCCTTGAATGACTTAACTCTGCCAGGTTTCTTATCCTGCTATAGCAAATGGGATTATAAATTTCCCATCCAGCTTGGAGAGAACTTTTTGTCTGGCACAATTGAGTTTATCATCCCAGTGAGTGAAGCAGAGCAGCTCGGGGGGTGTCTCAGCAAAGGAAAAGACAGAGATGGTCGAGACTGTAGGACTAAGGAGAAAGCAGAGTTTAGGTATTTAAATGAAGCAATGTGTGAGAAGTTCTGAGTAAAGCAGGATTGTTTGGCAAAGGATCAGCATCAGACTCAGGCTGTGAAGCCCTTTATTCCTACGAACATAAATTCCAATTATTTCCCAGTAATATTTGATTTTAGGGAAGTCAGTGTCTGTGACCAATAAAGCAGAAGTCGTTCAAAGATGGGTGTTGTCATGAACCATCTCAGCGTCAGCATCCTCCAAAGATCTGCCATCCCCCGGGAAACTCATTGACTTACATGCCAAGTTTCCGGTCTGATAAATGGAGCCGCACCCTTACTTCTGTGGTCTTCCTTAGCTCCATGGAGGTGCGAGTTGCTTAAACTCACGTTTGCTAGTCTATTTTCTGATACTCACTGTTTTTTAACTATCACTCCACCCCCCCACCCCCCTGGGAGGCTGGATCACTCCCTCTTTTGCTGATGACCAGACCCTACCCCTACCCCTATCCACGATCTTGTCGTTTGCCCGTATATTCCAATATTCCAGGCTCAGCTTCAGTTGTAGCTTCTCTACACTGTTCCCCTACCCCTGCCCTGTCCTGCGCCTGCCCCCTGCAGACAGGAAGGCTGACTGAGTACAGTCTTCATTGTTCTCTCTCTCATGGAGTCTCACCATAATTGGTCAAGACCTCAAGTCTAATCATTCCCAGCTTTGTACAGAATGGCAGCCCTCTATGAAAATTCAAATTTTCCTGCAATAACATTATAGGTCTTTTCTTTGACTCATTTCTTTCTTTTTCTTCTAATTCGGGTGCTAGTTTTGACAGATTTCTCTTTAGCTTTTTACCTTGTCTGAAGGATAGTTAAAATAATTGGTTTGGTTTTTAACCTTTCAACAAAACTCAGTCCTCCCCATCACTATCTGCAGATGGAGTGCAGAACTTTGTTTCCAGATTGTAAAAGGAGAATGTAGTCGATTTGTTCAACCAAGGGATCTTGTCCCAGTCTCTTTCCATTTTGACTAAACCCAAGACAAACCAAATAGGAAAACAGAGTCTCCTACATTTGGGAAGGGCATGAATGATCCAATCCTGATTTCACCATATAAGGGAACTGCACCTTGGTGATATTCCAGGTTTGTGTACAGACAATTTTAAGCACATGTTAAATTATTTTGCTTTTGATGCCATTGCTTTGTATGATGCCAGAGGTGTTTTTGAAGGAGACATGGTCCCCAGTGTGAGTGGCTACAGCTTTGACAGCATCACTACCATATACAAACTTTTAGAGCTCTTGAAATAATGTTATAATCTGACAGGGATGTACACGAACAGGTTGGACATTCCCGCAGCTGCAAATCCAAAAGGTTTTAAAATTTGAGACTCTCTGACATGGCGTCACAAGGGAAAATTCCACATCACAAACTTTGTTTTATACACAAAACTAAGATTACCTTCGGGATATGTATACAAGGTACAATGGAGCATAAATGAATTTCATGGTTAGCCACTAGTCCAATCCCCAAGATATTAAATACAATGAATTGTACAAACTAAAGGATAACAAACTGATTATGTAAGTCATTAAGTGTGGGATGCTGAGAGATATTTGTGCTTCCGTTAATTTATTTGCTAATTGCTGCTATGGTGGAAGGAGGGGCGGGGATTTTAGAGATATAGGTTATGGAAGAGAAGGCTTTATGAATAGGAGTCCAGAGAGCTAGATTGCTGCATTTCCCTATTATGAAAAGACACAACAGACAATAATCTGTAGCCTGGAAGGGGGCGCTCCCCAGACAACAGCGTCATAGCACCCAGATCTTCAGTACCAAGCTTCCAGAACTGCGAGAAACCAATCTCTGTTGTTTATAAGCCACTCAGTCTATGATACTTTACCATAGCAACCAAGACTAGGAAAGATGGTCTGTGAAAGGCAATAAATACATGGAATAGTTGGATCAATCTCCCTCTCAGTACTCAAAGTATCCTGAGGTTCTGTGT
Source organism: Uromys caudimaculatus (assembly GCA_028551405.1). Classification (NCBI taxonomy): domain Eukaryota; kingdom Metazoa; phylum Chordata; class Mammalia; order Rodentia; family Muridae; genus Uromys; species Uromys caudimaculatus. The sequence continues at coordinate 84,360,406 of CM052712.1, forward strand.
CCTGTCATCACTACATCTTGTTATGACAACCGGTTTATGTCCTTGCTTAACTTAGCAATGAACAGACCCTCTACTCGGGTTTGTATTCCCACAGTGGTGCCTGGAAACCAACGTGATCAATAAACATGGGCTACACACTGAATGAAGGCAGGTAGTCGTTTTATGAGTTGTGTCCATGGATTTGAAGAGGAACATTTAAAAGAGACAGAGGTTGCTGAGGGGACCAGTAGGGCGTTTCCAATATGGTGAATCCCTGGTTAGAAGCATAGTCTACTGAGGGGTGAATGACTGGGTCAGCATGACCAGAATGCAAATTCACAGAGAAATTACAAAAAGGAAGATGAGGTAAGGAGTTAAGGGGAACTAACATATTGTACTCATCACATCTCAACTGTTATATTCTCACTTAAAAAAGCAAAAACGTCATATAATATGTTGTAAAGTAATAATCAGTATGATCTTAGACAAACCTGTCTGTTCCTTTAAAATTTGCAAGGAATGTATGACCTTTTTTTTACAAAGAATCCATAAGGAGTGGGTCTGTCCTGGTGATGGACACACACCTAGGGGAGGAAAAGAAGGGAGGGGGGGGGAGATAAAATATGGAGACCACAAGCATTCATGGAAAAGGAAATTAGAGTAAGTTATTGGGAACAGAATTAGGAACTATATAAAATGGGTACATAATTAGATTACAATTTAAATCTGTGTATATAATTTTAGGTTCTAAGGAAATGAACCTAGTAAATATACAGAGATTTTATTGACAATTAAAAAAAATGAATTATATTTTGGCCTTGAGGAGAATGTATGAGAGTTTTGAAAAGGTAACACACACACACACACACACACACACACACACACAGAGCTCTAATTTAATGCATGTAGACTCTCTCACACACAGGTCAGACTAAGGACTAAGGACACAGTAATATTCATGGACGTTAATGTGCGTGTGAATGAAGTGTGTGCTGCTGTGTAATAATCACTGCTGTTGGAGAAGCCCTTGATGGTTATGCTTCTCCTCCTCCAGTTCAGCTACCCCACAGCAGCAAGCTACTCTACTCACCTGGTGAGTGGCCAGGTGAGTTAGAAACCCATCTTATCATCAAATTTCTTATATTCCTCTGGCATGTTGAGGGTGCGGTTGATGAATATTTTTTTCATCAATATAAACTAGACTTACGGTAATGCAAATATGTGCCTAGTCTGTTTTTTTTTCCTCAAAATAACAAACTTTTATTAACAGATAAATATAATTTGTTCTTTACAAAAGCTACAAGGAAAAGTGTGAATAATTGAGAAAACATACTCCACCAGATTTGTGTGCAGACCAGCACCTGACATCCAGTGGGCTCTGAGGAGCTGAGGTCAGCCTGTCCCTCTGTCTGTCTGCACTTCTCTTTTATTGCCAGCATACACACTCAGGCTTAGACAGACCTTCACATGGTTGATCGCATTCTTAAAACCCACTTATCAGCTCAGGGAGGGGCAGGAGCCTCAAGTCAGAGTGTGGACAGCTCTGTAGTGATTGGGTCTAAGCATCATTAAGGTTGGCAAAGGAAACACGTGATTGGAATGGAAACAACATTATTTATTTTTATTCTAGTAGCAATTTTCTCATGATAAGAACATTCTGAGGTCTCCAGATTGGAAAAGAATCAATTTTTGTGCTAGATTAAAGCTCGACTTTTTCAAATAACCAAGTTATAGCATTGTAAATTTGAGAATAGACTCTAGGTAGCTGTAATTTTCAAAGGTTTAAAAAAGAAAATTGGAAAAGTTCTTATATACACCCAAGGGTCAAAACCACCACCACTGCAACAGCAAAGATCAATCTAAGTACAGGGTGGAGAAAAGGAAGGGTTTCAAGCGCTGAGCCTTATGCCACTCTACACTACTGTGGACATGTCTTGTGGGGCAGTGCAGCAGGCGAGGGCTACAGCTGGGTATGATTGATTGTTGGTGGCTTCCCCCCAACAGCCTGCTTCCCACCTCCTGACTCAGGGCACCAGCCAGTGCAGACGGTCTTTCCAGCTCAGTTCCAGTTTGGTTTCTCAGCAACATAATATTTTCATAAAGATAGACTGCCCTTTACCTCTAATTTGGTTCAGTTCATACAGAAATGGCAGGTGCCTCAGCTTTCTATGTATCTGCAAGTCTTTGAGTGAATTAGCTGGTTACACATCTTCACGCTAAGGTGATCAATGACTCCGTTTTATTTTGTAAGGGCATTACAGATTCAAAGGTTGGATTATGTGCTAGCATTCAGTGTGATGTAGTTTTATTCTTTCCTTCTTAGCTGGTGAAATCTATTGAAGTTTGCCCCCTGCGACAATCGCCAGATAATGAATTTTCTTCTTCATCAAATCTGAATCTCCTGTTCTTCAATCTTAAGATCACGAGTCTCAAAAACACACTCGTCAAAAGAAAAGGGACATCTCAAAATAACTAAATCTCTTTATCCCACATTATATACACAACAGTTTTGAGGTAACAATAATACCATGATCACTAGTATAATTAAGAACAGTCTAAATTACTTTTGTGTAAATATTCTTCATTTCTATCTTGTAGACTTTAAAGCAGGAAAAGTTTACTTCAGCCAATTTATCTTACTTACTGAATTTTATTCCTCTAGGGGTATATCCTGTACAACCCCCTGTCTTTACATTTTCAGAGAGCTCTAAGCCAATAATAATAATAATAATAATAATAATAATAATAATAATGGGCCTTGAATCTGTAATCTATTCTCCTGGCCAGTCAGAGTTTGTCAATTGCCTCTTTTTACCCTGCATCAATTATCCTGTTTTAACTTGCTTCAGGGCAGATAGCCCAAGCAGATTCCTGGAGTCATGGCCTCCTCTAGCTCTGGGCTTATCTGTGCTTAATGATCTCCAGGGCATGAGAAAGACTTTCAAATAGTGGCCAGATAAAGTTAATTTTAGGATTTCCTAAAAAGACTTAGATATAATTTTCTCAGGAAAAAACATAAAATGAATCATAATACAAGGAGTCCCCAAGGTTGCAACACACAGAGACCAAAACCCAAAAGTTAGAGAGAGAAGGACAGTGACTACAACAATCGGCCAGCTCTGCTGGAACTGTGTCCTGCAGCTGTGCTGGCTTCATGACTCTTGCTCTTTCCAGTGGATATGGTTGTGCCAGAGGGTAAAAGCCAAATAATACTGGTCTATGTTAAGGCCATAACAGTAAAATAATCACCAATGACATTCTCCTCTACTCATGTATCAAGGCCTTGCTTGGCCATCACCAGAGAAACTTCCTCCTGTAGCAGATGGGAACTAATACAGAGACACACAGCCAGACAATATGTAGAGTGAGAGACCTTGTAACACTCAGTCCTAAATGGGATGTCCCCATCATATCTCTCCCCTCAGAGCTCAGGAAACCCTGAGGAGGAGGAGACAGAAAGAGTGTGAGAGCCACAGGGGATAGGGATACCAGGAAAGCAGGGCCCTCTACTTCAACAAGATCAAAACTCATATGAACTTACAGAGGCTGAGGCAGTGATCTGCACTGATCTGCACTAGATGGGGCCTTAAAGATGAAAGGAGAAATGGACACAAGCCCCACCCTAACACAGAGGCATCTACAGTTGATAATCTCTGCCAATGAGAGATTAGTTTTTTCCAAGGGAGTCTCACTGGAGAAACAAACCACCCTTAAGGGTAGAATATATGATCAGCAGATAGCCAACAGCAAATAAACTCGAGGGCATCTTTGGAGGTTCCTTGTCTCATAATGTCTTGTTAGGACTTTGGTTGGTTTAATATATATATATATATGTATACATATATATATATATATCATATGCAATATATAACATATATAGCACATATATGTATATATAATATATACAAATTTTACATATAAAATATATACACATATATTACATTATATTTATATATATACATATACATACACACACACACACATATATATGTGTGTGTGTGTGTGTGTGTGTGTGTGTGTGTGTGTGTGTATGTGTAGATGCTTAATTTTGACTGTCAGTTGGATGGGTTTTAGAACAGCCATGCAAACAAATCTCTGGGAGTGTCAGATTCTACAGAGGAAGTTAGTCTAGGTGAAAGGTCCACTTTAAATGTGGTTGGCACCACCCCATAGACTGGGGGCAGGGACTCAATGAAAAAGAAAGGAGTTCGCTGCTGGAAAAGTTTGGGGAGACTTGGGGGCAGATCCACCTTACTCTGCAGAGTTTCTTCCTTTGGACACAGAGAAGCTTGAAGGTGGGTTTTCATTACATGGAGTTCAAACAGGCTCAGATTATCTGGTCAGTTCTTTCCTGATCCTGCTACTGAATGGCACCCCAAGAACAAAATAAGTCCTTCAATCCTCCTTCCTTAAGTTGCTTTGTGCATTTTACAAATTTATTAGTTATTATCATATGTGGTTACATGGTGTGTGTGTGTGTGTGTGTGTGTGTGTGTGTGTGTGTGTGTGTGTGTGTGCACCCAGCACTCATGGACAGGTCAGAGGACAACTTTGTGAAGTCACTTTCCTCTTTCTACCTTTGTGTGGGTTCCAGGGCTGGGACCCAAGTTAACAGGCTGTGTGTCTGGGTCCTGAAGTGCAAACTTGTGGTTTCTTTGGAAACTCAGTTGTGTCGGCAGACCCATGAAGAAATGTTACACTAAAGCAGTCACAGGTGAGAGATGTTTCTCTAAAGCAGTCATGTGAAAGGAAGGGTGAGGAAGGATTCTTCATTAAATGACACGCATGTATTGGTTCACCTTACATCGTGTTACTGAGCTTCATTTGTCATGACTCTATAGAGAGAAATGCACCAAAAAACTTCTGGTGGTGTTCTGGCAGCTTCTTGCCAGGAACTTAGGCCAATTGGCAGAGTGATGTCAGCTGATACAGACTCACCTGGAGTTTTGCTAAGACAGACTCATGTGGTGAGGCAAGACCCATGCAATGACACATGATGTTTGGAGGGAGTATAAATAGGACCCAATGGACAGTGGGTAGTGGGCTCTCATAGCTAGCTTTGCAGCTCTTTGTTGGTCTTGTGACTTCGCCGATAGAGGTACAGCCAAGAACTTCACTTGGCATCCTTGCTGGCCCTGGTCACTCCTGCTGATGCATGCTGATTTGGAGGAGACCTGGCTGTCTCTGGTAGGTCTTGCCACTGCTGCTGATTTGTGTCTATTATCCTAACACTACTGAGCCGGACTGCTGGTATATCTGTGAAATGTTTGCAAATGGGTTGAGATGCTGCTGCTCATTCCTGAGAACTGAACTGCAGACTTCCTGACAATGTAGATGGGATTTGCTCCAAAGAATAAATTTCTAAACAGGTCCACTTCTCTGGTATCCTAATAACCTTTCTTGTCCACTACCTCTGGTGGGTGGTAGGCTAGAAGAGAGGTTAAAACATTTAAAAACCATTATTAAAAGTAAGTCTTTGAAAAATCTAATCCTACTAAAAAATGTACCCACTGAGCCATCTCTCCTACCTCCTTAAGATATTTTTGGGCAGATATTTTGTCACAGCAGCGAGATGAGTTACTATAATAGTGCCAAACATGATCTCTGCCTTCCATACACGTGTGCACACACATGTACTCACACCCCTTCACATCCTCACCAGTACACACGTTACCAGGTACATGCACACTCACCAAGCATGTGTCTTCGTGGTAGTTTTTTTAGACCAATATTTATGCTCTTTAAATATTGGTTTTTAAATCTTTTTCAGCTCAAGAATATTTTAATTAATTTCCTTAATTATGGAGCTTTTGCTTTTGGTAATATATCTACTGTCACTTATGAAAACACTCAGGCTCCTATTGTCTAATCTGAATCCTTTGTGACCATTTTCAATACATGTCATTATCTCTTTGTGTGTGTGTGTGTGTGTGTGTGTGTGTGTGTGTGTATATGTTGTGTATATGCACACATGTGTGTGTGCATGTGTGTATGTGTGTGCATGTGTGTGCATGTATGTATACACATGTATGTGCACAAGTGTAGTCATTTGTATATGGTTGTGTGGAGGTCAGAGGTTGACTTGGGGTACTTTCCTCTATCAATCTCCATTTCTTTCTTTCTTTCTTTCTTTCTTTCTTTCTTTCTTTCTTTCTTTCTTTCTTTCTTTCTTTCTTTCTTCCTTCCTTCCTTCCTTCCTTTCTTTCTTCCTTTCTTTCTTTCTGTGGGATATGGTCTCCAGGATCTTGCTTTTTCAGCTAGATTGGCTGGCTAGCAAGCACCTAGGACCCGCCTCTTTCTGCTCCCTCCTCAGTGCTAGAATTACAAGTGAACACTACCATGCTTGGCTTTTACTTGGATTCTAAATATCCAAACAAAAGAGCCAAACTCCTGCCCTGGTCCTGACACTGCAAGCACGTTACCCTCTAAGCCATTTCTCCACTGTGGCCACCTTAAATTTTGAAAGAGTTTCTTCAGTAAACCCAGAATTCATGGTTTCAGCTAAACTGACTGGTGAGACCCAGGACCCTCCTGTCTTTGCCGTCTAATGCTGAGGTTACAGGTGTGTACCACATCTGCCTGTATATGGGTGTTGAGAATCCAAATGTAGGCCTGATGTTTGCACATGAAGCACTTTATACACTTAGCCATTTACTTGTCCCTGTCCCACTGACTTTTAAACCCTTTCCTACTCTTTGTTTCTTTTATGTGTAAAGCATTTTATTATTTTTTCTATTTCTTTTTTTTTTTCTGCAATCACATGAGGTTTAATCGGGGGACCAGTGCACTGGGGTGGAGCTCATAACCCACGCAGGGGCAGAGGAGTCCGACCCCGAGCAGCTGAAGTCAGGGGTATTTAAAGGAAAAAACCACAAAGCAAGGGAAAAAACACAAAGCAAGGGGTGGGGAACGGAAAGAATTTGCGTTATGGGGAAGTCACAAACATTTTTATAGTTAGCTAGTTCCTGAAACATTGTGCCTCTGACCCTGGGGCCAGGCCAAGGTCACCGGTTTCTTAGGGGAAAGAATGCAGTTGGGTGGGGTTTTTTCTTTTTCTTGCCCGGGCATGTAGTTTCTAGTCTCAGCTCTAAGTTTGCTAGGGGCTTAACCTTCCTCATAAGGGGGTCAGGTCTTTCATTCCCCACTTCTTCTAGTGGTTAGTTCTAATCTTAGAACTATATTTCATAGACTTGATCGTCTTTGTCCCCCAGTGCTTGGTACTGTTGTCTTAACATAAGAACCTGGACAGCGCTTACTCGTTCCCTGACAAAAGCTATTAATCTATTAACTAAACAGGGTCCAATAATGAGCAAAAGGAATAAAATCAGCAGGGGCCCTGCTAAGGCAGAAAGCAGAGTCGTCATCCAAGGTGACTTGCTGAACCATCCTTCGAACCACCCCTGTCCAGTCTCCCGTTCTTTCTTGCGTCTTTCTAGTGAAAGATCTGACCCCTTATGAGGAAGGTTAGGCCCTTAGCAAACTTAGAGCCGAGACATGCCCGGGCAAAGACCCCTAGCAAACTTAGAGCCGAGACATGCCCGGGCAAAAATCCCACCCAGCTACATTCCTACAGGTGACTTTGACCTGACCTCAGGGCCAGAGCACAATGTTTCAGGATGCTACTGACTTGTGA
>CM052712.1:84368517-84400915 GCA_028551405.1 Uromys caudimaculatus
GAAGCGGTGAGGAGTCTCTGGCACCCCTGGAGCACTTAAGGCAGACAGTTTGGGTCAAATCTCATGCTGTGGGATACCTCTTGGGAGAGCTCAGTGTACACCAAGGGAGTTGGGGTACCACACAGGATCTCAAAAGGGGTCAGGTTAAAATGGTAGGGGGTGTTCCGAACTCGGAACAGGGCCAAGGGGAGGGGCACCATCCAGTCCAAGCCAGCCTCCAAGGTCAATTTAGTTAAGGTCTCTCTACCTGCCCTGAGCTTTGGGGACGGTACTCACAATGAAGTTTCCAACCTGTCCCCAGTACTTTTGCCACACCCTGGCTTACCTGACAAAAGCAGAACCATTATCTTATCCACTTGCCTTGGGCACTCTAAACCTTCTTCTTGGAAACCATGGCAGCTGCTTCCTGCTTGGTGGGGAATGTTCCAGCCCATCTAGAGAAAGTAGCTATGAACACCTGAAGGTATTTGTAAGTAACCACATTTTCTTGGCTTAACTTCTGTAAAATCGACCTCTCAAAATACTCTAGGCTGTTCCCCCTAGGTCTTTTGCCCTGTTTATTCTTGGCTGCATAAGCACTCACTTGCTGGCATATCTTACACTGTCCTACTATCTTTCTGGTCCAGAACCTGAGTCTTATATACTCTAGGTCCCTTAACTGCTTGGACATGGACAAGCTTTTTATCCCATAAATGAGTCCATCTGTGCATTTGGCCTAGTAAGTCTTTTGCTTGCTTTTCTTCCTGATGTCCTGGGCGTGAATAATACTCACGGTTACTGACTTCATTGGGACATCTAGGAGATCCAGGATTTGTTTGTTTCCTCTAGTGTGAGCAGTCCTCTCTCTTAGCATATAGCTCTGTGGTCGTGGGATGTGGCAAAGGCATACCTGTTATCCATATAGATGTCGATTTTCTTGCAGGCTCCAAGTTCTAAGTCCTTGGTGGGGGCAGTTAGCTCCACTTCCTGTGTTGACATGTCAGGGGGTAGAGGTTCTGCCCAGATACGATTGTGCTGTCCACCACAGCAGCACGTGACCTTCATAGAGAAAACTGCTCCCATCTGTAAACCAGGTAGCCTCGGCTTTTGGTAGGGGTCAGAGAGGTCTCTCCTTTTGGGCCAGCTTGTTGTGGCCCATCGGGCAGGAAATTTATCTGGGCCCCTATTTTGGAGAGTATGTCTCACCCCAACAGAGGGTAGGGACAGTCTGGGGTAACCTTAAATGAATGGGATACCCAGCCCATCCCTAGGTCAACTGTTCTTCGGGTAGTCCATGAATATATTTTGGTGCCAACGGCTTCTTGGACCAAAGATCTTTTCTTGAAATGGGGCCATCAGCTTGGAGGATGAGTGTTGAGCCCCTGTGTCCACCAAGAATTGATTGGGTTTCTCCTCCACTCTCAGAGTTACCCTGGGTTCAGAAGGTCTCCCCTAATCACTCTCTTCACTCAGGGCTAACACCTTTTGCTGCTTGGGGCGCTTTTCTCAAGGCTTGGGATTCCTTGCTCCCGACTTCTGTTAGGACACTCTTAGGCCCAATGGCCTCAATCTGTTCTGAGACTGAAGGCAGGTATATATATTTTCCAATCTGCTTTTATACCATTTAAATTACATGCAAGCAATAAGGTCAGTTCTAGGTTGCAATACAATAAATGCAAATAGCCAAGGAATGAGCAAGGCAATAAGCAAAAGTCCGTGATCATTCCGGTGATCACTGTTTCTGAGGGTGTGTCAGGATGACTGAAGTATCTGAGCCTACTTCCTTGTCCAAGCCCAAAATCAGATTCTCACCTGAAGCCTACTTCCTCTGTTACACCCTAAGATTAAAATTCTTACCTGAACTTACTTCCCTGTTCTAGCCTAAGATTAGATTCCTGCCTGAAGCCTGTTTCAGGACTTCTCATACATTCCTTTCCTGTTGCTTTTCTTCCTCTTTTTTCCTTTCTCTGCTCCTTCTCTTCTCCTGTCTCCCTGCCATCACAGACCTTCTCAGCAACTTGCACTAACTCTCTTGACAGCCCACTCTGTCTTTCTTTCTCTGAAGCTTTTCTGTTATCTCAAGCTATTCCCCTGAGACCTGCCAATGGAGTCTGGTGATGGACCTTCAGGTTAGATGCCCCTTACCTTCTGCCACAGTCAGGAAAACCTGGATGTAGATGACGGCCCAGTCAATCGATGGTGTCTAAGGGGGCATTCCTTCTAACTTCACCTTAGGTGGGCTGATGAGTAAATAATACAGTTTTAGAGAGATTAATTGACCCCTTGGAACCTCCCCCTCTTCCTTCTGGTAAAGAGGGGTGGGGCCATAGGGACCAGGGTAAGGGGATATAGAAGAGGAGAGTCTTGGAGTAACAGTCCACTGTTGAAGGTCCTTGGAGGATCGATTTCTTCTCAGATCTGGATCTCTCCTCCCAGGCTTCTTTTTTTCCTGATGGCCAGCACCTGTGAGACAGGTCTTGGGGAAACAAAGGCCTTTATCTATGGGGAGGGGACCTCTACTTGTCCGTCCGTCACCACTCTAAAACTCCAAGTCATAGGCCTTATCTTTCGCCTGCCCTCACCTACTTTTGACAGCTCCTTTTTGCTCAATTAAAAGGCTCTTTTCTCTCAGATATAAATTGAGCACAACTATTAACATTCTGTAATTTATAATCAGTTTGTAAAGGCAGTCTCCTTTTATGAGTCAACTTTAGTAATAACCAATAATAAGTATTTTTTTGTGCCGTGTGAAGGATGGCACAAAGAATGTTTACCTTTTTGATTCTCTTGAATCTAGTTCTTTAGGGGGCCTCCCTCTATCAAATCTGATTCATATAACTCTGGGAGATATGTAGAATCTAATCACCTTTTTTTTAAAACCACAAAGACAAAGCTTTTCTCTCAAATCAGCATGTCCTTTAACCATTAACTCGGAAAACTTTTAGCTTGACCTCTCTCCCAGAAGAATAATAAAAGAATCACAAAACTTAGGATCATACCCATTTTGATAATTAAAACAATTTAAAACAAATGAAGTAAACTACACATATACTGCATGGACCTATTTCTAGGCTTTTTCTAATTTGTAATGCTAGCATATTAACCCAAAATTCCCATGAAGCCCACGTTCAAATCATGAGATATCTTGCAGGACTTTATTATGCCAATCTTTAAAATTCTGTCTTATGATTACTTGCTTGTAGGAAGCAGGCAGCTTTTACTGTCTAGCATTTTGCCTCTAGGCAATCATCTTGTCTTTGTTCACAGCAGGGGACCACAGAGTCATGCTTGAGCCCCCATGACTCCTCCTCCTGCTGAACAACTGGTACCCACCTTTTTTTTTTTTTTTTCTAACTTTTTCCATGTTTAACTGGATGAATCTGTCCGATGTCCAAAACAAACAAACAAACAAACAAACAAACAAACAAACAACCCGTCAGTTGTCAGTCAGTTTCAGTCTTAAGAGCACAGAACACAAAACAGAACAGAAGACAACAGTTCACCCCAGCTCGCCCCTGTCACAGGCGGCCAGCGCATGCAACCAACAACCAATACATAGCTCGTCCCTGCCATGGACGCAGAACAGATTTGTCCCTTCTATGGACGTAGAACACTTTCCCAGCCAGCTGCAGCTGCGCTGGGTTACAGACAACTCAGATCCTAACACCCCTGCCACAGGCGGTGGGTGTAACCAAAGAGCTTGTCCCTTCCACAGACTCAGAAACCAGGTGGCCCTGCCGCATCGGCAGAATCCAGATACTCAGGCAAACTGAGGGTCCAAGGTGTCCCTTGGTCCCTCCGTGGCCACGGCGTTCAGGTATGTCTACCTGCCCTGAACACCACTAGACAGTGGCACCGAAGTGCCCAGACAGATGGCACCGAAGTGCCCAGAGGCTTGCAAGCAAAACCATAAGTAGGCGCCACAAAAGAGGAGGAGGACAGAAAACAGACAAAGAGGGAGACAAACAATACCTGCTCGAGTGTAAAGTCAAACTTAGGGAGGGGAGTAGATATCGTCTATCCCATCGTCAAAGTCACAAACAAGACAAAACAGATACTGAAAATACACAGACAAAGACTGACAAGGGCCCGTTTCCACTGAGACAAACAAAACCAATACAGAAAACCAGATGGCCGGGAGGACCGTGTCCTCTCCGGCACCCCGACAGGAATCTCCCAGGCATCCCTGGGGTCCCTCCAGACCTCCTGGGACGTCTCCCAGGGCAACAGTCGGTGATCCCCCTAGCCCGTCGACTGATCACGCCCCCAGCCTCTACCCGAGACTGGGAGATCATCGGCTCCTCACGGGGCCGAGAGCGACTGCAAACCAGACTGCATGCGCATACCGAAAATACAGATTCAGACTTTAGCCGGCACAGACGAACAAGAACACAAACAGAATCTCACCTCCAAGTAGGTTTTCGGAGACGAGGGTGGTTGCAAATCCCGGGACGAGACCCCAAATGAAAGACCTCCGAGCTGGGGAGACCCTCGCTCAAGTCTCGGGATGGTGCGACCCCCCAAGAACTCACAAAAGACCGTCCTTGCTGCAATCACATGAGGTTTAATCGGAGGACCAGTGCACTGGGGTGGAGCTCATAACCCACGCAGGGGCAGAGGAGTCCGACCATTTTTTCTATTTCTTTAAGGGATGTTTATAATTTTTCCCATCTTGCTTTCATTCCAGATGTCTTTATTTCCAAAATAAATTTTCTTCTTATTTTAGATCTTTTCTTGATTCTTGTCACTTCATTTCTAGGTAATTCAAATTTTAACTTGCTTTCATAGTTAATTGTGTGTTGAGGTTTGGTCTGTTGCTATGTATTGTAATGCTAAATACTGGCCCTGGTTGCTCCTAAGGATGAGGTGATTCTCATATAAATCCAAGTGATTCTATGTCCCCCAAGTTATCCCTGATTGTTGAATAAAGGTGCCTACAGTCTCTAGCTGGGCAGAAGAGAGAGATAGGAAGAGATTTGGTTCCTGGGCTTGGGGTCCGAGGCATAGATCAAAAGGAGAGAAGAGAAGAAGGTGGAGAGAGGAGAAGACACCATGGGGTAGGTGAATCATAAAATCATGGCCACGAGGGCTGGCCAATTGGAGCTAGGAGCAGTCCAGATGAAACATGGCTGGTCATGTCTCGAGGTTATTGGTAGGGAAGTCAACATAAGACTGTAGAGGATAGATATCTGCCCAGCGCTAGTGCTTTGAAGGGTTATTATAAATATACAGGTTTTGTGTCTTTTATTTGGGAACTAAATGATCAAAGGCAGAGTAAAAACCTCCAATTGAAATTAAATATTTATTACAACAGTTGTATTAGTTTGTTACTTTTAAAATAGAAACTTATAGTATTTTCCTCTTTAAACAGGTCATTTTAGCATACTTTCATTGTCTATCAGTTATGTATTGCATCTATGGGTTTTATCCTTCACCATATATTTCTATTTTTCATGCGTTGACAGTTTTGTGTAAGTACATAATGAATTTTAGTCATTTTCTTCCTATTGTTTGTGGCTTTCTTGTGCTCGCAGCCATCAGATGGTGCAGTGTTGCACACTGCTCCCTGACGTAGAGGAGGCAGACCTCCAGGCAGTTTGTCCTCACTCAGTTTGTATCTCGTGAGAGTAGCTTGCCATATTACAGCATCTCAAAACCTGCCTCCTCATTTCCTGTTCTCTGCATTCTGTTCTGACCTTCAGAGTCTGAGGTAGGGCCAGAGTTCTCTTCTGAATCTGGGGTAGCTCTCTGACTGATATGACCAATGGAATGTGGAGAAAAAGATATTCTGGGTAGCTCTCAGGGCCCTGCCATCATGTGGTGAGAATACCAAGCTATTCCACCAGGTCACAGCCAGAACGCAGTGACAGTTTCAGCTGAGCTCCCAGGCAGTGATCCTGGCTGAGCTCAAACCTCCAGATGACCTCAGGCTACTTTGTAAGAGGTGGTGAACAAGAAGTTGTTTTAAAGTTACAAAGTACAAACTACAAAGTATCAGATGATGTTTTGACGAACCAATAGATGATAAAACACCCGATTTTGTTTGATTTTGTCTCATTTTTACTTTTCTATCAAGTGGTTCTGGGCTTGGGTGTGGGAATTTGGAGAGTCTAAAACAATGTCCTCCTCCCAACCCTTCCCAGAATCCACTCTCACATGAGATTATAAGGTTCGTCTAGGATAGACCTCAGGCAGGGCCATGGAGCCACCAGACAGTGTAATTCAGAACCAGAACAGAACACATGTCATTTGGAGCTTCTCCCCATGAACGTTGGCCTTCTAACCAACTCTGTATGAAAATAGACTCCTCCTCTTCATATCCTGCCCCGCCGCCCAAGTTTAAACTCACACCATATAAATCTAATAATTTACATATTTGAGAATGTTTTCCAGGCTGTTATATCTAAAAAAGTAAGTGAGTCATGCAAGCATTTCAGTCAAGGTAACTGTACACCTCAATCCATCCATTCATACAAAAATACATTTACTGAGGACTTACTATGACCCAGAATTGTCCCTGGCATTAGGGGCATTGTGGTACTGTGTGTACTTCACTTAACAAAACAAAACATCCTTACCCTTGGGGAAATTAAAGCCTGGTGCTGTATATTATATCATTTAAGCGTTTATTTAGCGGTATGCGATTGTTACTTGAGTATGCTCCTGAGCAGGTGCCAAACCCACTTCCAGAACTCTCAGCCAACTTTAGTACACTCCTCAGAAAGATTCTAGCAAACAGCATTTTCACTTCACTTCAGTTCTGGTGATGGAGTAGACGCTCTTGGTAATACTTCTCTGGATGCGGTCCACCTAGTTAGCATTCCTCTAATCCAGTTCCCATTTCAAAAATTACTAAAATGTGCTAAGTAGTTTCAGGGGATAGCAGAGCATTATTTTTTGTTGTTGTTAAAAATAAAAGTCACTGAAGGGAGGCACTTTAACGTTTCCTGTTCACATGGAATCATGCGAATGCCCCTTCCTTAGATCAGTGAGAATTTGGAGTCTGTGTATAGATGGGGTAAGCAGTGTTTAGTAGAGACTGTTAAAAGTTAAAAGAGGAAAAGAAGAAACACAGGCCATATTCTCAACACTAACAACTTAGGAAAATCTAGAGTTTTAGTAGCTTCCCTCATGTACTACCTGGAAATAAGCACCAACAGGAAGGTCTCTACCCCTCTCTGACTCGCCTTTCCCACCCCTGGGTCTTCTGGGATCTGTTAGTGGGCGGGAAACATGGTCCATTGTTTATAATGCTCACAAGCCTGCATGGATGCGAAAGACATATATTTAGAAAGCAAAATAAAGCTTTAGGCAGATCTTCAATTTAATGGAAACTAGTCTAGTCATTTGAGAACCACAAGAGCTTTTTAGAGAAGGCCCACTTCTGCCAGCTGGAGGAAGTGTGGGTGTATGGGGTCCCGGTGACACCTGTGATGTCAGTCACCCCCAGCCTGAGGCTCATTGGCTCTGAGGAGCTGCAGCAGAGTTTAAATTCTGCACTGTCAGACAAGCCTTCTGAGCAGCAGCTGGAGAGTGGCTTCTCTGAGATCCCTCTGCAAGAACTTCACCGAGCTTTTGACCTTGTGGGAAAAGACCTTGGGAGCCAGAGAGGGTAAGGCCTTCCCAGCATTTAATTCTTAAAATGACTTTTGCGTTGGTGTTTAAAAATATGAAATATGAACATGTTCCAAGGCACTGATTTCCAGAGGAAGAAGAGGAGAGCTAAGCTTGAGTAAAACCGATTCTTGTTTTTGTTCTTGGGGTCACTCTCACAGTAGCAAATGACACTGGTATTAAAATGACATGTTAGGTCAAAAGAGCCAGGTGTTTGCCTGGTGATGCTGTAATTAGATCTCTGTCTAATTACTTTGCAAGAGAACATTTACTAAGCAGGAGGCCAATGAGAAAGTCCCCTTGGACTTTAGCTTTCATTAATAAAACACAACTTTTATCTGTAGGTTTCTTAGAGGTGGAGATGCAAAAGAATCTAGATCAGTGCAGCAGGGGTTTCAAAACCCAGTCAGGTAACTGAACGCCACTCAGCCTGGTTCATTCAGAGAACATGGTGGCCGTTATGAATTGTGTATGCAACTGAAAGGCTATCATGACAGTGTATATTTGGGTAGCTGTCTAGTCATGTTAGTATAATGCTTTGCATGCAGATAGGCTCCAATAGATGCTGAGTAGTATTGCTTGTTAGGTAGCAAACACACACACACACACACACACACACACACACACACACAGATGCACACCACACACACATATACATTAGGTAGGAGACACACACACACACACACACACACATATTAGGTAGGAGACACACATACACACACTCTGATCAGGTATGATTTTACTCTACATTACTTCATGACAGAGAGTAATCAGACCATGTGTCCTATGACGTTCAGAAGACGCTGCACAGAGAAAGTGAGTTGTCCTCTTTAAGAGCAAAGACTCCTGATTTCCTCAGGTTTCTGTATGACTGACACTCTTGTAGCCTGCACCTTTTAAAACCTTGTTGATTAAACACATGTGAACTAAGCATCTTCTAAGGATCCTTTAGACTGTTTACTGTTCACCAAATGGTGATGTGGACCCGGGTGTCTCAGATGTTTAGAGGTTTCTACAACCTGTATTTGGGGCACTTAGTGATTATCCCGCTTGGAGGAAGGTGTATAATATTGGGTTGATAGCAATTGTCCTAGAGATACTCACAATTACTGGAAAGATTGGAAAACTTTAATTGTTCATTTCATTCTCTGAATTTTAATAGAGTTTATATTCTGACCAAATTGCACTTTATTTTCAAAGAGTAACCATGAAGAAGTTAAAGCAGTTACTGATTAGCTGATTGAAGTAATAACACTACCATTTATTATTTTTATAGGGGAAGTATTGAATCTCAGCACCCAGAACAGTCCCTAGCATATTGGATGTTCTAAACAAATATTTATTAGTGACTATTAAATAAATATTTTGTTCACTAGTATTCTCAAGGTTAACAATAAGAAGAAAATAAATCTAAGTTATTTTCCAAGAGTTTGAAAAAAAAGAGCCTATGAGTTTTCACTCTTTGTTTTTCTCCCTTTGGGTCATTCCTTCACTTCAGATTATATCAAAGAAAATATATTCCTTATGGGTGAACTCTCACTTTGAGGGGGTGCTAAAACAAGTTTCTTACTTAACATAGAGCTTTGAACATACTTGTAAACACAGCCCTTTCCAGATCCTGTCTATTTATATCTTTTCAATTCCAGGTTAACAACACAGAAGGGCTAGATGTCTCTAGGTCAGTAGCTTCTGAACACACATGATTCAAGTCGTGGCTGTTGAGTCCTGATACTTGGATGCTCTTATAAAACAACCACATATCAAAGGTAGAAATTCTGGCTGGGCAGTGGTGGCGCGCGCCTTTTATCCCAGCACTCGAGAGGCAGAGGCAGGCGGATTTCTGAGTTCGAGGCCAGCCTGGTCCACAGAGTGAGTTCCAGGACAGCCAGGGCTACACAGAGAAACCCTGTCTCGAAAAAAGAAAGAAAGAAAGAAATAAATTCTGTAACCAGTTCTTGAAGAAGAGCTCGTGGCACTGGCTTCATGATATGTGGGCCTGGAGCTATCTTGTTAGCCTGATATTCAGAATCCTGAGCTGATATCGGCTTCTAATCTTTTTGGAGAGTAGCTACAAAAGTTTAGTGTTTTCACTTGGAAATATTCTTCACAAAAATATCAACAGCACAACAAAAGTACTAATTGAAAACCCAACACAGGCTTTAGGGTGTGCCTTTCTTTGGTGGGGCTATATTCTCTGGGAGCCGACGTCAGCTCTCTTGTGACACTAGGTTGTGTTGCTTTGGTCTCCAGGTCCTCTATTTGGTAAATCACTGTTTTAGGTTGGGATGTAAATGGTATTTCTAGGAGCATGAGCATGTTAGGGCATCTTCCTCACTCTGCCCACTATTCCACTCCTGAGAAACATGAACAATGACGCCATACCCTTCCTGGTGGAAACCCATAACCTCTATTGGTTTAGAGTAACTGCATATTTTATCTCCACATTTTTTCAGCTACTAGATAATAGAGAAATTAAAGAAAATGCAAGAGAACTCAGGAATCACTGGTGTCTTCTGGGGTATTTTATGAAGTTATAACTCTATTCAAACTGTAAAATCAGGAAATTGTAAAATGCAGGAAATCTGCACCAGTTTCCTTTTGCCTGAGAAACCAAAGCGACTGACATGTAGTTATTTTGAGAAAATTGCATCTGGGATTTTTTTTTTTTAACCTTTTAAAAAGAATGAATCTAAGAACTTGAAAAAAATGTTCTATTTTATGGCTGAAGCAGCATCTGTCGAGTTAGACTTATTTTAGGTACAGTTGCACATCTTTTAATATGTGCTTCCCAGTTGATATTAGAGAAAGAAATTAAGAATAAATCAATATAATATGAAAACTATTTATTGTAGCATGCCAAATTCCAATAAAGAAAATATTTTTGAAAGATTCCCAAGTGGTACTAATAGATAGCTTAAATGTATTTTCACTATCTAGCATGCATTTCTATATTAAACAAAGAAACTGATGAGTCTGAAATGAACTTGCAGAATTTCTTAAAACACGTGGAGTTCAATCAAGTATGCCTGTTAGAGCAACTCTGAGGGTTTACTACAGCAGGAAAATTATTTCCCTTCAGACCATTGGGTAGGTCCATGTTGAGATAAAGAACAGATGATTTTTGAAGCTACTGGCTCACAAAGTTTGGAACGAAACAATTATCCAGAGAAGTGCAGCTTGATGTGACCTGTTCCTCTCAGTGTGGCTCACAAGTGTTTCCCAAACCTCTAATCTTCTCTGGGTTCTTCAGTGCCATGGATGACACCTGAGAGAATTTAGCACAATCATGTATAATGTATGACTGAATGCATCACGGTAGGCATTAAGAGCTTTCTGAGGCTGTAATATGAAGCCTGCCACAGCACATGGCTTGAAGATCAAAACAAAAAAAGTGCAAAACCAAGTTATTTTTGTCTAGACTTTATTACATAGCTGTAAAAATGACTGAACACACACACACACACACACACACACACACACACACACACACACACACACATGCGCATGCACACACAGGGGGTTAGTTTTAGGAGAATAAAATGTTAGGTGGCTCTGTAAAACTGGCAATGTGTCTGTTCTCTTTTCTTCACCCCTTTCTCGTTACATCTGATGAGTTGGTGGAGATACTTGTAGGCCTCCTCTTTGAGATTTTATTTCTCAGGAGCGAGGTTTCCGTTGACCTTTCGACCAGTTTTACGGGGTGTCATTTACACAGCACTTTCCTATGTGAAGCATTCAGCGGAGTGGTTTTTGCACACTCACAGGTGTGAACAACATTTACCACAATCCCTTCGAGACGTCTTCCTCACCTACGAAAGACATCTGCACCTCCACCCTCACTTCTCAGCTCCCCATCACTCCAAGCCCTGAACACCACAGATCTGCTTCCTGTCTCTAAAGATTTGCACATTCTCGACAACTTATAGAAATGGAACCATACAACTGAGGTCTTTTATTCCTGGCTTCTTTTTAACCCGCACAGTGCTGCCGAGGCTCCTCTACTTTGTGGCATGTACATATTGGCGCTTTGTTCTATTTTAGGGCTGAATGCTATTCCATCCTACAATGCAGTCTGTGTTCTTCACTCTGTCATCCACATGTTCAGATATATGTATTTATGTTTTTTTAATTGAAAATATAAAAATGAAGCATCCTGATTGCTGTATCCTGAGGTGAAACATCTGTGACTTTCATTGCAGGTAGAGGGATCACATCTCAATATGAAGACTGTTATCCTGCTTATGTTCCTTTGGGGTCTATCCTGTGCTCTCCCAGTAAGTATAATGATAGAGATAACATCCCTCTTATATCTAAGATACCACCATCTTTAATGACTATGGACCAGGTGGTTCTGTACGTTTCAGTAAGATGAGAATAATAGTCTCTTGTTTAGACTATAGAAATAACAGTTAAGTTATTTCTTATTCTGTTCACCTCTGTTCACATAGCTATGATTTTCTTCCTCATAGCAATGTCTTCAGAGTGTCATGCCTGAGTTGCAAAACCAGCATCAATCAGGACTCTGTTAGAAATTGGTATTCTTGAATCCTACCTCAGATCCACTGCCCAGATTCTCTAGGAATGGACACAGAAAGCTGAGTTGTTTCAAGGCCAGTGGGTGATCTTACTGTAGGATAAAAGTCAACTATTACTGCCCCCTGTATGTGTGTGTGTGTGGGGTGATAAGGGCTGACTTCAGAATTTCCCTGTGGGTTTATTGTGTATGTTCTGCTTTCTAGGTAGCCAGATACCAACATACTGAATCTGAAAGCTCTGAAGAGAGGACGGTGGGTAGCAATAAGCTATTCTGGAATATTGTAATTTTAATATGTGATTAGTATAACCTAGTTGGCGCAATAGCAAATCATGACTGGTGATAACTTAAGAGTGTATAAATGCCTAAGCTATAGGTAGTATGAACTATGACTTTTTTTAGTTCATAGAAGAAAATAGTGCTTCAATTCCTACATGGTGTAACCTGATGAGGAAACCTTTTTTGGTTTTGTCCTTATAGTGATGTGTGCCGTGGTATAGGGCGATGACTAACAATGATCCAGGTGTTCTTGAGAGATCAGAACTTGAAGACTGTGTAAACAAGAGGTGTCTATTAGTCGAGGATATCTAACAGGGTATCAGGTAATGAAGGAAGAAGGATGAAAAGATACTAGAGTCCTTGTCGTGATGGTGATATTTACTGAGTGCTGAACTCTTAATTACTCTATAGCTACCAATGCCAGTCTTTTAAGGATCACTGCCAGAAGGAGTTCTGAGTATTTTGCATGTATCACATTTCTCATTTTCCCATCAACACAATAGATTAGACATAGTTTATTCTTTTACTCAACAGAAATGGAGGCACAAAGGCTAATGTAGTCTGTCCAGGTTATATGCTTAATAAACGTTAGGGGCTTACTTCAACCTATGACGCTGTGGTTGAAAGGTCTACATTTTTAATCAGTGTACTAGATTCCTCCCAGAAGGGATCCAGGGCCAGTCTTCAGTTCTCAAGACTGGAGCTAGAGGTCAAGGTTAAGGACTAAGCCAGAACACCATGTTCACCATCTTGTTTCCTGTTGGGTTATTCATATGATGCAGCGTGGGCCCATTTCTCTTGGTACTTACCAAACAAAGTCAGAAGCCCAGAATTGGGTCCTACCATGCCTTAGGTGATAATAGACCTTGCAGGATATATTGTGAACTTTTGTCCTTTTGCTGGCTAGTTTAAAATCATTCATTGTAGATCTCTCTCATTTAAACCGAGATTAAGAGACACATCTTGCTCTCAAGTCTATCAGGTCATAAGAGAGAAACACCAGTGTTTCTCTCTTCTGACTGTTAATTCCAAGTGATGGTCAGCTGGAGTGGGTTTCCATTGTGCCTGCTTGCTGTATCTTGGAGCAAAGACAAATGGTTGCTGCTCCTTTCTCTGAGATACCCCAGGCTAGCACCATTGAAAGGCAGGTGGAAGAGTTGCCAGTAGCAACTGTTCCCCTTTCTACTTAGTGCATTGAGCATGTCAAGTAGGACATTTCCGTGTTTAAGGAGAAGAGTGGAGATGGTGGGGTAGGGGGACAAGGCAGATTTTGTTCAGTGATGATGAGCAAATGATCATAAATATGCTTATCATAGTACTAAGGAAAGTGAAAGAAAACACAACTACGATTGTAGCGGCTCCATTTAACATCTGCCTTTGATGTCGTAACCTCTGCCCGACTCCACATTCCTTTCTCAATTCAACTTTGTCCATTCTTGAATTTTGTAAGGTGGAAATACTGAAAAGTGGATTATTTCTTTGATTTATATCACACTGAACAAATACCAACGACATTCACATGCCAATGGCTGAATCCACTCTGACAGCCACCTCGGATCATTACACAGTGCGTGGTCCTTTTCTTAGTGTGTGAATAAGGAACTGGCCGTCAGTGGAAGAGAGTTGCCTGCCCTTTCATGTACAAGCAGCCATTCCAGAATACCTGAGCCTTAAGGCTTTCATGGACATAGGACTGTCGTTGCTAACACCAAAATGGATGTTTTTAAGGTCAAAACAGGAAAGCAATCAGTTAGTTGAGACTTAACTCTGGATTCTGAGTCCCAGTGTTATCCTATATTATACCTTCTTTTGGTTGTAGGATATATGTATGTATGTGTGTATATATATATATATATATATATATATATATATATATATATATATATATATATATTAGATAAAGTGTCAGAAATATAGTAATCTATGCCTATTTCAACATATTTCAGGTTATTACTTATTTTACCTTAGATTTTAGATATTTTATCATGAGCGTATGATACCTCTCCCTCAAACTTAAAAATCACCTGAAGTTACTCTACACAATTTCAGCAACATAACCTAGCCCTGAAGAATAACTCTCTTTCCTTCTACACAGGGCATTTTGGCTCAGTCATCACCACCACCCATGGTAAGTATCTCATTTATTTTTGTCAAAAATGCCTCATGAAGTGACTTTAATATTCTTTTCCCTTTCACCATCCTGAAAGTAGTGAATACAAATGTTGAGCGAAGGATGTATATCATATTTTTCCTTGGGAATTGCAAGAAGGAAGACAAACATTTTTCTTTTCCCTTTCAGAACTGTGAGTCATCAGAAGAAAGTAAAGTTAGCCCAGAGGGACAGATAATTAGACATGCTTCCTCAGCTTCTCCGGCTGCTCAGGAACTGGAGGGAAATGATGGGAGATTAAATTACCTGGCGACAGTTCTAAATATAATATTTTCTAAACATTGGTTATGCAGGATAAACAGTCCCATAAAATAAAAAGGGAAAAGCAAGTGGAGAAAATTCAAATGTTCACACGCTTTTCATTCCATTTTTATCATCTGAGACACTGTGTCCCTAAATGTCCCTCTTAGTTAAAATAAAAAAGACAAAAGAAGGGGAGAAAACAACTAGCGTGCACACACACACACACACACACACACACACACACACTGACCAAGTTAGATAAGTAATAACTTTACTAAAAACAGCTGCATTTAGGGGTGCCTGTCTCTTTAAGGCAGTCCCATCATAGTCCCAAGGGATGAGAAAGGCAGAAAGCTAATATATTCTATATAAAAGTATCTGTGTGTGTGTGTGTGTGTGTGTGTGTGTGTGTGTGTGTGTGTGTGGTATGTGATGTGTTTTTGTGTGTGATATGTGTTTGTGTGTGTGTGTGTGTGTGTGTGTGTGTGTGTGTGTGTTGTGTATTGGGGATCAAAGCCAGGGTCTCATACTTACTACCTGAGGGCTCTATTACTGAGTGGCTTCCCTAGCTCTACCCTATCATTATGTCCAGACAGTCCTGTGGGGACCCCAGAAAATACAGGAATGTGGTTCTTTCTGAAGTGTAGATTCACTTTGCACCCTAACAGGGTCAGAGCAGGGAGATGAGTCATTAGCCTGTTTATTCTTATTAACTGAATATTCATCAAAGAATGTTACAGAAATTTAAAACCATAGCATTTGGGGAATGATCACTGAGGAGAGAATGTGATGTATTGACTCTGCATTCTTTCATTTCTCAAGGGAGGATAGGAACTGCTGGTTGAGAATGGTCTGATGTATGCGGAACAACGCTTAGCAGGGCAGGGCGGGGCTGCAGTATACAAGGATATGCATACAAAATAGGAAGTAGCTGGGTGTGATGGCTCATGTGTGTAATTCCAGCACTCGAGTGGTTGAGGAAGTCCAGCCTGGGCTATTGGTTAAGACACTGTCTCAAAAAAGAAAAAAAAAAAAAAGAAAGAAAGAAAAGAAAGAAAGAGAGAGAGAAAGAAAGAGAGAGAGAAAGAAAGAAAGAAAGAAAGAAAGAAAGAAAGAAAGAGAATTCACTTGAGCTTCAACCTGTTTTTTTTTTTTTTTCTTCTCATTTAAGTTCTGGTAGAGATTTAGGAGCATAGTGGGGAAGAGCAGAAAGAGCTGGTATCACCTCTAGATAGCTCCCTCTGCTTCAGCACCTGGACACTGACCATAGCTCTTTACCTTGACTTCAGGCAAATAGTGACCACACAGACAGCAGTGAGTCTGGAGAGGAGCTGGGCTCAGACAGAGGCCAGTATAGACCGGCTGGTGGCTTCTCTAAGAATATGGGCCCAGGCACCGATAAGGAGGATGATGAAGACGACAGTGGAGATGACACCTTTGGTGATCAGGACAACAGCCCAGGGCCCGAAGAAGGACAGTGGGGAGGACCCTCCAGACTGGACAGTGATGAGGACTCCGCAGACACCACACAGTCCAGTGAAGACAGCGCCTCTCAAGAAAACAGTGTCCAAGATACCCCCAGTGACAGCAAGCACCACGACAGTGAGGATGAGGCAGACAGCCAGCCTGAGGCAGGCGACTCCACTCAGGACAGTGAGAGTGAGGAACATCGGGTAGGAGGTGGCAGCGAGGGCGAGAGTAGCCATGGGGATGGCTCTGAGTTTGACGATGAAGGGATGCAGAGCGATGACCCCGAGAGCACCAGGAGCAATCTAGGCCATGTCAGAATGAGCAGCGCTGTTATCAGGTCGGAAGAATCTAAAGGGGACCACGAGCCCACGAGCACTCAGGATTCAGATGACAGCCAGTCCGTGGAATTTTCAAGCAGGAAGTCCTTCAGAAGGTCCCGGGTCTCTGAGGAAGATGACAGAGGTGAGCTGGTTGACAGCAACAGCAGAGAAACCCAGAGCGACTCCACAGAGGATACCACCTCCAGGGACGAAAGCAGGAGTGAGTCTCAGGAGGACACAGCCGAGAGCCAGTCCCAGGAAGATAGCCCAGAGGGACAAGATCCCAGCAGTGAGTCCAGCGAAGAGGCTGGTGAGCCATCCCAGGAAAGCAGCAGTGAGTCTCAGGAAGGGGCAGCCAGTGAGTCCAGAGGTGACAACCCAGATAACACAAGTCAGACAGGAGACCAAGAAGACAGTGAGTCCAGTGAGGATGACAGCCTGAACACAGTCTCTAGCTCAGAAAGTCAGTCCACCGAGGAGCAAACTGACAGCAAGTCTAATGAGAGCCTTAGCCGCTCAGAGGAGAGCCAGGAGTCGGCCCAGGATGAGGACAGTTCCAGCCAGGAAGGCCTCCAGTCTCAGAGCGCTTCAACTGAGAGCGGGAGCCAGGAGAGCCAGTCTGAGCAGGACAGCCGTTCTGAGGAAGATGGTGACAGTGACTCTCAGGACAGTAGCCGATCCAAAGAAGAGAGCAATTCTACAGGAAGCACTTCGAGCAGCGAGGAGGACATCCACCCCAAAAACATGGAAGCTGACAGTAGGAAGCTAATAGTTGATGCTTACCACAACAAACCTATCGGGGACCAAGATGACAATGATTGCCAGGACGGCTACTAGCATTAGCTTGTGTAAGGAACTGCTCTCACAGGACGGAGTCTTGGGGACCCCCGAGGAGAGAGTTCACTATAACTATAATTTATTGATGTTTTGGTCAGAAGTAAAACCAGGGGTGGGTTGTTTTGTTTTTTTGGTTGTTTGGTTGGTTGGCTTTTTTTCCTGTGAGGAATTGTTGGACCTGACACTCTTTTCCAGGGTGTCTCCCACTCCTTAGAAGCTTAAGTATGCGGAATGATGTCAGAGCACACACGGTGAGAGTAGAACACAGGAATCATGCCCACAGCAACTTCACAGATGCTCTGGTTCAACCAACCTGACAGTTACTGAGGTTCTGTTACATACCAGGCACAGCACTGGGCAGGGGAGGGGGTGGTGCTTCAGGCTCAGTCTTGCTCCTGAGGAGCTTGTTCCAAGGAAACACTCAAAAGTAACACATTAAAGGCTACAAAGAATACAAAAAGGAGCCCCTGTAGTGGTGAGTTTGGGCTTCAGCACTTTGGCTCCAGGAGGATACCAAATTATGCAACAAGCCCCTTCCAGGGCTGAGGTGTGTAGACAGGGAATGGGAGTATGACCGGGAGTGGTCAGCTTTACTTTGGAGAATCAGAGGTTCTACAGTAGCAAAGCCTGGGAGTTGGGGGATTACATTGGATTTCTCCATTGAAGACAATATAATTCTATTTATTCTTGAGATAAACAGTATTAAATCTTACACAATTAAATATTTAGAATGTAAAGGCATTGTCAAACAGTGGCACAATGGGATATCTTGGATAACATTTTTTCCCCAATTAATTTACCCTATTGAGTGCTTTTGTGGGCCTTCTGTAAACATGGCCTCAATGATGATCATGAGGAGGAAAATTTGGTGGGGAGATGGGAGAAAGACATAATTAAAAAAAGATGTTATTTTTTTCCCAGATTATTTATGTGCAGTGCCAACACTATCCCTTAGTCCCTTACATATGTGTCACATAGCAAAATTCTGCACAGAGGCTCCAGTTTCATTGTTGTTTCTTTGACTATTCTTTTTTTTTTTTCATTTTGGTCAAGTGCCATTGAAGTGTTACCTCATGAAAAATATTTGTTTTGTAATAAAGATAATAATTCCCAGAGAAATGGTGAGCTTATTTACTATGGTGCCTTTGATTATTAGGATATATTCATGGTAGAAAATTCTTTCTTTAAAACTTTTCCAACTACTTTGTTTTTTTTTTTTTCTAATTAAGATAAAAGTATTTTTCTTAAATTATTTCATGAAAAATTTCTTTGTAATTAAAGTAGTCGTGTTATAAAATTAATGTTGAAGAGGGCTGGAGAGATGGTTTACTGGTTAAGAGCTCATCCTGCTCATGTGAAGAACTTGAGTTTGGTTCCCAAGACCCACCTTTGGTGGCTCACAGATGCCCATAACTCCATGTCCAGGGTGCTCCTGGGCCTCTCGAGTCCAAGTGCATTTACATGCATGTGGCCACACCTCACCCACATAACTAAAAATAAAAATATATGTGCTTGTGATAGTTCACTAAATATACCTATTTTAGACAAGGAGGAGAGACTGGAGTAAATTCTTAGCTTTGATGAGACCTCATGAAAACCCTGTGAGGTTTCGATTGATATTCATTCTTAATATTCTGTCAGAAGCTCGTCTGCATATTCTAGAAGGTATGGGGAAGCAAAACCCTTCAGCTTATGTTTCTGAGGGAAACTATTTCACCTCAGCATGTGGGGCAGTGGTCTGTGACAAGCAATCTGACACCCAGTTGAGCTCAGGCTGAAAATTCTGGGAGACCCAGTGAAATATCCACGAGCTGTGGAATTTCCACGAGGGACGAAACTGTGTTTTTAGCCAACGCTCCCAGAAGACTCCTGTAAAAAACGGCCACAGCCTTTACAACCCCTGTATAGAGAGAGGCCTGGCATGTGAAATTTGAGTCCCCCTCCCACAGGTAAATGAGTCACCACAAAGTCCCCAAACCAAGCCAATAGAAAGTATTGATGACCAAACCCCTGACCCCTCCCAAACAGTATTTCAGAGCATCCTGACCCGAGTAGCTCTCTCTCTCTCTCCCCCTTCTCCACCTGCCTGCCCTGCCCGCTCCTGCACATGCCCGCTGCCCACCATCCAGATGGAATAAAGGTGCAAAACTGCTCTGGTGTCCAAGAGCCTTTTATCCCAGGAGCTGTAACACTTTTGGCCCAAAAGAGATCCGCTCTCTGGGCCAAGTGATGGGGCATACGCTGACAGCAGGCACGTCTGGTGGGGATCGAGCTGTGACCAGAACCAGGCTCGGAGCGGGAGAGTAGCAGAGGCGGCCCACATTTCCATCCTCGCTTGCGCTCCCTCCTTCTGCTGCAGCCCAGCAACTGGCATGTGGCCCAGGCGGCCGCCACAAGAACCGGGACCAGGGGACTCCATCCACGATTGCGCTCCCTCCTCCTGCGCAGCAGACCAACAACTGGCACCCAATGTGGGACTCGAACGGCAACCTAACTGCACTGAATGGACACTGCAAAAGGGTAAGCCCCCCAAGATCAGACCTATCCTTTCCTGCTGTGCTTTCAGCCGGCACCATCACATGAATTTAGACAAACTAGGGGGACAATTGAGGTCTTCTGGCCAGAGCTACTCTCTGGTGTTGGCTAAAGGTCCCCTTAGCCCCTGTCCAGATTCCAACGGCCCAATGGGTGGTGGCCAAGGCTACCTGTCTAACTCCTCTTAAAAACAAGAAAAACTGGTAATGCAGCAACCAGCTAAAGGCCAGTAGGGCGGTTGCCAAATCTCAAATCTGCAGAAAGGCTTAGCATTTCGGGTCTCTGTGGAATCCCCCAAAGCCAATAGGCTGAGGGACATTCCCATTGGACAAAGCGTTTCTTCTCTTTTCTTTCATGGGCAGCTCACAATCACACAAAAAATCTCCCCAGGCCAGGGAAATTCAGGCACTTCTAAAATTCCATGGAATAAAAGTAGCCAAAAAACAAGAACTTTGTCTAAGGGGCTGTTACACTTGGGCCAGCGAGGAGATCCGCTCTCTGGGCCTAGTGGTGGGGCGCTCATCGACAGCGGTTGGGGGTCTCCTGGGAACCGCCAGAAGTCTCCAGCCTCTCTCGGGTCTAGCCCCGGGCCAACTCAGCAGGGCGGCGAGCGCTGAGCGGGCTCAGTACAACAACTGGCGCGACCAATGTGGGGCTCGAACGGTGACCTAACTGCTCTGAACAGACTCCGAGAAAGGGTAAGCTCCCCCACCCCCAAGATTGGACCTATTCTTTCCTGCTGTGTTTTCAGCCGGTGCCATCGCGTGAATCCAGACAAGCTAGGGGGACAATTGAGGCTTTCTGGCCAGAGCTACTCTCTGCTGTTGGCTAAAGGTTCCCCTAGCCCCTGTCCAGATTCCAATGGCCCAGTGGGCATTGGCAAGGCTACCTGTCTAACTCATCTTAAAAACAAAAAAACTGGTAACACAGTGACCACGTAAAGGCTATTAGAGCGGTCGCCAGACCTTAAATCTGTGAAAAGGCTTGATGCTTTGAATCATTGTGGAATCCCCCAAGGCAAATTGGTCGAGGGAATATTCCCCTTGGGCAAAGTGTTTCTTCTCTTTTCTGTCATGGGTAGCTCACAATCACACAAAAAATCTCCCCAGGCCAGGGAAATTCAGGCACTTCTAAAATCCCATGGAATAAAAATAGCCAAAAAACAAGCCTCCTGGTTTTGGGAAGAAGTCCTTAAGATAGCACCAAGCATGGCCAATGATAACATTTATAGCCCAGACTCATGGGCCCGAGTAGCCTCTCTCATTAAAAGCAGAGATACCCAAGAAGGAAAAACACTCTCCCATGATTTTCTGCCAGTCTTAGCTGCGATTCGGCAATGCATAGGCTTGTCACCTAAAACAGGACAGGCTGGTAGCAACGCAGCTCCTGAGCCTCCTCAATCAGATGAACCCAAAAATCAAGAACCTAAGATCCACCCTATCTCAGATCTAGCAGTCCTTACGCAGCTGATAAGGGAGGTAAAATCCATTTACCCACCCCTTTCCCCTTATGCCCTAGAGGAAGCACTAAACAAACCTTCTGCTCCTCCAGCCCCTCCCACTCCGATTCAAGGGCAAGGCTCCATTAACAAAACAGAAGAGCTTCTGCCTGCCTCTCTCCCTACTGCACCTCCACCCATCCGACCTGAGAGGGATTCCTTTCCTTCCCCTTCTCCAAGGTGGAGACCTGTAAAACTTACAGCCTCTTAGCCTCCACCCTCTACCACCCAACAGCTTTGTAATGCCCGAAACTCTTTTACAAAAACTAGCCCCCCCATGCTGCTCAACAGTCTGATAAGGAACTAGAAATCCATAATGCTCAAGCATTCCTGGTTAATATCAACCCCAGTCGAGCTAAACCACTCAATTGGTACCCACTCCAAGCCTCAGACTTAAGAACTCAGATAGGCAGTAAAGGAAGAGGGCATCCATGCACCCTGGATGAAATCGCTCCTACAGAGCCATGTTGTCAACTTAAACACCCCCCAAGACTGGAGAGACATTTGCTGGTCTTCCCTTCCTGGCCCAATGTTTTTAGAGTGGGAAGCCTTACTTAGACATGAATGCTGTCAACAAGTAAGACAGAATCAGGACAGAGGCAATACCCCATGGGATTTTAATGAACTCTTTGGCCAAGAAGAATTTTCTACTGGGGCTAGGTTAGCCAATCAGCCTGCAGGTTATTTTGAACAAGTCAAATTATGCACGACTCGGGTCTGGGACAGACTGACCCTGCCCTCAGGGTCACAAGATCCTGCCTCCTCCCTGCTCTCTCTCCATCAAACGCCGGGAGAATCTTTATCTGATTTTATTCTTAGAACCAAAATGAGTCTAGAAAGAAAAATTCATAATCCAACAGTCCGAGACCTCCTTCTTAAAACAATTGTCTGGGAAGGTATGACTTCTGAATCCAGACTGGCATGCCAAGGTCTCTGGGAAGAGCATCAGGACAGGTAGATTGTGGCTACTCGAGATATAGGGACAGCATCACACCAGACAACATGTATTGCTCAGGCATTTATAGCAGCAGTAAAAACAGAAGGAATCTGCTTCAATTGTGGAAAGGCAGGGCATTGGAGGAATGAGTGCCCACAAAACTCCCCACCCATAACAGGCTCTAAACCCCCCTAAGTATATCTGCCCCTGCTGCAGAAAAGGTTTCCACTGGAGAAGGCATTGTACTGCTATGCATGATAAAGACAGTAGGCCACTAAAACCTTTAAACTTCAGATGGGGCAGCCCTCAGCCCCGACAGTAAGAGGGACAGATACCCCCATAGAAGCATTTTGGGTGTCCAGCATTTCAAAAGACTCCCATCCAAAACTAACTATTAAGATAGATAATAAACCATTCAAATGTCTTATTGATATGGGAGCAGACAGGACAATTTTAAGACAGCAAGAGATCCCAAGTGACTGGCAACCAATCCCTGGGCCTCAGCTCCTAGGCATAGGAGGCACCTCCCATGCATTTATCACCAAACAGGCCTACAGGTGGGAAGATCCAGATGGGGCTACTGGCTTCATACGCCCCCTAGTGGCTTAGGTGACCACCAATCTTCTAGGGAGAGATATCCTACAGGCCCTGGAGGTGGTGCTTACAACCCGACCAGAAAGAGACCACATTACAATGGTGGATATTACCCATAAAGAAAATAATATCCAAGGAGATCATAAATATCCTCCTCCAAATTATCCCCAATTCTAAGGGCCACTGTTAAATTTAATACTCCCTGCCTTGATTGGCTCTCCAATGAAGCTGTCTGGGTTCCACAGTGGCCTCTATCAAGGGAGAAACTTAGAGCCCTCACCCAACTGGTAGAAGAACAGCTATCACTACAGCACATCTGCCCCTCCCGCAGTTCATGGAACACCCCTGTATTTGCTATAAAAAAGAGCTCAGGGGGATGGAGATTATTACAAGATTTGAGGGCAATCAACAAGACCATGTGAGTCTGGGGCTCCCCACAAAGAGGGCTACCCTACATCTCAGTCATCCCTGCCAATGTACCCTTATTGGCAATAGACATTAAAGATTGTTTTTTCTCCATCCCTCTCCATCCCAGAGACTAAACGTTTTGCATTCTCAGTACCCCCCCATTAACAATTCCAGCCCAGCCTCATGGTATGAATGGACTGTCCTCCCACAGGGAATGGCTAACAGTCCAACCATTTGTCAGGAGGCTGTAGCCACTGCATTAAAACCCCATTAAAAAGGGGGCTTAATATTTATCATTACATGGATGATATACTGATATGGGGAGACTCTTCTACCTCCCCTTCCCAACTTAAGGACCAGCTAATACCTTCCCTATCTGCTCTAGGATTCAAAATAGTCCCTCATAAAATCCAACTAGTTCCGCCCATTGCATTTTTAGGAAAAGAGATCTCCCTTACCTCAATATGCCCCCTCAAACCCACCCCTTTCTTCCCTCAAAAATTAACCCTGCCTCTCTCCAGAGCTTTTTGGGCAACCTCAATTGGCTTCGGCCCTGGCTCCCTCTTTCCACGAGCACCCTTCAACCCCTCTTCAACCTCCTAAAGGAGACAAAAGTCCCTCCTCCCCAAGAACACTGTCTCCAGAAGCAGTCCAAGCTCTAAATTCTGTCAATAAAGCCCTAAAAGATATGGCTCTTGCTAGGTATGACCCAACAATACCTATACAGCTCCTTATCTTTAACTCTTCCCCTACACTTGTGGGAGCCCTTTCCCAATCTCAGGGGGTACTAGAATGGCTCCACACCCCAATGGGTGGTACACCCAGAATCTTAAATGAGGTGGATGCACTCGCTTGCATGATAACAAATGGCAGGAATAGAGCTCTACAAACCCTAGGGAAAGAACCTGACATTCTTGTCACCCCCTTCTCTCTCTCTGACATCCAATGGCTAATTAAAAATCACTCCTGCTTTGCTATTAGCTTAATAGGGTTTACAGGACAAATTGACAACCATTATCCTAATGAAAAATGGACCTCAGTCCTCCCTCTGTTGTGGTGGCTGCCCCCCAAACTATTCTCAAAAGAGCCCATAACAGGAGCCCCCTCAATATTTACTGATGGAGGAAAGAGGGGAGCTGTGGCAGTAATATATTAATTACCTGAGGGTGAACCCCCTATCCTCTGATTCAAAGAGCTGCCCCATTACTCACCCCATTATAAAGAATTATATGCCATCTATCTAGCCCTAAAAGAAGTCAAGGGTCCCCATAACCTATTCTCAGACAGTGTATATGCTGTCAATTTGTTTCCCTGGTTGCCAAGGTCCTTCGTCAAACTAGATGCCAACCCACTTTCCCCTCTACTTATACAGGTCTCCACCCTCTTACAGGAAAGGGCCTTCCCCCATCTATATCCAACATGTTCAATCTCACAGTCCCTTACCAGGCCCTATATCTGAGGGAAATGCACTGGCTGACCAAACTGCCTCAATATTCATGGCCTTCACTGAACAAGCAGGCCAATTTCACTCACGCACACACACACAAACGTAAAGGGGCTTCACGCTTCCCCCACATCCCTCTTGCTCAACTCCAAAGGATAGTAAAGACATGCTTCTCTTGTGCGTCCCTTATTACCACCCCAGCTTTGCAAATGATGGGCACCAATCACCGAGGCCTTAAGTCCAATGCCTTATGGCAAATTGATGTCACCCATATCCCCCAATTTGGTAGACAGAAATATGTTTTTGTCACCGTAGATATGTACTCCCATTTTATATGGGCTACAACCCAAACAGGTGAAAGCTCAAAAAAGATTAATTTACCATATGCTTTCCACCTTTGCCATCATGGGCATTCCTCAACAGGTAAAAACTGATAATGGCCCTGCCTTCACCAGCTCTCAATGTAAAACCTTCTGTACGTGCTGGGAAATTGCCCATCATACAGGAATTCCTCACAACCCTCAGGGCCAAGGAATAGTGGAAAGAACACATCACACCCTAAAGGCCCAACTTCTAAAACAAAAAGACAACCACCTATCCCCCAAATGTACAATTAATGATGGCTCTGACTACCCTAAACATATTTAACATCTACAGAGGCTCCAAACACCCTCCTATCTCCCTCCTTTGGCACATGCCAAAATTAACCCCCTCAATCCTAGTACAATGGCGAGATCCTTTGGATGGAATTTGGAAGGGACCAGACCCCCTCCTTTCAACTGGGAGGGGTTTTGTTTGTGTCTTTCCAAAGGACCAGCCTAAGCCTATCTGGGTTCCTGCCAGAAATGTCCGACATCACCCCACCAACCAAGAAGATGGATGGCCTGCCTCTCGCTGGCAGATTAGGGACAGAAGCAGAAAAACCAAGCCTTGTTTCTTCCTAACAGGAATACTTGAAACAGTGTTCTGTACTTCCCAACTCAAAATTTTCTTGCTTCTTTATTTAAATGTTCATTTTCTCCCTAGCATTCCTGATATATGCCCAAAAAATCTTCCAACTTGTTTGAGATTTCTTTTAAGGTTCAAACGTCACCTAATCTATTCCCACAGGTCAAATCAACTATTCAGATCACTGGTTCTTCTTCAGTCCTTAATTAACAACCAGTTTCCCTTTACAGACAGTTACAGCCAATCTCAAAACTTTTCTTCCTCAGCTATCCAAAAGCAGACCTAAAAGATGCCTTCCAGGACCATGCTGCACTCCCAAGGAACCCATTACAGGCTTAACTTGCTATTCACCCTATACAGGCATCCCCCTGCTGGGATTCTGCTCCTCTGTGATTTTCCTACAGGCTTATCCCCACAGAAGCTTGCTGCCACAGATCCAGCGAAGACAACGCCATCTCCTGGGACCTGCCTGGGACTGCAAAGCTGCCTTCCTCCAGACAGAAGACTCCCGAGACACATGCTGAGATCCAGAGACACATGCTCAGCCCCACAGAGGACAGACATGGGACTTTCCAGCTATAGATGAACTCTCTTGCCAGAGTCAAATGGCTACTGAACTTGGGGGAAGCTATATGATAGTAAGGAAACCATGATATCTATCTAGATTAATCAAATGTTGCTTTAAACTGATGTAATTACCCTCAAACTGTACCAATTAATTGATTCAATGATCCTTTGCTTCCCAACCCCCCACCCTTAACCTTCCTTACCCTCTGGCTTATACTCCAGACACCCCTTCCCCTTGGTACTCCAACCCATTGGTAGCTTGGCTTCTTCCCCTCCTTGGCCCCATACTGGCCACTGGAGCCTTGCTTCTCTTGGCACCCTGCCTCATTCAGTTTCTAAAGTAGCAGAGTAGCATTGCAAAGTTCACCGCCAATCAGGTCTTGGTTCAATATCAGACTGTTCCCAATTATGGGGGACAGTTATTCTGATGACACCTTTCCCTTATAAAAGAAAAAGGGGGAGCTGTGGGGCAGTGGTCTGTGGCAGGCAATCTGACACCCGGTTGAGCTGAGGCTGAAAATTCTGGGAGACCCAGTGAAATATCCACGAGCTGTGGAATTCCCATGAGGGACCAGACCATGTTTTTAGCCAACGCTCCCGGAAGATTCCTGTAAAACCAGCCACAGCCTTTACAACCCCTGTATAGAGAGAGGCCTGGCATATGAAATTTGAGTCCCCCCCAGGCAAATGAGTCACCACAAAGTCCCCAAGCCAAGCCAATAGAAAGTATCGATTACCAAACCCCTGACCCCTCCCAAACAGTATTTCAGAGCATCCTGACCCGAGTAACTCTCTCTCTCCCCCTGCCTGCCCTGCCCGCCTCTGCACGTGCCCGCTGCCCACCATCCAGAAGGAATAAAGGTGCAAAACTGCTCTGGTGTCCAAGAGCCTTTTATTCCACGAGCCGTACCACTTTTGGCCCAAAAGAGATCCGCTCTCTGGGCCAAGCGGTGGGGTGTGCGCTGACAGTAGGCACGTCTGGAGGGGGTCATGCAGCGGCCAGAACCAGGCTTGGAGGGGGAGAGTAGCAGAGGTGGCCCACGCTCCCATCCTCACTTGCGCTCCCTGCTGCTGCAGCCCAGCAACTGGCGTGCAGCCGAGGTGGCCACCTCAAGAACTGGGACCAGGGGACTCCATCCACGCTTGCACTCCCTCCTCCCGTGCAGCGGACCAACATCAGCACTTCTGTCTTACCACAGTGTTTACCTTCAGATGCACACTACAGCACCTATAATTCCCTACCAAGTATCCCTACCTATCACTATTGTTAGAGAATACAGACTTTGGTCTGATCCCCTTTGTCTTTCCTTCCCAAGGTCAAAGTGGTGTTCCCTCAAGGGGATATATATGTATGTATATATGTATATATATGTACACACACATATGTATCTAAGCACATTTAAACATGGATACACATTCTCTAATCCTTCCCTTTGAGATGCTAATTTAGGAGGTCTAGAGCAGGACCTGGAGTTACCCTGCTATAGCCCAGTGTACATGTCTGTCTGGGTTCTGGGATCTTTATAGTCATTGCTGGATTCCTGCAAACTCACAGCTCCTTCAAACATAACTGTCTCACCTGGAGATCTCTTAGGTACCCGAGGAATAGGTGACTTCGAGGCATAGGTGACTTGTTCTCACTACTTAAATATCCCATCTGATCCTAAGTGTCTGACACCAGGGCCTGTCTATAGTGGCTTGCAGCTTCTAGGAAGCCAGTGGTAAGGCTTTTCTTGAACATGATGCTATCAGGTCTAATTTGGCCTTACCTTCCTGGAAACCTGGATATAGAAAAAGAAAGAACTCCAAAAGTGGTCAGAACAAAACCAGGAAGGGATACACAAAGAAGCAGAAGTAGAGAGGTGGTATGGGTTGGCCCGATGCGGTTTGTCTTCTGGTGTTTACTCTGCTTCCTTAAGAAGGGTTTGCCCCCCACCCCACCCAAGCAGTCTATCACATACTCAGGTGATTTCAGGTGAACTTTCTCCCCTTTTAACTGGTCAATAAAGGCCAGAGCCAGTGATTGGACAGTGGAGGGGAAAGGTGGGACTGAAGATTTGAGAGTGTCGATAGAGAGGGTGAAGAGAAGGAGAGGGGAAAGAGAGAGGACAGAAGACTTGATGGACCTGAACCACGTGACCAGGAGAAACCACACGTAGCAAGGGGTCTTATAGCTGGGGACTACGTTAGTGTAGTGTTAGATCTGCCCAATCTAGGCATATAGCTTACAACTATAATGATTGAATTGTGTGTTTTTATGCGGGTTTATTGGGGCTGGAAATTACAGCAACAGAGAGGTGTACACACACCTCATTAATATGAAGCAGAAAGGAAAAGCACTGAGCTCTCAGTGCTGAGGGAAAATGGCATTCTTCTGACTGCACACTTGGACTGCCCGTCTCCTGCTACCCACAGACTTCCCTGATTCTTCTCAAGTCCCACGGCTCTCCTCAGTACACAACTGCCATCT
Source organism: Uromys caudimaculatus (assembly GCA_028551405.1). NCBI lineage: Eukaryota > Metazoa > Chordata > Mammalia > Rodentia > Muridae > Uromys > Uromys caudimaculatus. Next base: position 84,397,365 of record CM052712.1, read on the forward strand.
TAACAACTATAGTGAGACTTTGTTTCTTTCAACTAAGAAGCCTAATGAACCCAGGTTCATAAATCAGCGTATTAAGTTTAGCCCAGGACTCCTCAATGAAGTTAAGTCACAGATGTTTCAGAAGGAAGAATAATAGGAAGAATTTTCCCCATGTTCATGCTAGAAATCCTCTAAGGCAGAGAATTGGAGGTTTCTTTTAAGTTCTATCAGCTCAATTTATGTAATGTAATATAGATGTATACACACACACACACACAAACATATAGTCTAGACATTCTTGCATCTTTCAACCGGAGTGTCATATATAAAGTGCTATTCAGAGAAAAGTTGACTGGATGACTTTAGCTTAGAAGGTATAGAGGTTTCTTTGTGAAATTCCTCACTGCAGTATGTGGTATGCAGTCCATTTGGTTGGCCAAATCATAATTGGTGTGTTAGGCAATTTCAAAATGAAACTTAATTGAACAGGAACACCCGCCTCTAGAAGTATGCATGATAGTGTTTCCAGAGACAAAAAAGTCTATGAGTACACTGTTAGGATTCATTCAGTGGAATAAAATAATAACATTGGCAATCAGAAGATCTGTAGACCTGTCTAGACTGTGTTCTCTTGAACCAGCATGCTTAGGGAGGACCCACATCAAGTGCTGAGAGACAGATCTGGGAGTCTAGTGTGATCCATGTTCTAGAACAGGAATCACTTGTTCTGTGTAATAGAAAAAACCATGTCTAAAATGCCATTTTGATCAAATGAAAAAAATCTAAAAGACACATAACTAATATTTTAAAAATAAAAATTTAGACAATATAGCTTTTTTTTATAGTCTAAGTTTAGGTTTAAGTAGGATTAGGTGTGTGAGACTGATTCTGGGTAGGATGTAGATACCACAGGACTGACAGTCTGCTCATCCACACTCCTCTGTTTTGTGTTAGCCATGGAAAGCTCTGGATTCAGGGGTGGATGCTCAGGTGGAGACTCTATATCCTATTCTCCTTTGCAGTTAGCCCCCCCCAACTCAGAAACAGACACAGACACACACACACAGACACACACACAGACACACACACAGACACACACAGACACACACAGACACACACACACACAGACACACACACACACACAGACACACACACGGGTAGTAGATGGGTCTGATGTTTCTTGTATTGTAATGCTAAATATTGGCCCCTAAGGCCTGTTGCCCCCAGAGACAAGAGACTCTGCACATAGACCCAAATGACACTATGTGACCTTGTGAAGGTCAAGCTGCAAATCTGCTACATATATGCAGGAGGTCTAGGTCCAGCCCATGTATGTTCTTTGGTTGATGGTTCAGACTCTGAGAGCCCGAAGGGTCCAGGTTAGTTGACTCTGTTGGTTTTCTGTGGAGTTCCTATCCCCTTCAGGGCCTGCAATCCTTCTTCCTATTCTTCCATAAGAGTCCCCAAGTTCCATCCACTGTTTAACTGTGGGTATCTGTATCTGCCTGAGTCAGCTGCTGGGTGGAGCCACTCAGGGGGCAACATGCTTCTGTTTACAAGCATAAAAGAGTATTATTAATAGTGTTAGGGATTGGTGCTTGCCCTTGGGATGGGTCTCGAATTGGGCTAGTTATTGGTTAGCCATTCGCCCAGGCTCTGCTCTATCCCTGTCTCTACATTTCTCGTAGACAGGATAAATTTTGGGTTGAAAGTTTTGTGAGTGGGTTGGTGTCTTGATTGCTCCACTGGGATTCCTGCCTGGCTACGGGAAGTGACTTCTTCAGGTTCTATATTTTCAATGTTGTGAGTCACAGCTAAGACCACCTCCATTGATTTTTGGACTCCTCTACTATCCCAGGTCTTTGTCATGTCCTGGAGATGACCCCCCCTTCTTACCCCCATGTCAGTTGTAGATTTCCACGGCTATCTGGCCATCTCTCCTGTCCTCCCCCACACCTGATCCTGAATCCACCCATTCCCTTCCCCATATCCCCTCTGTCCCTGTTCCCTCCTTCCATCTGCCTCTTATGACTGTTTTATTCCGCCTTCTAAGTGAGAGTCAAGGATCCTCGCTTGGGCCTTCCTTCTTGTCCAGCTTCTTTGGGTATGTAGAATGTAGCTTGGTACCCATATTTTATGGCTAATATCCATTTATAAGTGAGTACATACCATGCATGTCATTTTGAGACTGGGTTACCTCACTCAGGATGATATACTCAGTTCCATCCATTTGCCTGCAAAATTCATGATGTCTTTGTTTTTAATAGCTGAATAGTATTCCATTGTGTCGATGTACCGCATTTTCTGTATCAATTCTTTAGTCAAGGGATGTCTAGGTTGTTTCCAGTTTCTGGCTATTACAAGTAAAACTGCTATGAACATAGTTGAGCAATGTCTTCATGGGATGTTGGAGCATCTTTTGGGTCTATGTCCAGGAGTGGTATAGCTGGATATTGAGGTCGAACTATTCCCAGTTTTCTGAGAAACTGTCAAATTGATTTCCAAAGTGGTTGTACAAGTTTGCACTCTCACCAGCAATGAAGAAGTGTTCCCCTTGCTCCACATCCTTGCCGGCATGTGCTATCTCTTGAGATTTTTGTCTTAGCCATTCTGATGGGTGTAAGATGGGACCTCAGAGTTGTTTTGATTTGCATTTTCCTGATGACTAAGGACTTTGAACATTTCTTTAAGTGCTTCTAGGCTGTTTGAGATTTCTCTAGCATGAATTCTCTGTTCAGCTCTGTACCCCTTTTTAAATTGGATTATTTGGGTACATAATATTCTGTTCCTTAACTGAGATATTGCGAATCTTTACTGAATAAAAAATGTTTATTAGGCTTTAAAATTATTGATTCTTACTAGCTTTTAATTTTATGTATTTATTATGTATTTTAATATTATTTACATAAAATTAATTTTAGACAAAATTATCAATGTGACATAGAAATACACAAAATTTAGTTAAAATCTGTAAAATGTTGGCCTTTGAAAATGTGGGCAAGCAGAGATTCCTCAGCATGTAATCCACTGTAGGAAGTTACACTAATTTATGCCCTGATACCACTGAGTAAATTATTACATCAAGAATTGAAATTATCAGTCAGAACTTTTAACTGAGATCTGGAAGATTCTTCACACAAAGCCTGTATATCCGGATAATTCACACAGAGCCTGTAGATCTCGTTGTTAGGAGTGAATGTGGAAAAAGGAGGTAAGGATGTAAACCACATGCTTATATCCATTGTGTGTGTCTAACAATGATGGTTTCCCGGGCCTGCCTGCCTGGTGCACCCTAGAGACTTTTTAAAAAGTCTCTGCCCTGACTTCACCGGCCTCGGGTTAGTTTTGGGTTTGACGGAGTTTTAAAGTACCAGGTAATTGTAAGATACAGCCAGTGTAGACAGCTTGTACTACATAGAATGGTCAATTCTAAGACAATTCGACTGTTCTTAGGCCTCTGTTGGGTGAAGAGGAAACAGTAAGGAGAACTCTAACCCCAGTTCATTTGATGGATTGGACTGGGGGGGGGGGGGGGGGGGGGGGGGGGGGGGGGGGGGGGGGGGGGGGGGGGG
>CM052712.1:84401015-84465273 GCA_028551405.1 Uromys caudimaculatus
ACAGAAGGTGCTGCCTGAGTTCTCTCGCTGGTTTTCTATCTGCATTGGTTTCACATCAAGACAAACCACGATTTAAATAATAAAAGGTCTCCCTCTGCCTTTGTACCAGGACACACCAGACAGAAGACATCCCTAACGGAGAATCATCTTCAGACTGGAGCACACACAAGATCAGGAAGCCTGGCTCCCCTTTTCAACACAGATTAGGACTATTATTTTAAGCAACTGAACATGCATGAAGTGACTGCTCAGAGGTCTTATTGTGCAGCTGACAGGAAAGGCAAGGCAACAGTACTCTTGCACAATACAGTCTGGCCTCGAGACCTGCTGGAGGTTAGTTCCTGTGGGGAAGAAGGCCAGGGGAGCACAGGGGAAGCTGAACAACTCACGCTATCATTTTATGTTACACCCTCGTGTCCTTCCTGCGGTGGGTTGCGCTCTACCCCCATTCCGGCCGGCTGTGCTAAGTAGGCTTATATTTTCTGTGCTTTCAAAAGGCAATAGTACAAGTAAGGGCAATACGGTTTTTCTTCAGATGGTCACTCTGGTTCTCAAAGGACTATTTTCCTATATCTTTCCATGTAAGGCAGAAGGGATGTGAATCTCTGCCCCCGGCCTTATCAAAGGGAAGGGCTAATGGAAACAAATGACCTGGAAGGATGAGAAAGTTCTAGAACAAGAGAGAACAAAAAGAGACATGCAGGCAGAAGGAGGCACAAAAGAGACTTGTTCACCAGAGAATGGGATTCCATTGGGGTTGATAATTTGTCTTTTGAGGGGAAAAAAATGAAGAATTATTTCCGCCATTTTCTAGAAACTGTGCATGTGCACGGGTAAGGGGCACTGTTGAGCGTTTCCCTCTGGGAATAGAGTTGCTTACTTTGCGTTTCAAACAGGAATAATCAGGGGGCCATGGAGGAAATAGCGCACTCACCGTGATGCAGAAGGTTCCTGAGGTCGTTTACCCATCAGCAGACACAGTTTGGCCTCTTGTCCATGCTCTGACAACATGGACATTTTCCATAGTCACAGTCAGAGTCATTTTTATGTGCTTATCAATATACCTGTCTTCCAGTGGTTTATAGTTTTCACATGCCCACAAATTACCCAAATTATCTTTGCATCTTTCTTCTTTTTCCTTAACAGTATTAGTGGTGAAGCTGCAAATATCTTTGTGTTAATATCATTTTGCTGTTTGCCATCCTTAGATGCTCTGTTCTGCATTAACTAAGCAAAAGCGTCTCTTATCAAAAGTCTGTCAAGATACCTTACAGTTATTCTTCAAGCCAGTCTGGGTGGAGAAACAATCACACAGGATCTGGAGTCTATCCCACTTCAAAGTGCGTTTAACTAAGCTAGGTTTCTTGACTTGATGCTGGTAATTTGGTGGTACCACGTTAGAGTAAAAACGCAACTCACTCAAAGAGGACAACAATTCCTAAATTGCAGCCTTTCCAGAGTTCAGTGTAGAGTTACAATTTAACAATATCATTATGATTTAAAAGATGAACATTATCATTACATATAATTGGAACTAACCCTCCCTCCCTCCCTCCCTCCCTTCCTCCCTCCCTTCCTCCCTCCCTTCTTTATTTCCCCCCTCCTTCTCCCAGGCTTGCTTCAAGTTCACTGTGCAGCTCAGGCTGGTCTCCAACTCTTGACCATTTTCAGACTCCCAAGTAGTGGAAGTAGTGGAATTACCTATGTATGTCACAGTACCCAAATCTATATTTCTTTTTCTTTTTCTTTTTCTTTTTTAAATAGGATTTTTTCCATAAATCTTCAAATCCTGAAACTAACATTGGAATAAAAATGACCCAGTGGTGTAATTTCTATAATCTCCAGAAGATGGCAGCATTGTCTGCTGTTGTAGCCTCCGACCTACACCCCCCCCCCCCCAGCCCCAGAGGATCATGGGATCCAGAGGATATGAGGTTCTTACATTGGAAGGTCCTGGTCCTTTATCTGCCACCAATAACTTTATAACTATATATTCCTGGGTATGCTGTCATAATCTCTGCGAGTTCATATGTGTGTCAGTGCTGATGTGTCAGGAAGACACCATTTCCAATGCCTCTGGTTGTCACAGTCTTTATGTGTCCTCTAATGTATGAAACAAAAATCAATACAAAACAAGTTAAACAGACACCCCACACTACCTCTCCTTTACAAGTGTCCACTTTATTGAAAAAGCTCCCACTCCTTAAACTAAAGGTCAAGTGTTTTCATCCTCTGTGTCGTTTTTCCTGCCTGTGAGTCTATGAGGGGTTAGAACACACTAGCTCTAAATTTGCTGTTCAGATGCTGCCGCATTAATGGTTTGGAGATTATGATCACTCTGTTCTCACTGTCTCTTGAGAGCAGAAGATAACGTTTACATGTAAAAGATGCTCTTACCAAAAGGAAACGATAGTGTTTTTCATCAAGGGGTGTGTGTAGGGACCGAGGGAAATAAGAGAAAATGCCATTGACATTAACCTCATTTTTATTGTCACTTCTCTACCTGCCTTGTTCTGTCTCTTTGACTTTCTACTCTGTGCAATTCAATGTTTGTGTCCAACTCCATACCTCTGGGTCTTCACTCCCCTGCTAGGTTCTCAGGTCTGGCTGAAAAACCCAAGAATAAAGTTTTGCTTTCCTCACAGAGGCACACAACATAGAGACAGGAAGCAAGAAGCACAGTTTGGAGATTCCCACGGCGTGTTAGTTAGGACTGTTTAAATGATGGGAAGAATTAAAAATGGAAATTATCTATGGTAAGGAAACAAGAGTGAAGAAACCCAAGGAGGGAGACATCACCGGAGCTCCGCCTCCTGCTCCTGGCCTGTCTCTACCTTTTGTATGCTTTCCTCCTCTTCCTAAGTCACTGGTGTTTTCTACTTTTGTTAACTCATATGATGAGAAGTATGGCTACTAACATCCAGACTCAACACTTGCACCACCACAGATGATTTTTTGGGGGGATCAGGCATAGGGAAAGATTTTGCCTTGTCGAACTTGGACTGACCCAATGTTATCGGTGGGACAAGATCCAATCATTTAAAATGGATCTATAGAGCATGCACTTAGAAGCAGGCAGTTTTCAGATGTGAGGTGGGGTGCATAGACCCAAGAAGGTGTCTAATTCACATCGGGACCTAGACAGAAGTCATAGTGTGTGATGCCATTGTGACATGGTGACATGATGTGGCAGTGATAAGGTGATTGGTGTAATGGTGATGCAGTATCACGATGGTATGGGGTCATGGTTCCATGGTGTGACAGTATTAGGGTGTATGGTGTCATGGTGACACGGTGTCATGGTGACACAGTGTCATGGTGACATGGTGTCATGGTGACATGCTGTCATTGTGACATGCTGTCATGGTGTCATGGTATCATGGTATCATGCTGTCATGGTGACATGGTGACTGGTGTCATGGTGACATGCTATCATGGTATCATGGTGTCATGGTATCATGGTGACATGGTGTCATTGTGACAGGGTGTCATTGTGTCATGGGGTCATAGTGGCATACTGTTACATTGATAAGGTGATTGGAGATGTGGTACCACAGTGTATACTGTCATGGTGATATGCTTTGATGGACATGTGGTGCCATTTAGATATATATAGTGTCATGGCATGTGGTGATATGGTACCATGATGCTACGTGTCCCAGTGATTCAATGGCAAGGTGATATGGAGGAAATAAAAGCACACACAGATAAGATATATTTGAAAGACATAATTGTAGGAGTGGAGATGATTAGATAAAGGGTGAAAGACTAAACATGTCATACCTTGTAGATGCCACAAACCAAAACAAGAAAAGCTTACACTTGGGAATATGGGAAGAAATTTTGTGACTTGGTGATGTTGATAATTTTAAACTGGCCCAAAGTGTCTACTTAGATCTTTGTGGCAGATCATAACATATTTTGAGAAGATTTAAATTTAGTTTTTACAATCTCTAATTGAAAACTTAGTAAATTGCCTTAGTTAATTGTGATGTAGCAGAACAAAAATACTAAACTGGATTATTTCTTTGCTATTGCTTGTATGTATAGTATTTTAGGGCATGCTACCTGGAGTTGGATAAGCAGTTAGGGTGCTCATCTTTGGGAAAGACTAATTCTCACCCCCTCCAGAAGTTTTTAATGATTTGTAGCTCTTCATTTAGGGGTTAAAAAATATCTTAAGTCCATGTTCTATTCCATTGGAAAGATACTGAACTATCTCGGACCCAATTCTGAAGCATAATTTGCTATTCAGTAATCTAAAAAATTAAATGTCTGCAAAGAGGAGTCTTGGCTGGTCTGGGGCAAAGGGAACTCATTGCTGAATCCTTAAATAAGCACCATTCTCCTCCCTACCCCTGGAGAATCCAAACAAGGCTTGCTTCTCCTACATCTCTACTCTCTTTGTTCAAAGCTCTTCTTATTGCCCTTACTTGAGTCAGCAGGGTTAGGATGTTTCTATGGCTGCCCCAACATAGTAGTTGACACTATAGTCAGCTCTCAGTTCAGATGGGACAAGATCTGCTTCCCTGCAGGTTGCCAATTCGAGGCCACCTTCAGCCTACTCACAGGTGGGCCTCTACATGGGCTACCAAGAGAGGATGAACACAGTGAAACCAGTCTTTATAATCTAACCTCAGGAGTGACATTTCATCTCTTTTGCTGTCTAAATGTGTACCACGTGCATGCTTAGTGCCCTCAGAGGTGAGAAGAGACTATCAGATTTCCGACACTGGAGTTAGGGATACTTTTCAGCTGATCTATGGGTGCTGGGAGCCAAATCCTGGACCCCTGCAAGAGCAACAAGTGCTCTTAACCACCAGGTTGTCTCTCCAGCCCCACAGAATGGTGTTTTTTAAGTGAGTATATTTAGGGATAGTTCTATGACATGGTAGTAACCACTGTCTACTATAGACAATGTTGTGGAGGACATAACCTCTTCTAGTCTCTCTTATGTTGGTCCATAGAGAAGTTGTTCTGAGCTCTCATTACTGGGAAGGCCTATGTCTCACAAAAGCAACTGATTTATTCTAAACTCACACACCCTGTGAATTACAGATAATGTTTCTCTCTTTCCTCACCTAACACAGGGTTTAAACACATGCCTGTGGCCAGCTTTGAGTGAAGAGTAACTTGGATGTGCTATGCCTCGGGTGTATTGATATCCTAACTGTCCCCTTGGCGTAACTTTATTTTCTTGCCCTTATTTTCCCTCGACTCAGATTTACTCATCTATTTAGCTTCCCCCACTCTGTGTGGTTTTTCAAGCTACCTTGGATCCTTTATAGCAAAGAGCCATGTTTCTTAGAATCTCTCACAAGGTGCACGGTTCCAGTCAGACTGCTGTGACATTGTGAGCATCCTGGTGGCAAATCCCATGACACTGAGGGGACCCTGTGGGTCACAACCTTGGGCAGACCTTTACGTCTTACAGAAAAGTTCACTGTTACCATGTGAGACGCTTCACAGCAACCTGCTCTTAAGCTTTTGGATGGCTATGATTTTACAGAATAATCCCAACAAAGATTCCATGCTCTGGCTGCATTCTTAGCAGACTGCTAGTTCCCACCAACAAATGTCAACAGAGACCTTCTGAAACCTACAGCAGTGTCCCCTGCTTTGCTAAACAATGCCCATCTGTGTCCTGACCAATTCATTTAGTAAATGCCTTGATGAACTCTTTTGTTCTGTAAGTATAATAAGTTAATGAAATCATTTCCACATTAGAAAATGTTATTCAGGACAACCTAAATCCTTGTTCACAGGCCAAGATCACTTGAATTTGGCTCAGGAAAAAACAAAAAAATAAACAAAACAAAAAGCAAAAACCAAAATCCTCTTATTTCTTTTGAGGTAAAAGCTGTGTTTTGTACCAATAGTTTGGGATCTCACTTAGGGTCCCACTATTACCACAGAAGCTATTTGAGTGAGCACCGGGATCCAAGGAACTTCTGTGGGCAGCTTAATGAATTCTTTCTGGAGTTCAGATTGTTCCTTTGGTTTGGGAAGAGTCTGTTGGTTTTCTCTGAGCTGATTGTGGGATATCCTTTTGTTTGTAGGAGTGGCAGATCAGAGCACTTTCCTGGTTTTGTTTTTCAAGCATTTATCTTTTGGCATCCAGCCTTTCCCAGTCATTCCTCCAGTGTCCTAACTACATCTTTTCTGTGATCTCTCCCACTTCCTGTGAGCTTGTCCCTCTTTCTTTAGAGATTCCATGACTGTTTGATCATAAAGACACAGAAGGTTAGAGACACACGTTCCTTCCAGCCCATCAGAGTGGTGATTTAAATAATACAGATTCTTTTTCTGTTTGATAGATGGCTGTGCTGAAGCAGATTGCTAGTGACCTATCTGTCAGGTCACTAGTAACCTATCCACCAAGAGCCTCCTGGCCTGGAGCAGGTTGAAATGAGACACACAGTAGGACTCTGGTGAGGCTTTAAAGACTGATGATCTCCCAGATGTTCTAGAGCATTCTAACTGTACAGAATGCTGATGATAACTTCTAAAAAGTCCTAAAACTTTCTTGCTCATTCTGAGGGTTAAAGTCTACTGGCTTAGGTGATTACCATCTGTAGCCTAACAGCAGGGGATTAAGTAATGTAGCCTTTGATCTATCTCCACAGGAATTTCGTGATTTAACATTCAGCTTGCAGGTTGAAGTCTCAGGAAGAAAGAGGGACACTTTGAAAACTGAATTTAGCATTTATTTCTAAGTTGTAAAAGTTTCCTATGAAAGCTCTCTAAGAAAAAGGGGGAAAGCAGAATGATGATCTCTTCTTTTTGTCCTCAGCACTTATACATCTTTTAGAATACAAGATCACATGGTAAAACATTCATCACAAGTTTATACATAAATCAAATCATAAATCAAATAAGAGTACAACAGTGAATGTTTATGTGCATATCCATTAGGAATAAATATCTGGGTAAATATACATTACCTGTCATAGCTCCACAGGTTCATGGAGAGTTAAAAACCATAACTAAGTTATTAGTGAAGTTTTGTATAGATAAACCCAGTCAATATTTTATCTTCTGTCCTAGCACCTATAATAAATCATCAGTTCCCTTTTTATGACCTTTGGTTAATGGTTTTACAACCTCTTGGACTGTGCTCTGAGTAGGAGAAAGTCTGGTTACTATCTAGAAGCAGTCAACTGGTGACACATAGAGACTGGCAGAGTTCTCATTGCAGTTTTGACTATCAGAAAAGACCTAATAACAGTCCCACTATGAAAGAGCTTAATAAATACTGATATAATTTTAGGAATTCTTAAAGGATTATCATTAAGAATTAAGAAGTCATCTATTTGTTTATATAGCATCATTACAAGACAGTATGCCTTCATAGTTCTGCAGAGATCTGCTCAAAAGGGGTGGGTCAATATCTAGCAATTGTTATATATTTAATAATAACAGGAAAAGCATATTAGTAGCAGGAATCTTTCCTAAAATGATTTTCTTCTGGGTCTTGTCTATTGGAGAAAATCTGTTATTGATTATTTATTAATTCAAGGCACACTCATCTCAGGAAGATCATCTACTAGTTATTAGTTTGTTGGCTACTGACACCTATCCTTTAGTAATACCTGTCACCACAGTTGGAGAAGCTGAGATAAAAGGTCAAACAGCTATCCTTTAGTAATGCCTGTCCCACACAGTGGAAGAGGCTGAGATAAAAGGTTGAACAGCAACCTACAGAACAAAGGAAGTTCCTACTTCAGAGGTCTCTGAGTATCACAGCTTAGTGAAGGCACTGGACAGAATCTACAGCAAGAAAATCAACAGAAATAACCCTCAAATGGAAAGATAATAAGCTATTGCAAACACTCCAAGCATTCACCAGAAAAAAAGGGGGAGGTGCATTGTGGTTAAGGAGAGTCACCCAGAGTGTGCTTGCTTGGTGAGATTGGCTGCTTCTCTCATCTGCTACCTTGGTTCCTTCATTATTTTAACTTTAGATGTAATACTCCCGTTGTGTGTCACATGTAGTATGTTATGTCATGCCCAGAGGATGAAAGCAAATCAGAACTGGATCGTAATAGCTACTAACACTGACAAGGTTTGGAGACTTCCTGCTTGGCTGTTCCAACATTTTTGCTTTCTTTACAGACTGCTGTCCTGCATATGTTTGCCAATTTTCTGTTGAGTTTTTGTTGTTGTTGTTGTTGTTGTTATTTTTGTTTTGTTTTTTTTGCCTCTCAACTTTTATTATGTTGTCCATATTATTGAGTTGGAGGAACTTACATATACAGTACATTAAGTATGTAGTACATATATGTCTTTTTAAAATTGTCACAATACTTTTTATGTCAGTCTTAAAATGAACTAACGAGAGATCACTGACTTTCCTGTGATAAGTATAGATTGTTTGTGTGTACTTTATTATTAGCTACACATCTCGTCAGGGTGGTGTTGTCTGTAGATTTGGGAAGGCTTGACTCCAGAATCTCACATCTGTGTGACATCTGCCTCTTTTAACCTATGAACCCGTATTTTTAATTCCTTCTCTAATATTTCTGAGCAGTGTTTTCATAGTTTTTAGATAAAACATCTTCATATTTTTGTTTACATTTCCTCCTAAGTATTTTATGTTTTTAATGTGGGTATTCTAGACTCATTTGTCAAGTAGATTAACAAGATTAACTGTTGTTTCCATCTATTTTTTTGTGTCCCTGTTTTCTTTGTTTTTTAAAGTTGATCACCAATCTTTATTATTTTCATCTTCACCACAGTTTAGTTTGTTTCTGTTTTCTTTTTCAATGTAGAGTACAATCCATTAATAATTTAATTTTTATCCCACAGTCTCTTATTCTCTGCACAAAACGTGCAGAGAATTTGTCCAGTTGTGTGCCCATATTAATAGTAATTTATTGCGAGAAGAAGCTTCTGTGGTGAGGACTGAGATAAGCCTCAATCCTTGGATAAGTCAGCAAAAGTCGGTTAAATATTGTGTCAATTAGCAGAGTAACAGCAGTATGTTCTCCTCTAGGGCCCATGATATGTTTAGCAACAGGTTCTTGGCATTAGTAATGGTGATTGGTATGGGTTTCAACTTGTGGAATGGTCTTTAAATCCAACCAGGAAGTGGTTGATCATCTCCATGACATTCACACCACTTATATACCAGCTGGCGTGTCTTGGCAGGCTAGTCCCTGATGCAGCTTACAGGGTTGTTAGCTGGGTAAGGCTGCCTATTCCCTTTCTTCTCCTATCACTATGAACAATGGCTAGTAGGTATGAAGCTTCTAGGCGACAGTGCCTGCTTGACTTTCCATGTCCCATGGCTCAAGTGTATTGTGTCCTCAGCAAAAGTGTCTTATTGTCAAGTTCTGGAGCATAACCAAGAGCTACACAAGCTGTTGATTTTAAACATTTTCACATAAGCATTCAGAGCTCTGTGTTTCACTGTAATTGCTACATTGGCTGCTTCTTAAAATACTTTCTAAAATTCCTGCTTAGATTCTTGTCTGATTTAGGATATATCATAAATGGTTGATAATTTACAGATGTGAAGATTTCTTTTTGATTTATTTTATTTATTTCTAATTTGTTTCCCTGTTTTCTTGACAACATACTTTATAGTATTTCAATCCTTAAATTTAATTGAACCTTTAAAAAAACTCCGTATGTGGTTTGTATTCCATAAATGCTGATTAGATTAGGCTGGTTGGTAGTGTGCCCACTTCCACACCCTGACTTTTGTTTTTCCTGTGTAGTTTTAACAGTACAGGGGGAAGACTGTTCTGCTACCCAGATGGAGTGATAGATTTGCTTATTCCCCCCAGGTTTCTTCTGGTTTACTGCTGCATTTATTTTGAAGTTCTCTTACGTGTGAATACTTTTAAACATGACTATACTCTCTAGATGTACGACTCTTTACCTCTGGTAACATTTCTTTCGCTGAAGTGACTACTTTGGCACTAATGGTACTCTCTTTTTACAGCTCTTGTATGGTTCCCAGCTTTGCATACTACTCCCTACCCGGTCCCTTTAGCTACAGCCTGCCTGTGCCTTTATATTTGGAGGCAATTTCTTGAAAGTAACCTGTCTGTCTTCTAGTTGGCTAGTTAGAGCTTTTATATTTTGTCAGGAGCCATAATGAGACAAGCTAATAACTAGCAGGTGATCATTCTGAAATGGCCTGCTTTGGATTATTATATAATCTGTGACAGGTGAGCCCTTGTTAAGCAAGGCTGTAAGGGATTCATTTTAGGAAAGATTCCTGCTATTAATATGCTTTCCTGTTATTATTAAACATTATTATTAAACATTCACTAAGTAGTAGCACACCCCTTTGGAGCAGATCTCTGCAGATTCATGAAGATGTACTGTCTTGTAGTGATGCTATATAGACAAATAGATGACTTAAGTCTTAATGATGATCCTATAAGAATTCCTAAAATTATATCAGTGCTTATTAAGCTTTTATAGTGGGACTGCTATTAGGTCCTTTTCTGAGAGTCAAAACTGCAATGAGAACTCTGCCAGTCTCCCAAGTGTCACCAGTTGCTCTTAGATAGTAACCAGACTTTCTCCTACTCAGAGCACATTCCAAGAGGTTGTAAAAAGGTCATAAAAAGAGAACTAACGATTTATTATAGGTGTTTGGAAAGAAGATAAAATATTGATTGAGTTTATCTATACAAAACTTCACTAATAACTTAGTTATGGTTTTCAACTTTCACTGAACAGGTGGAGCTGTGACAGGTGATGGATGTTTAGCCAGATATTTACTCCTAATGGATATGCATGTAAACATTCTCTGTTGTAAACTTCTATTTCAATTTGTGATTTGATTTTTTTGTGTGAACTCGTGATGAACTTTGTAACGTGATCATGTATTCTGAAAGTCGTATAAGTACTGAACACAAAGAGGATAGAGAAAACAAATCCTTTCTTTTTTCCCCTTCGAGTGGAATCCTTTCTTTTTCTTCTTAGAGTGATGTCCTTTCCCCACTTAGAAGTTTTCCCTTTCCCCACTTAGGATCTTTCCACTTTCTCCCTTAGAAAGCTTTCATAGGAAACTTTTTCAACTTAGTAATAAATGCTATAATAATTTTCTAGATGTCCCTTTTTCTTCCTGCGACTTGGACTAGCAGGTTGAAAGTTAGAGCCCAGCAATTCCTGCTGAGATGGAACAAAGGTCACATTAATTAATCCCTGCTGCTTAGTCTACAGGGGTCAGTCTCCTAAACCAGCAACCTTTTACCCTTAGGAAGAGCAAGAACGTTTAGGATTTTTTTTTTTTTTTTTTTTTTTTTTACAAGTTAACATTAGCATTTCAGTACAGTTAGAGGGCTAGAAACTCCTGAGGCCCTCAGACTTTAAAGCCATTACCAGAGTCCTGCTCTGTGCACTCCTCCACTCCCCTCTTCAGGCCGGGGCTCCCGGCAGTATTTTATGCACTTATATATATGGTTAGGTAGTTTGTTTCTGAATTGACCCATCCAGCTCATCTCATCTTCCATAGTTTCCCACATTTTAAGTGATCTTCTCTTTTGACTTACATCACTGTTTGCCCGTGGACAATTTCCACAGAGGATACAACATACATTCTTAAGACATCCTCACATTCTACTTCATACACAATGCAGAATATTTCGATATTCCCTCTCTTCTCCTTTCTGTGTCTGCTACCTTACAGTACAAATTCCACAATGTACTTTATTATTTATGTCTCAAATATTCAATTGATTTTTAAACCACACACACACACACACACACACACACACACACACACACACACACACACACACTTACTCCTTGAGTTTTGAACATTCATATAATGACTCTGGCCATTTTCAGTCCCTGTTAACTTCTTTCATCCCCTCCTGCTTCTGTTGAATGTGTGCTGCCCACTGAGTTTAATTAGTTACTGCTGTGAGCATGCACAGGAGGCTTTTACTGGAGCATGGCTGCATATCAGTGGCTACACCCTGGAAGAAAGCAGTCTACTGAATTTGAAGAAATTATGTAAGTAGAAGAATGAATCACACTCTTTATTTCATGCCTATTTGAGTGTCCACTTGCTATAATTTATTTTTAACTTGAAGAAATTTACTTAAAACTTCTTGGTGTGCTGGTCATCATATTAGTCATATGGGAATACCATTACTTATAAAGAAAAAAATTAATTTCTTATAATTCTGATTTAATGGTACAGCAAAGTCTAGTGGCATAGGCCTATAATTCCAGCTACTTGGGAGGTTGAGACACAAGCACCAAGATAAGAAAATGAGACCCTGTCTAAACTAGGAATTGTGAAGGGTCTGGGGATGTGGTTTTGTATGGAAGATTGCTAGAGTGTGCAAAACCCTGGGTTCAATTTTCATTATTTATTGACCCCACACAAAAAAGCTTATTTCTGGGCATTTAAAAACTACTATGTTACTGTTTTCTGGCTTGTATTGTTTCTGATGAGAATTCAGTGGTTTTTCTGTTGCTACTTTGCTGTATGCAACATGTCCTTTTCTTCTGGGTCCTTTGAAGGTTTTATTTTTAACCTGGGGTAGAGCAGCTGTGCTGGGATCTGCCCAGATGTGGTTCTCACTGCATTGTTTGTGGTGTATTTCTCCATTGTGGTCCAGATCAGATGCTGGGATTTTCAAAGCCAAGTTTTTAAATGTCTTTTTTTCTCCTCATGAGGAAACGAGTGAATGCTTAGGGGTATTAGATTATCTGATGTTGGACAATGCTCTTTCTGTGTTATTTTTTATTATACTTGGGAATTCTTTTCTAGAACATGAATTATTTCAGCTCATCATTTATTCTACTGCCAGGATGTCTCTTCTCCATCTGGGACTTCTGATCTACATGTGTTGGGAGATTTCCTGAAGCCCCACAGGCTGCAGAAACTCTGCTCCATTGTTTTCTGGGTCTTTCTCACTGGATTTTGTTCTGTTTGGACAGTTTCTATTTAGTTTCTTCAAGATCTTTTGTTTTTGCAGTATTGAAAATGCCATCGAGCCTCGATTGGAACCTCTCTGTTCCAGATGCTGTGCTTCTTAGTGCTATAGTTCTATTTGCTCCTTCTCCTCTACTTTCCATTTATTTGCTGAAATTCTCTGTGTATATATTCACCTCTGGCTTTAAATCTCTGGACATGGGCTTTGCCCAAGTAATTACCACATGCATCTTCTGTTTCTATTGCTTATTTTATTCCTGGTTTGTCTAAACAGACAAAAGATACAGACACAGAGATAGATACACACAGACACACAGACACAGACACACACAGACACAGACACACACAGACACAGACATATACACATAGACACACACAGACACAGATACAGATACACACAGACACACACAGACACAGACATACACGCATAGACACACAGAGATGCAAACAGACACACACACATAGAGACAGACACAGACATGCACAGACACAAAGACACACACACAGAGACACAGACACACATAGATACACACACAGACACATGTAGACATACACACCGGCACACACAGAGACACACACACACAGAGACTCACACATTTGTGTTTGTTTTCTGTCAAAAATGTTGGATTTATGCTGATGGAGAATTAATTTATTGACAGCTCAGCTGAGGTTTGGTTTCTGGTTTTGTTAGCATAAGTCTACAGAATTCTATACATCAGGGTTAGAATTGCCCTATTCCCAAATCAGGACTTCTCTGGGGCCCCAATTCTGGGTTGTTCTTACTTTACTGGCCTTTGGTACCCTCTGATCTCTGATGCTTCTACTGAGGAATGGATCTGAAGCAGCTACTGCTCAATGGGCCTCTCAAGGTTTTGCATACACTCAGAGACAACATACATGCAGACCCCTTGTGCTTCTCCATGAGTTGCCTTGGCTCTGGCTACATGAGATAAAAATTCTTTCTGCTTCAATAGTTCAAAACTCCGTTCTCTGCTTTGTATATGGCCAGTAAACCTGTCTCTTTCTGTTCCAGGTTCCTTGACCTGGGCATTATGCTCTATCAGTAAACTAGATTAACTCACTATGGTGGTTGGCTATTCAATCTCTATATCTCTCAAGGTTCACCACCCAGAGCTATGAGTTGACCATGGCCTGGAAACAATTGCATTGGCTATTTTGTTCAACTTCAAAAGTAATTAATTAGGGAAGAAAAGTCTAATGTTCATTCCCTCCATCATGGTCAGAGTCTGAAGTCAGGATTTATTATTTGGTAAATGCTTTGGAAGACATTAGGTATTTGGTGATTGACCCATTTCCTCTAATCAGAAAAGATGTTTATTGGGTGGCTTTATTTTGCCAAGCTTTTTACTAAACACTTGATATATATTTTACATTTGAATCTTGCAAATAAACTGCTCAAGTATGGCCATTTCTTTGAACTCCATTATCTAAATGAGGAAAATAAAATTTCAAGTGTATCAAATCCCTGCCCAAGACCTCATATCAGATAAATTTGGTAGGCACAAGAATTGGACTCAGAGAATCATCTCCAGAGTCACAGGCTTAAGAAACCATGCTATGGGCTGGAGAGATGGCTAAGAGCACAAAAGCCCATACTGCTCTTGCAGAGGACCTGAGCTCTGTTCTTAGCAATCACATGGCATGGCCCACAGCCACCTGTAACTCTAGCTTCAGAGGAGCTGACACTTCTGGCTTCTGTGGGCACTTGCAATCATGTGCACATACCCATACATGGACATGCACATGCACACATAATTAAAAATAAAGATAAAAATAAAGAGGCTATGATAGATTAATTATTCTGTACCTAAGAGAACTACCTATGTAATGAATGTGACCCTTCAGTGGAAAATGGTTTATTTATTCTCCACAATGAAAACTACAGCCACACTCATGGGCTTTGATAGCCTGCTAGGCATAATGGCTCTAGAATAGTCTTATTCTACCCAAGGGTAGGGAAGCAACATGTGTCTTTTGGTTACTTTTGGAGATAAGATACCTTGATTCCTTAAGCTGGGGTAGGAAAGAAAGATGATCATATGTCTATTTGACCAAAAGAACATGCCTACCTCTTCACATTAGCAGGGCCATCTGTTAGAGCAGTTTTAGTTTCACAGCACAGCTGAGTAGAAAATCAGAAATTTTTATATATTCTTTTCACCCAATTCGTCTGGTCTCCTCTGCCATCAGTATGACAGTTCCAAGGTAATACATGTATGGTGATTGGTGAACCTTGATTGGCAACACATCATTATCAGTCAGATCCATAGTCTACATTAGGGTTCATGTCCTGTGTACAGTTCCTATGAATTTTGAGAAACGTACACCATGTTCACCACTACTATCACATTTTCTAAATGAGCAAAAGAAAACAAAACCAAGTACCACTGTGTCTAAGTTTGTCATGGATTCAATTTTTTTTCTTTATAGCAAGAGCATTATGGGAAATTGATTATTGAGTAAAATAGTCACACTGACAGTGGATTTTTAATTAAGGCTATTTGGAGAAGACTAAAGGAATTTTGTGGGAACAAGTTAAATATTGAACAGGTTCTAAGTGAGGAAGGTTATTCTTAGTAACATGTGCTCT
Organism: Uromys caudimaculatus; assembly: GCA_028551405.1. Lineage (NCBI taxonomy): Eukaryota > Metazoa > Chordata > Mammalia > Rodentia > Muridae > Uromys > Uromys caudimaculatus. Next base: position 84,416,537 of record CM052712.1, read on the forward strand.
GGCTTCCAGTAACATTCCCACTTGTGAAAGGCAGGAAGCTAACTGACAGTGGTCTTTCCTTTTCTTTATGACCCAGCCCAGTGCATTCTCATTTTGTGATACTATTTTAAGCATCTTCACCGAGATTCACTCTCTTATTATTGTTTTTCCTGATAACATTACTGCCACCCTCAATTTTCCATATTGAAATGTTAGAATTGTATTTCCTTTTCTTCCTCTCCTCTCTTCCTCCCCCTTCTTCTGTCATTTTCTTTCCCTTGTATGTCTCCCCCATCTTCTTCGAGATAAAGTCTCACTTTAAGCTGACCCTGAACGCATAGCTATCCTCCTGACTCAGCCTTTCAAGTGCTAAGATTGGAGGTGTGATCAACCATTTCCAGCTTCTTCCTTCACAAATAATTGGTAAACAAGGCCCATAGGATTGGTCTCCAGTCAGCCTCTTATTTTCCTCTGATTTGCAAATGCCTCACTTCAAACCATCAAATACTGCCACTGCCAGTCAGCCATTTTCTCCACCAGCAATCTCTTCCATTACAGTTTATCTTTCAAACTAGTGTTAGTAGAAAGCAGTAAGAATGTGATGAATGCTGATATGGAATTCCACATAAGTTCCTTGCCCATATGGATTGCCTAGTGAAAACTTGTCAGAGGTCTCAGGCCATTATTTTTGGGCCTGTTTTCTTTTGAATGAATTATCATCATGTACACCATCTGAAGGGCTCACCTGCATCCTTACTTTTTGGGTACTTTATTGAGCTCTTATATCTACCTCCCTACTCACCCTTATCCCTTCCAACCCCCAATACTAGGTAGGTAAGAAAGAAGGTTAGAGAGGAAAGAAGTGTAGATCTCTTTTTATGTCCTGCTGATTAGGGGTGTCGAGTTCCTTGAGACAGGTCCAATCTTCGTTGTTAGGGTATCTCCAGTTTCTTTTCATCTCTTTGCTCCTGATCACTTGAAAAACCCCAGCAACAGTAACTGCCAGCTGCAGGGGGAGCAGCAGCCTCCACAGCTTCTCGGGACTCTGGCATTTTTATGCCTTCTCAAGAGTTCCCAGAATTCTACATGTAAACTATCTTCAGCTGGAAGAATCACGCCTTTGCCAGAGCATGAGACAAATCATAGTTAGCTGCCATGTACAATCTGAAGCAGCCGCATATCCCACACTTGTGATTAAAACAAAAACATATTCATATAACATAATTAGGTTTTTAAAGAAACTTACCTTCCCTGCCTCTACTCTAACCTGTGGGAAGAAAATACTCTGGAAGGGAAGGAAAACACCCTTTCCCTCTACAGCATAAGGCATAAGTAGCACACATTGACCCTTAAAACCTATCGCTGAGTCTTCAAAGGGCTCTGGGAATCAAAATCTATAGAACTACAGTACTACAGAACAATCATTCTAAGACTAAAAGAATAACAATGAGAAACATTACCAAATACAAATATTTTTCTACCGTAACAGCCCTGCTGCTAATGGATACATGCGTTTACAGATTTTTTTAAAAATTTAAATTAGATGCCAATCATTCATCTGGTTGGGCTGGTAGAAAATTTGATTGTACTCACTCCTAGCACCCACTTTCCTGACAGGCCTGTGAGAAGATTTTAGGGCTTACACAGGACCAATGTCTGGTGAGCTTGCTTGATGCCCACTGTGCTTTGCTTCTCTTAACATAGACCATGGTGGTCAGCAAAGCTGGAGCTCCCATGGTGAGTTCTCACCTCTTAGGGCAGAAGTCTTACTGATCTGTCTGATGGTGTTCCTTCCAAGCTTCCAGGCTCACTTTAGTTCTCAATCCTAGAGGGAAATTCCTTTGTTCTGGGATATAGAGTTCTCCCTTTCTCTGCTATTTTCTACAAAACACCAGCACAAGATCTATCTTTCCAGTGGATTCATTTGAAAACAAAAGCCATGAAGGTGTAACCGTGCTTCACAGCGTGTGTGAATGGATGGTGTAACCCATTTACCTCCATGAATGAGCATGGGGCAAAGAGAGTAGTGTCTGAGAACATGAGGAGAGAATGTGACCTCTTAAGAGCAACTCGCGGGCCACATTGTTATGCTGACTGTAATTCCCCACTGTTTCCCACTCATTGTCCTAACGCCTTGCCATCCCACCACACAGTCTAAACCTCCTTGTTCACTATCATGGCTTGTCAGAGGGAGGACACGTCCATTGGAATCTGAGTTCCACGAGTGCATTTACAGCCCCTTCTTACATCAGATGGGGGCTCCATTGTACCTCAAATAATGTTTTGTGGCGTTCACACTTTTAATTCTTTCTGGTTGATATCTCTTACCTTGCCCATTTTTAATCTTTTATCATAAAAACCCAATATGCATACTTCAAAGTGTGATTATGATGCTATTTCTTCTTGCAAGCTTTCCTAACTACCACCTAGCATCTCAGAGCACCACTTTGAGCCTACAGCGTGTTCATGTATAACAAAGGATCTCAGAAGTAGAGCCCACGTTAGGCCTCCATTTTACTCTGGTCTAAACTTCACTGAGAATGTCTCTTCCAGCCCTGGATCGTCATCTGGCAAGGGCAAGATGATATCTTATTCTCAGATACAGTCTTGTCTAACAATACACATGACGAATGAGAACTGCTCAAAGATGATATTTACCCCCTTGATAAAAGCTCTCTTGTGGTCCTGAATAGTGGTTTGTGGCTGCACACCTCCAGTTTCTGCCTGTGTCTTCTCCTGACCTCCTCTTCTCAGTTCGGTCTCTAATGAAGGGGATTCCCATTGGACCGAGAACCCACCATGGGGACGTAAGATGATTTTGTCTCAAGAAGGGAGGGAACCTTTACCAGCTTATACATTTGACAAAGGATTCATACCTAGACTATACAAAGAACTAAAAAAAACCAACCCAACAAAATCAGAAAGCAAAACAGAATGGAAGAAGTCAAAGAAACAAATGACCTAATTAACAAATAGGCTACGGGGTCTAAAGGAAGTTCTCAATAGAAGAAATAAAAATGGGCATGAAATTCCTCAAAAAGTGTTCATCATCAATTGCAATTAGGAAAGGAAAGTTAAAGGAAGTTTCATCTCACCACCATCAGAATGGCAAAGGTCAACAAAATGATTGACAACAGACGCTGGTGAGGTTGTAGAGAAAGGGGAAGCATCATCCACTGTGGGTGGGGATGGCAATTGGTGTAGTCACTATGAAAGTCAGTATGGAAAAACCCCTAAAAATCTATAGCTCCATATGGCTCCATGGCGCACGCCCAAGGCACCAGACAGTCTATTCCACAGATCTTTGCTCAGCCATGCTCACTGCTGCTATAGTTATGTCAGCGAGGAAATAGAAACAGCTGAAGTGTTTTATAACTGAAAAGGTAAACAGATAAAAAATGAACACAGTATACACATGTTTGCTCATGCAAAGCCAAAAAGACAAGAACATTGTTATCTGTTTATTGCCTTCTTCTTTTTGAAAACATACTTGCAGGTAACACCTCATGCCTGTGGCTCTGTGCATAATAGCAGGGCTCTGTTGTGCTAGACAATTGTGGCTCAAAAATAAAAGCTGTTAAATCAGGAGACACACTTAAGGTCTCTAGGGTAGCTAGCTTTCTTTTCAGACATGACTGTACCTTTAAACCACTTATTTTTTTATTGCACACACACACACACACACACACACACACACACAAACACACATGGGTGTTTTGTCTGCTTGTATGTGTAGGCACCACACACATGCCTGGGGTCTGTAAAGGTTAGAAGAGGGCGTCAAGTCCCCTGGAACTAAAGGTACAGCTAATTGTGAGTTGCCAAATAGGTGACAGGAACTGAACCCAGGTCCTCTACAAGAGCAGCAGGTGCTCTTAACTACTGAGCCATCTTTCCAGTCCAAGATTATTATTTTTTTTCCAGTTAAACAAATCCATTCACATCTGGGTTCCTTTCTTTCCCTCGAATGGAGCATAAACAGAGAGGCAACACACACAGAAGAACACTCACACGGCTTCTCTGTGTGAAGATTCTCACTCTGGGTCCCTTAAATGAAGTCCACCTTAAGAGCCAGAGGTGGTCTGGGGCAGCAGCCTCCTCCTGTGTAGAGTTATATTTGTATATTGGCATAAGCAGGACAGGTTGGGAAGTCACAGACAGGGAAAATATAATAAAAAGGGCCAGATTCATTTTCTTCTTGGTTTCAATATAGTAATTTTCTTCTTTCCCCTTTCAATAAGACCAAAAGATTTAATTTGAGCCATGCCACAGGAATGTGGCTTCCAGGAGAAAAAAAAATGTTCAAATATCCACCTCCCTGCCCCTCACGTTAAGAAGCATAATGTCCTATAGTGTGTACAGAAATACTTTTGTTTGTTTGTTTGTTTTTTTGAGATAGGGTTTTTCTGTGTAGCCCTGACTGTCCTGGAACTCACTCTATAGACCAGGCTGGCCTCGAACTCAGAAATCTGCCTGCCTCTGCCTCCCAAGTGCTGGGATTAAAGGCGTGCGCCACCACTGCCTGGCCAGAAATACTTTTGAGATGTACTTTTCTTTCCCTGACATTTGTCTCCTTTGTTATATAATAAAATAAATAGAGATATATTTAAATTGTAGTATTTCTTCCAAAAGAGAACTGTAAGCAAACTACAATTATTCTTTTGATTTTTTTTTTAAAAATAGAGCCACTAAATTTTGTTATGAAAAGAATAAATTTAATATGTGCATATCTTTTTTGCCAAATCCAATATTTTGTTTTTCAATATAATTTCTTCTGAAATAGTTTTTGAACTTTTTCTGAGAAACTCACAGTCTTTACCAAATAGCAAATTTAAAAAACAGACGCTCCTCCTCACTGCAAGCACTCCTCTTTAGAGTTGGGACCAGCTGGGCTGATGAACTCTTGGTCGTCCCTAAGGAGGCCACAGGCTGGAGAAAGAAGCTACATAAGATAGGCATAAGCATATCTCTCTATCAAGTTCTGAGCTTGGTCGAAGCTCCTCTCTTTCCTTTTATGCCCTTATATTTGCATGGACATTTACAACAGTCCCTTATTATTGTAGTCTGTCTTACTTGTTTCTAAGCCTGGCATGTTTCCTATAGAAATCCAAGATTCACAACCTGAATGCTCTCACTTCTTTCCCCACTGCCCTGGAAGATCGCACTTATGGGACACCATTTCTTGTTCTTTTGTTCCTCCCCCTCTCCCCCTCCCTCTTGCACATCTGTTCTTTCTCTGGCCATCGATGGCCAATTTCTACTATATTCCTGGGGGAGGACATTCCTGCTACATAGAATATTTTGTTCTACTCCAGGAGGATTGCGCTGGAACCAGAAGATAAATCTCAGTTGTTTCACTGACCATATTCAGCTGTGTTAGCATGAGCTTCTGTGATTCTTAGGACCCACTTAGTTCACAAACACGCAATAACTATTAGCTGCCGTGAGCCCTGTTATCCTCATGGGCATTTCTACAAGGATTTCTTCTCCTTCCTTTTCTAAGTCTGGGTCCTGCGCACGCTCTGTAAGCTCCCCATCTTAATTCAAGAAAGACTTCTGTAGCAATCAGAAACAAGTTTGGTCTGCTGAGAGCTTCTGAATCTGGAGGATGTGGGTCATAAACCCACCAGGAGTTCAAGTTACAGCCATAGCAGGTAACAGCAGCACCATTTACAAAACTCTTTCCACCTTTCAAGAACTTTCTGCGTATTCTTTACTCAACCTGCAGCACCACCCGGGTGGGTAGGCATTGTGTGGTCCCCAGTTCCGTTATCATCCTTACCTAAACATCCCATCTAATCTGCCAGTTAACAACTATACTTCAGTCACTCCACCTTTCAAAGCCTCACTCCCCTGTTTTGGGGCTGTACAGAGCGCATTGCAATTGTTATTTTGAGCTCATTCATTCAAATACTATCTGAATGGGAACTGAAAATCAGATGCAGAGTTAAGTAAAGTATATGGAAATACATAGATAAACTCGTAGAAATACCTTAAAGCCATTTTAGTAGAGCAAGTAAGTGTAGTACTGTATTGAACAAGAAAAGCTAGCTCGAGAAACAATTGAACCTAGACAAAGGAAGAATTCCTTCTCCCTTGAAGGGAGGGTGAAAGAGGAAACGATTCCATTTCCCCAGGGCAGAGGTTTGGAAGGGTTGAGAGGAAGCTTGTTCTGACCATCAGTCAGTGCCTAGACTGAGCATACGGCTTGGGGAAGGACCATTAAGGCGCAGGCTCTGTTGTCCTGACTACACTGTGGGGTGCATACTTTTAAGGGAATTGTGGGATGGGACCTTAATGGTGAAGGTCTTCATGTAGCCATGCACTTCCACCACTGGGTAGAAGGAAGATCACTGGAGGTCTGAATTTGACAGAAACTGAGCCAGCTTCCTCATGTCTCCTCTTAATTAAGATCAAGTCTACTGAAGTTTAAAATTAGGTTTCTAATTCCTTTATCATTTCCTCAAACTCAGATCAAGGCTGAAGGATCACAAGACTGATTAAAAACAAAGTGTACAAACAAAAGCCTGTTACTGTCATGCTAATTCCTCAGATTTCAAGTTTCTTGGTGTTGGAACCTTTTTGAATCAAAATTTCCAATATTCTAACTAGGTGAATTAGTAATTTAGTAAAATAGACATTTGTCTCAGCACAAGTTCACTGGTGTGGGTAATATTATAGGAGGTAATGTAATCAATTGGCTTGGGGTTTTTTTCCTCTTATTTTTTTCTTTCCTTTTTTCTACATGAAAAAGGAAAGGCAAGGCAAGGAAAATCTACTCCAGACCTAGCAGTTCTAGGTCCTTGAATGCTCACTGTATAGGAGTCAGACTGGAGGCTCAGATACTCAGTTCAAAGCCCTGAGTGCCAGCTGCCTGTCTTAGTCAATGTTTTGTTGCTGCGAAGAGATTCTAGAACCTCAGCAACTCTTATAAAAGAAAGCATTTAATAGGGGGCTTGCTTACATTTTCACAGTTCATCATATGGCAGGAGCATAGCGTGTGCAGGCAGACCAGGAACTGGAAACGCTGAAAGTTCTACATCTGGATCCACAGACAACAGGAAGGGAGAGCTGCTGGACCTTGCTTAAGCTTTTGAAACCCCGAAACCTACTCCAGTGACACACTTCCTTCCTACTTTAGCAAGGCCACACCTCCTAATCCCTCTCAAGTAGCACCACTCCCTAATGACCACACATTTACAAATGAAGGCTCTACATCACACACACCCTCCACTAGGTTCACGGACCACCACTGAAAAGGTCGCAGAAAGTTCACAAGGACGAGAGGTTGAAAAGACCCAAACTGAAACAGTAACATTGGGACAGGACATGACACCATCCCCCCCCACCAGCGCACTCGCAAGGTCATGGCTGCGTAGATGCCTACAGAAGGCGATACACAAGGTCAGGCCAGTCAACATTCCAGCATGCAGAGCAGTGTAGGGGACACAGACCCCACTCTTAGCTGAAGAGATATTGGTAAGGGAGAGTTTCTGGCGGAAGGAGTTTTCTTGAATGGTGAGATCTCTGGTAGGTTGGCCTTTCCTCAGTGAGAGGCCCAGGTTTGTGAGGGTAGGGGCAATATGGACTGGACTGGGTGAGGTACATAAAGAGAAAATGAGAGGACACAGCGTTTAGAGGGGATGGGGGGGTGGACTCCTGAGGAGTGAAGGCAAATACCATCAGAGTATATTGTATGCATGGCGGTGAACGCCTTCACCCTCTAAGCCATCTCAGCAGCCCTGAACTTTTAATTGTATATTATGCATTTTAAACAGTCGTGTTTACAGAAACAATTCCCTAAGCCTTATCAAACACACAGAACATCCCGTCTTAAAAAGTCTTCTCACTTCTTTAAAGGTACAGTGCAGTCATCTTATGCACAGATTTTTAATGTTGTGAAGAGAGTTATTGGTTACAAAGAACATCTTCATGAAGCCAAACCCATAAAACTGGTGGTTTGGAAAAGGACAGAAAGGCTCGGAAAACCAACAGCTCACATTCCGAACTCAGGGCAGGAATGGCTGGACACCCATGTAGGCTCTTCAAAGGCAAGAAAACAAACAAATGTTGAAAAGCCACTACTGTTTCCTCTGAGGACTCCCTCACCAGGGCTGTGTACATCCTCCCAAGGTCGGGACTGAGGATCTGAAAGAGAGATTTGGCTATTAGTCTCCACAAACCAGTCTGTTCCTAGATGGTGCTGATGTTTAAGAGGGAAGACGCTTTAATTGTAGATTCTGTTGAGCAGGGAATGGTATTAAGGACATGGCATTGGTCTGTGGTCCTTGGTTCATTGTGTCCAGTCAGCAAAATGGTCCCAGCTGCTGATCTCTGACTGGCAGGTCAAATTCTGGCCAAAATGCTCACCGCACTGTGGACTGAGCTGGCATGCTTACAACTTGACTGTCCCTTCCTGGACTGAATTCTTATTACTGGTCAGATGTGAAAAGTACTGGGACTTCTGCCCAGAAAATACTTCAGGAGTGATGAGTAATTAGAGACAGGCTTGGGACAATTATTTATAACTGGGGACACTTCCATATTAAAGACTCCACCATCTTCTCAGGAGAGGCTAGCCAGAGCTCTGGGCTCTGCTTTATTTGCTAGCAAGAGTCATCAGGCTATGCCCTCTGCCAATATGCTCTTTTGAAAAGAGGGGATAATATATTTGTTTTAAAAACGTCATCAGTTATTTCTTCTTTCCTTTGACTTGTCCAACTACTCCCATTGCTTGGACAGGCCAGCCCTGTGTGTACAGTTTTCTATACTTAACAACTTGTTTGGTCTGTTCTTTTGGAAAAATAGTTACACAGTGTTTAGTGCAGATATTAGCATTGGCCGTAGCTAGCTACATAGCAGCACATGGCCTGGAGAGGTTTGTTTGAGCTTCTTTGAGCTGTCCCCATTGCATGAAAGGTTGTTTAGTCTTCCAGAGCTCAGGAAGGACCATAGTTAGGAAGTGAGTCAACATCCCGCAGCATCCCACAATGGACCAGGCTGAGACGCTCTATTTTCTTTCCTGTATGTGGTACTGTCTATAGTGTCTCCCCTCTTTCTAAATCTGCTCTTCCCAGACGGAGTTGGTCTAGAAGTTGTTTGTGCTCAGTGGTTTTGGGGGGACTTAAGAATAGCAAGACCCAGAACATTATTATTATTTTCAGCTTGCTTTAAAAAATATGTCATGTATGGTATGCATTTGCCTGTATGAAGTAAAAATGGTAGTTCCTGGTAGAGCTACACTGTGAAGGATGGGAAACAGATGTCCTGCTCAGACTTGGGGACTGACTCGAACACGTCACAGTGACAGGAAGGATTAAGACAGCAGCTGTACGGCACATGAGCTCTCATGAGCTCCTGATCTAGATGGCAAGGGCGCCTCACGTTCACTGTCTCACTAACATCGTCCTATCTCCTGTCACTGGAAGGAGCTGAGGAATGTTTTAATGCAGTTTCATTATCCTGTACCCTGGTTTTGATTCCACACCACTTCGCTTAGATAGAGAAAAACAAAGAATTGGAGGAATGGTTGCATTGCCAGATCAATAATTTATCACAGCCACAGAGCAATCTATTCAAAGTTTTCATAGTGTGGCATGATTTTTTTTTTTAAGATTTTTTTTTTTTTATGTATAGGGGTAGTGTGTGTGTGTGTGTGTGTGTGTGTGTGTGTGTGTGTGTGTGTGTGTGTCTGCAGAGGCCACAAGAGGGAAACATCCCCTGGAAGTGGAGTTACAGATAATTGCAATCTACCCTGTGGGTATTGGGAGCTGAATTAGGGTTCTCTGCAAGAGCAGCAAGTGTTCATAACTGCTGAGCCATCTCTCTTACCTCTGTGCACAAGAGTTCAAGGGTAAGGTCCACAGAACAGATCTTGAGAAAAGCAAGTATCTTACTGCGTGGTGATCCTACACATTGAGGTAGGAGGGTTCTAGAAGCAGTAGGTAATAAGAAGAATGCTATTAAACAAGGTAGTCAAGCTCACTCTTCTTTAGAAAGTCTGGGAACTGTAGAACAGACTGATGACATCCACTGAGGCAGCAAGACGTCCACTGAGGCAGCAAGACAGCAGAGTTTTATCTTCATGGACTCACAACTGCCCTTAGGGACATTAACACTCCAGGACTTCCAGCTTGCATTGAGCAAGGACGAAGTATGTTTTTCTAACACCAGAGAGAGACCTGCATTGCCCTCAGGTTGTGGAACTCAGAATATTGCTAGTAGAGCAGACAGTGTCTGCAGAGAATGTTAATTCATTCACCAGAAGAATTTTTTTTTAAAGCAAATGATGCATTGACTTAAATGGGCAATAAATCAATTGAAATTTTGTTGAAATATTTGCATAGCTTCAACTTATCTTCTCATTAATTGAATACTTATTAATTAAACATGGGAATAAAGTAATTTGGCATTGTAGAGATGTTGCAAACCTACTTAAGTAAATGTCAAAGCCAACATAACTAGTTGTGAGATAAATCAAAATCATAAGAAACGTTAGAGGACCAGAGTGACTTATACTATCACCATCAAAGAAGCATGACATTGGGAATGCAGCTCCAAGTAGTGCCTTGCCAGGTACACCAAAGACCCTGGGTTCATTTCCCAGCCATGCAAAAGCAGTGGTCTGAGAAAAACTAAGCACCAATTTGTGCTAATGTGTTAAGGACCAAAATCCATTTAAACCGTGTTTTAAAGATGAAATTCTAAAGGCCATGCTTCAGCATTGTTTCGGGGGTAAAGTTGGAGGGCTGGAACAGTGGCTTGGTGTGTAGGAACACTTGTTGCTCATGCTGAGGAATCAGGGTTAGTTCCCAGTACTCATATCAAGTGGCTCACAACCACCAGCAAATTCAGCTTCAGGGATCAGTGATCTCTTTTGGACCCCAAGAGCACTGAATATATGTAGTAGACATACACTGAAGCAGACAAAACATTCATATATGTTTTTAACACAGTAAAGTTGGAAATATATCACCTTATAGGTTCAAGTCTCTAGCTCCAAAATGATGTTTTACCTTCTCTGGCATTTTAAGGATAACATATCTTTTTCTTTGCTGAATAAATGTCATTTTCATTCTAGTTGAGAATTGAGCCCAGAAAAGCAAGCAGCCGAAGAACAGAGACAACTGGCCATCTGATGCCTCACAGCCAACAACCCGAGTTCAGCAGTGCTGTCGCTGTGTAGAACCGCATTCAACTTGCTGCTTGTTTGTTCTCTGTGAACTGATGAAAGTGCTCAGAAAGAAGGAAGCTAGAGAGAAGCATGTGATGAATGTAAAGCCGAAGGAACATCTTCACCTGTGGTAACCTGATCTTATAAATTTTGAAGATGTCTATAGCCTTAACAAGAAAATTAAGTTTTTTTTTTTCTTATTTTCACATTTGTGAAACCAAATGGGTAGAAAGTTTTTGCACACCATTCCTCCATGACTGATCCTGGATATAACTGGACATCCTATAATTTAACTGCATTTTTCAGAGTGAAAGTTAACCCCCATGTTAAAGGGTCAGACCCTTGTCCCATCTCAGATGCCAATCATAAAATAGTAGGGCACCAAGTTCCCCCTAAATTCTGCCTGATTGGAGTACAAATTGTGGCACTCACAATCCTGTCCTTAGACTATGGTGATTTACTAGAAAACCTCTTAGAACATGGAAATCATATCTTAGTTACCTTTTCATTTCTGTGAAACAAAACAAAACAAAGCACCATTACCAAGGCAACTTACAGAAAGAAAGTTCTAGAAGGACTAGAGTCTGCCATTGCCAGGAGCCATCTAGGAGAGGCTAAAAACTAGCAGGTGATCTTCCTGAGATGGTTTCACTATGGACTAGGAACCACAGTAGATGAACTCTTCAAGGCAAGGCTAAAGGAACAACATTTTAGGAAAGATTCTTGCTAATAATATGCCTTTCTTGTTATTGTTATTATTAAATATATATACCTTTTTGGGCAGATTTCTGCAGATCAATGAAGATGCACTGTCTTGTAGCAATGCTATATAGACAAATAAATGGTTTCTTAATTCTTAATGATGATCCTAAAAACTCCTAAAATTTACTAATAATTACTAAGCCCTTTATAACAGGACTGCTTTTGTTTGTTTGTTTTTTTCTTCTTTTTTCGAGACAGGGTTTCTCTGTGTAGCCCTGGCTGTCCTGGAACTCACTCTGTAGACCAGGCTGGAATCGAACTCAGAAGTCTACCTGGCTCTGCCTCCCAAGTGCTGGGATTAAAGGCGTGCACCACCACTGCCAGGACTGCTATCAAAGCCCTCTCTGATAAAAAAAAACTGCAATTAGAACTCTGCCAGTCTTCATGTGTCATGAGCTAAATGCTTATGAGATAGAAAGAAGGCATCTACAATTTAGAACACATTCCTTAGAGCTATAAAACAATTCTCCAAAGGTCATAAAAGAGAACTAACAATTTACTGTGGGTGCAAGGACAAAAGATAAAATATTGACTAGACTTATCTACACAAAACTTCAATGATAAGTTAGCCACAAAAATTATGTTTTTTAGCTTTCCTTGAGGCTGTGAAGCTAGTGACAGATAATGAATGTCTAGTGAGATAACTACTCTTAATAAAACACATGAAAACATCTCTGTTGTAGACTTCTTACTCAATTTATGATTTGAATTTATGTTTGAATATTTAGTGAACTTTTGTAAAAAAAAAATGGATGCTTGGAGAGAGTCTTGGTCCTGTTTTAATAAAGTTTCATGTCTAAAAAAAATGGATGCTTCGATAAACCATGTGATCTATTCTCCTAGAAATGGTGCAAAAACTAGGAATGATTACATTAGAGCTGAAGGAGAGAGCAAGATCAGGATGAGGAAGGAGAAGAACAGCAAAGTAGCGTGACTTAGAAATTAAGAGTGATATAGTCTGATAGGTTTTCCCCCTTTTACTTTTCCTTAGAAATAAAGATCAGAATCCTTTAAAAAAGTGTCTCCTTTTTTTTCCCTCTCTGGGAGCAGACTCTCTCTAGTTGACAAGGAGTTAGTTAAATAAACTCTCAGCCTTATAGCCCAGTGCAGAGGACCTGTAGAAGAAAGAACAAAGAACCTCTTTACTTAATCCTCCCTCCCAGTGTAAAGCAAAAAGTGCCAATAGGTCCAGAGGCCTGCAGCTTTTGGCCTCAGAGTAACCCTAAACTCTAGCAAGACCAAGTCTTATCCCCACCAATGCTCTTTCCCCTAGCTACCTTCAGGAGAGAACCAGAACTTTGGAGCTAGCTCCCTCATGTCACCATCATGGAAGGGAAACATGAGAGCACGCACCAAGCAGGGTGGTAGAAATAGCTGGAAACTCACATCTCAAACAGCAAACAGGAAGCAAAGACTCTACCAAGTCTTCCAGCTCTCAAAACTCAATTTTTCCACCACTAAGGCTGCACTTCCTAAGCCTCCTCAAATAGGGAGCAAGTATCTACATGCCTGAGAATATGGAGGACGTATCATTCAATCCACCACAGTCACTATGTCCAATTTATTCCTAAGGATTTCTTAAAGGTTATAAATATACAGCCAGATACATTGGTGAATCTCAGAAGGCTCCTAAGCCCACAACCTACTGTCCCTATATAGTGTCTGGTGTGTGCCACTGTGTCCACTGTTTTTCTCATTGTTGTGATAAAAACACCTGACAAAAACTCTTAAAAGAAAGGGTTTATTTTGGCTCACAGTTTAGGAATTAAAATTTTTATTTTGCTTTACTTATTTATTTGATTGTTTGGTCAAGAGGTTGACACATGCCATGGCAGGCCCCTGGAAGTCAGAGGACAACTTGCAGATATTGGTCCTCTTTTTCCACCATGTGGGTCTTGGGGAGCAAACTCAGGTGTCAGGCACCTCTGCCTAATGAGTGTTCTCATTGGCCCTACAATTTTGAGAGACAATACATATAGGAGGGAACTGAAGACAGCAGGAGCTTGAGCAGCTAGTCACATTGTGTTCATAGTTGGAGAGCAGAGAGCAATGAACCCAATAGAGACAATCCTTTTAGTTTTGGCACAGAGAGGCTAACCTAACCTAGGTAATTCTTCAGAGGTGTGTTCAGTATCTTATATCCTAGGTGATTCTAGACCCTGTCAAGTTGAGGATTAGCATGAACTGTGATTACTATCTTCCTCGGATGTTGATCCCTTCTTGGTCAACAACCTCAAAGTTCTTTATGGAACATCACCTAGGGCCTTCATGGAGATTCCATGAGGTAAGTATGACTGGTTAAATCATTACTAGTGGACACTTGGCTCAGCCCAGGTCTTCTCTTCTCAATAGAGTTTTGGGTACATGGTGGAAATGTCTAACTCCTGTGGCACATGACTGCTTCTTCTAACAACCAACCACTGGCCCCCAAGCATCAGCTCAGTGTTATGAGCTCAGGTATGTTTAAAAGGGAATTATTATGACTAACAAAGAATTCTCTTATTACATTGTGTAAGGAGTTTCAAGAGTTTTAAAAACTCTGCAAAGAATGGGGATGGGGCACCACAACCATAGTTCATATTATGGCACGATCAATGAAAGACTGGGCATGGCTCCAGATCGAAGACTTCTAAAGAGACATGAAAGCTGAATGTCATCACCTCCTTTTCCTTACAAGGACATTATTGTGATATCTTAGAGGCTGGAGACCAGTTGCAATGATGTGTCAATGTAACTTGCTAATTTGGATGCCATGTGTGGATACAGGACAGTGTTCTTATGATCAGATTCAGTATGTACTGAAGTACTTATGGGTGATCAGCCTGTGATGTGCCATAGTTACTATGGAAGTCTAAAGAAAAGAGAGTAATTAACAGCTTTGAAAACGGCTTCAAAAGTATTTACTGAAAGGACCACTTAGCACTCCCGGTGTGACACCAGGGTTTTGTGGATCTTGAGTAAGAATTAAGTAGGTACATCTGCTCAGCTGTCACATCACAGGGGTCAAAGAGCAGCTACAGTAGGTGGCTACCTGGAGGCCTGGTACATAGCTGAATGGTGATGATAGATTTCTGTGATGGAAATTCTCCATGCGTCTTATGGGACAATAATTAATTTTATCATAGCTTAGACTTCTCTTCTAAGCCACTATTTTCCAATAAAATAAACACAGCCTACAGGTGCCTATTATAATAGCTACCTCTTTTATTTACAGATGTTGCCTGTCTTGGCAATTATATATCCCTCTTAGTCACAAGGTTTATGACTACTTGGGAAATGGAAGGTACCTTTTGTCTTCAGACATTCAAATCCAAGTCCAAAGAGTAAACAGAGCCCTGTGTTGTGCTATAAGAACAGTGGCATGTGCAGCTTTGAGAAATGAATGTTAAGAAGTTTTCATAGTTGAAATGTTAGATTTGAAAGCTTCAAAAACTCTGGAGCCCTTGCCCCCACAGTCAGACTGTAGGACAGCCTGGAATGCCTGTCTTCATTGAGCCTCTTGGTGGATGATGGTTGGCAAGGTTGGCAGACCAGCCCTTTGCAATGCTGAGGACACATGTGAAGGCTTGCCATCTTTGTTTCAAGACCTCCTAGAGATGTAGGCTATATGACAGCTAAATTAGATTTGAGTATGTTAAATGGTTTCCCTTTGAAAATAATATAATGATATTTAGAAGTATCTCTAATTATTTTTCTCTTCTGCCAGTGGCTTTCATTAATGGAGCATACATTATACACTGGAGCATTCTCAGAATTATGCTGTTACAGTTTTCATCTCTGTCTTTAGGAAGTCTCACCTAGTTCCATTGTTGCAATGGCTGCCATTAATAAGACCCCAGCTTTCTGCAAGTCAGATTTCCTTATCCAACTCCAGTTGAGTTTCTACATCTTAACGTTCCATGGACAAAATCTGCCATCCCTTCTCCCAGTGCCTATCTTATTGTTTGTTTTTTCTCTCTCAACCAACAGTGTTGCCACATACCTACTCAAACCTGGCATAGAAGTTATTAGCTTATTCTTCCACAAAGGCGATCTCTATAGACTAATCAAAGCCAAGTTCCATTTCATCTTTCAAACTGATCATATCTTAACCTTCATTCTGTACTGCTTAGCCTTTCATTCCCAGAATTAACAAAAGGCAACTAATATACATTAGAATCCTCTTTAGAATATTATGCAATATTTAATATATACTTCTGCAAACATTTTATTTCTGAAAAATAGACATTGAGATGGAGAAATATAACTTGAAAAAAGAATTGAACTTTTTTTTTTTATAGGAATAATAGCATTACCAAGTATACTTCCTGAGAGTAGTGGTCCAGACAGTAACCAGAGTGTTGCCTGCATCCCCACAACTGAGGCTGGAACCACAGTTCATATGTACATGGAAGACCGAAGACACTAATACCTAATAATAACCTGTGCTTTTATCTTATGAGCTGCTCAAAAATATGGTTATAATTATAAATATAGTGCAGAGCAAAGGAGGCTTCTCTGTGGGTATAGTGAAGGGACACTCAGGCTTTCTCAGAAGTCGTAGAGGTTGCTGTATCTCCAAAGGTATCATTTTATGAGAACATCTGTTTTCCTTAGCTTTTTGTTGTTCTTTTCCTAGTGAATTTTGTGGCTAGTTGATTATTGACTTGTTCTTTGTCATTGTGGTAGCTGGACTGAGTTCAACCTACTGCATGATACAGCTCACTATGTCCATTAACTAAAATTTTGCCTGAAAAGAGTCATTAGCTGTTGTATACTAGTGGACAGGGAGGGAAACTAGGCTGCAACAGGGCCAATGGAACTTTCTAATCTACACCATGGCAGTGATTTCTGAACTGTGTATATGTATATGTATATTTCAAAACAAATCAAAATAAACTATACTCACTTCTTAATGAACTTGACTTTCCAAAGCTCCCTGTGGGGTAAATTGGCCTTTGTGGTTGGCCACTTACTTAGGCAGTAGCCAATGACCAGGAGAGGAAGAAACTGGACTGGACAGGTCAGATGTAAAACTGAAGGAGTTGCAGTGCTCCTGGGGATAAACAGGGTCAATGGGCAGCAAACAGGATTCAGTCACAAGATCAGAGGTTGAGAAATGACTTTTAATTCTTAATAAATTGATGGGAATTGGAAAAGAGAAGAAAAAAGGAGAAAAGAAAAGAGTGGATAGCCCTGGGGCTGTTTGTATTCTGCTAATTCTGCCCTCCTGGGAGGGGCTTCAGACAAGGGGTGAGTTACATACTCATGTGACTTCTTGTGAACCAGTCCCCGAATGAATAAAGGAGCCAATCACTGGGCAAGGAGGAGGGACTTCTGGGTCGGAGAGGGGAAGAGAGGAGGCGGAGAGGGAAAGGTGCCTTTTGGAATGGGGACATCAGATAGGTAAGATGTAGCTGCTAGAGTCTCCTGGTATCATGGTGGATCCTCAATGATTCACCACCAAAAGAATCAGATTTTGTTAAAACTTACTAGATTAGGTTTTAGTTGTTGCGCCCAGAGATTGAGTTACTATTGTTTCTGAGCTAAGTTTGTGTTGCATTTTCCTTCATACGGTGGCTTGCCTGGGTTCCAAAGAGAAAGGTACAGCAGCAAAGTGTGGGTTTGCCTGATGTGCACTACAGAGGCTATGGGGGTATTGAAGCATGGGGCTGGCATGGTAGCGACCCACCAATGGGAACCTAGTGAGCTGGGTGGATAGATCTGGAGCTCCATGAGATAAAAGCAGATCAACCATTGCTTACCAGTGCATGGCTGGCCAGCCCACAGGGGCTGAGAGAACCAGGGAATAGTGCGGGAACATGCAATATATCATTCTTTTTAAAAATAATTCCCGCAACAGTTTATCTTTTTCTCTGTCTTGTCTTTTCAGATACAGATGTCCACTCCATCCCAACCATTTTATATATTTTTGTTTCTCATGTATTTGTGAATTTCAATCTAGTGACAGTGCTTCTCTGCAACCCAGGAGTACAAGGATGACAAGAGACACACTCTGGGTGCTCTGCTTGATTCCCCTTGGTGTTCACTCCTTCAATCATCTACAGATTATTTATTAATCACCTCAACAAGCCATTTGCTGTTTTCATGCTCAGCATATAACTTAATCTAGGGCCCAAACCAAAACAATCACAATAAGCAATGGATAAATCAACAAATAAGTAAATGAATGAATGAATAGGCTTGTGAAAGAAAATTTTAGATGTTGAAAGGAGCTACTATGTGTTGACTCTGTTCTTCCAAAATTCATATGCTACAAGTCCAAAACTCCAGGACCTCAAAATACTATGAAATGAGGGTATTTTGATGTAATTACCAAGATGAGCTCATTCAAGCGGACTATATCCAATATGATCTATATTCTTATGGGAAGGAGAAACTTGAACATAAAGACAGACATACCCATAGAAAGAACACTAAGAGAATAAGGCAAAGATCAGAGTGGTGTGTCTACAAACCAAAAGACAGGAGAGGCTGCTACAATCGCTGGAAGCTAAGAAAGGGGCCTGGGAGAGGTTCCCTGTTCTTCACTGAGAGAACCAACCCTGTTCATCTAGACATGTAAAATGATTCGTTTCTGTTGCTGAAGCCACTTTATCCTGGTTTTCTGCAATAGCCTAAGAAAACAAAGTACAGGCTTTGAAAAAATAAATAACAGAGAGCAGGGTGGTCAGTGCAGTTTACGAGGAGCCTGGCTCATCTCTGTCACTTCATAGGGAGACTGAGAAGTGTAACCCTTCTTGCCACCTACTGGGAAAATGGATGTTTGGTCCTTCTTCCTGTATATCAGCCTTTCATAGGCACATCTAAAGTATCTCATGTGGATTTTATTGAGTGATATATTTCTATTGTCACCTACACAACAGACCAGGGTCATTTAGAAAGAACCATCTCATCTTGATTCCTAGGTCTTCACTTCTACCACAAAGCCTCAAAGCATGCTTATTATGTAAGTGAATAGATATCGCACACAAATCCATTAAGAATTTGACATATATACTTTGTCTATAATGAATATGTAATCTGATGTAGATTGAAAATATAATCCACCATGAAACAGTGCCCTTCTAAGCATCTCACTGGAAAGCAAGACTTTCTGAGTCTATGGGAGACAGTGGAAAGAGCTCACTTTGTGTGAACATTGTGCTGATAACACTGCTCCCACACATCTCATCTTTTACATGTTTAAATGGGCTGTCACGTGTAATCAATGGTGTCTGGCACTGGGTAGCTCCTCAAAGCTGTTAACCACTTTATTGCTGTTCATTAACAGTACTTCCAAAGTCAGTCAGTGATTTCCTGGCTGTCTACTAGGTACCTTGGTCACTGGGTAAAAGAGGGCATGAGATTTCTCTCAGTACTCATTGAGTTAACGTTCTCATGGGAAAGGAGATAAGTCAATTGTAAAATAAATAAAAACAGCAGTTGTGATCATTGCTATGAAAGGCAGATTCTGGTATTTTCAGATGACAGGTGGGGGATTTCATTGGTTAAGGCCAGGGACAAGCACTTGAAGTTTTAGATGTGAGAAATGATTGGATCCTGGGGACATGAAGAAGAGCATGGGAAGTAAGAAGATAGGTCACCTTAACATCAAGAGATAACAGGGTCTTATTAAGAAGGGGAAAGAAGTCTTGGGTGCCTTGGGTGAAGCTGGTGATAAGAGCTTGGCTCAAGGTGAGGCTGAGTTCACATGCAGCAGCTCACTAACGCAGTTCACACCAGCAGCCAGCTAACACGGTTCACACCAGGAGCTCAGTCACACAGAGTTGTCTCTCTGATAATCATTTGGCACAATGGACCTTGTATGAGCTGTTGTAGGTGGGTGGTGTTCAACACTGAACTCAGAGTTTTATTATGATTATCTCTCAGATTGCAGAATGGAAATGAAGCAAGTGGACCTCATGAGAAAGAGAAATGATGGTAACTTGGGCTCAAATAGTCATGGTAGAAATGGAGAGAATTGATGGACTAAAGGTCTACCAAGGACCAGGAGCAGCCTGCTTGTTTATGTCACAGCTAAGAAGAGTCTCATTTTCTTGATAAACATATGCTCTAAAGTGATGGTTCAGGATATACTGTATGACTCGAGACATCCAAGTCTCCAAAGTACTTTGAGAGATCCGAGTGAAGTGTGCATCGGTCAGTTGGGAATGTGGGTTCACAGCGCAGGAATGAGTCATATAAACACAAATCATCAAGGCTTCCATTGTCTGAGGGCATTGTGGTCCGATAGTCTCTCCACTCGTTACGGAATGCACAGCCAGCCCTTGGGAAAGAGATGGATCAACTGGCTTAATGTGTCATTATTTTTCCCATTTCAGCACTTTCTATTTTGAGTCTCCATCCACTGCATGGCTCAAACCTAACCACAGTCAGAGACTTAGAAATTTCTTCAGCACTTGTCTTAGTTGCAGGAGTGATTAAGGCTGGGTCCTTGGTGCGGAGACATAGGGTTTTCTCTGTTGTTTGACTATACATTCATCTAGTCTTAGAGTTACAGTGAGATGTCCATGTCCTGCTTGTGAGACCCCTGACATACCAGGCTCCTTTTCTGACTTCCTCATGCTTTGGGAGAGATTCTCCTGCTTCTCTGACTCTGTGATTTCAGCTACCCCACCAGGACTCTACTGTGGGAAATAGGTGGTTTATGCCCTCTGCTCCCAGCACTTGTGATCTCTAAAGTCTCTTTACCTCAGAGAAACAGGGTTTCTCTTTTGGTCTGTCCAAAGCCTCTGGAGGATTCTGTCATCTCCCAGGGACTCTACCAATGCAAGGTGTGGGGCAAGGCTCAGCTGTGATTCTCTGGTACAAATTCCCAGTGACACAAAGTTGGAGGATTAGTCTAATTTGCCTTTGTCTCTACCAAGGTCAGTCCTGTTTTCCCCAGGGCTTTGGCTTTTGAAAACTTTGGAAACAGGAAGCACAATCTTCCATCTTCTATTTCATGTGATCTTTCATCCCAAGAAACAGTTTCTAAAGAGCCTACCAAATTCCTCAAACTTAATAAGAGATAGCATGAAAGAGTAGATTGATACTTGAAAAGTTACCCCCCACCCCCACCCCAGGACACAGCCAGGAGGGGAATGTTCTCAGGGACAACTCTTCCAGATCAAGACTTAAAAGGTTTTTGCTCATGACCACTTGTCCCTACAATTCTTTTCATGTAATTATGAATAATATGGTCATGTAAAATAGGTATACAAGTCAAACATCAACTAATAAATCACAAAGAAACTCATTTGAAAGGAATCCTTTGGTATTCACAAATTTTAACATTCACTAAAGACAAAAGCTCATGTTCATGCTACTAAAGTACATGTACCTGATTATTTTGGTAACAGAATTAAATCTCAGCCAAATATTTGGTAGTACATGATTCTCTGAACTGATTGATATTTTTATTCTAAAATCATCAAAGCTGAGAACACTGGCTTGCAGAAATATGTAGAACAAAATGGCACAAGTGTGTTCAGGACCATTTCAGAAACTTTTGAAAATTCTGTATTCATCCCAAGCCAAAATTCACTTAATAAGTAATTTTATGAGTGAGGGTCTCCCTGTGAAGTCCTGGCTGCCCTGGAACTCCCTATACAGACCAAGTTGGCCTCAAACTCACAGAGATCCTCCTGCTTCTGCCTGGGGTTAAAGTTGTATGCCACCAAGCCTGGTCCATTTAATAATTTTTAAATGAAGTTTAAAGCAAAATCAGGGATTTTTGAAATCAAACATTCTAATAATGTGTAATCCAAAGATGCATCAATTTGGTATTTGCATGCTGAGGAATGGCAGTTAGAAAATATTGAGGTTCTGTTCAGTAATCAAGTTGTGTTTTGCTGGGAGCAGAAAACTCAGCCATAAAAGCACTGAGGTTCATGTAACACAGTCCAGAATCCAAGCTGCAGTTCCATGAGCCATCCATTGGTGTTGCACAGCACGATGTCAGACAGCGTGAAGCGGTGTTGCTTAACATGATATCAGACAGTGTGAAGTGTTCACACTGTGTTCAGAACTCAGGCTGTACATGCAGTATCAGAGCACCACACAGGCTGCTCTGCCAGAAACACCTGGGGCTTGTTACACACTTGATTTTAAATTAATTTCTTCGGAACTCTTTTACTCTCACCAAATTCTGGGGGGCCCCTACATTGTGGTATATAAACCCACATAGGGTGTGATCCATAGTTTAAGAATCTAGACTCTAGATATTCTTCTAGTCAATTCAATTGCCCAGATGTGCAATTAATTGAGTGGCCAGAGGAGCTACTGTATATACCTGGTGCATGTTCTATCAGTCTACAATTTTTTTTTTAAAGAAAGGATTTATTTATTTTATGTATATGAGTGCACTGTCGTTGTCTTCAGACACACCTGAAGAGGGCATTGGATCCTATCACAGATGGTTGTGAGCCACCATGTGGGTGCTGGGAATTGAACTCAGGACCTCTGGAAGAGCAGCCAGTGCTCTTAACAGCCTAGTCACCTCTCCAGCCCCCCAATCTATAAAGTTTAATTGGGAAGAAAGTCCATCCAGTTCATTGTAAGTACTATTTTCCTTCTAGGTCCTTCGTAACTGAGTTTAGTTGGAGCCAAAATTACAAAATTTCCTGAAGTTAGTGATGCTGAAGTCATTATTCCTTTCTCTGTAAGGTTGATAAAAATACAACTGTTGTAATACTTTATAATACATGGTCTTTCAGCTCCAAGACCCACAGGAGTTATATACTGCTTTTCAACATTAACTTGGAAAGTCAGGCTTGAATGTAACACAACAGAATTAAATTAAATACAATGATGTCTAATTACTGCATTACCAAACAAATAATAACTATTCCTAGGGGATGGGAGGAGAACCCACTTGATTTTCATTTTATTAAGAAATGCTTTTATCCCTACTCTATTCTAATGAGAAACATGATAAAGTTTCACATTAAAGATATAGTGTACATTTACACAGGCCTGTTAGAAAAAAATATACCAATATTTCTCAGGCCATGGGAGCACACGCAGCCACGGCTTTGGTTTAAGACGGTATCCTTCGTGGTTTGTGCTTCAGAAAGCTCACATGAGAGGATGTTAGCAGGATGCAGGTGGAGGGAAAATGCTGATCTTGTTGGTACAACATGAACACAAGGGCCTTGAGAAAAGAGGTCAAGAGAGCAATCGAAGCCTAATGTGCATTCTGATTTCTTGGTAATGTTTTGAAAGTTGACCACACTACCCATTACTCTGCATGTGACTAACCTGGTTTTCCAACATTACCAAATGCTAGTATAATGAAAATGAATTTACTTTGGTAAAACAGGGCACGTAAGGCATGCAGTAACATTTTTATTATTGTATATGTTATCTTTTCTTCTAAGATAAATGAAATCTAACAGAAGCAGATGAGAACAGATGTTCTGATAGCCCATTAATTCTTTCATAGAGCTGGTAAGAGGCTGTGAGTGAGTAGCCCTAATTATATAACTTTTTGTAAGAACTTAATACAGGACATACAAATTTCCAAATTTCTCTGACAGTCAATTGAATAAAAGAAACACCCCTGGTTCTTATTAATTTGAATTGATATATGTGCACTGTTCAGTACATTTACATTTTTTTCAAATGCCTTTGACTGATTTTCCTAAAAGTTCTTCCTAATAGGAAACACCTGCAGTGTGACTCCTGTTTTAACTTGTAGGTCAGTGTAGGCACCACTCCACTCTTTGTCAGTGAGGGTCATGGTGACTTCAGAACAGTTAATTCCAGCCACAAAACCCAGCGTCCAACCACGCACTAGAACTTGCACATTGTCTAAGGTCAGAGGCATGTCCAGCTCTTCATTGCAAAGCTTGTATTATTTTTTCTGATACAAAACACAGTGTTTTAATTTCATT
Organism: Uromys caudimaculatus; assembly: GCA_028551405.1. Lineage (NCBI taxonomy): Eukaryota > Metazoa > Chordata > Mammalia > Rodentia > Muridae > Uromys > Uromys caudimaculatus. The sequence continues at coordinate 84,440,330 of CM052712.1, forward strand.
TAAGTCAGAAGGAAGTTTACCACGAAGGAAAAGATAACATTAACTTTGTGGTGTTCAGTGGAAAAGAAACTGTGGGTTACTCAAACCTTCTTTTAAATTTCTGGCCAGCCACAAAGCTGCATGTGTCTTAGTTTGCCAAGTAAAGACAGATGTTGCCTGAAGATCCAAAGTAACTTGCAACTGCGTTTCTTATGTGAATGCAAAGGCTGGTGGATTCAAAGATATAATTGGAATGTTCTTTTGTTTAGTGTGTTTAGCAAAACTTCCAACTATTTTGACTCTTCTTCTTATTCATTATTCTGATTATTATTGTGTCTTTATAGATAGCAGGTAAGATCCACAAGACACTGTGTAACTCAGTGCCTTTTTAAATCTCTAGTAATGGCAGCACACACAGAAGCCTACCAACAAGATGGCTTTCATTCTCATTAGATTGGACTTCCATTTATGCAGAGGGCTTCAAGGGGGATATGGCCTGAAGAATTCAGGTTTGTTTGTATTAACATCAAAATAAGCATTTCCTCCTTTTGTATCCCACAAAAAACAACAAAAGAAAACAAAACCAAGGTAAACAAAAAACAGAATTATAATGAATAACAAGGGTCAAAACCAGTGAGAAAAACCAATTGGCAATAAGATCCAATTACTCCAGATAAGAAGAAAATATTACACTTTCAAAAACTGCTATACATTCACTCAGAGACAGAAATACTGTTTTACTGTGCAAGGATGCTGGAGGCAGGAGTGGCTATAGTTGTCATCCTGATTGGAGAATCAGAATTAATATCAGTGAGTGAAGGGTACTGGGTCAGCCATGTTTCCTGGAAGACCAGAGATGAGAACAGTGCTTGTATTGTTGTGAAAACATGAAAATGGTGGTTTGGATCATAAGCATCTCTCCAGGGCTAATGGTGGTGTTATCAGGCTGTTGCACTGTTGGAAAGTCACAGAGTCATTAGGAAGGGATCTCTCTCTCTCTCTCTCTCTCTCTCTCTCTCTCTCTGCTTTCTGGCTGCCATGAGGTGAACAGTCTTCTTTCATGAACTTTCATGACACATCTAGCAGCCAAAGTGAATATTCTTAGGTACTTGTCATGACAACTGAACACTGCCTGGGAAAGAGTCAATGATGGAATTCTCAGATTATAAAAATAATCACAAAAAATCTCAAACAAAGCCCTGGCCTCTAGCTTTTCCATAAACTTACTTCAAGAAGTTCATTTAGAAAGCTAGTAAACAAAAAGCCTTTAGTAATGAATAATTAAAAAGCACTAGGGTGCAGTCTATATACACTCCTTACCACAAAGGAAAAGCAAAACATTACAATGCACAGTCCTAAGTGTTGGTATGAGACAGGTAACCGTTTTAATAAATACTTTGTGCTACAGAATTTAACAAATATAGTGAAGTAATTGTCTTTAGGAAACAAGATACAAAAGCATGTGATCTCTGGTTACTGTGCCACAACTACCCTGCATGGTGATCTCTGGTTACTGTACCATAACTACCCTTCCTTATTCTCCCTCAAGAGATCTCACTCTGTCCTGCAGCCTGGTCTACTTGGCATCCTGCTCCCACATGCCAGTCTTTCTGCCCTGGCCACAGTCTCTGAGATCCTGCCTCTGTACCATCCACTGGCCCCTTCAGCATTGGCTCCATCTCCTCAAGAAACTCCCAAGCCACCCAGGTTACTATCCCACCAAGCGATTCTGGCCTACTGGGTTTAAAACTCATATCAAAAGATAACCAATATTGTAAATCAACATACCTAGATCCCATTGCAAAAAACACAATGTGTTAAAACAACAACAACAAAAAATGTGTACCCCTCCTTCAATAACCAAAGCTTGGAGGTCTAGGCTAATGAGAACAATAGGGTCTAAAAGGACAGTGGCATTTTGGCTCTGGTCCCCTGAGGTCAGCCATGACATCCCTCTGGCAAGTTTCTTGTCCTCTTGATCTGAAGGCCATGGAGTCTGGAAACTGGATTCTATGCACTTCATATCCTGCAGGCAGGATAGCTGATGGAGAGGGACATGTTCTCTTTGTTCTAAAGGAAGTGCATGGTCGGTAGGATTGACCCATCTCTGCTGATGGCACAAGTCATAGAGAAAAACTTAAAGGTGCTATGGCTTCTCCTAAGTTCCCAAGAATAACCACAAAGGAGCATCAGCTGATTTTTATTAAAGTTTATCTATTGCCTACTTACATGGTCTTAAACACCCACAAAGGGAATTGTAAAAAGAAAGCAAAGGGGCTGCTACTTGGGGAACCAGCTTTAACAGGTTTAAAGAGGGGAATCTGTCAAATTCCTAGACATTTCTAGTTGGGTTCTCTTGTCTAGGATTAAGCCCCATTTCCCAGAAAAGCTTTAAAGTGTGGAAAGAAAGGTGCACACCAGCAGTAACAGAGGGCTTATATGTTCTCTTCAAAAGATACAAAGATCAATGAAGTCTTAGTGACCACCAAGCCAAGCATCATGCCCACACTCCACACCTCCTTAAATGGCTCATTTCGTTTGTTTCATTTAGACTTCAACAAGCTACTGTACAGCAGAAATACTGATGCATCTCACACAGACTGGATCCAAGGAGAGATCACACCTGTCAATGACTCTGTCACTTCCTAGTCAACAAAATTGGCCGATACTCATATTAGCAGACCGTTGTGACCCTCTATGGTTGTTTTAATTTGCTTTTCTCTTTTGGTTCTTCTTAGTTTATAATTGATGTCCTCAAGATAAACCTGGCTAGGAAACGCCAACACTTAGCCATGCTGAAGACTTCCTCCTCCTGAGGATAGCTGGGTCATCCAACAACCTGCATGCATCCTGTACTTCTTTAGGGGTAGCTTTGGGGGAAAATCTATTTGGACCTTTCCTCAGTATTCCTATTCAGTTCCAAAGCAGCCAAGAGGTGTTGACACCATGTGCTGGCTGGCTTTGTGTGTCAACTTGACACAAGCTGGAGTTATCACAGAGAAAGGAGACTCCCTTGAGGAAATGCCTCCATGAGATCCAGCGGTAAGGCATTTTCTCAATTAGTGATCAAGGGGGGAGGGCCCCTTGTGGTTGGTGCCATCCCTGGGCTAATAGTCCTGGGTTCTATAAGAAAGCAAGCTGAGCAAGCCAGGGGGAGCAAGCCAGTAAACAGCATTCCTCCATGGCCTCTGCATCATCTCCTGCTTCCTGACCTGCTTGAGTTCCATCCTGACTTCCTTTGGTGATGAACAGCAATGTGGAAGTGTAAGCTGAATAAACCCTTTCCTCCCCAGTTTGCTTCTTGGTCAGGATGTTTTGTACAGGAATAGAAACCCTGACTAAGACACACCCTGTGCCCCAAATAATTTGTTTCTAAATCCTTGATGAGGAAGTGTTATGATAAAAAACAAATGTGGAAATTACACTTGTGAAAATGTGGTAGTGGGAAGGAAAATGGAAGGCGCCATTGTTAAGTGAGACGGCCAAACTAAGGAGATAAAGGACAGAGCTCTCAAAATTACATTCAAACAACTCAAAGGCTTTATAGTTAGTTAATTCTTTTATTACATCTGGCCCAGAATGTATTAAATCAATTGACCTTATCTGCTACAAAATAAGTACTAGAGAAGGGAGTGCCCTACAACAGCAGCATAAGAACATGGAATGGGTGGGTGTAGTATATGTTAAACTGAAGAGTTGCCAGTGTTGCTGGACCTCACTGAGAAGTGGCTTGCACTCCCTGTCTTAGACCCATGCATGGCTGTCTCAAAGATCATGACCCATGATCTCTGTGTGGGGGTGGGATGCTGCTTTCCCCTGACCTTCCTCTGACTCTGTGACAGCAAAAGAGCCCAAAGCATATAAAATAGTGCATCCTTAGCCAGACATTGGTGGCACATGTCTTTAATCCCAGCACTTGGGAGGCAGAGGCTGACAGATTTCTGAGTTCGAGGCCAGCCTGGTCCATAGAGTGAGTTCCAGGACAGCCAGGGCTATACAGAGAAACCCTGTCTCAAAAAACATATATATATTCCTTGACAGCAGCTAGAAGGTGACCTGTTGTCATAGAAAGAAAGAGCAGTCAAGAACTCCATCTGACACCTCAACTTCCCAAGTTGGTTTATTTCTGTGTTTGTAAGCCCCTACTCAGGCGTTACTGTCCTGGTGCTGCTGTTCATTACTTGGAAGCCTTTTGTGCTTTCCCAGGACTCTCATGGCTGGCAACTCCTCCTTAATGGGGCTTTCTTGGGTGGATCCCTCCTGAAGGATTTGAGCTCCTGGTTTGATGATGCTGGTGTAGCATAACTAGCTTCATTCTCTTGAAACAGACTATATTTTCAGCATCTCATGACTTTAACATTTTTTAGTTTTTGTTTTTCTAAGATAATCAAGACTACAAAGAGAAAATAAAAAAGCATTGGGTGGTCCCTCCAGCCCTGACCTCACTGGTGGTGTAAGGACCTGGGTGTCTACTCCATGAGAAATAAACATACCCCATCGTTGTTGACACTAATTGTGTCCTTCACTTGTATCTTCTCAGAGGGAAAGCCAAAAAAAGAAATTACCACGAGGGACAAGTTCCTTTTCATCCCTGGGGGTGGCCTTTACAGGCAGTGCTAAAGTCAGTTCTAGGGTGGTGTGGGCTGTACCCGTGACTAGGGCCTGTGCTATTCATAGTGTGTAGAGAAGAGATGAAGATGCTCGTCTGGGGTATTCAGCATCCAAAGCATGGCAGCAGCTTGTATGGGAGAAGGGGTCAAAAGTTAAGAGGAAGTAGACCAGGAAACAACACACACAACAGGTAAGGGGAGACTCAACAGCAGTAGTCACACGTTTCTTTCATTTCACCAAATGATCTGTACTTTGTTGTTATGACTTGGTATTCTGTTTCAAAACCATACTATTAAGGAAAATTAAGAATATATTACAACTCCATGTACTCAGAGACACTGTCAATCAAGAAGCAGGAATCCAAGATGGCAATGCATCAAACTGTAGAAGCAGGGATAACTTTTATCCCACAACCTTTTGCCTGGACCATTAGTTTCCAAAACACAGTGGTAGATTGAGAAATTGACCTTGAAGACACCTGTAACTTTGCTGAGTTTTGTTCTCTGGGTTTTTACATTAAGATCCTGGCCTTGGGCTTTGTTTTGCTTTGTCACCAAATTTTGAGGCACAGATGTCATCTATAGATCTCTTCTCCTGAGACACTGCTGCTTAGACACCAGGGATTGCAGTGTAACAGCTCTTGGGACATCTGAGTCTTCTCACTCAAGGATTCTACACTAGCACAAGTGGTGACCTGCTAATCAGAAAAATGAGTACAGAGCATGCCCTTTTGTTGTGTGTGTGTGTGTGTGTGTGTGTGTGTGTGTGTGTGTGTATGTGTAATAGAAAAAGAACACAACCACTGTCAGAAATATTTGCTCAAAAAACTAGATTTCTATAACACTAAAGAATACCCCCCCATGTAGAAACTTTATTTATTTATGGCCAAATTGACATTTTTCATCTATAGATTCCCAAGTTATCTTTTTATTTCATATCATAGCTGATCCTTTCATCTGAAAACTCTTTTCTACCAACTAGATTGAGTTTCAGTGTCCTTAGGTGATTTCTTAAAGCAATAGCCAGACAACGTGAACAGTTGCTTCCAGATTGGTCCTCTCTGCACTTGTCATCTCTTGGATGCTTAAGCCAACTGGATACCATTTTTTCCACTACTTAACTTACTTGAGAGAAACCCATCTACTCCCATACAAACAGCATGGTTGGTATTATGATACTTCCCTGGCATCCCTTTCTACACCGTTGTCTCCATAACAGGTGATTTCCCTGGAAAATGTCTTGCTATGCATCAATTTAGTGCAGTTACTCAGCAAGAAAATACATAACTAGTGTAAATGGTGTTAGGGAAAATTAATCAAATACCATTCGCTGACCTAATATCTTTAATTCAGTCCTGGAGCTTCTCATTTTTCCTTTATCCCCCTATCTTTTGTTGAAATGAGTTCTCATTATGTGGCCTATGTCTCCAACTCCATAGTTTAGGCTAACTTTGACCTGGGCAAAATCCTCCTGCCTCATTCTATCGAGTCCTGAGGCTACAGGCAGATGCAGTGTACCTGGCATCTTGGCATAGTTCTGATTCCATTATTTTGAACCCTTCTTTCTACACTGTCAGTGACTTGACTTCTGTTTGTTTTTGCCACATTCATTCTCCATCCTGCTAGCCCTACAACCAATTTTATTATTTTGCTTCTCCATTCCTATTGCTGGGTCTTTAGATGATTCTGAATTGTGTGAAAAAAATTTCAGGTTTATTTACTCTGTTGGAGCTGAACTTAGAAACATGGGGAAAGCCAGGTCATCCCAACTGAGATTAAGGCTGAGAAACAAAGAACCTTGTAGAGGAATTTAAGTTACTGTGAAGAAACTAAACAGGTACGGTGAGAGACATCACAAGAAGAGACAGAGAAGCCACCTCTAACATGTCAGTTACATTTATTGTACTGATCATTCTGCCTCAGTTTCTTTAGAGGATTTCCTCCCGGAAGCTAATGATTCTAATCAGGCATAGTAGTGCCCACCTACAATCGCAACGCTTAGGAGTTTGCAGCAAGAAATAGGGAGATTCAAGGCCAGTCAGGGATACACAGCAAGACCCTGCCTTAGAAAAGAACACAAAATGAAAAACAAGGAATACCCTCGAAATTTGACCTGCTCTTCAGATAGTTTGGTTTCCTTACTTGGTAGGAAAAACGGGCATGCTCCAGGTCACCTTGCTGGCCCAAATGATTTCCCCTGGGCAGCATGTTCTTCAAGAGCTTGTACATGTAATTGTGATGTTACTGCCTTGGCGTATGACTATTTGAACATGTGTTTCATGTGTGCATTCTCTCATTGGCGCAACATCCAGGTTGCTTTCTTTATTGCACAGACCTAGACCTCTGTGACTGTATCCATAGTGAATGGTCTCTACATATTAGTGAATAAATAAAGAAGCAAAACTGATTCTTTATTGATCTTCAGAACCAACATGACAAAAGTAAAAAAAAAAAAATCTGGTGCCTTTACCTAGCTAGAATAAGTTGCAGAGGTTCAGAAGCACACGTGAGGGAGACAGTGATGGTCTTTCTTTTTGGGGGAAGGCCAAGAGAATGGGCAGATGGAATGAGCCAATCCTCAGGTCAGGACCCTCCGCTAGCCAGAACGGTCTCCAGCACTTCAAGTTCCTCCCAGGTTTCCACTTCTGACCTCTCACTGGCATCCCCAGGGTACCAAAATAAAACCAAACCAAAAAAAAAAAAAAATGCCTAATTACATTTGCATGCTAAAGACAGGGAAGCATGTTTGTAGAGTCAGAGGTTGTTTTAGCAGTAACTTTACTACTGCAATCTACAGTGTGTCCCAGTCGTTTATTTTGTGTTTTCCTTGCTTATTTCTGGAACTGTGGTCTTTCCAGGGTAGAAAGACATGAATATTTCTGAGTTATTTAAACAACTGCCACAGTCCTCAGATTCAGAGGTGGCAAACATAAAAGGTGACCCTAACTTCAGCGAGCTTGGAAAGTGGTACATGAGAGGGAAGGAAATCTAACACACACACACACACACACACACACACACACACACACACACACACACACACACACACACACATACACACACACATGAGATGGCTAAGCACAGCCAACCCTTTACCCTGAAAAACTGAGGCACCTAAAGAGAAATACTATGCAGCCACACCTTCGTTTAGCCAAATATATGGTTGTAAAACACCAAGCTACTTATTACAGGTTTCTACTTAAAATTTTAACCACATTTTAAGTACAAACTGTGGTTCATGGGTTAACACAGTGTTACAAAGAAAACACTGTCCCTAGGGTGTCCCTCTTAAGATTCTTGGACACCAGAGATCCCCATCTTCCCATCCCCTCCAAGTGACCTTGGGGTTTGCTAATGGCTGGGTTTGGGCTACAGCGTTCCTCTCATTGTTTTGCTCTTTTTCTCTGGTCTCTCAATGACACCCCTCAAGGAATGCTGGCTGATATTTTCTTCATCCTCCTCCCCTAATTTTCTCACCAAAATGTTTAATTAGTGAAAAGGCAACGTATTTATAGAAATAATAAAACAGTAGAGGAGAAAAGTCTTAAATATATACAGGACTTGTTATACTTAGGTATATATATATATATATATATATATATATATATATATATATATATATACACATAAATATACATTAGGCATATATTTAGGGAGTACTCTAAATGCACATAATTGTGATTGAGAAAACCAATAGTTGTATTTTTTTTTTTAAGGGCATGAGAAAGTAACTGACACAAGAGCATCAAATTCTTGGAGATGTTCCAAAATCAATGTATGAGTACAAATTGTGAAAGCATGTTTAATGTTACATTAGGTAATTTAAGATCTAAGGATTGGAATGAAGGTGTTCAGAGTCCAGCCCAGCCCAGCCCAGAGCTATGTCTGTCTGTCTGTCTGTCTGTAACTATCTATGTATCTATGTAGGTCTATCTATCTATCTATCTATCTATCTATCTATCTATCTATCTATCTATCTATCTATCTATTATCGATCTATCATTGATCTATCCATCCATCTATCTATCAATACTATCCTATTTCTCATTAGGACTTTGAAATAAATATTATTACCACTATTTTACATATGGACAAGCTAAGGCCTGGAGAAGGTAAAGTGAGTTTTAATTACAAGAAAAAGTGTAAGAGTTGTTATGCTAACAAGTTCTAAGTTTGTTTTGTTCTCATAGCACAACTTAAAGGTGAATCAAGATATAATGAAAATCCAGGCATACACATGCACACACACACACACACACACACACACACACACACACATATATGTATATGTGTGTGTATAATATGTTACATATTGTATAATATAATAAAATATAATAAGTATATATTTGATTTTTGTGTATCATGTCAGGTAAACACTCTACTACTGAAATCCATTCCTGGCTTTATATCTGATATTTTTAGGTAGTCACAAACTTAATATTCAGGTCCCTGACATAATAAAACTTGATATTTCATACCTTCCCAGATAACATTAGGTACATAGAACAATAGAGATCAATTCACTCCTTATCTTTGTCTGCATTTTCTCATATTTTTATCTAATATATATGGATATATGATATTATCACAGATGCTGTTTACATTATCATTAATATTGTTTTCTTTGCTTACATGCTCTATCTTTTCCATCATATTTTATTTTAATTTCTGCTGCATTTTTGAGTTTATACCTGGGTTCATTGTCCATGCTGAGAAACTCTTGCTTGTTAGTATAGCTCTGAGGCTGAGAAATTAATTTATCACCTGAAATATCACCAAGTAGACTTGAGGAATCATTGCCTTGGTCAACTGGAGCCTTGCCTGAGGTGAGTGAACATTTGCACGCATCTCCCTAGGAAAAGTTCACACAACAAACATTTTTTCCAAGCTGACTGATATTTTGATCTTATAATTGTCAAGGCTGAGGAAACTTTGCATAAATATACAATACAAAATGGCAGAAGTATATATAGGGTCATGCCAGAAACCATTGGGAATTCTGTCCAACTCCCTTACCCAAACTGATTTAGCAAGTTTCTATTAAACTGTTGCCAGCAACTCTAACAGTAGTTTATATAATAATTATTAATACTTCTGTTTTAAGTTGATATTCAGAGCATTAGTTTCATTACCGCATTGCTAGACATAATTTATTTCTGTTGACCATCCCCTCCCCCCTGCCCATTCCCCCCCCCCCCCCCCGTGCACCTTGTATTCCAACGGCTCTCTTTCAGTTTGCACCTCACATAGACTTACTGTTCCCTCTCCCCCTTTCCTAAAACCTTCTTTTCTCCTCTTGTGATATTTCTGGTCTCATGACATATAATCACACTTGTACTCACACATACGTATATTCAGCAACACACATATACATCTACACACACACACACACACACACACACACATTTACATATAGACGTGAACACAAGCACATTAAGAGCTAGATCAGTTTATCAGTACCAAACAGCAATTTTTAAAAATCAAAATATTCTGACATTACAACCCAAAGATGTAATAATCTGGTATCTACAGGCCAATGAATGCGTACAAAACCCATGATCTTTCTATAAAAGCAGAAGACGTACTCACAGTAGCACTGCAGGCCATAGCACACAAGTCTTGAGTCTGAGCTCATGGGCTTCAGGCAGCATCTGTTGGTCCTCTGTGGTGTGAAGGCACAGTACAGAGTATGCATCTTGTATGTTTAGAATCAAGGCTTCAGTAAATTTTCTTGAAGCAACACAGGTAAGGGCTGCCAGAAAAACCTCATATTCATTTCATGTTTGTTTTTTAATATTTTTCTCACTTGTGTTCAAAGCCCTTTCGTGTTCCCTAATTTTATATCATGATCTACAGATTAGGATCTATAGTAATCCTACTGGGTAATAGAGTACCACAAGCTCTTCCTTCAGACTAGCTGTAATGCTTCAACTGGCCTCTCTCCATCTCTTCTTTACTCTCCTCTGCCTCTGCTAACCACCAGTCCAATTTCAACTCCAGAGGTCAAACTTTTGAGAGTCTAACTCTGAGAGAGATCATGACTTATTTCATTTAATGCAATGTCTCCCAGCCCAGTACATTCTACAGATGAAAGCATTTCAATTTTTTAATGGATGAATACTGTGGTGGTTCAAGTTTAATATAACAATATATAATGTTATATGTTGTATTGTTTATATATTGTATACTGACATCCTAATTTAATTTCCTATAAATTTATTGATGACTAGCAGTTAGTCATTTTTGGAAATATGTCAACTATTTTATTGTTGAATATCACCTCTGCTTTATTTTCTCTGCAAGAGCTCAATTACACACATGCAAGACATTTTTGTCCATTTCTTAGTATCCTTCTGTCTGTTCTTTGGGAGCCACTGGGAAGCGCTTTCTAGGATTGGACCTGTAATCAGAAGAATAAAGACAGAAAAGATGAACCATGCCTTTGTTTGCAGAAGATGAAATGGGAACTCTAAAGCAGCTGTGACCCTGAAGCTTAGACCCTTAATTAGGCAAGGGGTCTCATTCTTTGTGCCCCATTCTTTGCTTAGAGGTCTATGCATGTGAGCAGTCCCTGGCAGTATGATTTGGAGTGGAACAATTCCCTAAGGAATGGACTTCCAGATGGACTTACCCTTCAGCTGTACTCTCAATAGTGGGGTGAGCAAGCCTAAGGCCTGGAGGGAGAGTCTAGTGCTCACTTTGTATGGCCATATGCATCCTTGATCATTTCTCTCTAATATACCTGTTTGTAGAACAGCGCTGATATGTGTACTGAAGGAAAAGAAGACAGTTGGGAAATTACAGGACTTCAGTTTTGAAGGCAGTCACTTTGAAAGGGCTTCTCAGAAAAATGCCCATCAAGCCTAGGGAAGAAATGCATTAAAATGTCTATGTCCACATAAAAGTTTCTTCATTTAGTCAATCTGGCTGTTTTATTTGCATCCTTCTTAGGTAAATCTGGCATAAGCTAGAGTCATCTGGGAAGATGGTCCTTGAATTGAGACAGTATCTTCATAAGATTGACCTATTGGCAAATCTGTTGAGTATATTCTTGATTTGATTAATAAGGGCCAGCTCATTGTGGGTGGTGCCACCCCTGAGAAGGTGTTCCTGAGTTGGATGAAAGCAAGCCAGTAAGCTGCACTCCTTCATTGTCTCTGCTTCAGTTCTTGCCCCCAGGTTCCTGCCTTTAGTTACTGCCCTGACTTCCTTCAGTGACAGAGTATAACCCTAAAGGTTGTAGGATGAAAGAAACCCGTTTTTGGGTCATAATGTTTTATTACAGCATTATTATTATTATTATTATTATTATTATTATTATTATTATTAAAACTAAGACACTCCTCTTGAGGGAACATAGTGACAAAAGAAAATCTATAGTTTTTCCTAAACAACCTCTAACATTAAGAGAAATTTATCAGTCACACAAAGAGAAAAGACCAAAAGAAAAATTAGAGAAAAAAAAAAAAACAAAACCAGATTCATAAGTGGCATGATATTGTTTCGTTTGTATAAAAACTCTGTTGAGACCATGCATTTCTGTTGATACAGTTTGAAATATGGGTCAATGCAGAACAATCTACATGTGAATAATTATCCTTCTTTCAAGCCTTCTCCCTAAATGTTAATGGATTTAGTTTCACAGACCTTTAATTATGACTGTATGTACTGAATTTGCCTAAACATAGACACTGCGTTTGCTGTAGTTGTTGTTGAATACCAAATTCAAAGTCAGAAAACAAAGGTTTTCCATAAACATCCAAGGCTTTGGTGAGTCTGACCAGGAGGGTCTGTGTTCTCAGAGCACTCAGTCACTACCCCACAGGTTGGATCAAGATATCCCTGACAAGAAACCTTATACTTGTTTGGATGATTTATTTTTTAAGGCTTAAAATTGTGAAAGAGCAATAGGATCAGAGGTGAGGAGGACACATGTGTCCCAACATCGGGAGTAACTGGGACCAGTGGGATCCAGGGACCCAGGAACTCAGCCTGAACAGTGGAATGGGTTCCTTCTTGTCTGAGCTGGAGCCCTGAGCAGACCTTGGGCGCAAACTCTACAGCCAGTCCCACAATACCCAGAGGAAGCTTCACTCCCAGGTACTCTAACACACCCAGGATCACAGGAGCAAAGGATTATAGGATCATAGGAGCTTGGTCACACCAGGGTCTCAGGGGTCCAGAGGCACCTTGACTCCCAGGACCTCTGACACACCCAGGATCTCAGGATCACAGGATCCCAGAATCACAGGATCATAGAGACAGCTGGACTCTGAGGAGTTCTGGCACAACCAGGATCACAGGAAGGAGGGGCTCCAGTGAGGGCAGGTAGCACTAGACATAATCAGATGGCAGGAGGCAAGTATAAAAACATAAGTAACAGAAACAAAGGTTACTTGGCATCATCAGAATCCAATTCTCCCACCATAGCAAGTCCTGGATACACCATCACACTGGAAAAGCAAGATTCAGATCTAAAATCACTTCTCATGATGATGATAGAAGGACTTTAAGAAGGACATGAATAACTCCCTTAAAGAAATACAGGAGAACACAGGTAAACAGGTAGAAGCCCTTAAAGAGGAAACACAAAAATCCCTTAAAGAATTACAGGAAAACACAATCAAACAGGAGAAGGAAATGAACAAAACCATTCAGAATCTAAAAATGGAAATAGAAAGAATAAAGAAATCACAAAGGAAGACAACTCTGGAGTTAGAAAACCTAGGAAAGAGATCAGGAGTCATAGATGCAAGCATCACCAAAAGAATACAAGAGATAGAAGAGAGAATCCCAGGTGCAGAAGATACCATAGAAAACATTGACACAACAGTCAAAGAAAATTCAAAATGCAAAAAGCTCCTAACTGAAAACATCCAAGAAATCCAGGAAACAATGAGAAGACCAAACCTAAGGATAATAGGTATAGAAGAGAGTGAAGATTCCCAACTTAAAGGGCCAGTAAATATCTTCAACAAAATTATAGAAGAAAACTTTCCTAACCTAAAAAATGAGATGCCCATGAACATACAAGAAGCTTACAGAACTCCAAATAGATGGGACCAGAAAAAAAATTCTTTCTGTCACATGATAATCAAAACGCAAAATGCACTAAACAAAGAAAGAATAAAAGCAGCAAGGGAAAATGGTCAAGTAACATATAAAGGCAGACCTATCAGAATTACACCAGACTTCTCACCAGAGACTATGAAAGCTAGAAGATCCTGGGCAGATGTCATACAGACCATAAGAGAACACAAATGCCAGCCCAGGCTACTATATACAGCAAAAATCTCAATTACCATAGATGGAGAAAACAAGATATTTCATGACAAAACTAAATTTACACAATATCTTTCCACAAATACAGCCCTACAAAGGATAATAGATGGAAAACACCAACACAAGGAGGGAAATTACACCCTAGAAAAGCAAGAAAGTAATCTTTCAACAAACCCGAAAGAAGATAGCCACACAAACATAATACCACCTCTAACAACAAAAATAAAAGGAAGTAACAATCACTTTTTCTTAATATCTCTTAACATCAATGGACTCAATTCCCCAATAAAAAGACATAGACTGACAGACTGGATACATAAACAGGACCCAGCATTTTGCTGCATACAGGAAATGCACCTCAGTAACAAAGACAGAAACTACCTCAGAGTAAAAGGTTAGAAAACAATCTTCCAAGCAAATGGTCCCAAGAAACAAGCTGGAGTAGCCATTATGCTCTAAGATCGAGAATCGACAAATGAGACCTCATAAAATTGCAAAGCTTCTATAAGGCAATGGACACTGTCAATAGGACAAAACAGCAACCAACAGATTGGGAAAAGATCTTTACCAATCCCACATCTGATAGAGGGCTAATATCCAACATATATAAAGAACTCAAGAAGTTAGACTCCAGAGAATCAAATAACCGTATGAAAAAATGGGGTACAGAGCTAAAAAGTTTTTTTCAACTGAGGAATATCAAATGGCCAAGAAGCACCTAAAGAAATGTTCAACATCTTTAGTCATCAGGGAAATGAAAATCAAAACAACCCTGAGATTTCACCTCACATCAGTCAGAATGACTAAGATCAAAAACTCAGGTGACAGCAGATGCTGGTGAGGATGCAAAGAAAGAGGAATACTCCTCCATTGCTGGTGGGATTGTAAGCTGGTACAACCACTCTGGAAATCAGTCTGACAGATCCTCAGAAAATTGGACATAGTATTACCTGAGGACCCAGCTATACCACTCCTGGGCATATATCCAAAAGATTCTCCAACATATAACAAGGACACATGCTCCAGTATGTTCATAGCAGCCTTATTTATAATAGCCAGAAGCTGGGAACAACCCAGATGTCCTTCAATAAAGGAATGGATACAGAAAATGTGGTACATTTGCACAATGGAGTACTACTCAGCTATTAAAAACAATGAATTCATGAAATTCTCAGGCAAATGGATGGAACTAGAAAATATCATTCTGAGCGAGGTAACCCAATCACAAAAGAATGCACATGGTATGCACTCACTGATAAGTGAATATTAACCCAAAAGCTCAGAATGCCCAAGACACAATTCACAGACCACATGAAGCTCAAGAAGAAGGAAGATCAAAGTGTGGGTGTTTCAGTCCTTCTTAGAAATGGGAACAAAATACTCACGGGAGCAAATGTGGAGACAATGTGTAGAGCAGAGACTGAAGGAAAAGCCATCCAGACTGTCCCACCTGGGGATCCATCCCATCTGCAGACATCAAACCCAGATACTATTGTGGATGCCAAGAAATGTTTGCTGAAAGGAGCCTGATATAGCTGTCTCCTGAGAGGCCCCACCAGAGCCTTACAAATACAGAGGTGGATGAGCACAGCCAACCATTGGACTGAGCATGGGGTCCCAATGGAAGAGTTAGAGAAAGGACTGAAAGAGCTGAAGGGGTTTGAAACCCCATAGGAAGAACAACAATATCAACCAACCAGACCCCCTCCCAGAGTTCCCAGGAACTAAACTACCAACCAAAGAGTACACATGGCTCCAGCTGCATATGTAGCAGAGGTTGGCCTTGTCACGTGTCAATGAGAAGAGAGGTCTTTGGTCCTATGAAGGCTCCATAGATGTCCCAGTGTACAGGAATCAAGGGCAGGGAGGTGGGAGTAAGTGAGTGGGTGGAGGAACACCCTCATAGAAGCAGGGGGTAGGAGGATGGGATAAGGGGTTTCTGGGAGGGGGAGAAACTGGTAAAGGGGATAACATTTGAAATGTAAATAAAGAAAATATCCAATTTAAAAAAGATAATAAAATATTTTATGTGAGTAAGCGTGTGTGTGGTGCGTGTGCGTGTGTGTGCGTGTGTGTGTGTGTGTGTGTGTGTGTGTGTGTGTGTGTGTGTGGTGTGCCTGAGAGTATAAAAGTACACCACACACACTCTGGAGCCTATGGAGTGTAAGAGTCCAAAAAAAAAATTGTGAAAGAGCTGAGTAGTATTTTAAATGATATTGTGTGTAAATGTTAAATAAATAACAACCTTTTGGCATAAAAGAAAATCCTCAAAGGAAACTTAATTTCCAATAGGTCAGAATCATAATGAGTTCTGTCAGATGTAGCCTAGAACTTCCAGATGACCATTTAAATTTAACCCTTGAGATAAATTTCCTCCATTCAGAACTTAAACACATTAAACAAATGCAAAGGATAAACAGACAAGGACTGGGAAGACTTGTGTTCTTCATGCGTGAGCTTCCTTTTCTGGGTTAGTGGTTTTTCCTTTTCCATATCTTTGCACCAACCCCCTGCTGTCTGCAAACCTTGAATCCTAGTTCCAGACCTGTGTCCACACATCTGTGAATCTGCTCATCTGTGACTTCCCACTGCCTGGCCTAGCTCTATACTTATGATTTAAGAGTCATCTTTCCATGATTCATCCACCAGCTTAACCTGGCCTAGCTCAGGTCACTCTCATCTTCCACGTTGGCCCAGCCTAAGGAAGATGAGATTATCACCTCAGACACACAACCAAAGAAAAAAGCCCTTATACCCAGGTCAAATCACAAAACAAAAACAGCATGAATGACTAACACAGCATGTCCCCAACAAAACCACTTCTGTAGTCGTGTTCTCTAATGAATATTACCCAGATGAACCTCAGGACACAGAATTGAAAAGAGCAATCATAAATGTTATCAAAGAATTTAAATGAGAAGACCTAGACAAACATTAGAGGAGATTGACAAATGTATGCATGAGACCCAAGAAAATGCAAATATACATCTGAATGAAATAATGAAGACAATTCAGGATTGGAAAACAGAATTCAACAAAAAGATGGAAACATTGAACAGAACACAAGTCAAAATGAAGTTAGAACCGAAGGACTTAGTGTCCCAATCAGAAAACCCAGGGGTGTGTGTGTCTCATGAGTAGAATGGATTAAGAACAAGATAGAATATCTGCACTTGGAAATAAAGGAGAGGTTATAGATGAAATAAGCAAATAGTATTAAAAAAATTAAAGCATAGGAAAAATATGTGAAATATGGTACACCATTAAAAGTCCAGGTCTCCCAGTTATAGGGACCAAAGGGGACAAATAATCTTTATTTGATTTCATTCCCAGGTGCCCTGCAGATCAGTTTAGTGGTTAGAGGAGCAAGCCCCATTGTTTTGGTTCAACTGGAAAAATGCTGGGTTTCAATGTAAGAACTTTGTGTAAGTTGAGAAATGTATATTTTTAAACGCAAATTCCCACTAATTCCTCGTTACATTCCTAAGAGGCCACGCTTACTAACTGCAGCTAGAGAGGGAGCAATCAAGACGGACATGCCAATATCATTTGTATTACTCTCCAAACATCTAAGTTCAGGAATTTTTATCCAATATTCATTCTCACCACAGTGCTTATATTGACAATAACATTAGACCTGCTTTAGAATTTATGAGGGAAATGAGGCTAAATGAGTATTAACTAGAAGATATAAGTAACTGTTCAGCCAGCTTTAATCACAACACCATTGCCCTCTCTGTCTCTGGAAATGGCATCTCTCAGTGTTCTTAAGATATCACTAAAAATCCATGTTATTCTGACATCTAGAAAAACAATTTGCATGTTTTTCAATAGGCTTCGTTATTCTGCTAGAGTAATTAACAGTCACACGAGTAATGATGAATTACCTTGCAGCTGGAGGTGACTCAACACTGAGTACAAGAGTCAGATGAAGGATTCACAGCACAATGGTGAGTCTTTCTGTCATGATGGAGTTATTAAAGGATACTACTATTCATGATGTGGTATTCACTAATGATAAGATAATGCCCCTGACATATATAGATTACTACTTCAGTACTTAAAATGTTCATTTTAAACCTTTTATAAAGTGAATGCTAACTGGAAAAACTAGACAATAGGAAACCAGGTGCTATATTAAACAGTTACATCAGTTGTAAGTAAAGGGAACTTGAAGAAATTGAAAACACAACACAAGATACGTTAGTAAAAGAGTGTTTCAGAAAACTCTGATATTTCTTTGGATTGTGAAGCAAATGGGCTGTAGTGCGTTACCCATCCTTTCTTCAAAGTCAGAGTTCTGTCTTAATGAACAAAGTACTTTGTCAAGTTTCGAATCTGCTGTGTCTTTCTACATGTTAGATACAGTGATGGTTGGCTTCCCCAATGGAGCCATCTTGCTTTGCCACACCTGTACTTCCCACCGTACCTCAGCTTTGTCAGGCATTGTGTTTGCACTACCCTTCCCCATGGACCCTGAGCTGGAATGTGATCCACAGGTGACCGAGTGTCTCATTTGATGCATTTTTGACTCCTTTGGGGTCCTTCAGGTTTAATTTTTCTCAGATGACCTATTCCTTTACAAGACTTTGCTTGGATGTTGCATAGAATTTGCTTCCAGTTTTCAAACCTCCAAATCCATAGGAAACTTCTCTCTCATGGTGGTCAACACTCCTTCTACCACAAAGACCAATTCTGGCTTCTCATGGCCTGTGGCTTGTCACTGTTTGATACAGCAGAGCCAACAGAAGCCAGGATGCTTCTCACTTACCTTAGGAAAGCAGGAACATGAACACGAAGCAGAATCTGAGCTATTACAGGAACACGTAATTACAAGGAGCACTTGGTCCTGGTTTTGAATCAGCCCGAAATTGTAGGCAGATCCCTTGACCCCCACCCTGGATGTAAAGCCACAAGACCAAGGGAGGACATCTCCCAATGCCAACCCATAAGAAAAATAAGGACACCCATATATCATAAATGTTTTATGACTTTGTGGAATTAGGTCAAGTGTCTTGACATTTTAATATGTTGTTCAGTGGAAAACTTCATCATTGGATTCTCACTCTTACATCATAGAATACTGAATTTGGTCTATTTTGACTATTATAAAATTTAAAATCTTCTATCAAAGAATTACTATAACCACATATTTTAGATATTTCAATGTCATACTTGAATATGTGTATTTCAAGTGTAGAGATTCTTATTCTTCTAAGACGGAGAACTCGCCAGATGTCAGGTCAAAGAGAACACTTTTGGCACATTGGATAGTGATGGTATTGGAGTAACTAAGGTCCAGGATTTCCAGAGCCATCAAATTTCCCACTCAACCTGATTCATTTCTGATGCTGACCTACGATTTAACTCATCATTACTTTATTCCATAGTTATAAACTATTTACAATGAACTATTAACCACTGCACAAAGACATATCATTTTGCCCCTTGTCCTTCAAGGTGGCTGTGCTTAGAATACAAAAGTATAGATAACAATTTTTACATTAAAAATTCTCCAAGAATCATAATTTAAGTTTTTAAGTTTCAACCTAAATAACTGGTATTTTCATCTTTGGTGTGGGGCATAGACAGACCTATGTCATTAGTTCATATACCAGTCCAAGTAGAAGACCTCCTACATAGTAGTAGGGAGAGATACTACTCTAAGGAATTAGTCATTCAGTCAGCCATCAAATGTTTAAATGTAGTGTGTGTGTGTGTGTGTGTGTGTGTGTGTGTGTATGTGTGTGTGTGTGTGTGTATGCAGAACAGTCAAATAATTGGAAAATGCCAAAAGAAATAAAACCCATTAAAGCAAGAAAATTTTACACAGGAGATCTGTATGAAAGCCCAAATCATGAAAGAATCATGACAGGAACATGTACCACATGGAGAGGGTATGTTCTCTCATGGGGTTCTTGTGGAATGTGAGAGGTCAGGGGTATCCCTGACAATTGTACTGTGCTATTTCAAGTAGGAAGTGTCAATGTAGTCCCCAGGAAATATTGACTACGTGGCCAGCTGGCTTCAGATGTTCTGTCAACATTTGTAACCTTTATTGTTGATGCAACAGAATGAGCCCTATCATATAAAATTACAGCAACACCATAAGTAAAGGCTGCCAGGACTTACTTGTTATAGAGTCACAGACTATTATTATTGTGGGTTGTTGCAGAAGGTCCAGGCAGTGGGAAGCCCGAGAAACACCAAAAATACAACCCCGTCAGTAACTAAAGACTATATTTGTTGGCTGTGGAATCCCTGAGAGGATTTCTGAGAACAGATTTCTTATTCACCAAAGAATGTGCTGACCCAAGAAAAGGACATTAGGTCTTTGAACAAAACAAAATGAACAGTCATGAAACCTTCAGGCCCATCACAAACTGATCGAATAATCAAGTAACCATGTGAAACCTTTTCTTAATTAAGTTTCTTATTGAAAATACAGAGAGTCAAAGAAAACTATTCCATAAGAAGTAGACCAGTATTATACTTCCAAAGGGTATTTAATTTTTTTCCTTAACTGGGGCAGTTACAGGCTGAGGAAGAAATTAGTGGTTTTTTGGAAGGCTATCTTGTCTGAGTGTGCCACTAAATGTATCGTGTGTTACTCGGCCTTTGTCTCACAGTAAATGACAGTGTGTTGTCTAATGAAAAAAACTCTGACACAAATTTCCTGGAAACTTTAATAAATAGAAAATTGGTCTTGAAACCAAATAGAGAATTCTTTTAAAAAGATATATTAATGGTTAGTAAACACTTAAAAGTGTTCAATATCATTAACCGTTAGAAAAATGTAAATAAAACTGCTTTGAGATTTGTTCTCACCACAATATAAATGGCAATGATCAAAACATACAATGACAGAGATGTTAGTGAAGTTGTGGGTGAAGGGACCCTCTCTGTTACTGTTTGTGAAGCTGTAGCCTGGCATAGTCGTGTTGCAAACCAGCATGGAAGCTTCTCAAAAGGCTGAAATAGAACTTCCACAAGACTCAACTACACCACGCCTGGTTTTATTTCTAAATAACTGTATCTTAGAAGAGAGATGCCTGAATACTCAGATTTCTCACAGCTCTATTCATAAGATCCAGGAGAAAGGGTAAATCTAAATGTCTTCAGCAGATGAACTCACAGGAAAAATGTGCTACATACACACAAATAGAAGTCTACTCAGCCATAAAACAATACAATTTCAAGAATATATCCTCCTATTCTTTTCTCTGTTCCTGTGATGAAACTCAGACCAAAAGCAACTTAAGGAAGAGGGGCTGTCTTTCTAACAAGTTTATGGTCCATTCTTGAGGGAATCAGGGGCAGGAACTCAACCAGGAAGTTGAAGCAGAAGCTGCTGCTTGCTGGCTCATTCAGGTTCATATTTATCTAGTTTTCTTATACAACCTAGGACCACCTGCCTAGGGAACTGAACACCATGGGCTGGGCTGTCTTATGTCAATCAACAATCAAGACAATCCTTACAGACATGACACAGGCCAATTTGGTCTGGGAAGTTCCTCAGATGAGACTCTTTTCTAAGGTGACACCAGGCTGTATCAAGTTGACAGTTGAAGCTAACTAGGCTGTACATTTTTCAGTTTTCTTTTTCAATGTTTAAGATTAATAATGCTTTTAATTACATAACATATTCTGAGGGAGCACAGCCAAAGAAGAGTTCAAGAAAGCACACATGAGCATCACAGTAATTTAGATCCAGGCCTGTAGATGACTCCCCTACCCTTCCTTAATCATTTTATGTCCTTTCTCTTTCCCTCTTATCATTCCTCATGCACTAATGCCATGTATTTGCCTTTATCATAGACTCCCCACCTAGAACATATGGAGGAAACTTCTGTCACTACTATTTCCAGAGTTTAGAACAAATAATGTAGTGGTACACTGGAAAAACTAAATACACACTAAAATAATAAGCAAACGAGAATGGCTATCCCCAGTTGTCAATGTGACTGTATTTTGAATGAACTATGATCCAGAAATGGAGGGTACACCTGTGATATAGATCTTAGGGCTGGAAAACATGGGATTTTGATCTGGATCTTGAGGAAATATTGGCCATGAAAAACTTAAGTCGATATGTGGTTCTGGAGTTGCCAAAAGTTCTACATCTTGATCCAAAGACAGCCTGGAGAAGAGACTGATTTTCAGACAGCTAGAAGGAGGGTCTTAAAGTCCATCCCAATAGTGACACACCTCCCCCAACAAGGCTACACCCACTCCAACAAGGCTACACCTCCCCCAACAAGGCTACACCTCCCCCAACAAGGCTACACCTACTCCAACAAGGCTACACCTACTCCAACAAGGCCACACCTACTCCAACAAGGCCACACCTACTCCAACAAGGTCACACCTACTCCAACAAGGTCACACCTACTCCAACAAGGCCACATATTCTAATAGTGCCACCCCCTGGTTCAAACCACCATATTCAAAGCATATTCAAACCACCACATTTCACTTCCTGGCCCCATTAGTCCAAACTTACAGTTAGTCAAAATTTAAAAATCCCCATAGTCTATCATAATCTCAACAATCCTAAAAGTCCAAAGTTCAAAGTCTCTTCTGATAGTCATCCAATCACTTAACTGTAATCCTCCATAAGATCAAAAAGCAGATCACATACTTCCAACACCACAGAATATACATTACCATTCCAAAATGTCATAGTGAAAAAATACTGGACCAAAGCAAGACCAAAAACCAACTGGTCAACCTCGAAACTCTGTGTCTACATGTCCAATGTCAAAGTGTTCTTCAGATCTCCAACTCTTTTCATCCTTGTTGACTGCTGTTGACAGATCTGGCATTCAGCAGCAACAAACTTCATTCTCTTGCGCTGGTTCCACACTCTGTTAGCAGCTTTCCTTGGTAGGTATCTCATGACAAATCTAACAATTTGGGTTATCCAAGGCAACTTCAATTTTACAGCTTCTTGTTTCAATGGCTGGGATCTACACATGATCTTCTGGGCTCCTCCAAAGGGCTTGAGTCATTTTTCCATCTCTGCCCTTCGTAGCACTCGAGGCTCTGGTTGACTTACTCCACTGCTGCTGCTCTTCTTGGTGGTCATCCCACAGTACTGGCATCTCTAATTTGATGGAGTCTTCCACTGCAACTAGGATTCACCAAAGCCTCTCATAGGTTCCCTTCATGGTGCCAAGCCTCAGCTTCTTTGCATAGCCCCTTCAGCCCTGGGCCATCAACTGAAACTGATGCTGGACCTTCACCAATGGTCTTCCCTGGCCTCTCACAGTGCCAAGCCTCAGCTGCTCTCTATGACCCCTTTATGCCTACAAGGCCAGTACGACCTGGGTGATTTTTACATATTTCTAAGTTCAGTTGAAAATGAGGTACAACATTGGTTATCTGTGGAACACAGCTTCTTTGTGCTCTCAGAAAGTCCTTCTTGGGTTTCACCTCAGTGATGCTTGTCTCTTCTTAATCACCGATAATGTCTTAGCTACATCTAACCAGCATCAATTGTCCCAGTAGTCTCCTTTTCCTCTTGATTCCAAAACCAGAGCCACATGGCCATAGGTATCAAATTCTGCTGCTTTCCTGGACTGGAACATGCCTCCTTGTTCTATTACATCATCACTGAAGGCCTGAGGTCATCTGACTCCAAAACACAACTTCTTTAGCTTTGCAGGGAATGGTGGTATCCCATGCCATAGGCATTGTAACATAGCATTAGGTTGCTGTGCTTTAGTTTGTTGAACACGAGCCCTAAAGTGGTAAAGTGAATCTTGCAGTAGAGATAATTCTATGTGACCAAGAAGCATTGGCATGAATAATGTTGATAAATTGATAATCCAAATCTCAAAGGAAGGAACCAGTATGAGATTTCATCATGACACCCAGAATGGCGTGCCACTGACAGACAGCTTATGGAGTGTGTCTTTCTAGAATTTCCATATAGTCTATTCATACTCTGACTGTAACCGAAACTATGGGCAGCAACTGTGGATAGTGACCTGGTTCTGTTGGAACAGATAATGCCAGAACTCCTTGTTCAATCTCTTACAACAAAAAAGCAATACCAATAGATCTTACGACCTCAAAGATAGCAATGTTGCTCGGCCCATCAGGGAGTGTTTGTGTCTTAGAGATGCAGAAGCATCTCGGATACCACTGATGCCAAGGCTCTCAAGTGCAGCATCCCCCCACTCTGGTTCCTTAGTGTTCAACTTCTATTCTTGGGGAACTGTTACATTAAATTAAGTTTTGGTCTGTAGCAAAATGGGACTGAAAAATTGGTTGAGAACACTGTGGCAATCTCTCATTTATTCACCATTGGGGATTATTTCAAGGCTTACTGAATGTGTGCCCTGTGTTGGGCTGAAGACACGATGATGAGATTTCATCTCCATTCTCAGCAACTCTTAGTCTGCTTAGAGGGGACAAAATAAGCAGTCACATTAGGGAAGGATCAGTAGCATCACAGGGTGCATGGAGATACACAGAGCTATCCCAGTGCAGTCAAAACAGGCTTCCTGCAGGGTGGGACCTCAGAGCTGAGTTCAGTAAGCAGCATGTGTAGAGTCTTAAGGGAAAGGTCCCAGTTCAGGGATGGATGGAAGTGGTTGAGTATGCCTGAGTAGCATAAGGGAGAGAACTGCATATGGAGAGAGTGGAGTGAATTGTGAACCAGAGCCAGTTGCTGGAGTAGTGGGATATTTCCACAGAGACTCTAAACATCTTCATGTTTTATTAGACTATGGTGTAAAAAGCAGATCATAAGGAAAACAGTGAAGAGGTCCTGTATCAACCTAGGCAAGGCAATAATGTCTCAAGTAAGAGAGCAGGACAGCAACAAGGTCTGTAGGGTATTGACTTGACAGCAGGACATCCCCACACCGATGCGGGAGGAATAGACTTGGATGAGTAAAGATGCTTCTGTAAGGCAAAGGACACTGTCAATAGGACAAAATGGCAACCAACAGATTGGGAAAAGATCTTAACCAATCCTATGTCTGATAGAGGGCTAATATCCAATATATATATAAAGAACTCAAGAAGTTAGACTCCAAAAAACCAAATAACCCCATCAAAAAA
>CM052712.1:84465773-84495136 GCA_028551405.1 Uromys caudimaculatus
GAATACACATCTATGGACCCATGGTTCGGACCACATATGTGGCAGAGGATGACCTCGATGGCCATCAGGGAGAGAGGAGAGGCCCTTGGGCCTGAGGGTGTTAGAGGCCCCAGTAAAGGGGAATGTCAAGGTGGGAATATGGGGATGGGTGGGCGGGTGGGTGGGAGGTGGAATTCCCTCATAGAGGTGGGGATGGGGAGGGGATAGGGGGTTTCCAAAGAAGAGATCCAGAAAAGGGGAAACATTGGAAATGTAAATAAAGTATCAAAAATTAAAAAAAAAAAGAGGCAATCTGGGTCCCTATCTTGAAGGGGAGGGCAAAGGAGTGCAGAGGAAGAGGCAGCCAAATCTTTCACGTAGCTCTATCCATGATCAGCTTGAAGGATGGTGCCAAAGTCATAGATAATCTGAGGGTGCAGAATGAGAAGAGAAAATGGACACATAATCTCCCCACAGTGCAAATCTAAATGGCAGAGAGGGCCAGTGTGGCCGAGAGGAGAACCTTAGCAATGGTGGACAGAAGGGAGAGAGAGAGAACACGAGGGGCTGGAAAGATGGCTCAGCAGCTAAGAGCACTGCCTGCTTTTCCAGAGGACCCAGGTTCAATCCCTAGCACCCGCATAAGTTAGCTCATGGCTGTCTGAAAACATTAGTTCCAGGGGTCCTGACATCCTCACACAGACATACGTACAGGCAAAACATCAATGCACATTAGAGAGAGCCTGAGCACGGTGCCACGGAGTTGGAAAGAGGAGAAATGGTGGCCTCAGTTACCATAGAAACCACATAAGAATGCAACAGAAAAGTGTTCATTCCACTGTACATGGAAATCACAGTGGTAAAAATGTCAGTGGCCTCTGTGAAGCCAGGTTTCCGGAGCTACGGAGGCAAAGGCTGCCTCGCGGCAAGTTGAAAGGTGAGCAGACAGGAAAGAAATTGAATCGGCAGCTGCATTAGTCATTTTTCTGTTGTTGTGATAAAGCACCATGCTCTGAGGCAAGTTATGGAAGAAAGAGTTTATTTTGATATCTGCTTCCAGAGGGGTAAGAGGCCATCTTACGGAGGCAGGAAGATGCGGAGTGGCCAGAGTGGGAAGCAGAGTGGCCATCCTCGAGAGCGAACTAGAAATAGAGCAACATTCTATAATATTAAAGCCCGCCCCTAGTGACATACTTCTTCCAGGAAGGTCAGACCTTCCCCAAAGAGCAGCACCAACTAGGAACCAAGTGTTCAGATGACTGAGCCCATAGGGACAATTCTTATTCAAACCACTACTGCAGATGCTGCTAACTCTCAGGAAACTTGGAGACAGCCATGTAGGAAGATCTAGGGAGGGATGTATGTATGTGGGGGTGTACATGTAAATGTAAATATCACATATATGGGGAGAAGGATATATTTCTTTCTTCTATGAAAGAGCCTTGAAATTTAAATGGCAAAGAAAAAGAGCCAATAGGGAAGAATTGTAGGGGATACAGGAACTTAGGAAATCTGTAAATAGATCAAACAGATGTCAACTTTGTTCATTCCGGTATTATTTTGAATAATGACAATTTAGAAGGGCAGAGAAAAATTCAGGAGTTTACCTTCTGAGACAGGAACTGCATCAAGAATTATCCACGAGTTCTCTGCCCTTGGGTCTATCACCCACAAATAGCATTGTGTGTTAGTCAACAAGGTTTCCCCCCATCATTTTATAAGAATAGAATCAATTGATGTGTCTCACTAATGTTCAACTGATGTCAAATTCTATGAGAACTTCCTGTCTCATGTAAATAGTCATAGATGTGGTTTCCCAGTCTCCACATGAAGCAAATGAAAAAGAGGCAGCCCTTGTCCTCCAGAATACAACAAGAAACAGATGGCAAGGAGGCACAGGTCCACCGCCACCACCCACAGGGACACAGTATCACAAGAACATGACAATCTCAAGTAAGAGATTTCATTGTGTATAAGTTTGGAGATGCTTGTTCTGGATTATGAGATATGTACATGTTTTGTGCCAGAAGGAATCGAAATGCTGGAGAAGTAGACACAGGCCCCCATGCCTAACCCAGAAACTATCTCCAACTCATAACCACTCACAAATGAAAAGTTTTCTCCAACTGTCTGGTGACAGGAACCACTCTTAAGGATCTGCCCCATACCCAGCAAGACATGGAGAACACAACATGAACTCAAAGACTTTTTAGAGTCTCATAATGTTTTGCCAGGGAATTTACTTTCATTAATTAATTAATTAGCTAGTTAATCAATTAATACTTTATAAGTCCTTTGCTTATATATTATGGCTTTCAGTTTTGTGTTTCTTATGGGATTCCTGTGTACACAAATGTGTGTGTCTCTGAATCTCTGTTTCCTGTGCTTTTTCTTTGGTTCTTTTCTTTCTGTTTGTTTGTTTTGCCCTATTCCAGTTTATTTATTTTCATTGCATCTGACTTTATTCTCTTCTTTAGATGTCTGTTTTCTTTTATTCTCCATTTATTTATTAATTCATTTTACATCCTGATGGCTGCCCCCACTTCCTGATCCCCTCTCACAGAGTCCCTACCCCTACCTCCTCCCCTTCTCCTAAATGTTTGTTTTCTAAGGAGAGACAGAAAGGGTGTGGACCTGGATAGAAGACGTGGTGGGGTGAAGCTCAGAAGGTTGAGGCAGGGGAAACTATGATCAGAATATATTGTATTTTAAAAAAAAATCTATTTTTAATAAATGAAAAAATTGTGTGTGTCTGTCTCTCAGTCTCTGTCTCTCTCTCTCTGTCTCTCTCTCTCTGTCTCTCTCTCTGTCTCTCTCTCTCTCTCTCTGTCTCTCTCTCTCTCTCTCTCTCTGTGTGTGTGTGTGTGTGTGTGTGTGTGTGTGTGTGTGTGTGTGATAGCCCATATATGGTGATGAAGGACTAACCTGGGGTAGTCTTCTTTGTCTTCCACCTTCTTTGAGGCAGGCAGTGTCTGTGTTCACCATGTAGCCTCTTCAAGCTTTTGGGATTCTTGTCTCTACCTCCCAACTCACCAAAGGAGCATTTCCGTTATAGACGCAGGTGCTGGGGATCTGAACTCAGGTCCTCATGTTTGGACAACAAGCGCCCTACTCATACTCATGGGGCCATATCCTCAGGGAAGTTTTTTTAAATTAATTTATTTTGCTCCCTCCCTCCTCCCTCTGTCTTTTTCTGTCTTAGTCAGGGTTTCTATTCCTGCACAAACATCATGACCAAGATGCAAGTTGGGGAGGAAAGGGTTTATTCGGCTTACACTTCCATGCTGCTGTTCATCACGAAAGGAAGTCAGGACTGGAACTCAAGTAGGTCAGGAAGCAGGAGCTGATGCAGAGGCCATGGAGGGATGCTGCTTACTGGCTTGCTTCTCCTGGCTTGCTCAGCTGGCTTTCTTATAGAGCCCAAGACTACCAGCCCACAGATGGCACCACCCACAAGGGGCCCTCCCCCCTTGATCACTAATTGAGAAAATGCCTTACACCTGGATCTCATGGAGGCATTTTCTCAACTGAAACTCCTTTCTCTGTGATAACTCCAGCTTGTGTCAAGTTGACACAAAACCAGCCAGTACACTTTCTCTCCCTATCCCCTTTGTCTGTATGCATCTCTCTCTGTGTGTGTGTGTGTGTGTGTGTGTGTGTGTGTGTGTGTGTGTGTGTGTGTGTGTTAGAAGAGAGCACCAGATTCCCTGGAACTGGAGTTAACAGCGTTTGTGAACACCCAGTGGGTGTTGGAAACTCAGTCCCAGACTTCTGCAAGAGCCGTCAGTGCTCTTAACTGCTGAGACATCTTTCCAGACCCCAAAGTAATTTTTGATCTAGAGTATTCCCCTCCTTCTATTTTATTTTTCTGCTATTTTATTGAAGAAAGCAGGTAGTATGTTTAATAATATTTTCTCTTTTCTGGATGTTGCTGAGTGCATCTCAATGGTGTGACTTCATGTCTTTGTCTATATTTCCATTTCTTCTGACCTGGTAGGCACAAAGGCTTGACTAGACTTAAGTGGCCAGATACTTTATGGGTGATGAAGGACTATAACAGATGATACTTAAAAAAAAAAACAAACTTTTCTGAAAACATCCTTTCAACCCCCAAGTGCTTGCATAATAAAATCAGGATTGTGGGAGAATCAAAATAGCACCCTAGGCTACACTCTCAGTCCACCCCAGTCTAGACTCTCAGTCCACCCCAGGCTACACTCTCAGTCCACCCCAGTCTAGACTCTCAGTCCACCCCAGGCTACACTCTCAGTCCACCCCAGTCTAGACTCTCAGTCCACCCCAGTCTAGACTCTCAGTCCACCCCAGGCTAGACTCTCAGTCCACCCCAGTCTAGACTCTCAGTCCATCCCTTTGTCCAAGCAGAAGCACACTGCCTGTGTCAATGGCCAGAGAGCACCTGGTCTCTCTATGGCTCCACCCTTTGATAAGAGGGTTAAGGGGGCATGCGGCCATGTGTAGCATTTTATGTGTGTGCTGGGGATTCAGTTGCAGGCCCTCATGCCTGAAGGGCTAGTCTTCTTACCTGCCGATCCGTGTCTTCCCTTCCCCGTTTCCCTCTTGAGTGCCTTTTCCCCATGATGACCCAGGTTTTCCTCTCACACGAGAACCCCGCTGCACTACTGCATTGTGGGGATTTTGTGTCTATTTATTGAGAAATTTGGACAGTGTGCTCCATCATATTCTTCCCCACCTCTCAGCTCTCCTAGATCCTCCTGACCTTCTCCATCCAATTTCATGTTCTTTTTCTCTCTTAAAAGAATGGTGGTGGGGGAGCCACTAAAAACAAGTCTGATTTGCTTTGAATAGTCACTCCTGAGCATGGGCCTTTGTCTGCAGTGTGGTTGATATACCCTGTATCACTTCTTTGGAGAGACCTGATTTTCCCATCTCCTACCAGCTAATATTGTAAACAGCTTCTTGGCTAGGAGTGGGACAGGAGTGGGGCTTCATGCCCATGTTCCCTCCTTGGTGCTTGGACTTTGTCTGGCTTGAGCTTACTCAAGTCAGTCTGTGAGCACACATGGGCCTCTGACCCGTTTTGTCTAGAGAACCCTGTTCCTTTAAAATCATCCACTACCTCTGGCTCTTACAATCTTTCTGTCCCCTCTTCCACACAGATCCCTGAGCCTTGAGAAGAGGGTTGTGATAAAACCATCCAGAGTGTGCACTATGAAGTCTCTCTTCTCCATGCACTATCCGACTGTGAGTCTGCATTGTTTCTTATCTACTGCAAGATTAGGCTTTTCTGATGAGGCATGAACCTAGTGAGGTGTCCTGGTCTATGGGTCATTAGAAGTCATTTCTGCAGTCACCCATCAGAATAAGAGTAGTAGGTTTCCCCTGGAGCTCACAACCTGCCTAGTCTCTGGTTCTTAGCACCATGAATAATTCTATCTTCAGAATTTAACATCCTTCCAATTGTGACACCTTTGGACCTTGTGTGTGTTTGAGTTTCTGTGCCCTCCACCTACACTTCTCTCCATACACAACTGTGAGCATTTTAAAGCAAGTGCTAGGGTTTCTTGTGTAGCACCCCATGTCCTATAAAACACGTTGGTTTGGTAGAGAACTGAGTAATTCAGACTTTGCTTAACTGAGCTTCTAGGGTTGAATTGAATAAAGGGACCTTATTCAATTTCTGTTTATGGTTCTCTATTTTTTAAAAAAATGCTGAAATACTTTTCGTTAGCTAAACCATATGAAGAATCTAGCAGAGTCACTAGGACCTGGGCAACAATGGCACTTACTGATTTCTGTAAAGTAGAGGCTAACTGAGAAGCATACTGTGACAGTATAAAGAAGATGTACAAAGTCCAACGGCAGAGTTTCCTTTGCAAGCTTGGGAAACACTCAGTTTGCCAATGTTTATTTTCCAGTAATCATTTCAATAACCATGAACAGCTCTTTGGCAGTGCTAGTAATTATTCTCTACTCATAGGGAAAAAAATACATAAGAAGATGACTAGAAATAAGAGTATACGACGTGCGGTGGCTCCGTTTACACAGCAAAGGGCCACATATCAGGTGATGCCGAGTACTTTGTTCCATGAAAGGTTAAATCAGCTTCTTGGTCTGAACCTCAAACGCTGTAACTTTCACAGTCGTCAGCGCTGTGTTTTAGCAAAGCCTAGGCAGTGCGGCTGGTTTAATAATATCAGTTTTGACTTACGAGCCTCTGAAATACGTTTCAGGAAGAAATACTGAAATATCTCTGGGCACCAACTCATTTCCTAATTCAGTGCTTTTAGATTCATGCAGTGCTGTGTGTGACAGTGGCCAGTCTTCCTTTCTTTCAACATAGTGAAAACCTGTATCATTGTGAAAGTTTAAATGCTTAAGTCTTTTGCTATTTATTTTATCTGAAATGCAGTGTATTATTATATATATTCAGAATTCTAACTACCATCTTCTCCTCACCCTTCAATTAAATCCCACAATGCAAGCCTCTTGGCAGTAGGCCCACCTTTCATGTTTACTCAACTGAGGCTGAATCTTGAAAACGTGTTGAAGTTTGGGATTCTCTGGTGAGAACCCACAGCCTGACGTTGTGCTGGCCATGACTGTGATTGGCTGTTGAGTGGTGGAGAAGGGTTTATAGTCAGCAAGAGCAAGTGAATGAGTGAGTGACAGCTGGGAGAACAATCCGTGCCACTCACTCCAGCCAGGACTGCCGAAGGGTAAGGTAATGGGCAAGCACCTCACAGCCAGGCACCTCAGGCTTCCTGTGTGGCTTTGGCTTGGCATTTGTAGTTAAAGCCTGGATCTTACTGCATACTGCACAGTGGCTCTAGTTGAACTTTTGCTTGCTATGAAATGGGACCCGAGTTTAGGTTCTTTCCGAAGGCCAGGCTGTTCAACATAAGCATGTAACTAGACTGCTCAGATTGGTAACACGAACTAGAAAATGATGCTTCTTACTGTTTATCTCTGCATAGCATAGCCACCTGGTTTTTTTTTTTTTTTTTTTTCATACTGATGTATTTAAGGTAACCTAACTGCAGTGCTATTTACATCTGTAAATTGCTTAGATCTATGCATTTGCCATAAATTATACCTAATCTGTGCTTCAATAATACACAATATCTTTTCAATGTGTTCTGCATTAAATTTCAAAGCGTTCATATTCTATAGCTCTAAAATCAGTATGGAAATGTACAGTACTACAGAAGTCAATGCTTTTGCTCTCTTATATATATTTAAGTGCTTACTGTGGTTCATCACAAGTGTTTGAGTTGCCCGAGTCAGCAGTGGCCACTACAGAAGTCTGCTGTGTGAGGAATCAAAATGTAAACAAGGCAAGGTTAACATGGCGGCTCTCTGAGGTTCTCATAGCTCGCCTGTTGTCTTTATGTGTAAAATATGATCATCCAGACCGTGCTTCCATTCCGGTTAGGTCATGCTTTCTTGTGGGAAGTTTTTTATCATCTCAGCTCTGTCTACAGTTCTGTACATTTAAGTTTCTAGTTCTTTCAATATTATATCACATTTTTATGAAGCTACAAAGCAATATTCTTCATGTTCCTCCTCTTCTTCCCTTCTTTCTTCTCCTCTTCCTCCTCTTTTCCCTCCTCCTCTTCCTCTTGCTCTTTTCTTTCTCCTCTTCCTCCTCCTTCCTCATTGCTATTGTTTTTGTTTTTGTTTTTTGATACAGAATGTCATATAACTCATGCTTGCTTAAAATTTAGTATGTAGCCAAGGATGTCCTTGATTCTGGATTCTCCTGCATCTACCTCCTAAGTATAAGACTGCCTACATCAGTCTTCTTAAACAGGTGGTCCATCTTCATGGACTAAACTCCTCTCCTCCTCTAAATCTGTTAAACTATGTTCTGTCTCTTTCTTCCTATGTCTCTCTCTGTCTCTTTGTCTCTTTCTGTCTCTGTCTCTGTCTCTCTCTTTGTCTCTCCTCCTCCTACTCTCTTCCTTCCTCCTTTCTCTTTTTTGTTTGCACACAAATAAGATTGATTCCAACACACAAGTTGGAGAGGACTGTGAAGAAGTGTGTACCTATCAAATCAAAATTCCCACATCAAGTGTGCCTCATGCCTTACTCTGCATGGTTATTTTAGTATCTAATACTCAGGGTAGATATAGCCAATGCTAATGATGAGGTAAAAAAAAATCCCCACAGAGTACAATGCCTGACTTGGGCTTTGTACAGAGAAATTGCTGTTCCGATTACGTCAGTGAATTGTCTCCACGTATGAAGCAACCCCTGTCAGCTATGTGAGAACTGTCACGTTCTAGCTAGGTTTGTTCAACTTCTAGAGGATCGAGTTTCACAACAGAATTTCAGGGTAATGTTCACTGTCTGCTTCTATTTATGGCTGTATGAAAGTAGGGAATTGTTGCTGTACCCCAGGATTGTTCGAGACTATCCACCCACTAAGAGTTGTTCCCGAGAGCATCTACAGTGATCACAGTGCTCCATACTCGTAGATGAAAAACTTAAATGGAGCTGGGGAAACCCAATTTGAGGAGATCTACCTGATACCTCCAGAGAGCTCTTCCTCCGGCCATGAGAGCAGTATTTGATATATGATGAGGCGTTTCCCTCTCTCCTCTCCTTTCTCCTCCCTTCACTTTTCCTTCTCCCCTTTTCCCTCCACTGCTCCCTCCCCCTCCCCCTCTCTTTCTCTCTCTCCCTCTCTCCTTCCTTCCCTCTTCTCTCCCTCCCCCTCTCTCCTTCTCTCTCTTCCTCTCTCCCACCTCTCCCTTTCTCCCTCCCTCTTTTCCCCACCTTTCCCTCTCTCTTGCAGGCCCCAAGCCAACTATGAAGTATGCAAAGGTATTCACAGGGAAACAGCTCCCACTGCCTATTTTAAGAATGAACTTTCAGTTCAGAAATCTATGCACAGAAGTTGGAAACTTCTTGTAGTCCACTGTGTAAATGAACCGTTTCAACACATTTGAACTTTGCTTGATTTTTAACTACTAGCAACCGAACAGGGCACACAGCTGCACTGACAAGCCAGGTGCAGGGCTCACAGCTGCACTGACAAGCCAGGTGCAGGGCTCACAGCTGCACTGACAAGCCAGTTGCAGGGATCACAGCTGAACTGGCAAGCCGGCTGGTGTAGCTAATGCCCCCTTGTTAGTGCTATTTGAGGTTCATGAACCTCATGTGAAGCACCCTGAGTGTTTAGATCCAGATGCAGGGATCCAATGTTCTTGACTGACAAACCATAGAAAGACAATTCAAGTATGGAGCTCAGTACTATTCAGACACATCTACAGAATAACCAAAAGGAGTTTTTCAGGGCTGGGGGGGGGGAGGTCAAACACTGGTCCCCACATGTGGCAGGCAAGTACTCACACCTCTCAAAGGAGAATTAGATAAATTAAGATCAATTGAATCATTTGTGAACACACAAGCCATGCATTATGTTTGAATATCTACTTTTTTAAATTTATTTTTGGATATTTACTTTACTAATTATATCCCTTCTTCGATTGCAGAAGAAATTGCAAAATGAAGACTGCTTTAATTTTGCTCAGCATTTTGGGAATGGCTTGTGCTTTCTCGGTAAGCTCATTGTCAGAAAAAACCCTATATTTTTAGTAGTTATACATATTTATGCAAACAGGGTGTGTAACAGTAAAATGTTCTTGTGAACAGATGAAAAATTTCCATCGAAGAATCAAAGCAGAGGATTCTGAAGAAAATGGGGTAACTGATTTTAGACAACTTCTGTGGCCTACACTTATTCCAATATAACTGTACGCTAAACACGGTGGTTCCATTCTTTTATCTGTGCAGGTCTTTAAGTACCGGCCCCGCTACTTTCTTTATAAGCATGCCTACTTTTATCCTCCTCTGAAACGGTTTCCAGTCCAGGTAAGTGCAAACGTTGACTCTCATTTCCTCTTGTTAAGCTTGTATCATAAGGATCAAATTTAACACTCAGGCATCTGGGTTTACTCTCAATTCAATTCATCCAGAGAGACTTCTTGCTATGAAAGCCTGAATTTATTATTAAAAAAAACCCAAACCAAAACCCTTCAACACAAGAGAAATAGCACACAGAGTAAAGCATTGGGACGATAGGAATGAGTACCTTGGCCTGCAGCATTCAAGTGCTCAGCTAATCTGCTGATAAAGTGAGCCATTTTATCAGCGATTGACAATAAAGCCAGTGAAAAGGTCACTCACTGTCGTTATGGATGGGTGACTCAGGGCTGTCAGCCAGCTGTTCACATCTGACATTTCAGCATCTTCTGAACATGGGACAAGCTACATTACAGGTAGCAGGGTCTTCAGACAGCAGAGGCCTTAGTCTTTCAGTGTCAGCAGTAATGATCTCCAGGACCCTTACCCTGTAGGTGGCAGAGGGTAGGTGTCACAGAGCACAATTATGATGGGGTCTGGCCCAAGCACTTCAGAGGCAACAGAGAGCCTACAAGAAAAAACATCCTTAAAATTTGTAAACTAGAAGGCAAAATAACTAAAGTTAAAAAAAATGAGACATCCCATTTTTGCTGGGCTATTTGTGAAAGAGACCTTTGAATACTGGAGGGTGTGGTATTGATTCTAAATTCACAGGAAGCTAGAGTGACACTATTTTTGTCACTGTACAGTTTGGGTCCGGAGCACCAATTATGTAGCATTTGACCCAGGACTTCCAAGGCGCGGAAAGCAGCAGACTGCTGAGAACTCTGCCTCAGTGCAGTGCTTGGCTCCGAATCTCACCATGTGCCAGGCTGACCCCTCTCTACTCAAGCAATGATAGGAATTCACAATCCTCCAGTATTTCTAGCACCATTATAATGACAGGGAACTTGTGTAGCCACAGAAATATGAGCATGAACCATACAAGAGCTGTGAGTTTTCAGAATAGTCTACCATTCTTTGGCTCACTTCAGGCCCAGAAATAAGCAAGGTCCATTTGGAACCTTGTTCCCTTTCTAAAACAGAAATGATATAAATTCTAGTTCTTAAGTAGCTGGCCAACTTTTCTGGAATATCTAATATTTAGATATCACCAATCCCACCTGTTTTTTTTAATTTAATAGGTATGTGTCCATGGTGTACTGATATGGTAAAGTAACAACTGTTTACCACTAATAGACTAAAAATCCGTAGAAGTCAACTATATTTTTGTTGCAAATTATATATATATATATATATATATATATATATATATATATATATATATATATAGAGAGAGAGAGAGAGAGAGAGAGAGAGAGAAAGGCTTGATTAAGTTAAGTAGAACTTGTGAGATAGTTGTTTTAAAATAGACAATAGAACATCTTCTAATACAACTCTTGAGATACTTGTGACAAGCTCCTGTTTTACAAAGTCTCACTTCTCCTAACTTATGTTGGTGTCTATTTATTGTCCAAAGCTGTCATTCCCATGCATTACATTTTATTGACTTTGAAATTCATGTTTTAGTGAGTACATCTGTTTATGGGCAATCACCTGTAAATATCAACTTGTGGATAATGCATCAGATGGGTGGCAAGGCCATCAGCAAGTCTGCTATAGATTGTTTCTATGCTGACCTATAGAAACAAAAGTATAAATCATCTTAATTTAGTATCCTAAGCTGTTTTAATGAAAAGTTACATTTTATGATTAAGATAATATTTGATTATTGTGCCAACTTGTAGAGGACAAGATTCAATTTTATATCTTTTATCATATTCAGCAAGCATACCAAGGTGGGTTTTCAGAATTGTCTTCCATTAAGGCATCGGCCCATCTGTCCCCTATCTATCTATCTATCTATCTATCTATCTATCTATCTATCTATCTATCTATCAATCAATCTATCATCTTTCATGTCTATATAAATTCACTGAAGACTCTGGAGGAATCAATAAAACTGATAAATTGGTGTTAAGTAAAAAGGAAGGAAAGTGATTCAAAATCATAACAAAATAAAATACAAACTCCAAGGCATTCCATATAGCTTTAAAATGGTTCCCAGCACACACAGGAACAGAGATTCTGGTTGACTTAGAGAGGAAATTAGAGGGAAGGAACCATGAAAAATACCCAACACACTCCCAGCTGAGAAAAACAGCTCTGGTTATATAAATATATGGTCCTCTATATTTGATTCAATAAATGGAAATAGTTCAAATAAAATGACTTGTTTTACATCCCTTTGGGTGTGGAACAGCACAACTACCAGGTCATGGCAGTGCAGGGAGGGCCTAATGATTCTTTTTCCACCCAAAGTTATTATTGGCCTAAGACAACATGCGCTCCCTTTCCTTGGCTGGGTGACGTGGCCACCTGAAGAATGAGGCCAACAGGGACCAGTGAGCAGCATGAGTCTTTTCTACAGCCTGTTTCTAACCCAGAAGATCTAGGTCCTTCTAAATAATGTTCTCCAAGGACAGGATGTTTAACAGGTCATCAGAATCTAAGCTAAGATTGATAGGCAGGAAGTGACAGACTCTGATCTAGGTATGGATTTAATTCCTAAGGCCACTGGGGCGAGGTGCAGAAGAAGAAGGATGATGTAAGTTGGGTTATCTCTGGTAGAAAGATCAAACATTTCCTCTCATGTCTTAGAGGTTTTAATGCAAGTTTAGACTTATATTTAATTTTTAAAATCTCAGAATTAAGATAAGTCTAATGTGTAGAGCATTTGTCTTAAGTTTGAGCCACAACACTGTAAAATTATAACAAAAAAATAAAAGCACCAACAATAAAGACCCCAGTAAAGCTCATTGACCCATGCTTTATATGTAGAATCCTTGTTTAATTTATTCTCACTACACCAAATTGTAAGAGCTTTTTAAAAAATCTTTCATCTAATTTAACTGTGTATATATCAATTATTTTAAAATTAGTTTTAATTAAATTGAGAAGCTGGGAGCACAAACTTAATCTCTTTAAAACAAAGTATAATTTAGATTATAGTATTTAAGAGAGTTATTAAATAACAATTTTCTTTTTATAATTAGCTAAATCATCAATCACCTATACTTTGTACGAAAATAAGAGTATGAAATCTATTTAGAAATGGTTGGGGAAGTCACATTTTTTTGAATTGTTCCTTCATGGAGAGATTCACTCAGCAGTTCCTGCAGTCCTTCAAAATTAAGCAATTTTGTGATTTGTTATTCTGGCTTCTACATAGTGAGTAATATTTCAACATGTTAGTTGTGTTTGGGAGGTTGAAAGAAAGTATCCCTGTCCACACACTCTTCTTCACAAGACAGCTGTTCCTGTTCCTGGTTTCATAGATCTGAGACTATGCCTCTTCTCACCTTAGCTTGGCGTCCCTCCGTAATTAGTAAATCAAGCAGGCTGGTAACACTAATAAGTGTAAGTAAATATCTGTGTATTAATTGTTGTGGAGTATATATTTATGCATCATATGTATGCAACACATGCACACACTGTGTGTATATTTTAGGGCAGCAGCGACTCTTCAGAAGAAAATGGAGATGGTGATAGCTCGGAGGAGGAGGGGGAGGAAGAGGTAAGACATTTTGTATTTCTTCTGGAACAAGCCGGGCAGCACAGGGAACTGATAGCAAACTATTCCATGAATTCTAGATTCAGCAAATAGCCATTGCCACCTTGCCAGCTGCTTCGGAGCTGCTATTTTGGACAGGTGGGGTATTATTTAAATTAGAAACAACTAAAATAACCTGCTTCAAACACCACTGTAATTTGGAGTCAAAGCTACCTTGACATGATACAGAAAAACAAAGGTGTCTGCAATTTAAGGGAAGTGCAAAATCCATTGAAAAGCAACATGAAGTTTATTTGTATTTGGTGCCCATGATAGTGGCAAGAACTGAGTAAGTAATCCTGCGCTTAGTGTGACTCACCTTCCTTCCTCAGTGGATGGTCTGTGAACCAAAGTGAAACCTCTACAGTGGTGCCCCATTTAATCTACAGAATACAGTTGGCCTCTTTAATAGTAATTTAATAGGGTTTTGTCTAATAATTAGATTACAGAAACCAAAATACTTAAGACATATAAACATCTTCCTAAACAGTTACAATTACTGTAATCATGGCTAAAATTCTTACATAGCTTGTAAATCATGCTATTATGTTATAACGGACATTCTTGCCTAAGGAAACATACTAATTAGGATATATTTTTCTAGATAGTCAGTTATAGCTACTCTGGCTTGAGAACCTTCTAAATTCAGGTAGTCCTAGGTGGTATTTATGAATAGAAAATGGCAGTCAAAACGGAGCCTCTGTGTCAGCTATCCTGAAAGCAAAGGATGTGGTAACTTGAAAGGTGACAAAGGATTAGGTTTCTTCTTTTGGTGGAGTAACGTTTGCGGTGCTACAGTTACACTGACAGCTTGACGGAAGGCCTTAAAATAATGCTAAGCCTGGCCCAGAAAACATGTGTGCATTATTACACCCATCATGATCTCGCCACAGTTCATATCCCAAAACTAAGGAAGACTCGACCATTTAATCCCTATAGCTCTTTTCTGTGCAGCGGCCGTGACATGACCTTTGCACATCCCCGTTGCACCCTGCATCTCTGGCAGCAGCTCTTGGCTTGCTGTGGTGGAGGTGGTGGTGCATACAGAAGGATCAGGCCTCTGACAGAGTTGTGCACACCCACGATGTAGCCAGCCATCTCTGTGTATGTAGCTCCTCCTGTTTCTTACGTTCACATCCCCTAAGACCCGAGACCTCCATGTTAAACCCTGTTTAAGGAAGGACTGTTCTGTGCTCACTTCTGCAACTGCTCATACTGTCTAATTCTGATGCCACAGATGGTGCCCACTCAGTAAATATTTGATGATTTGGTTTTGGATTTGTTAAAGGAGATGCTCCAAAGATCATCCACGCTCAGTAATCATAGAAAAGTAGATTTGGGGGTCTTTCATCTGCACGATTCATGACATGTTTGCATCTTCATTTCTTCTTTAAGATTTAATTTATAGTTTTGGTTAGGTCTATAGCCCCTGGAATTGTATTCACACTTGGGCAGATTTTCTATTTGATGATAACATGCCCACCCACCTCGCAGCGCACACACACACACCTTAAAGTATATAAGACTTGCTTAATTTTGTATAGAAATGTACATGATAACATCATCAACTCACTGAAATTTCAGAAACTGAACATATAGGTAAAATCATCACTAATATAAAAAGTGGCACCAGCCTAATATTGCATTAGTCAACTCCCACTGTGAACTACCTTAAGTTTGACTTATACAATGCTTCTGCTTGGTTTTTAAATAAACAATACTTAATATATACTATACATATATATATATATATATATATATATATATATATAAATATATATATGACGGCACAGTATACATTTTTTGTAAGAGGCTTCGGTTGTTCTGACCTTCAGCTTCATCCATATTATCAGTCCTTACTGAGTACACTCAGACTTCCTGTCAGTATTGCACTGTATCAATGTGTTGGAATGTATGATATCTGAAAATGGGCGTTTTGATGGTTAGCTACAAACGTACTGCAGGGAGCCTTCTAGGACTTCTTCAAGTGCCTATACACGGTGATTTTAGGAGGCCATTTTTCTTAAATGTGTTGTTTCTAAGTCAAAGATGTGCATTTGTTTAACTCCAGTAAATGCAACCCATAGGCTTTCTGAAGTAGGAGCAATCAATGTCCCACCCCCGGCATACGAAGCTACTGCTTCACAGATCTCATCAGCACTTGTTTACTTCATCCATCAGAGGATTAATAAACCTAAAAAGGTGTGTGTAACTTTCCTAAAAGGCATCCGGAGCCTGCGATGGAGCATCCATCCAGTACTCTTCCCCTTTTAGTTTGTTTGCACAAGAACATTCTTCAGTTAAATTTCTGGGCCAATAAAGGACCCCAAAGGAGGAACTGCAAGATATGGGAAGATTGGTTACTCTTCAGTCTTGACCCTGCCACCAGTGAGGTAGCATGAATTGTTACCCCTTGTGACTTTGTACCAGTTACAGTGTCAGTTCAATTTTTCATTATTGGAACAAGGATACAAGAACCAGCTAGCATGACCTCTCAGTGTCAGAATCTTTTCAATGATGCAGTAATTTCTCCTTACACCTCTAAAAAGTTTAATCTTTATGAATGAATCATTTTTTTTAAAAAAAGCTAGATAGTATAGCACTCATGAGACATTGAGCACACCTAGCTAGGAAAGGTGGACTTGGGTTGTACCAGATCCTTCACCAAATCTAGGTCATTCACAAACTTAACAAGAAAAACCCTGCTTTAGACAACTTGTCTTCACAAGCCAGATCAAGCTCATTTTTAGTTTGTTTTTCTGAAATCTTAATGTTATTCTAATATCACAATCTCCCAAAAATACCTTTTACGTAAATTCAACTGTCCAGTTCTCATTTACATATGTAAATTTAAACAAACAAAATCCAGACTTTTACTAGTATGTATTAATTATATTAATAGATTAGCTCAAATTTCAAACTAATATCTCACAGCTAAATAAAAGAATAAAATGTTAAATATTAAGATGTATATTTGTTTGACTTAATTTTTAATCATCTTCGTGTAATAGCACTATTCAATACTGTGAATACTTGAAACAATTGTTCACCCAACTATCCAAAGCGCAAATCCTGTGTATTTGATAAAATGGAAAGCTGAAGCATCCCACCAGCTGATGAATGGGATTAAATAATGTTTAGTTCTTAGTATTAAGAAGGAACGTGGCACACAGGAAGGCAGTTGAGCCAGCTGAGAGCAATTCCAATTAGGAAAGCCCCAGTAAAGATTGAGCTTTACTGCAGCTATAGAAAAATGTAAACTCTGGATATTTTCACCAGGAGACTTCAAACGAAGAGGAAAACAATGAAGATTCTGAGGGGAACGAAGACCAGGAGGCAGAGAACACCACACTCTCAGGTGTAACAGCTAGCTATGGAGCAGAGACCACAGCTGAAGCAGGGACTTCGGAGTTAGCTGCACTCCAACTACCCAAGAAGGTAATGAGCCCCAAACATGGATTCCAGTTTCATCTTTCTGCTGATGTCCAAGTTTCCCTGACATTATTCACATAGTATTTGACACCATCTTTATGTATATTAAAGAATATATATTAGGGGCTGGAGAGATGGCTCAGCGGTTAAGAGCACTGACTGCTCTTCCAGAGGTCCTGAGTTCAATTCCCAGGAACCACATGGTGGATCACAACCATCTGTAATGGAATCTGATGCCCTCTTCTGGTGTGCCTGAAGAGAGCAACAGTGTACTCACATATATGAAATAAATAAATAAATCTTTAAGAAAAAGAAACCTTTTTAAAAAGAATATATATTAAAGAACCTCATTAAAGAAATAAGAATAGCTACACTTTCCCTGATTAGAAATGAGGAATGATACTCTGAAATTTCTATCCCAAGCTGTTACTTGGCAATTTACATCACAGAAGATAGCAAGCAGCAGACTAATATGGACAGCTGCATAATGCATAAAATGGCCAGAGGAGTATCACCCCACATCGAATGTGTCCCTTCCAAGGCAGAGAAAGTGGGTAGAGCTAAGGAAGCAGGACCCACAGGGCAGGGTTATCGGGTAACCCCCAACCCATTGAAACCCATCCCAAAGGTATATACTTGGAATTTTTAAAGTCATCACAAATTCCTACACAAATTAAAGTTTGTTCAACTCAAAACAGCATCCATAACAAGGCCATCAGCACAGAGGTTCTGCGTTTTTTCACGACTAGATTTGGATGATTTCAAACCTTCCTTTCCAGGCTGGAGATGCAGTAAGCAAGGCTCTAAAAAAGAAGGAAAGCGACGAGGAAGAAGAAGAGGAAGAGGAAGAAAACGAGAACGAAGAAGCAGAAGTGGATGAAACCGAGCAGGTGGTCAATGGTACCAGTACCAACTCCACGGAGGTGGATGGCGGGAATGGCAGCAGCGGAGGAGACAACGGAGAAGAAGAAGCCG
Source organism: Uromys caudimaculatus (assembly GCA_028551405.1). Lineage (NCBI taxonomy): Eukaryota > Metazoa > Chordata > Mammalia > Rodentia > Muridae > Uromys > Uromys caudimaculatus. Next base: position 84,483,661 of record CM052712.1, read on the forward strand.
AGGAGGCAAGTGTCACTGAAACAGGTGCAGAAGGAACCACAGGGAGCAGGGAGCTGACCAGTGTTGGCACCAAGACAGTTGCCCTTCTGAACGGGTTTCAGCAGCCGACCCCGCCACCCGAAGCCTACGGGACCACCTCGCCACCAATCAGAAAGAGCAGCACCACTGAGTACGGGGGAGAATACGAACAAACAGGCAATGAGTACAACGATGTGTATGAAGTCTATGACAACGAGAACGGGGAGCCGCGCGGGGACACTTACCGAGCTTATGAGGACGAATACAGCTACTACAAGGGGCGTGGCTATGAAGGCTACGAGGGTCAGGATTATTACTACCATCAGTGAAGGCCCCTCCCGGGGGCAATTCCCCAGTCTGTCTTTGCATCTGGCTACCATTTTCAAAGTTCAACTCAGGAAGGTGCAATATAACAGATGTGCATTTTATAGTGGAATGGTGCTACAGTTCCAGGGTGATTTCCGCAAATGCTTCTGTTTGTAGCGGGCTTCTTTTTATTATTTTCCTAGGTGTGTCACTGAAGGGTCATTGTAAGTCAGGGCTATTGGTCAGGCAGCACACAGATCTATGAGCTGGGACTAGACGGAATGCTTTGAGGCGGTAGCTCTATAGTGGTTGTGCTGTGAGCGCTATTGCTAACTGCCCAAACACCCTGTACAAGAAGGCTCCTAACGAGAGATTTATTAACAGCACTGTGTATGATGTGTGAGTTCCTTTATCACTCCTCCTATCTAATACTGTATTAGGGCAAATTTTCATTCTCATGCATTTTATGTGACCTGTGCACATGCATTTTTATCACAAAGAAGCATGCAATCTTTCACATGTCATAATTAAGAAGAAAGGGAACGAGCGCATTGGAAACGGTGCAAGTTTAAGGAGCGGGGGACATTCAGCTAGAAAGCAACACTTATTTCCATCAGGGTTTAAAACTCAGAGGATCCGGAAACATTCTTTTTTGAGCACATCTACATTTGGCTAAGGTTTGGCTAAGCAGGGCAGAGTCAGCTGTATGTAAGAGAGAGTAAATGACTCCTCTCAGAGTTGCCAGTTTTAACAAACCTGAATACATGTTTTAAGATGCCCACCTCAGTCTGAACTGCAGATAAACAATGACCGGTTTCTAATACACCCCCCCCCCCGTGAATAATTTGTCTCTGTGAAACATCTGGAACAAACTTATGCTAAATAAATGACATATTCTTTATCTAATATTCCATTGTGACTGGGTGTCTTATGTTCTTCTGGTAAGCTTAACCCTACAAAATCTGATTTTAAATGGGGTAGGGCCTACAGTGGGATAACTAAACTCTTAGACACACACACGTAAACACACAAACTACACACAAATACACATACAAACATAAATACACACAGACAAACCACACTCACATGCAAACACACACACATGCAAACACACACAAATGCAAACACACACAAACTATACATACACAAACTACCCACACACATATACACATGCAAACACAAACTATACATACACAAACTACACATACATACATCAAACACACACACAAATGCAAATACACACAAAATACACATATACAAACTATACACGTGCATACATGAAAACACACACAAACCACACACACACCCACACACACACACACACACAAATACAAACACACATTTAATCTACAAAGTCTTGACAACAACTGACTCCTTAATATAAACCTAAAAGCAAAATTCAAATTAGCATGTTGATGGTTGGAAGATGCATGATGATAAGAAGTCACACATCTTTGATGACAAGAAGTCACACATCCTTTAATTTATTCTCAGACACCCCAGAAGAGGGCATCAGATCCCATTACAGATGGTTGTGAGCCACCATGTGGTTGCTGGGATTTGAACTCAGGACCTCTGGAAGAGCAGTCAGTGCTCTTAACCGCTGAGGCGTCTCTCCATCCCCTAATTTATTTTCTATAAAACTTAATATGAGCCCACATAGTCAACATGTAGACATCCAGCACAGGAAAATGTAGACAGTTTGGGTGTGGTCAGTTATACTATCACCTGCCCATTGACCTCAACAGAAAAGTTGAAAGACTCATCCATAAGCACCCTCACAATTCCTGCCACCTTGGCCACTGACCCCTCGGTCCTCCTACTGATCCCTCAATCCTCCCACTGACCCGTTAGTCCTCCCACTGATCCCCTCAATCCTTCCACTGTTTCCCCAGTCCTCCCATTAATCCCTCAGTCCTCTCACTGACCACTTAATCCGCCCACTGGTCCTTCAATCCTCCCACTATACCTCAATCTTTTTACTGACCCTTCAGTCCTCCCACTGACCCCTCAGTCCCTCCACTGACCCCTCAGTCCTCCCACTGACCCCTCAGTCCCTCCACTGACCCCTCAGTCCCCCCACTGACCCCTCAGTCCCTCCACTGACCCCTCAGTCCCCCCACTGACAACTCAGTCCTCCCACTGACCCACAGTCCTCCCACTGACCCCTTAAGCCTCCCTCTGACCCCTCAGTCCTTAGTTTCAGGATATTTTTATTTGCTTGTTTTGCATTTTTAAGCTACCAGGAAGCCAAATCAGCTTACTCATCATGCTTTCCAAAATAACCCAGGTAGTTTTTGTAAATTGTATAATTAAGCGAGTTTCATCACTTTCCACTCCTACCAAAATGTAGATTTCCAGGACGACACTCTTAGAACTTGTTGGGTGTCAGGTGGTTCCTAAGCAGAAGAATAGTTTGTAACAGGCCCTCGATGCAGCCGGTAGAATGACGTTCTCTATTTATATTGATTCCTAGAGCAGGGAGACAGGCAGCACACAGGAGCAGCAAAATGTCAGTTCCCAGTGTTCCTAGCACTACAAGATGATAGTTAACCCAAGGTGACAGGTGACAGAGGGTCAGGTATTCTACTACTGAGGAGCTAGCTCTAATCATAGCTGAGCAGAGGGACGAGGACAGAAGGCTCTAGTTCGGGATCAAGGAGATAAAGTTGAAAGACTTTTGATCAACTGAAACTGTGGGAAAGGCAGGCAGGCTGTTTGTGAGTTGATGGCCTGAGAATATTAACAAGTCCATGGGTATCCACTTCTGAAAGAGGACTCTGTCCCTTTCCCTGTGGCCGACTCTATCTCGTCTGCTCTTTTCAAGTCTAAGTTTCATCAACACCACATCCCAGTAGAGTGTTCTCTCCATACATCTGCCTGGATACAACTCAGAGAACACAAGCTCTCCTCCGATGTGATGCCAACACTCCACAGTCACAGTGTGGGGCCTAGTTACGCACCCCACTCAGCCTGGCTTTGACCAAGTGTGACTTCCTCACAGCTCTATTCACAAAACCAGCCTGGCACTCTCTGCTTTCTGCTCTCGAGATCTGGGGCTCTCAAACAAGAAGAGGGAATCTCCCGAGAAGGACAAAATAGCTACACAATCTTCACAGAACACACATCTAGCTAAGGAGTTTTCACTGTAGGGTATTTTGTGACCTTGTAAGACATATCAAATATGATTTGTTTTCTATCAAAAACCATAAAACTTGTGTTTAGGAGAAGGAATTCAAATCCTTTTATCTCTTCCACTTCTTAAGATTTCCTGTAAATGTTTGTATCCCTCTCCCACCCAGCAAAACCTTTGTTTATATTCCAGGAATTTGGTGGTCTGAAACTGTGACTCTTTTCTCTTTGGAACGATGGCCTCTTTCCCCTTCCTCCATTTCCTGTGTACCAATTATTGTCACACAAGCCCAGTAAGTGAAGACTGTGAGGTCAGACCCGAACAATGGAGAAAAGACGCAGGCACTACCTGAGTTAGAGTAAACCCAAAGACCATCTTGCCCTGTGTGTTTGCTCTTCCAAGCACACCCACTTGCTCAAGAGTAAAGCTGCCTTGTCCAGACACTTCAGTTGGGGTTGTAGTCTCTTTTACTGCAACCCCAGTCTTAGTTCTAACACTCTGAGCCTAGCAGTCTTAGTTCTAACGCTCTGAGCCACCATGTAGGAAGTCCAGCTTGTTCTGCCAGACAGCAAGGTCATCTATGTGGCGCTGCACAAGGCACCATCTTGGGTGTTCTGCCTGAATCTGCTTGCAGGCAGTGTCCGCTCCTACTCCTATGCTTTCCTGCGAGAGATATCAAGTGAAAACGGAGGTTAAACCACAGCAGTGCATATAACCTTGAAGGAAATTAGTGTGTTGTTTGAAACTAAGTTTTAGGATAATGCGTTAAATAGCAAAAGTTAACTAGAACAGAAATGGACAGGATGACACTGGATCTATGAGAGTTAAGAAAACGGCTGAAGAAAAGCTGAAATAACTCAGTGCAGATAGACATAAGCTTAAGAGATAAACAGAAAACTACACATGCCCTAATATGGTCAACAAGTATTAATATGTGTCTATCACACAGAGAACAGCGGGTAAAAACCACACACTGCCCCCTGTGGTCTTGCAGCTGCAGAATGGCAGCCCCTGAAGGTAACACTGTTTCAAGGGAGCAGTGCGTTCCCCCTGAGTTCACAGAACAAAGCTTTGTAGCCACCTCCAGCAATGTTGCCAAGTCCTGAAGGGAAGGCTGCTTGCTATCATCATAATTACATTTTAACTACATCCTCAGGGGCCTCGTCTCAAGTTAGAATAAAACTTCTTTCTAATATAAAAATAAAGGCAAATTCTATTGATATAGCCTCTCTTTGCTAGTGATAGCTGAGCAGGTATGTGGCCTAGAGAAATTGACACAACTAGCTTCATGCTGTTCTGTGGCATTCCATAGTACTGTAATAGAGAGAAATGATCAACATGGGGCGAAAAGATCATACTTTCTGGAGATAAAAATAACTTGGAGGAACAGAAGAAGTTGGTTGTCAGTGATGTCTTAAAAAGTGGCATTTGCCTGTCTCGGAAAAACAAAAAAACAAAACAAACAAACAAACAAAGTGGCATTTGGTAGCTTAAGATGAATACTGATACTCTGAGTATATTTTAAATAAAAACATCTTATTCTTCTCAAACAGAACAAGATTTCCGGGATTATTTTATACAGAAAGCTTTTAGGCCATTTTTGTTAGTTTGTTTTAAATTCAGCAAAGATGGCAGGGTCCAAGAGAAGAGAAACCAAGTGTCTGTCTCCTGAACACCAACATTAATCACCTAGACGCCTCTTCCCAGAATGCCTCTCTCTCCTAACTTCTAGCTAGAATGGGGTCTCACTATTTTTGCTCTTGTCAATTGTAGGTTCTAAATTTAAGACTTGAGTGTTGCTTCTCTGAATTCATTTCAGCTTTGAGAACATGTATATTTAGCTCCGTTAGGTTCACTCCTTGGTAGGACAAGAAGCTGAGTCCTAAGTCTTAAAATTATATGAGTTTCCTTTTCCTAGACTCATATTCTTTCAGATCACAATGGTATATGTATATCATTATATGTAAAAGGTTTTATATTAAATATTAATACATGTATAATATTTTGTATTATATATTAATGAATTTCACAAATGAGAACATTCTTTTGAAAGGAAGAAAAAACAAAAGAAAGGTACATTTGCAGATATATGAAATTCTTTATGAGGTTATATCAATGAAAATGCCATTTTGTATCTATGTTATATGCAAGGCACAAGCAAAGCATTTCCTCTGCATGAATCGCTAAAGCTATACACAGTACAGAGGCATAAAACACTGCGTGGCCTGCTAGTTGTACAATTTTTGGACTGATCATTGGTTTACTAGAACATTTAAGGCTCCAAATGAGCATTTTTACCTCTGATTCCCTTCTTCTCTCCTTTCTGTTTGTATTTGATTTTCTTTTGCCTGTTGCCTTCTGTTTTTGACTTTCATTTCCTTATTAATTTTGTCCCTTGTCACCCAAGTCCTCAGCCCTGTCCTCTCTCTTTCTCTCTCTGATTTTGTGCTTCTATTAGACACACCATAGAAGACATGGTAAGGAAACCAGCAGGGGATGGGTGAGGAACAGAAGCATGCCCACTCCTGCTGGGTCCCAGACAGTTGTTAGGAACAGGACCAACAGGTGAGACTGTAGGCAGTGGGCTGGGCACCTCGCAGAATTTGGTGATGTTCATGCTGACATTATGTGTCGGTACAGCACACTGCCTCAACTAGCCAAATCGCCTGTGCCACTCCTGGCCTTTCTTTGTTAGTTATGTGACTTTAAGAAAGGTCTAAAGAAGGTTACTCTGTGCTTCATCACTAAAACTATGGTGATAGCAATATTATCTACATCAGAGTTCTTACATGTAGTAAACTTCTTAGAATAACGCTTGGATGGAGAAAAGGAGGTTGGAAAACCTCAGTTTAGTTAAAAACAACTTATCCCTATAAACCCCCAATAGAGCTGAGTTTGATCTCACAGGTTTGACGACACAACTCTTCGGGTTAAATGTCTTCACTTGTCAGTGATGATGACCCAGTATTCTAAAGTTCAATTAGGTGGTTTGAGTCAACTGTGGTTCTCACGCAGTAGCTTGAAGTTCTTCTAAGTCTTTAACGTCAATCCAGGATCCTTGAAAGAGAAGCGAAAGAATTTGTATAAAGCAAGGAGGGTTTGGCATAAAATAGACAAGCTGGCTGGGCAGTGGTGGCGCACACCTTTAATCCCAGCACTCGGGAGGCAGAGGCAAGCGGATTTCTGAGTTCGAGGCCAGCCTGGTCTACAGTGTGAGTTCCGGGACAGCCAGGGCTACACAGAGAAACCCTGTCTCGAAAAAACCAAAAAATAAAAAAAAAATAGACAAGCTGTCATTTTCCAAACCAAAATTGTGTCACAGATATATTATTCATTATTTTCTCTCTTTCATCTTATTATTATTTTATTTTTGCCCATTTGAGTTTGGGAAAATCAGAGTTATGTACTTAAAATTTATTACATACTATTTATAATTAGTCATAAAGCTGAATTTACACATAAGTAGCTCATATCATAAAGTATGTTTTAAAACTTTCATAATCTTTTATTGGCCGATTTACACATAAGCCTACCGTGAGTTATCCTAGTAGGCATGACTATATTTTTAGGCCAAATAAACACGCCTTAACTGCTACAAACACAAATTGCAGTTCGGTTTTAGCTCCTACCACCATTGACAGGAAAAAAGGACTCAGTGTCCTATGTTGATCATTTAATAAAACTCTTCATCCAAATTCAAACCCACAAACTCATCCTCAGAATTATCTTTTGAATATCATCCTATTTCAATAAAAGAGAAACTTCAGGTTTTTCATTACAAGGCAAAGTTCTGAGTCCATCCTGAACCGAAGTCTCCCCGCAAGCTTGTCCTGGTGCAGTCTACTGCTTTTCTGGGAAAAAACGCTGATATGATGCTCTTCACCACTGCTCTGCTGCTCCAGACTGCCCTCGCTCTTCTCTCTGGGCTTCCCTCTGCTCAAACCTCTAGTAGCTTTCTTGACCTGGAATTGAATTAAATTGATTAATTTAATTTTAGTGCTGAGACTGAATCCAAGGTCTTATGTAGAGTCGGCATGTGCTCCATCCCTCAGCTCCGAACCCAACCCTGCAGCAGCTTCACCCCTCAGGGCAAAGTGGAGGACCTGCAGGTGCCTGGTCCTGGGCCAGCTAACTCCTGTCTGACTACTTGCTGGAATAAGCCGGCAAGCCCCTGTTAGTGGAGCTGGCTCTTCCTAGAACTTCTCTCTGGAATGCCCTGTGTAAAGCCATGCGGCTACATTCTGTCTTAGTCTATGCGACTGTAACATAATCCCCCAGCAGTGGTAATCTAGAGAGAACAAAGGTTGACAGCTCACTGTCTTTAGTTCTAGTGACTTTGGAGGCTGGGAAGTGTAACAGGAAGGAGCTGGAAGGTTAGCTGTTTGGTACAAGGTAATGATTTACCTTCCAAGATGGCATCTTGTTACTTCATCTTTAGAGTGGGGTGGTAGCTGGAGGGTGTGTGTGAAATCTGTGCTTTCACGTGACAGACAGGTGGAACACAGAGGGCTGGAGGTCTTTTTCTATAGCTGTTACTCTCACTCATAAAAATTCTTGTCCCATGACTTAGCTTGTACAAGCCCTGCCTTGATACTATCATATGGGAGTTTTATTTGCAAGATATGACATTTGGAGCAATACACACATGTAAGCCACAATGAAGACTTTACTAAAAAGACACCTTCTCAGTGAGGCCATCCCCAGATTCTCTGTAAAACTTCAGCTCAGTGTCTTTATTCCCAATGCTTGAGATCTCCCCATGAGTGCTTCTGTTGACTGTCTAATATGATGTAGTCCCTTGTCTGTTTTCTTCATTGAATGATGAGCCCCGTGAGGCAGGATTATTTTCTCTTTAATTCACTGAAGCTTCTCTAATGCCTGCCCTCTAGTAGGTGCTCAAAACATCATTGGTGTCTGAATAAGATTCGGATATAATTAAGGTTGTACATTTTCAATATAAAACAATAAAAATACTTTTCATTTATAAATTTGTTGGTTTACAAATATTTTTATGTATACATATGCAAGCCATTTACCCAATCCTTGTTAATAGTTCTAAAATCATTTCTAATTATTTTGCAACATAATGTCCAAACTGAGATATTTATATTTTTCTGTTATTCTACTTTCCGGAACATTTGATAGCAGCTTTCCACCACAAAAACATTTTTAGATTAAAATTACCTTACCCCCTGTGGTCATCTGTGGGCATTTGTGACAGACTCCGTGCTGGTGCAGAATGAGCCATGCTGATTGGTCATTGGGGGCTCTAACAAAGTTTAAATTTCAGCAAATGCCCAGAGACTGCTAACCCCAAAGAAGCCAAGCTTTCCTGAAGGTGAATGACACCAGGTAATTTGTCTCTTGCTGCCCCTCATGGAGAACTGCTTTCTGTCAGAAGTGCTTGCTTAAGCTTACAGTAGCCTTACCACACTGCTAAGTATATTGCAAATAAGTGAAAATTGCATAATTGTCTAAATTCGGTGCTCTTTTCTGTGCAATAGGTGGGGAGCTACCATACTCTAGAGATCATTATTTAAACTTCATGGCTTGAAATTGGACTGTGAACTATCAGTATTACCAAGATCCATGTTAACTGCATCATTTTACGAACCAGATGCAAAAGAAGCCAGTCGTGTTTTTCTTTACAGATATCTTCTCTGCTGATGTATCTATCAGCATTGAGCTATTTGATAAATGATAAAAAACTGTTCTTTCTACAATACTTAGAAGCCAAAGTTATCACTTGAATTTAGATTTGGATCCTTAAGATAATATTGAGTTAGAAGATTATAACTTACAATTTTACGATATACCTTAATTGCATTATTTGCTGAGTAAAAGTTTTACTATGAAATGTTTGAATGCTGTAAAAACTTGCTTTCCTCATTCAATGGATTTTCTTCCAACCAACCACATTATTATTCTCGTGTTGGTTTTACATGTTTATGTGTCAGTAAAATAAGTACTGACATCAAGACCAACAGATACTGTCCAGAGCTGTGCTGATAGTTTTCCAGCGTGGTGGCTACTTGAGTCGCTGAGCTTCCGAGATCATAGTGAGGCACTCGCCACACTTTACACACCTGCTTTATTCAATAACTAAATGCTAGTGTTCCAAAGATTCATCTATTGAACATTATATAAAAACAGGGTCTTCTTTAAGTTGACTGTACGTAGCTTTTATTTAATAAGATGGAAGAGCAGAAACTTACTTGAGGTGACATAGAGTCTGGGTTAGGAGTACTGGGTCAATAGTCACTTTGCCAGGATACAAAACCCAGTTCTGCTTATTAATATTCATGAATTATGGGACATGTTGTGTGACCTTTCTGAGTCTGTTTCCTGGTCTATGTAAAACCACCTGGCTCATGAGGCTGTTGTAGGACTCAAATAAATAAATACATGTAAACTTAAGATGGTGCTTAGCTCGTTCTAATACTTAGTAAATGCTTTTACCTACAGTAAAGCTTGCTTCAGCAGTCTCATTCTCTGGCCCCTATGTAGTGACTAATTCAGACATTTTGCTAACAAATATGAAGACACACATGGGGTACCAGCCTAGAGTTGCTAAGATTCTGTTCCTCACCTTTGTGTCTGCTATCTTGACACATTTAACAATTCAGGTGTGACCTGATAGGCTACCTTGCTGTAACTTTCAATTATACAAGCGCTTAACAATATTTTTTTTTCCTAAGGGAAAAATGTCAGGTAACCAAATAGAGTAAATAATTATGTGTCTATAAAATTAATTTCTATGAATTGATTATCAGATTAATTATAGTCAATGATTTTTATTTTTGCATGAGAGTAATTAGACATGAAATCCAGATAAATAGATTAACCCTGACTAGGAACTAATTTTGCAAAGCACATATATTTATATAAATGCTAATTTTGTAGAGTGCATGTATTTTTATAGAATGTATATTATTTTATATAGTGCATGTGTTTTTATAGAAAGTATGCAATTCTATATATCAAAAGGAATATATGTGGGAAGAATGCTTGCATGTTCGTGTGTTCCCGTCGGCAACTCGTAGCTGGCATTGACGGGCTCTTGTTTTTCTTTCTTTCAGAGAACCTTGTGATGATGCAGGCTGTGTCTGTTGGACTGCTCCTCTTCAGTATGACCTGGGCGGCACCAGTAAGCACTTGCAAATTCACTCACATGTTGCATAAGCTTTCTCTCTAGCTTCCAAGCAGGTTTGGTAAGAGGTGAAGAAGCATGAAGCACTAAACTCAGAAGCCTGCCACCTATAGTATGCAAACTATAGGGTAGTGCCATGCTGTCTTTTCCCAGAGTCTTTGGGAGAACTGGCAGCTGATCACAGCGTTCCACTGTAGTTGAGATTAGTGCAGTATGCTCAAAGACATAAACCACAATGAATCAAAAGAACCTTGTAGTATTTTACCTTGAGGAATTTGACTCAAATGTGTAAAGCTAATTACATACATAGATGGCACTGAGAAGGGACTAGAATGTCTCTGCACTCTGGCAGCATCTTGGCACAGTGGAATCCCCTCAAAGATGTTCCCTTCTTTGTCAAAGGCCAAACTGGAGCTGATACCCATTAACGTAACCTAGATCAAGCTCCTGCTGCCTCTTGTGTCTTTTCTTCTTCTGATTCACCCAGATGAACTTTCAGGATGTGACCAAATTATCCTGTGACAAAGTCGAGCACTGCAGATGTTTTTTGCGACTCAGACACTGGGGCAAATTAGATAATGTCTTACCAACATCCTAGCTCTCAGAGAAACCTTCGGGGTTGGGGAACTAGGGAAACATGTACTCATTCCATGGTGACCATGCTTAAATATAGGTCCTGAGCAAGTGGGTGAGCAGCTGGATAACCAGACCCACAAGGGTGAACCATGGCATCTAGAGAAGGAGCAGAAATGAGGGAGCCAGACCCACCCCCTATCCCATCCCATCCCCTATCCCTGATTCTCTCTCTCCCTCTCTCTCTCTCTCTCTCTCTCTCTCTCTCTCTCTCTCTCTCTCTCTCTCTCTCTCTC
>CM052712.1:84495236-84506007 GCA_028551405.1 Uromys caudimaculatus
GAACCATACAGGCATGCACTGAAGCAGGCTGCTGGTTGAGTGGGTCTTGCTGACCCACTTCAGTCCAACCAACTGTGGAGGAGTTATTTTGAGCAGCCCATTCCAGCCAACAGCCGATGTGCCTTTTCTAACCAGCTTCCAGTAAAGGGCTAGACCAGTGACCACCAGTCAAAAGAGGCTGCCAGCTTTCCTTCTAGGGGGCAGATGTTGTCATATCCATTACAGGGCCACAGTCAAGTCCAGGACAACTGCCAAGTGGGCATCAGAGGAGCAGAGAGGGCTGCAGATTTCAAATTAAGGAGTCTTAGCAGGGGAACAGGGACAAAACTGGGTATTAAGAATTGCAGTGTTATCTTTTCTCACGGATACATTCCACTTTAACAATTACCTCAGGTGTTTTATCATAGATTGTTGGTATGAGTGTATAGCAAGTCATGTGCTTGTGTCTTACAATTATAAGCCAAATTCATGCAGTTTTAAATTGTTAGAAACTAGAAGGTGAAGACTGAGTAGCATAATTCAATTAATATCCATCTTATGCAAATGAGGGAGGCTTTGATCTGGGTAACAATGTATCAGGAACTATATTGGGTTAATCTATGTCAGCAAGTATGTATCTAACATGAACATAAACGTGTGTGTGTGTGTGTGTGTGTGTGTGTGTGTGTGTGTGTGTGTGTGCGCGCATGTGCGTTGTTAAAGGACATTTATGTTATCAGACCATTATTTTTTTAAAGACCTATCCATGTTATTTCTATATTTTCTCCCTACAGCTCCTTTTGACATTACTAACAATGAGTTAAGAGTTTAACTTTATATTCACCGAATCATGGAAAAACTAATATAATAAATAGGTATAGTAAAAAATAAAGAAATGTATCTTGAAGATTTAATATAAACTTCAGGAACTTCTCTCCACATTAGCAAACATTCTTTCAAACAAAGCTACTGTAATTTTTTATTGCTTCAGTTTGGGGATTTTAAAGCAGGAGATTCAGGTTAGGATGCCTCTCTGCTTCTCCGTCACCAGCTGTGTGAGTGGGCACTCTCTTCTCTATTGCTCATCTCATGTGTTATATGGTACACAAGTGAAATTATTATGCAAAAACCCTTCGCAAACTGTGAAATTCTCTGCAAATGTATTGAGTCTTACAAAAATTAAGTGTTACTGACAAACCGATTGTTTGTTTCTAGAATGAAATGGAATAGTAGACAAACCCCTTGGGGTCCAAATAATGGGATGCTTTTACTAACCATTTGAGTTTACACCTCTGTGAAGACTTAGTCCATTAGAGTGGAGTCACATAAACAGAAACTAATGGCTTTGAGGGTTGTTTAGGAAAAGCATCCCCTGGGCCCGTGGTTCTCAATCGTCCTAATGACGTGACCCTTTAATGTGGTTCCTCACGTTGAGTGACCCCCAACCACAAAATTATTTTTGTCGCGACTTCATGACTATACTTTTGCTACTGTTATGAATCATATTGTAAATCTGCATTTTCCAATGGTCTTAGGCGACCCCTGTGAAAGGTTCATTCAACCACAAAGTGGTCGCGACCCACAGTTGAGAACCACGGCTCTAGGCCTACAGGGCAGGTGGACAAGCCCTCAGACTGCTTGTCTTTTCTTCCCTTCTTTTGTAAGACTTCTCCCTCTTCTGTGACTAATCCGTCCTGGTGCCTACATCCGCTCTAGCACACATGTGACACCAACACACCCCACTCCTTTGTTTCTTTCACCACATCAGTGATAAGCAACAACTTTTCCAAGGAAATAAAAAAATGGAAACACTGAGATTTGAAGAGTTGTCACACCATTTTGTACACAGAAAACTTGCTCCTAGGGTTCTTACATCCTCTATTTTGTGTGACATTTCACAAAGCTTGCAGTAGCTACCTATACTATTCCTGTGTCTGGCCGTTATGTGCTTCCATAAGCCTTGGCAGACAAGTCACCTCCTGATGCTTGCATACTGATCAGAGATCACCTGATCCCTGGCCAAAATGATTTGCCACATGAAGAGGCCCCACAGGTGCGCCTTTACACACAGGCCGCAGTTTGTGTGTCCTCAGCACTGGCACACCACACACAGCACAGCACAGCAGCTGACTTATGCTATCACAGAGCTCTGGCCGCCCTCCTCTTCTCTCCCCAGATGTCACAAGGACACTTCTCCACACTAGAAATGGATTCTCTCATAGAGATAGCATTGCCATCTAGTGGGGAAGAATTTTTTTCCCCTAACTGATAAATATTTAAGGAAAACCAGACCCAATCGTTTCGGTCAGAATGATTTTCCACGTTAATACAATTCAGTGAAAGAAATAGAAATAAAACATTTGTTGTTTGAAGACATGAATGAAAGAATGTTCTATTTGGTGAGATTGAGTCCCTTATTTCCTTGCAGACATTTCAACCACAGACTGAAAACTAAGCAAGGGTGTGTGGAGGAACAGAGGGTAAACAGAGTTATTCCTCTCAAATAACAATTTTAGCTCTGTAGAGAAAAAAAAAAACAGCAAGAGAAAAAATTTAGCTACCAAAATGTTCTTGGGTGCGTAGGCCAGCAGTGCTCAGTATCTAGCAGAATTGTGACATATTCTAGTTCATTATAATCCCTACAACAGATGATTGAATTTTTCCAAGTATTGATTGATTTTTTTTTTCAGTGTGATTTCATCCTTTAAATGAAACAGTAGTTTGCTATACAATTTTCAGAAGGATAAGTAAGAATTCCGGGACACTGTAATTGCAAACACTGTTCTCCACCTGTGTGCAGCATATGATGGCAAACTCAGAACTACAGAGAGGATGGGGCTGGCCAATGACTCTAATGGAGAATCGGGGTCACATGCAAGTAGTTTTCTGCATGTATCCCGAAAGTTAAGCAAATACTGTCAGATTTGCACGTCACCAAACCACAGCTTATTTCTACCATGGTTTCTCCTGGCAATCCCAGGTCTATGTTCTGAATCTCAGCTAAAAATTACAAAGTTCCAAATGACAAACTTCAAAGCCAAAAGGTTCATGTGGTGACATTTGCCAGCTGGACCTTAGCCATGGGCAAAGTAAAACCTATCTTTCTTCTAAGGCCCTCTCCCTTCTACTCTAAAAATATCCCCCCCCCCCGTTGCTCCTCCACTGAGATATGGCAGGAAGACTGACACGCTGTGGAAGACAAACAATTGACAGTGGCATGCAGGAAAAATATATTTCAAGATTAGTCCAAGAGAACCCTGTGGGTGTCTGCCTTCTAGGGTGGCTGACACACGCCCTCTGGTGGTTATAGGTAGTACTACCTATTGTCCAAGGGAGACCTTGACTTCTCAAGTTTAAAACTATCCCATAGTATTAGGAAGAAATCAAGAAATTTTCTTAAGAGACAAAACCACCTTAATATAATGGAAAGTTTGGCGTATCATTTATAAGGGTCACCACAAAAAATATGTCTATACTGAATGTGGCCTGAAGGTAAGTGACCATGGGAAGATTCATCACATGTGAACTAGCCAGGGGAGATGGGAGGAGACTGTTCTAGTTTCCAGCGTGGATGTTGCCTTTCTTCCCTTCCCCACACTCCCTGGGTCCTGAAGTCACTGTGCTGTGCAACTTTGTGTTCTAGAATCTTCCTTAATTCCATACATTGCTTTGGCCCAAGCCATGTTCTGGTTTAGGACCTACTTCTGCAAGTGTGGCCATGATGGACCTTGGGAGGCTGCAATTGTCCTTTGGCTGTGCATCAAGAGCCCTGTATTTCATAAGGAGAGTTTCTGAGCATAATCTATACCATATGCTAGAACAGGGTAGACTTCCAGAGGAACGAAGTTACTATGTCGGGCCGTCTGGTGGTAAAGAGTGACACATGCCTCTTTGACTCATTCCATGGATGACCTCACCCATGTCCAGTCACAATGAAGAGAAAGAACGAGTCCCTTGTCACTGGGATGACAATAATTCTTTTCACTCAGTGGCTTCTTGCAGAGCATTGCTTTAAGAGCTGCAAAGAGCTCAAAAATCGTAAAGGACTATTTGCTTTCTTAAATCTGCCTTCATTTCCCATAGAAGTAAGAATTCTACAAAATCTTGTTTGCCTCTGCTAAAAATCCTTTGTACAGCCATCTGTAAGGCTGCATCATTCTGTCTATGAAAGTTAGCTAATTTTGGTTGTGCCGTGGCATATGTTTTCCGTGTTCCTGCTGAGTAAGATACAGTGCGAGCTGAAGCAACCGAGGAAAGTCATTCCTTCTCTCTCAGAATTGAAAGACAGAAAATGATCGCAGGGAATCCCAGACAAGACGTGGAAAGTGTCAAGTGAGGGACCCCCAACCCCCATTCACACATTAGGGGCCGAGAGTAGAAAGAAATCAACTCCTGGCTGATGTTCAGAGAAAGGTACACAATGGAAACTGTGAGCTAGGTTGTGGGGCGCAGTAAGATTCAGGAACGCACAAGTGAGTGGGAGAGTCTGCTGTCCAACGGAAGGATGCCCTGAGCTAAGGCACAGTGGAGAAGATAGGCCAGCCAGCTGACTCATGCCGGTCCTGCAGCCAAGGACGGACTGGAGATCACTTCCCTGAGTGCGTGCAGGGCAGGAAGTCTTTTGTACTTTGAAATATTTTCTCAGACAAATGATTAACTGTCTTGTGGCAAAATTAAAGCATAGCCTCGTGCTTTTTTATACAAACCAGTTTTATTTACTCCTCTAGCTAAATGCACACTAGCCGTTAGTAAGCACTTAACTGTTCTGAACAAAAAATTCCTCTGAGAGTAGAGAGAAAAAAATGAAAATGCTGAAGTTTAAATTTAATATATTGATTTTTCTAGCCTAGCTGTCAGCTCAAAATGGCTTAACAGAAGTAAGTAAATAAACATAAATGCCCAAGGCCAGCTTTCTGGAGCTCGACGGCTTAAAGCAAGTCAAGTATTTAGAATATTTTCTAGTCAGAAGTAAATCAGTACAGGTCCTTTTTATTTTCTTATCATAACACAATCCTACCTATTTTCAGCATAAGCTTGGAACTATAAAACTGAGTGAGTAATAGTATCATCATTCCCATGTGAAATTCATTTCTAGTTGTATCTTACAATGAAAACAAATGGAGAATTTTTAGAGATTTTGGAGACTTCATACTAACAAGTTCTCCCAGACTAGAAGGGACTTCCACAAATTATCCTTGTCTGCAGTTTAAGTGTCTGCTGAGTCAACAGTCTTAAAGCTCCCAACACTTAATAGGGTGCATTTTAAAAGCAAGCAGAGGCAGAGGATACACAGTAAGATGGCTCAGAAATGGCTGCCAACCCAGACAACCTGAGCTCTGTCTCCAGAACTGACATAGTAGAAGGGGAGATCAGACCCTCACAAGTTATTCTCTAACATTGATACATGGGTATGACACACTCAGGTTCTCCCCACTCTTCAACACAGACATGCATGGACGTATGTGCACGCGTGCTCATACACAGTAGTCTTAATTAGAGATCAGGGGACATCAGAATCCTATTTTAGACAAATTTGATCAGAGGCCACAGGTTGCAGAACCCAGTCAAGAGTGAGTCCACAATTCTCTGCCACTACACACAATTCAATGACTTCCAGAGACTGGGAGGACAGCTCTGCGTCCTATGAGGAAGTGAGTGCTCTTATCACTATGTAGGGGAGCAAGCTAGCATTCCACCCAGGGCATCACATAGCCCTGCACGAAGGCAGCTGCCATCATTTACATAGTGCTTGGTTAACAAGAGACACTATGCTAGATGCCTGACTTGCACTGTATCACTTAACAAGAGTATGTCTTTTTAAAATCCTGAAATTTTATTTTGTAGTAAAACATCTTATGCTCAAAGAAGCAAAGGAGCATCCCTGGGCCACGTGCTCCCCTGGGTCACGTGCCTCCCCCAGTTCATCCAGCCAAAAGAGAGTTGGCAGCTGATGGGATACCTGAGCCCTTCTCTAGCACAATTACTTCAGCAAGCACTGGAAAGAGATTTGGAGCCATTTGGGGCCTGGAGAGATGATTGAGCAGCTAAGACCACTTACTGCTCTCCCAGAGGATGTTTGCTTCCTGATCACAAGGCAGCTCACATGTGCACCACACACACACACACACACACACACACACACACACACACACACACACACACGGTGCACAGACACACATACAGGCAAGACACTCATATATCTGTTATCTCATCTGATGCTGTTCACCACGGCCCTGGCTCGCCTGATCTACTTCAGCATCTTTGCGATCTTCCTCGCCTCCCAAAGGTGTAAGCTTCCAGCTGACTCCTCCTCTTCTCCGTATAGAAGCTTTCATCTATTCATAACTTTAGTTACCATAACCAAGATGTTAACATGCTCAAGGGCAGCTAGCATATTGAAGTGTGCCAAAAATATATTTTATCAGTCTTAAAATATGAATTCACATAATTTTGCTTCTGAGTATCTGACTCTACCTGCCCATAAAATCTACTTCAGACTTATTGTTCCATGAAACCTTTGTTCCTCCTTCCATCCCTCTTGAGTTGTAGGCTTTACATTAAATATATTTTATACGTTAAATATAATGTATATATTAAATAGGTTTTAATGCCTTTTATGAATTATTGGGGTTTAACATAAAATAATCACTTTGTGCTAATTCTTTTACTTTATCAAAAAGGAAAATAAAGCAGAGACAGTATTGCCCTCCACCATTTTGACAAGAGAAGAAATCACAGGCCAACACTGGAAGAATCATTACCCAGAAAAAAGAAAGACTTGTCTCTCTTTTGAAAGCAATGAAAATAACTAAAGTAGTAAACCTCCAAATCTTTCTGTAACCCCACAGACGCTGAATGAAGGTGACGGCAGCAGCAACCAAGGCAGCACCCACAGGGACTTAGCAGCATCTGTGTATCCTGAGCTCATGGTGGATAACGGAGCAGAGGATGGGCAAGGTGCTCCCTTTCACCTGCCTGACCAGGGCAGAAGTGTCACGCAGCCTGGAAAGAGTCTGGTGATTGGGACCGAACCATGGAGGGATGGAAACCAAGTGAAGAAACCTCAGAGTGTTCTAAGTGTCAGTCCAGTGGATGCCATGGATGCTAAAGACTCCTTAAAAGATATAAAGAATCAACAGAGCTATCTGCTATTCCAGAGCAGCCCAGTAAAAAGCAAACGTACCTATCAGACCCGACGAAGCACCCACTACCTAACGCATCTCCCCCAAATCAGAACGACTCCCAGTGACTTTGAAGGCAGTGGCTCCCCAGATCCTCTAGTGAGGGGAGATAATGATGTCCCTCCTTTCAATGGAGGTGGGCAACATTTTATCCACATTCCTGGCAAAGGAGGTGCTGTTGAGCCTGGTCTTGAAAGCTCAGCTAGTCACCCTGTCTCAGGCTCCAGCAAAGCAGAGATTGCTGACCCACACGTGAACAGACTGGGCTCTAATGAGATCCCAGGGAGAGAAGGACAGGGTGGCAGTGCCTATGCAACCAGAGACAAAACTGCACAGGGGGCAGGCTCTGCGGGTGTGAGCCTCGTGGAGGGCAGCAATGAGATCACAGGCAGTACCAATTTTAGGGACCTCCCTGGAAAAGAAGGAAACAGAATTAATGCCAGCAGCCAAAATGCTCATCAAGGAAAAGTAGAATTTCACTATCCACAAGTGCCCTCAAAAGAGAAGGTAAAAGGGGGAGGCAGGGAGCATGCAGGGAGAGCCCCTTACAATGAAATCCCCAAGAGCAGCAAGGGTAGCTCTAGCAAAGATGCAGAAGAATCTAAAGGGAACCAAGTAACCTTGACGAAAAGCCAAGGATTTCCAGGTAAAGGCAAAAGCCAGGGCCCGGCTCTTCCTTCTCACAGTCTTGGTAATGAGGTTAAAAGGGAAGAAGACTCCTCTAATGTTCTCAGTAGAGAGGGAGTTGTAATTGCACACAGCAGAACAAACCATTATGTGCACCACGGACAAAATAATCCTACACGGAATAAAGGGATGTCCCAGTGGAGAGGCTCCTGGCCTTCGAGGAGGCGCCATTCCCACAGGCGCATTAGCACCCGCCAAAGAGACAGCAGCAGCAGTGAGTCGTCGTCCAGTGGAAGCTCTAGTGAGAGTGATGGCGACTAGTCCCAGAGATTGGATCAGTCCCCTGCTGGGGTCCTTCCTGGAGGACCTGGGCAAGCTAACAGACTTGGTCCCCTCCAGGACATCATGCTGTTTTAATGGTTATCATAAGAATTTCTACTCAATGTTCTACTGCTTTTTTTTTTAAATAAAAACTTTCATAAGAATTTATATAATAGGTAATATTTAAACAGGTGACACATTAAAATAGTCTGTGAATGTCACAAGTGCCTTGATACATTATTTGCTCTTCAGACATGAAAATAAATATGCTTTCTCTATGATGGTATGTTGTTAAATGATCTACAGGTGACTGTTGGTGGTACAGGAAGAATTAAGAGGTAACAAGGATAGTCTGCCTCCAGCAGAGAGGTGAAGTGTGTGAATCGAATCCCCTGGACAAAGCTTGAGGGCGTCACTCTGGTCTAACTGGGATTTCATGGCTGTCAGTGATCTTTCTTCTGTCTGCATTGACTGTGTCCTATGAGGCAAGTTTAATTTCTGAAGCATATCAAATATTGGTCACTTTTTGCTTGTTCTTTCTTCATTTAGAAAGGAGAGTAGGATGTAGGAAGTGTTGTGGGGGATGCGGAAACAGGTAAGATCCAGTTCAGCATAATATTCACTGACCTCTCCCAAAGGATCCGACTCTGTTTCTGTCTACCATTGATGCTTTCTTCTCAAGATGGTCTGGAGATGAGACTGCTGTCTGTTGCTGAGGAGAGCTTTTGTCCCCAGCTGGTGCTCTGTTTCTCTTTTCTCATGCCTTCTCCTTGGCTTAGCATGAGCCTGCTGTCTGGGTGTGCAGTAGCCAACATGTGGTCATGAGGGAGAAACAGGAGTGGAAGCCACCGAGTCAGCCCCATCAGTTTCCTGCTCCGAGCACCCGTCTGCCAGAAAACCAGCCCCAGCATCGACAGATATAGTGTTATTACTGACGCCTGCTCTGAATTCATCACTAATATACTCCGCCATTCTTTTTTGTTTGTTTGTTTTTGTGTTTTTCGAGACAGGGTTTCTCTGTGTAGCCCTGGCTGTCCTGGAACTCACTCTGTAGACCAGGCTGGCCTCAAACTCAGAAATCCGCCTGCCTCTGCCTCCTGTTTTGTTTTGTTTTTGTTTTTCGAGACAGGGTTTCTCTGTGTAGCCCTGGCTGTCCTGGAACTCACTCTGTACACCAGGCTGGCCTCGAACTCAGAAATCTGCCTGCCTCTGCGTCCTAAGTGCTGGGATTAAAGGCATGCGCCACCACCCACCGCTGGGCATTACTCCACCATTCTTAAAACTCTCCTAAAGAGGAACATCAAGAGAAGGTAAGGAGGGATGGAACCTACATAAAGAAATGTGGGTATTTTTTTCTCCTGTTCCTTTAGACTTTCAACCAGCAGACACCCTGACGAGCATGTTCGGTGTGACATCTGCTTTTGATTCCTGGTACTTTTTGTCTTAATAAAAAAATTAATTTTGACCACCGCTCCAAAGCACACTGAAGGCAATTAAGTAAAGGAATTATAACTGAATTTAAACTGTAATTGAGTACATTGAAGCCAACCCAGCATCTTTTACAGAGGGATGGTCTGAGCACATGGATGAGATAGCAAGAGAAAGCTAAGTAGGTGAAGAAAGAAAGCAGATGCTGTCTTAGGTCCAGGTGAGGACTCTAAAAGCCTCCTGACTCCTGTTTTCTAGGGGACAGTTCCCATATTAGAGTGTCCCCTCTCCCCATGTTTGAGCACGCATGGACAGCCCCTCAAGGCACCGGCAAGGGTTATATCTGCTGCCTTGTGAGGGAACTAGAACGGCTTCACAAATAATGTGCTGTTCTTAAATGCACACATGGAGACGCTGCCAGACCAGCAGAAGCCCACAGGCAGGACCCTCCCCTGTCAGACAGGCTGCGCTTTCTCTCTGCTCATGTTTCAGCAGGACCATCCTCACTGAAAAGTAAATGTGCACGGTCTCCAAAATGGACACGGTTAGCCACTCCTAGTAGCCTTCGGAAGGATGAGAAACATAGACGCAGCCTGCCACCTTGTGCCCAAAAAGTAAAACTGCCTATTCCCAGCGCGGGAGAATCGGGGCTACCATTTATTTGCGTGCGGGCAGTGCACTCCCTCCAAGCCACTTGTCTGTGTTTCTCTGAAAAGGCAGGAAAGACTACTTGATCCTGTTCAGCTTCTTAACAAAACCCACAAAATGACCACAATTTACAGATTAAAAGGGAAGAGATGTTCATGACCTTTACTGAGTGGATAATGTAACGGAAGAGAAAGGTGATCAAGAATAAAGCAGGAGACTTGGGGGGGGGTGAGAGGGGGCGGAAAGCTTAGTAGGTAAAGTGCCTACTGCGTATGTGTGAGGCCCTGAGCTACCTTAGCAATGAGTGGGTGGAGTCTAAACAAGTGAATCCCCAGAGCTCATTGGCTGGTCAGCCAGCCTAGATTTATTGATGAGCTCCAAGTTCAGTGGGAGACTTTGTCTCAAAAACAGAAGATGGAGAACAACCAAGCAAGACATCTGAAGTTAATCTCTGGCCTACTCACACACACCATGTACATGCACACCCTTGCTAATACATGCAGACTCCATGTATATGTACATACACCACATAGATGTGTGTGTGCGCGCGCGTGCATGTAAGAGAGGGGGAGGGGGAGGGGGAGGGG
>CM052712.1:84506107-84519983 GCA_028551405.1 Uromys caudimaculatus
GGGAGACTCATCGTTAGCTACATGGTGCTGGACAGGAGAGGCCAAGAACTGCAAGTGGACGCTGCGGCTCAGCAGACAGCGCTTAAAAGCATGAGGTAGTTTATTATGTGTCCTATGCTTAGAAATGTGGCTGTTGGCTATATTTGAATTTTCATAGATTAGGTTGCTAATGGATTAGTTACAAAAATGAAATCATTTTAATTTAAGCTTATTTGCTTAGGACAACGAGGCAGAGGGAGTCTGGAAGCTGTGGCTGGTGTATTATATTAAATCAAGCAGTCATTTAGCAGTGTTGCTTCTGATGGGGGTGGTCTGGCACCAGTCTTGGAATAACACGTATATTGTAAAGTCGTGAATAGGGAATCAACTGTTTTGATTGTAACAAGTTCCTCAAGTGACTATGACTATATTTGAATGGCTATATTTCAAATTTAAAATTACTACCTTGGGTGTCTTTTCCAGTGACTATGAAATCACTTCTCTGGGTCTCCATAGGTCCATGGGCAGTCCAGACTTCTTACTAACCTGATTCAGTGGGAATAGTTCCATCTGATCTTTAGAGATAGATGAAAAGATCTGATCTTTGTAGATATCTCACACCAAGAAATAATAAAAGAGAATCAAGCCACTGTTGGAAGTGTATGTGTGTCTTCCTCAGCTCACAATTCTGTGCAAAACAACCTGTTTGTTACTTATCAAGCAGTGAAGTGCTGCTGGCCATGTATGAGTGGTTGGTCACACAGGATATCCCAAATTGCTCAACACCATATGTCTCTGTGAAAGACAGAAAGGAGTGTGAGGAGAAGACAGGAAAGAACTAAGGTAGCACTCACTCTTGTAAAGTCATATGTGCCAATAGCAGTGGCATCTCCTGCTTCACATTGCTCAAAGCTCCGAGTGCTGACAAGAGCTGCTTACTGTGAAAAAGAAACTTTAGTCGGTACAATTTTTGAGTAGTGTTCTTTGAGTGTGTGGGATTCCTCCGCCAAGTCAGCCTTGGTCCTTGGTTAGTGTTGAAGCTCACTTGTCCACAAGAGTCCAGATTATCCAAAGCTATGAGCCCTTCTCAGGCATGGGCCCCAGTCACAGCCAGACTTCAAAGCAAGCAACAGGTAGGATGAAGATGGAGTATCCCTGTGTGAAAGCTCCCGTGCTCCCCAAGACCACATGTAACCACTGGGAACAAGCCTCCCTCCAACTCTTGGATATGGCACGAGGCTTTCTCGGAGTCCCGAGGGAATGAAGTGGCTTTGTTATTTCAGTTTACTCTTGCTTGTTAAGCTATGGCTTACTAAAAAGCTAGGAAAATAAGCCTTTGATCTGCTGATATGGATTTATTTTATAAAATAATATCCCCGACCACAAAAGTAAAATTCTGAAAGTAAATACGTAAAATAATGTAAATCAAATAAAAGGTAAATATATGTAAACAGTAGAATAAAACTTAAAAGTAAATGTATAAAAAATAAAATTGTAAAAGCAGAAAAATGCAAAGGAAAAACTGTATTACCAAATTGTTTTCTAGTCCTTCATCTGCGTAATACAGGTACTGTAAGAAAACACCTGGCTGTCTACTCCTCTTGGCATCCTTTTATCTCACTTTATTGTAGAATATGCTTCATGGTAATGACTTTGTCCAGCTATGGGCTGACGTAAGCATTGTAAGGAATGAAAGGAAAACCAAGCTATGGTGTACACTCAGTAACTCACATGCATCCTGATTGATCCTGTTTTCAGCCTACAGCGTGAGGCTTATTGCTATGCAAGCCCCTCATCCCTTATGGACCATGTGTTGCACAAATCTACCCTCATGACACTCCCTGCCTCTTACTCAAGCCTCAAATGTTGGTGGCCGACTTGGTCCAGGTAAATCACCTGACGTTCATCATCTCTAGTTCAAAACAAAACAAAACAAAACAAAACAAAACAAAACAAAACAAAACAAAACACCCCAAACCTTCTGTGCTTCCACAAAAGAGCTTCTGATTCCTTGGTTGTCCTAGGAATCTATAACTCAGGACAGTGTCCAGGCGATGGCAGTGTGCAGCTAGCCTGAGAACAGTTCCAAAGAGCTCTAAGGCTGACAACCAGGAACTGGTCAGGAGGCGGCAACACTCGCTTCTTAAGAAGTATTTTGAAATACGCTGAGAGTGTTACTCTCATTTTCAATTAAATCTGGAAATTATGTCACTATAGAAAATTAGATTTTAAAACTTCAAACACACTCATTCCCAGATACTGGCTCTCCTTCCCTCAGCAATTCCTTGGTTGCTGTAACCCTTCTTCTAAGGGTTGGATCATATGATTTCCCCCTTCCATGTTGGCATGTACGATGGTACTGTTGTTGTTCATGGCTTATTTAGGCTGCCACCCTGCTGCAGTGTGCTTCCTGGTCAGGTATAGAAGTCACAGTCTCACAGCAGAATTCCTGGTCTTCTTCCACCATGTTCTCTGGGCATAGGTATAGGGTTATGTTGTAGATGTGTTGGCTGGGCCTGGGCACTCCATAGTCTGTCAGCTTTTCTCTGTGCTTTGACCCTGGCCCTCTGTAGTGGTCTCTGTCTGCTGCAAAAAAAGAAGTTTTTTTGATGAAGGTGAGAGCTATACTTATCTGTGGGCATTAGGGTAAGTACTAAGAATGAAGTTAAAGGTCATATTGGTTTGAGAAAGTACAGTAGGGGGTTCACTTCTAGGTTCCCCTAATATGTATGTGTATGTATACATACATACATACATACATACATACATACATACATATATATATATGTATGGAGAAAGAGAGAGCACGAAGAGAGGCCATGAATTTGAGGGAGCACAGAAGATATAAAATATAGCACAGATGCATGGAGTTTAAAAAATAAATAAATAAAATAGGAGTTGGCACTTCTCTTTATAATTCTCAAACCCCATTGTCTTTGGGCTTCACAATCATAAATAGGAGCTCTGCCTTTAGGATAGCAAGCTCTGGAATTTCATCTAGCTTTCCTTCCTGTACCTTTCCTTAGGAAACCCCACGTTTTTTGGTTTCCTTATGTAAACGATGGAATTTATTTTAACTGAAAATATCTCTTCTTTCTTACTAATATTTGGATCTCATTAAACACTGAGTCCGCCATCCCCACACCCTATCTCCACGGTTCCATCCTCCTTATGATTCAGTCCGTGGAGGTAGGTAGGCTCTTTAAAGGAACCTGAGAGTCATGTGGTCCACAGGCACTTTGCTCTATCCCCAACTGCTTCCAATTCTTCTATTTTCATACTTATTCTTTTAAAATATTTATTTAATTATTTACATATATGTTACATATTATACAAATAATAAGTTATTTATACATACACATATATATGCATATATATAAAATATGCCCAAGTTCATAGAGTGTACCACCTGTGTGCAGAAGCCATGGACGTCAGAAGACAGCACTGGATCCCCTGAAACTAGAGTTATAGGTGGTTGTGAGCCACTTTGTGCATTCTGGGTCCTCTGTAATAGCAGCCAGTGCTCTTAGCGACTGAGCCATCTCTCCAGCCCACATGCATATTCCTACAGAGATGTCTGGACATGTGGCTCTGCGCATGTGTGGCTCTGCGCATGTGTGGCTCTGCGCTGGGTGAGGGGTATCGGCACGTGTCGGTGGGGCGCTGCGTGGAGTGACTCATTCTTTCCACTTGTGTCATCGGTTTTCTTTCCTTCTCCTCGTTCATCTAACCAAGTTTCTGTCCCCTCTCATGTGACCTTCAAATACACTTGTCATCTCCAGTTGGGGAAGCGGAGTGTTCCAAATATTTGGCACCACACGGTGTGACGGTTACTTCCTTTATTTTGGCTACTCTTGTTAATAATTCTGAATTGTATTAAGTTTTTTTTTTTAATGTATTTTATTTTTAAGTTGTGTGTATATGGGGAGGAGGTTTCTGTAAGTAGGAGTGCATTTGCCTGTGGTGACCAAAAGAGGGTGCTGTTAGCCACCCACGTGGGTCCTGGGAACCAAACTCAGACCCTCTACAGTAGAATTCCTTGCTCTGAGCTTGCTCTGGTTTCTTGACATCTACAAGTGTATGTTTTGATGCCTGTGCCAAGGGCCTAAATTCAGTTTGAATTAATACCAGCTTCTCTTAATTCTATTTAATTTCTAATTTTAAAAAGACCAATCTCTTTCAAAAGAGAAAATTAAGGCAAACCTGACTTTGCAAATCTTGGCTGGTTTTATTTGCAGCTTTGGCAACAAGCCCTGACAACTCAGAAACGGTTTGAAAGCCCCCCCCCCCCCCCCACTAAAACATGTGCTGGTTGGCTTTATACAGAGAAAAGGAAGTGACCTGCAGGAAGTAGAGATGATGTTAATTTAGCCCAGCTGCTACGTGTTGTGTTTAACCTGGCATGAAGAGCTGTCTGGCTCTCTTGAGTTCAGCAGCTACGATTGTACTGCTGCAAGAGCTGGCTGTGGTCTGTTAGGATAGCAAGTTAGGTTACAGTTCCCTATGTGCAGAGAAACCATTAAGCCAAACATAAAGTATGGACAGAGGAAGTTTTAGGCCACGTCTAGCATGGTATAGCATTTCTTCACATTTGCTTGCTCTGTAAGAGCCCAGTATTGAACTGGCTCTGTCCTGAGGTTATGGGATATCATGCACTTTCTGAAGCAAAATGAAATGACTGGATTTCCTAATGCTGTTTCATCCCAGTGGTTTTGAGCTCTAATTTTGTGATCCTATATATTAACTGTCATTCCTACCTTTCGATGTGTAGATGCTCCTTTACTGTTTATCTCAGCTGTGCCATGTAGTACATTGATGTTGGCTTATCTGTTGGCTGAAACGAATCTGTCAATCAGTATCTTTTGAGTGTAGCTAACTATAAGTAGATGTCTGTTGTTATTCTGAGAGAGAGCTAACTATAAGTAGATGTCTGTTGTTATTCTGAGAGAGAGAGAGAGAGAGAGAGAGAGAGAGAGCATGTCTACATACTGAGCTCTCAATACTCCCTAAGTCTGTAACACCAGGGATTACCAAATAATAAAGTCAGATTATCTCCAAAATAATATCAAAATATGATTAATAGAGACTTAAGGAACAATAGACTACTTTCACTTGTGGGAAAGAAGGGGTCCTATTCCATAAACTTCTTAGTAATTGCAATTAAAATACCTAGACATATTTAAAATAAACCAGAAAAAAAAAAAACCCTATCCTGAAAGTGAATGGAATGATTGGCCAGGGCCTTAAGATCCAAAGAGTGACAGGTGGTGGGTATCTGAGTTTTCTCCTGTCCCTTATATACCCCAGATTTGAAGCTACATCATCTGCTAATGTGTCAGCGAGTACAGATGAAAGAAAATAAAACTGAAAAGCCAGCTAAGTCTTACACCCATCACATGAGAGGCCAGGAAAGGGACAGTGGAGCAGCACTGCTGTAGGTAATAGCCACTCCTGTGCACCCAGACAACACAGAGGGGAAGGTCCCCGCCTATGCAGGCCAATGCTGAGGGCAGTCTAGACTTTCCACCCTTAAGAAACCATACAGGTGTCCACTCCACCGCCACCAGCACCTAGGTTGTGCCAAACTGCTAAGGAAATGGCCAAGACTCTCATCCCAGCCAAAGAGCTGGCTGTGTGACATCAGTGGAGAACGTGGTGAGTCTGGACTTCACCCACTCTGGCAAGGCCCTGCTGCATTAGGAGGACTGGTGAAGAATCAGGGCTACGGCTGCTGCCCTATTCACAGTGCCAGTGGACTGTGTTGGGAGCTGGAAATGTTCGCCCTGCCTGGAGTAATGAGGAGTTCACTCCACACTCACACACACATGCCAGTATGTGGATGTCAAGAGTGCTAGCAGGGAGCCTAGGCTTCTATCCCTGCCCGATCCCTACCTATCAGTGATTCCACTGAAAGACACCCAGAACAGATGTTTCATTGGATGCAGGGATCCTGGGAAGAGGCTTCCCTTGGTAGAGTTCACTGTGCAACCTCAAGAACCTGGGATCAGCTTCCCAGCATTCAAATAAAGAGACATGCATGATGGTATACGCCTATCATCCCAGCACAGAGGAAGTGGAGATACATGGAGCTTCAGAGTTCATTAATGTACTGGCTGGTTTTGTGTGTCAACTTGACAAAAGTTGGAGTTATCACTGAGAGAGGAGCTTCAGTTGAGGAAATATCTCCATGAGATCCAGCTGTAAGGCATTTTCTCAATTAGTGGTCAAGGGGGGAGGGCCCCTTGTGGGTGGTGCCATCCCTGAGCTGGTAGGTTCTATAAGAAAACAAGCTGAGCAAGCCAGGGGAAGCAAGCCAGTAAGTAACATCCCTCCATGGCCTCTGCATCAGCTCCTGCATCCTGACCTGCTTGAGTTCCAGTCCTGACTGCTTTTGGTGATGAACAGCAATTGGAAGTGTAAGCTGAATAAACCCTTTCCTCCCCAACTTGCTTCTTAGTCATAATGTTTGTGCAGGAATAGAAACCCTGACTAAGACAAGTAGGCAATGACCATCACAATCAGTGAGTTCTAGATCCAGAGAGAACCTGTCTCAGAGAATAATGTGCAGTGAGCTGAAGACTTGTGTGTGTACTCACATGCATACTCATATGTACACACACACACAGACATGCACAGACACACACACACACACACACATATCCCACACACACAGAGTCACAGTCTCAGAATATATTCTGGAATATATGACCACGGCTCTAATGAAAAACTGTCGTTACCCTGTGAGGATGGCAGTAAGCAATACACATCGGCGCTGACATGAAGAATGTTAGGACCCAAAACATCACGAGAAGGACATCACAGAAAGGCTCCAGGAGAAAGTGATGAAGTATAGAGGGACTCAGTCCCGAAGCAGAAGATCCACACGGAAATGTTAGAATTGACAAATACTACTGAGAAGTTTGAAAGCTCAGTGGACAAGAAGAAAGGAGGGAATCAAGGAAAGGATCGTGAAGCTGGAAAATAAAACGAGAGAGATTATCAAGTCTCAACAGAGAGAAATATGCAAAGCCCATGAAAACCAATCAGAACCCAAGCAATCACAGGTGAAGACGCCCAGGGACCTCGGAGGTGTTAACAAAGGCACCAATATTTGTGTCATTTAGGTTTCAGAGGCAGGGGGGGAAAAGGGCAGAGCTGAAAAGATATTTGGAGAAATAATGAGTAAAACGTACAATTTTGGCAAAAGATAAGAGCAGAGAGAGAGAGAGAGAGAGAGAGAGAGAGAGAGAGAGAGAGAACAAATGTGAGCAAGAGGACAAAGAAAGGAGAGGTCTCACACCATTGCTGGGCTCTTTTGTGGAAATCAATTTCATCAAACAACTAGAAATGGGACTGTCATGTGACCGAGGAATATGTATCAGAAGGAGCTGAAAGTATCAGGGTGTTAAAGACATTTATTCACTTACATGCTCATTGCAACATTGCTCTCAATAGCCAACGCATGAATCAACTGAAGTGTCCACAGGTAAACCAAACAGAAAATATGATGCAGCCATAAAAACAGCATTGTGTCATTCCCCAAAACATGGATGAAACCGAACAGTATTTACATTAAATAATTCAAGCACAGAAATACAAGTTCTGCGCAATCTTACTTATAATATGTAGAAACTAGAGACAGTAAAATGGTGCTTTCCAGGGCCTGGGAAGGAGTTGAGGAGAGAGAATGGCCAGTGGATGCAGTGAGGTAGGAGGACTGAGAGCGAAGTTTCCAGAGAACATCAGGGTAGGCTACAATTGACAGCTGTGTTGTAATTTCAAACTGGCAAGCAGAGATATTTTTAAATATTGTTAATATCAACTAATGATAAATACTGGCGGTCGTGCTTATGGCAATCTCTGTGACACGACTGATTATTACTCTTTAAAAATGTATTGAAGAGTCGTGCTTGATTCCTGTGAATGTGTTCAATTGTTTATTATGTGTCGATTTAAAACAAAGGATCCAGGGGGTGTATCTATTGCTGTTTGTCTGTTTTGATGAAGTTTTACTGTATTGGCAGGCCTTGAACTTGTGATCCAGGTTCCTAAGTGTTGTGCTGCCACATCAGGCCTAAATATATATTTATTTATTAAAACAAATTTTAAGTAGATAAAAGCCCAATCACTCATAAACTAAAAGAACACCCCCAAAGGAGATACTTAAGGAAGCCTGCAGCCAGCCAGAAAGTTACATGGGTTTTCCTGTCTGGGTGTACGGGGCCGAGAGCCTGTCTCCATTTGAACTCACTCTTCTAGACTAAGGTTATCTGATCTTCCTATTAATGGAGGCTTCTGTCTCTGGCCTACGGACAAGGTTAGAAAATCTGTTATCAAGTTGCTCTTGCATTTGCCAGAGAGTGAACCATGCAGGGTGCTTGTTGGAGATCATGAAAGGACAGAGAACGGGGACTTCACTGTCCCTAAAGGAAGAGACTGGCTGTCGGTGTCGGATAGGTAAGCACGCTGCCACATCCAGCCTGACCTGGTCTCACTCTTTCATAGCCTCATGGTGGCAAAGTTGTGGGGCACTTTGACTCAATTCCAGCTGCTCCTAATCAATGGATTCTTGCTACCAATACTGGCAAATGCCTGGGGCAATCAGCTTATAAAGAGAAAGGGTTTAGGTTAGCTTACATTTTTGGACACTCCAGTCCATGCAGAAGCAACCTCATTGCTTTTGATAATCTTTGAGAGCCTAAAACATCCCACTAACCCCATGTGTTAGTGTCTACCACCCCCAGTAGTGCTACCTTGGGAACCAAGCACTTTACCAATGGCCTCTGGAGATCCTTGAATAGATCCTCTAGCATTGCTTATTCCCAACTCTTGCATGAGTACTCGAGTGAAGTCTTGTTGAATGTCTTAGGAAGTTTAATCCTACATGCCGAAGGTGTTTTAGAAATGCCGTCAGAACTCATGGCAACTCTATTCACCTATCATTTCCTTATTCTCTTAGGAAGTTTATCAGTTTAGAATCGCTAATGTAGCTAGCTACTGCTGATAAAAGCATTTCATGGTTCTTCATAAATGAACTCCCACAGAGTAACTGCTGCTATGTTTATTCACACACACACACACACACACACACACACACACACACACACACACACACACACACACACCCATGGCCACTTCATATGTGTAAACTCAAAGGATGTTGCAATGATTAGTATTAGATGTCAGCTTGTCAGGGCTAACAGATGCCCAGATGGGTTATAAACAGTATTGATGATTGCATCTGTTTCAGATACATCCTGCTGCTTGGTAAACACCTGGACCAAAAGCAACGTACAGTCCATTGTTAAGGGGATCTAAGGAAGGAACACAAGACACAAACCTGGAGGCAAGGCTAAGCAGAGAGCATGGAGGAGCAGTGCTACGCTTTGCTCCCCCAGACTTGCTTGGCTACTTTACTTCTACAACCCAGCACTACCTACCAAGCCTGGCACCAGCCACAGTGGCCTAAGCCGCCTCCATCAATGAACAACTGACATGCCCCACAGACATGCTCATAGGCCAGTCTAATGGAGCCAGTTTCTCAACTGATGTTTTTCTTCCCTGGTGTGTCAAGTTTACAACCAAGAACAGCCATCACAGGTCTATGGAAGTGTTTCTGTAAAAGAACAGAATTCAAATGAGCAAGCTAAATAAAATCATTAGGATAACCAAATATACTGAATGCCAGTGTGTGTGTATCTGTGTGTGTGTTTGTGGTGTGGTGTGTGTGTGTGTGTGTATGTGTGTGTGTTGTGTATGAAAGAAGGGGTACTTTCTCTCCGAGTTGTCCAGTCACACTCTAAGACATGAGTTCTCTGGCTTTCAGACTCAGGCCCTCACACTGTACCCTCCCAGTCTGTAGGTCTTCAGAATTGGACGGAATCACACCACCAGCATACAGTCCATGTATCAGGGGATTCCTCAGCTCCCAGAAATTAAGTGCCTCAGTTCCCATTAGAAGCCTCCTCTTCCATATCTACATATTTTGTACTGGTTATATTCTCCTGGCAAGTTCTGACTAACACAGGCATGCTGTTATTCATAGGATGAAAACCTGTGGAAACCCACAAAGAAACAGGACCTACTGCACAATGAGAGCCTCCTGGAACGAGCAACGCAGGCTTTCATGTTCAAAGAGCTAGAAAAAGCCCTGTAATTCCCACCACTCCATCCTGTGCTCTGCATATCTCACCTGCAGGAGCACGTAATCCGGAGCATCCATCATGTCTCTATCCAGATCAACAGCTCGAAATGACTGTTGAGAACATCAAGTTGATGTGTTGGTGTATAGTTCACTGGAAGAGCACTTTTGCTAACATGAATAAGACCATCAGTTCTATATATGGTCTCTATCTATATATCAAATGTATATATAATGGAACTTATTATTATAATTATATTTCTACTCCAATTTCTTTTTAAATTAAAGCACTCTAAACACGTGTGGGCCTGTTTTGAGCCCTCAGACTTCGGAAGGCAGCCCCGCGCAGCTTACAGGCACGCACAAGACCATCCTCACTGATCTTCATTCCTCCTCTCTTTATTGGAAACTTACTTTTCTATTGTTTTCTTTTTTTAACAAAAGAATAAGAAATTGTTGAACAGAATGTCTTTTCAGGCTAACAAAGCGGTATGTCCACAGTGGGTCAGAGGCAGAGCAGGGCTCAAGGCGGGTTAGAGCCTCTTCCGGCTGGAGAAGCAGACCAGGAAGTCCCAGCAATGTCAGCCCATTTTCCCCTCAAATTCAAACAGAGCAGAATATTTCTTCTGTGGGTGGGTTTCAGCAAACACTGTCAAGGCCACTGTATACAAACCTTCCCAGAAACAGCGGGCAAAGCCAGTACCAACTCCTACCCTCTGTCTCACCTCATTTCCCTTGCTTCCTGTGGCTGCCACGTCTTATTCAACAGACACTCACAAAAACATCGGTTATTAGACAACCTGTGGTTAATTTATATTCTTAGCATGTGCTGCTGGGGCACTGCGTGGAGATTTAAAGGGGCATACTAGCTCTGACAGAGTATCTCAAATCCCCAGGAGCAACTTCAAAAAAAACGATCATGTCTCCCTGGCTAGAAATGGGTTCATTAGTTTTTGTCTTGCTACAACAGCACTAGGAACAGAACTAGTTGGTCTAGCAGAACTTAACTATTACACCAAAACGATCAAACGGGAAACACGGTGGAGGAACTGTGCAAAGGCCCCCTTTTTCATAGGCAATGTTGGGTTCAGTTTTAAGCTTTAATCTGAATGCTTTCTCATCTCCCCTCCCCCTATAGTACCAGGTCTTTGTAATGCTGCTCAAATCTGCCTCTTACCTGTGGTCTGAGTATTGCAGAGATGTTTCCTTATTTCTAATCCATTACTACATCAAAATTCTTAGGTCATGCCTTCTGAAAAGAATGTGTGACATTCTCAAGAGTTCTCAAAGTAAAGCCAGCTTTATTGCCATTGAGATTTAGTACCTAGAAGTCAGAGAAAAGCAAGGTGTCACGAAACCATTCACAACAACTGTTTGTCTTTGATGTCCATAAAAGTCTCCCGCCAGTAACGCCCTCAGCCGTATTGATACCATGTCAACTTTGGTTTGAACATGGAGAGCTAATCCAGTGAAAATTTGGGATGACCCCGAGGAACAGACACTTAGATAAATGAGCTGGAATTTCTATGAAACTTCTTATAAAAAAAAGGGAAAGCAAAGAGACAAACTCAGAAAGGAAGAGGTCTGACAGTAGAGCTAAAGTTGGTTTTTGTTTTCCCCCAAAGTGAGGCTGAGGTGAAAGGTTTTCCAGTCATGCTGAAAATAGAATTTGCTGACAAAGTTATGATCACGTTGAAACTTACATCAGGGCTGTGAAGGAAATCTACAGAAAGCATTATTTATTTTTAACTGGAGTATTTCCAAACTACCTCTGGGAAGTGCCTGCCTGCCCAGATGGTTATTTCACGTCTTTTTCTGCCCGCTACCCCCTCCCCCACTCATTTACTAACGCCCAGAAATCACTTAGGGAAGCACAAGAGCACTCGATGGCATTTAAAACTTTTAGCTAAGTTCTTATTCTTTAACATAGAAAACTGATTGTGACGAGGTGTGTATTTATGGTAGACAAGGGGTCCCTTATTAACTAAAACGGGACAGTTGTTCTCTTTTTAAAATTTTTTAAAAATTTATTCACTTTAGATCCAAATATCAGCCCCCTCCTCCCAGTACAGCCTCATGCAGATCCTCATCCCATTTCCCCCTCCCCTTCTCCTCTGAGAAGGGGGAGCCCCCCTCTGGATATCACCCCTACACACACACACACACACACACACACACACACGCCACATCAAGTCACTGCAGGACTAGGTGCATCCTCTCCTGCTGATTCTAGACAAGGTGACCCAGTTAGAGGAACGAGACCCACAGACAGGCAACAGAGTCTGGGACAGCCCCTGCTCCAGTTGTTAGGTCACCCGCATGAAGACCAAGCCGCACATCTGCTACATATGTGCCTCGGGCCTAGGTCCAGGCCATGCTCGCTCTTTGCTTGGTGATGCAGTCTCTGGGAGCTCCCAAGAGTCCACATTAATTGACTTTCTTGGTCTTCCTGTGGAGTCCCTGTCTTCTTCAGGTCCCTCCATCCTTCTGCCAACTCTTCCATAAGACTTCCTGAGCTCCACCTAATAATTGGCTGTGGGTGTCTGCATCTCTTTCCATTGGCTGCTGGATAGAGCCTCTCAGAGAACAGTTATGGTAGGTTCTGTAAGCATAACAGAGTATCGTTAATAGTGTCAGGGATTGGTTCTTGCCCGGGGGGGGGGTCTCAGTTTGGGTCAGTCATTGGTTGGCTACTCCCTCACTCACTTATTTAATACATGTATTCTGACACGTATCTACCTTAGTTTTTCTCAGCCTTCATTTTACTTCCGCCTTTTCCTCTTTTTTTTCTTTTTCTTTTTGTTTGTTTTTTTGGGAACAGGGTTTCTCTGTGTAGCCCTGGCTGTCCTGGAACTCACTCTGTAGACCAGGCTGGCCTTGAACTCAGAAATCCACCTGCCTCTGGGATTAAAGGCATGTGCCACCACTGCCCGGCCAGCCACCTTTTCCTTTCTAAAGCAGTTTTTAATGTAACCGCTCCTCTGGATGCAATAGTTACTTATGTACATCTATACTCGAGCCGTTTGCATTTAAATAGTATTTTTTTTCCTCAGGGATCAATATGCTCTACTTATCAGAGCTCTTGAAGTACATGTGAGAATAGCTGTACCCGCCGCTTATCTGCCCTTTGTCTGAGATCAAAAAGAGACACCGAGTCTGAGACGTGAGCAGGATAAGCAGAGAAGAGTTAATTAAGACTGATGGTGTAGCTGGGTCCTCAGGTAGTATTATGTCCATTTTTCTGAGGGTGCGCCACACTGATTTCCAGAGTGGTTGTACCAGCTTGCAATCCCACCAGCAAAGGAGGAGTGTTCTTCTTTCTCCACATCCTCTCCAGCATCTGCTGTCACCTGAGTTTTTGATCTTAGCCATTCTGACTGGTGTGAGGTGGAATCTCAGGGTTGTTTTGATTTGCATTTCCCTGATGACTAGGGATGTTGAGCATTTCTTTAGGTGCTTCTCAGCCCTGCGAATTTCCTCAGTTGAGAATTCTCTGTTTAGCTCTGTTCCCCATTTTTTGATGGGGTTATTTGTTTTTTTGGAGTCTAACTTCTTGAGTTCTTTGTGTATGTTGGATATTAGCCCTCTATCGGACGTAGGACTGGTAAAGATCTTTTCCCAATCTGTTGGTTCCCATTTTGTCCTGTTGACAGTGTCCTTTGCCTTACAGAAGCTTTGCCATTTCATGAGGTCCCATTTGTCGATTCTTGATCTTAGAGCATAGGCCATTGGTGTTCTGTTCAGGAACTTTTCTCC
>CM052712.1:84526871-84649825 GCA_028551405.1 Uromys caudimaculatus
TTGACACTGTTGTTCTGCCTGCCATACCCTTCAGCTCCTTCAATCCTTCCCTTAACTCTTCCATAAGGGTCCCTGACCTCAGTCCACTACTTGGCTGCACGTATCTGCATCTGTCTCAGTCAACTACTGGGTAGAACCTCTCAGAGAACAGCCATGCTAGGCTCCTATCTGCAAGCATAACATAGCGTCAGTAAGAGTGTCAGGGTTTAGTGCCTGCCCACGGGATAAATCCTAAGTTGGTCTGGAATCAAACATTATGCTAACAGTCCCTTGCTGATAAAAAAAAAAAAATGAGATTTTTTTTCAAAATTTAAAAATTATACATAATACTTAAATGAACATTTTGTTTATGCATTTTTGGAAATCTGTCTATGAAATACATTTTCTTCAAGTAGAGTTTTTTAGCTTATATAAATTTCTGTGGGTTTATAAACATTCTTCTTGCATGAAGGTGTTTATCACATGTGTGCCTGTGAAAGGGCATTGGAGATGAGAAGACAGTTTGTGGGACTCGGTTCTCTCCTTTTACCGTGTGGGTCCTAGGTGCTGAACTCTAGCTGGCAGGCTTGGTAGCAAGAGCCTTTACCCTCTAAGCCTTCTTACAGGCCTGGCTTTCAGTTTTGAGAAAATATGCCAAATAGCTCGACTATAAAAACAAACAAACAAACCCTAATTAATTCTTCTACAAAAGATCTATTATTTCAGTAGTATTTCAGAAAAACTTGGTGTATGAAAACCAGCCACAAAGATGGAACATGCAATGGCCCTGAGAAAGAGGCAGACATACTGCAAGAGAGACTTCATAGAGTCCTACTTATTAGGGAAGACAGACAGAAGAACAATGTCTGATGTCAGTGCATGAAGAGGATCCTAGTCAGGGGAGACAGTCAATAAATGTCAGTCAATAAAATAAATAAAATTAAAAAAAAGTGAGGACACAACTTTGAACCCATGGGCACAGGGGAAAATTTCCTGAACAGAACATCAACGGCTTATGCTCTAAGATGAACAATCGACAAATGGGACCTCATAAAATTCCAAAGATTCTGTAAGGCAAAGGACACTGTCAATAGGACAAAACGGCAACCAACGGACTGGGAAAAGATCTTTACCAATCCCACATTCAATAGAGGGCTAATATCTAATATATACAAAAAAACTCAAGAAGTTAGACTCCAGAGAATCAAATAACCCTATTAAAAAATGGGGTACAGAGCTAAAAAAAAAAAAAAAAGAATTTTCAACTGAGGAATATCGAATGGCTGAGAAGCACCTAAAGAAATGTTCAACATCCTTAGTCATCAGGGAAATGCAAATCAAAACAACTTTGAGATTCTACCTCACACCAGTCAGAATGGCTAACATCAAAAACTCAGGTGACAGCAGATGCTGGTGAGGATGTGGAGAAAGAGGAAGACTCCTCCATTGCTGGTGGGATTGCAAGCTGGTACAACCACTCTGGAAATCAGTCTGATGGTTTCTCAGAAAATTGGACATAGTATTACCTGAGGACCCAGCTATACCACTCCTGACCATATACCCAAAAGATTCTCCAACATATAACAAGGACACATGCTCCACTATGTTCATAGCAGCCCTATTTATAATAGCCAGAAGTTGGAAAGAGCCCAGATGTCCTTCAACAGAGGAATGGATACAGAAAATGCGGTACATTTACACAATGGAATACTACTCAACTATTAAAAATGATGAATTCATGAAATTATTAGACAAATGGATGGAACTAGAAAATATCATTCTGAGTGAGGTAACCCAATCACAAAAGAACATACATGGTATGCACTCACTGATAAATGAATATTAGTCCATAAGTTACAAATATCCAAGATATAAGTCACAGACTACATGAAGCTCAAGAAGGAAGACCAAAGTGTGGGTGCTTCTGTCCTTCTTAGAAAAGGGAACTAAATACTCATGGGAGCAAATCTGGAAACAAAGTATAGAGCAGAGACTGAAGGAAAGGCCATCCAGAGACTGCCCAACCTGGAGATCCATCCCGTATACAGTCACCAAACCCTGACACTATTGTGGATGCCAAGAAGTGCTTGCTGAAAGGAATCTGATATAGCTGTCTTCTGAGAGGCTCTGCCAGAGTCTGACAAATACAGAGGTGGATGCTCACAGCCAACCATTGGACTGAATGCAGGTTCCCCAATGGAGGAGTTAGAGAAAGGACTGAAGGAGCAGAAGGGATTTGCAACCCCATAGGAAGAACAACAATATCAACCAACCAGATACCCCAGAACCCCCAGGGACTAAGCCACCAACCAAAGAGTACACATGGAGGGACCCATGGCTCCAGCTGCATATGTTGCAGAGGATGGCCTTGTCAGGCATCAATGGGAGGAGAGGTCCTTGGTCCTATGAAGGCTCGGTAGATGCTCCAGTGTAGGAGAATTCGAGGGCGGGGAGGCAGGAGTGGGTGGGTGGGTGGATGGAACACCCTCATAGAAGCAGAGGGAGGGGGATGGGTTAGGGCGTTTCCGGGAGGGGAGGAAACCGGAAGGGGGGGGACAACATTTGAAATGTGAATAAAGAAAATATTCAATAAAAACCAAACCAAACCAAAAAGAAACCCAGGAATGAGCAGACAGAAGTCATGTCCTTCTTGATAAAATACGTCAATCACCTGTGAAAGAGTTCTGCTCAAATAGTCATGAGCAAGTGGTTACAACTCACTACCAGTCACAGGAAATTTAGAAGTAGATGATATCATGAGGATGCAATCAGCAAAAGTGGACTTTATTTTTTCTCCCAAGAAACTAAAACGTAGGAAAGGAGAGAAAATTCCCCATATCAAGAGACTTACAGAGGTGCAGGAGTGATATTTGGATCCTGTTTCAAACAGACTAAAAATAAAATATGACAGCTGAAGAAATGTACTATTTACTAGATAATTCAGAAAATTAAGTCGCTGTCATTTCCAGATATAACGATGGCACTACTTGTCCTTATTTGTAAATACGTAGTAAAATGTAAATATGTAGTAAGATATAAATAAAACTGTTATGGGAGTCCCAGAACGGAGACTTGACTCTGGACACACCAGGTCTGATCTAGAGACTAGTTAACAAAACGAGAAATTGTGGGGAAAGAAAAAGGAATTTGCTTTTCACAAGGTCAATCAGGCAGAGAGCCAGCCTGGATAACTGCTGTTTAACAGCCTGTTCTGACAGCAGCTCCAGGAGCACGCTGGGAAAGGACCAAAGCAGGGAGTCCGGAAGTCTGGAGGGGATGGAAGCCTTGCCAGGTTGTGCGGCCAGTAGCCTGCGACAGAAGCATATGCACGGTCTAGGAGTGGTTATGTGAGTTTCTTCTGGAGTTGGATTTGGGAGCCAGCTATCACCCCAGCATGAAATGAAGATGAGACAGGAACATGAAGGAAATAGAAGATGTTAGAACGATAAACTGAAGTCTCAGGACAATGATGGGGGGTGGGGGAGGGTGGGGGGGGAAGGGATGGTATTCTTTAAATGCCCCAATCTTAAAGGAGTCCCCATTACAAAGTGCTTCTAGGCCTGGAAGATGCATTAGTCATCTAGGTGGGAGAAGTGAACCCTCAAGTAATCTCAAGTATGGAAGAAACGAGATCCAGCGAAAACTGTCTGGTGAGGCTGGCCAAGGGGTAGACGATCATTCATTATGAAGCCTATACTTTCTATATATTTGAAATTTCACAATCAAATATTTCACAACAGAAGAAGATTGATGTAGGACATTGTTGAGCTTTGCCAATTGCTAATATCCATTTCAAGAGGCTAAGTTTAGGAAGTCTGAATTCTCTCAGGCAATGGCCACAAACTCACTAAATGATGAGGGGGTGGGGCTTGCTTCTCAGCTCTGCCAATGGTCCTAAGCAACCGCAAGAACGGTAGCCACACGGTATGGGAAACATACTTACAAGTGGGTTCCTGAGCCAAACAAAAGCTGTAATTTAGCTGAAGGAACTGACAGTCCTCTTTAGCTTTTCAATGTTTTTGAACTGGGAAGGAAACGTGCATACAGTCTCCAACACAAACATGTAATCTTTGGCCCAGACAAATGGGTGCTCTTATAGACAATCCCAGAGGCAGAATCTGTCATCTTCTTCACAGGGAATTTGTCTTGATTACACCATCTCACCACATCCTTCCTGAGAGGGTCCTCTCTCCTCTACTTTATGCTCTGTCTCCTTCAACTTGCACCAAAGGAAAGAAAAACATATTTTCCTTGCTTAACTATTTGAACATATCACGGCAAGAAATCTCTTTTGAAATACACAACTTCTAGCCAGTTTGTTAGCTAGGCCTTTGCTGTAGACAACATGTAGACTGTGACAAGGGACAGTTGAGGTGGTAAGAAAGTCAGTATAGAGCCAGGACTTCTGTCCCAGCAGTCTGTAAGGAGCTTCTAGGTCTTTTTATATGATGTCAGTGGAGACTATGTGTGGATCCTGAAGTTGGACCCCAACCCAGGGGAAATGAGGCACTTCATTGTAGAACTCTCATCTCATTGTTACTCACAAACAACATAAGAAACAGTCATTTTGCTTTTTATTATAATTATAATTTTTTCCCTTCCCTTTTCTCTAATCCTTTCCATCTCCTTCCCATTCCCAATTCCCTCTTAAATTCATAGCCTCTTTTTCTCTGTTATAGTCACACACATGTGTGTCTATATATATACACATAAGTATATTTACTTACAACATATATTTGTATATATACTTGATACACACACACACATATATATACCTAAATATATAATACAACTGACACATTCCACTCAGTGTTAGTGTTACTTATATGTATATAATTTAGAATTTCAGGGCTCCACTTAATATTGATAACCAATTAAGGATTTTTCTTCCCTGAGAAAAGCTATTTCTCCCCTTTTCAACATTCCTTGTTTATGGGTGAGACCCCATGGAGATTTACCTCTTCTGTGTTAGCATGTCTATTGGTGTTGTGCTGTTCAAGTCTTGTTTAAGCAGCTGTATATTGCAGTATCATGGGTGAAAATTCCCTGTCATTTCTAGGAAGATTAATTCCCTGGTCCTCTGGGTCTTACAGTCTTTCTGCCCCCTCTTCTTCCATGGGCCCTGGGCCTTAGGTTCAGGAACTGTGTATCAACTGGGGCTAAGCACCCTATGACTGATTTTCTCTACATTTTGGTTGGCTATAGTTTTCTGTAAGAGTTTCCATCTGTTGCAGAAAGGAATCTCTTTGATAAGGGGTGAGAGCTATACTGACCTGTGGGCAGAAGGATTAATATTTAGAATTCAGATGGAAACAGTGCTAGTTTTCTATAATGATCACGGTAGGTTCTCTAAGAAACATGATGTCACTAGCCTGTATCGCACCATTGGGGGTATCGTACCATGCTGGGCACTGTTGTGGCTCACAAGCATCCTGGCTGGGTAGGACTGCCACTTGCTTTACCACCTTGGTAGCTTGCAGTTCTGTGAGCTCTGGTCCTCAGGGAATACACTTCCAGGTCAGATCCAGCTCACCTCAGGGCCCGTGTCTGAAGGCCTGTGAATGAAATGAATTGTCTTTAGCAATAGGGACTTACCTTCAACCTCTGGGGAGCAAGCAAGTGCAATAACAATAACCTGTATTGTTTGGGGAGTCTCTCTGATCAACAACTCTAATGGGGTTGCTTTTAATGGCTCTTTGTGTGTGTGTGTGTGTGTGTGTGCATGTGTGTCTGTAAATCATTATCAATCCAACTAGAATATCACTTAAGCCATATATGTATATGTGTCTATGTGTATGTGTCTATGTGTATGTGTCTATGTGTCTATGTGTATGTGTCTATGTGTGTGTGTTGTGTGTGTGTGTGTTGTGTATGTGTGTACATATACGTGCATATGTATGCCCAGAGGCAAATACTACATTTCTTTTACCTGTAATCCCTAACTCCAAATTTTCATATGAGAATATATAAACTGGAATGAGCACAGGTACCAGGAAAGTGAAGGGGGCACCACGCAGTGAGGAGGGGGCACCGTGCAGTGAGGAGGGGGCACCACACAGTGAGGAGGAGGCACCACACAGTGAGGAGGGGGCACCGCGCAGTGAGGAGGGGGCACCGCACAGTGAGGAGGGGGCACCGCGCAGTGAGGAGGGGGCACCGCGCAGTGAGGAGGGGGTACTGGAGAAGGCTTTATTTGGGAAAGGGGGAGGGAGGTCAGTCCAGAAAGGGATGAAGGGAGGAGGGTAAAGTACACTAGGGAAGTCTGTCAAGAACATTAGCAATCATGTTGTTACAGATTTACCTGAAACTGCATGCGTACAATATCTTTTTAACTAAAGAAATATTCAGAAAGAGCAAGGGAGTTATACAAGACTCAAGGTCAGCAGGGGCCAGAGGGAACTTAGTCTCAAGTTTTTCTGTCTTTAGCCCCTTGCTTTCTTATGCTAAAATAAATGGATGAAAGTATTTACAATTTCTAAATGACTTCTGTATATTTCAGTTTCCATAATAACCCCATGATTTTGGAGAAATAGACATTATTCTCTCTATTTTACACTTCACAGGACTGGAGCAAAAGCAATGGCTTGCCCAAGGTCAGCGGGTAAATCAGGATGGAAGTCAGGGCAAGGCGCCAACTATCCAATTTCCTGTGTGGGAGCTGTTTTCACAATATCATATTCTTGCCAGTGGAGCTGTGAGATCGCAAGGTCATCACATCCTGGAGACTGTCAGGGGACTTGCACTCGCCTATGAAGTGGCACTGGGCAGGGATGGGAAGGGTATTGCTATGACTCAGAGCTGAGTGGAGCCAGCCACGAGGTCAGAAAAGCTCACCTCTGTAGGTGATGTAGCAAGCCACATCCTTGTCTGTGTGGACATTCCCGAGAGTTTCTCTGTTCCCCTCCTCATGAATTCTTCCTTAGCCTAAACGTGTAATTTTTGGTTTCAGCAAAATATTTAACTGAGAGAGTTAGATACTCTGGATTTGACTGATTGACTTGCAAGTCTTTCTCAGTCTTCTAAGCATTTAGATGTTTCCTCATCTCCCAGCAGAGGTGATTCTTTCAGAATAATGATTCCATTTAGACTAGTGACAGTCCGGTGACCAGAAAGTGAGACGAAGCAAACGAGCAGAGAAGGAGCAACACTGTACCCAACATTCTATCAAGGTCCTTGTGTGGATTAAGTTATTTAATCTGCCAAATGTTCTGTGGGGTAGGAGTCCTCATCACTCCGCCTTTGCAGGCAGGTAAACTGAGACACAGGAAAGCTGAGTCTTTTGGGTAAAGTTAAACAGTTTGAAAGCAGCAGAAAAATGGTTGACCTCAATTTGAACACCCAGAAATTGTATCCTCATAGAAAGGATGGACAGTTGGTGACCCAGACCAGAGGAAGCTACTCCTATTACCAACAATCACCATCCATGCTCATGGATCGGTTTTATATGCATCAAGCATCGCCTTACATCAATTACTTGTCTCCAGCAATACCAAGAAGTAGGGATGATAGTTGCAGCCAATTAGCAAATACAAAAGTAGCACCTAAATAACTTGCTGGAGTCACACAGGAAATTGCTAGCTTTAGTCAAGGAAGACTTGTTATAGCATTAGAAGCTGTTTATAGCCAGCCTCTGAATCCAGCAATGATATCATCCCTGGGCCACAGGACCCTCCGGAGTCCGTTGCCATGGCAACCACGGCACACCCCCTGCATGTGCCTTGCCTGCATCACCTGCGAGCATCATCACCTGCATTACCTACATCATGGCCTGGATAAAAGACACAGACCCCCAACCCATCTCTCTTTTTCTCTTCCTCACTTCTTTCTTTCAGTAAAGGACCTCTCTCATGAGAACTGTGGTGATCTGTCCAGGAATCCACTGTTTTCAACTAACAAGACTAATACCGTATTATAGAAAATGAAATAAAACACAGGAGACGCTATAGCTAGTCAGTAGACCCAAGCTCACTCCTTCCAAAGTCATTAGAATTTTCTTTTAGGAGTATAGCACTCTAAGCAGCTACTTGGCCTAGTTCTTGACAGAAGTCTGAAGGCAAAAATTATCTGAATGATTGATTAATCTTGCCTGGTACTGGAAACCTAGAGAAGTCATGAATCTCAGAGGCTGACCTAATATGATCATTTCACCTGAATCATTCACCTGAAAAATACCTCAACAGAAAACTTTTTAGTGTCTATTTGTGGCAGAGGTTCAAGACTTCTAAAGGCCTGTCGAATGGAATTTCTTTTACATTTCCCATCCACACCATAGTATCCTGTTTACTTAAAAATTCTAGAGCACAATCTCATCTCCTGCAAAACAAAAGAAAACTTGGGTATTTCATCATCCGTAATGTGCCAACCTTGCCCAAAGGAATAACAGAGAAATGGACTTTCCGTAGTGGTTGGGTA
The DNA here is from genome assembly GCA_028551405.1 of Uromys caudimaculatus. NCBI lineage: Eukaryota > Metazoa > Chordata > Mammalia > Rodentia > Muridae > Uromys > Uromys caudimaculatus. Next base: position 84,535,263 of record CM052712.1, read on the forward strand.
TTGGCATTCTTTGAAACTGGCCCTGGCCCTGGATGTCCTTATACCCTTAAAGAAAGCAGGAGGAATGTGTATTGCACCAGGAGCTCTTGTTTGCTGTCTATGGTAGGAGTTTTTCTTTCTTCAGGTAAAACACTGGGTTTGACATCAAAGTTAATGAGTCTTTTGGTCATACACAAATCTAATGCCTAACCTGCTCTTGGGAAAAGGGAAGAGAAGAGAAGCCAGACAGCTCATTCAGAACATTTAAAAGCCTCATGAGTCACTGAAGGAGACCATACAGTAGAAAAGAAAGCTGTACAACTCCATACTAGGCAAAGCTGGATTCATATCTCAGATCTACATCTACAGGCTCTATCCCTCCATGAAAGTCCCAGTGACTGCCAGTGGCAGGCCAGGGACATTTCCAGGGGGTTACAAAAATAGGGAGGTACCCCTATTCCTGTATTCCAGACTGTGTGTGATTAGGACCCTCCATGTCCAATACCAGCTCATTTCTTCATCTTCATTATAACCACAGAGTTACAGTTAACACAGCAGGGGTTAAGTCCTTTCTCCTCAATGAGGAACTGAATTGTGTTCAAGAAAGGTAAACTGGTAACATGGAGCACACATACACACACACACACACACACACACACACACACACACACACACACATGCACGCACACCCTTCTCCGACATTGTGTTGCTCCTCTGGCTTGCTCACCCCTCCCCCATTCTGTCCTGTATATCTACCCTTTTCTTCTAGAAATCTCCACGCTGAGCCTCCTTCCACTCCAGTAGATTACGCTCTCCAATGCTTCCCAAACCTCTTACCCTTCTATGATTGCATCTGCCCTCACTTTCTCCAGATCTTCGCTGGCCAGCCTTAGTAAAGCATGAATGAAGTCCCAGGCTCTCTAGTCCTGGAGCTCCTTCGTGTGCGGTGGGTGAATGGTGTATATGACTGGAGTACTTGACTGAACCAAGTACTTGACTGATGCTCTTCAGTATGGATACTTTGTTACTCTGGTCCTTTAATCTGCACTCACACACCAAATGTGCTTTTAAATCTGAGAACTAGGGCAGAGTACACAGGAAGAAACACAAAGACAGACCTGAGCTTTCAGAGGATAGATAGAGGAAGGTGAGATGGAAAACGGAAGGAAAAGGAACAAGGACACACAAGGCCTGAGAAGCTCGCTCAATCCAGACTTCCTTCAGCCTGGGAGGCATAGACAGAAGCCCCGATAAGCTCCACGTCGGGGGTGGAGGGTGGGGGGTGAGGCAGGAGAGTCGGTGGTGGTTCCTAGAGCAGAAGAAGTAATTATCTGGCTTTGCAGGGAATCTTCAAGGAAGCAGGAAGTCTTACAAGTAAACGCATGATCCAAACCGAAGCTCTCCGAGAATGGCGGGGATGCAGCCGCCTGCTGTGGCTGGGCAGCATGGCAGGGATGCAAAGGAATACTCTGATAGAAGAAACAGCCCAGATTTCACTTGCTCTCCACACCTGGCTCTCATACATGTAAGAGGAGTTCAAAACCTCTAACAGGCCTCAAATAGCATAGGAAAGACTCCACCAAAGAGCTGGAAGTCTTGTCAAAAGACGCCGAGGTGTTGAAGGCATAAGTCAGGCAGGCTAAGCTAAAGACTGTATGGCTGCCAGCAAAACGCCAAGCGACTTACCATGCCAGCAGAACCTGGGTTGGTTAAGCCAGGCAGAGAATGCCACAGAGCCCTGGCCCAGGGAAAAGATTAGATCATGAGATCACAGGCTACAGATGCGTCCACTATCAACACAGACAGCCGGACACTGCGATGCCTCTAATATTCTACAGCCTCTTCCAAATGTGGCCATGGCTGCTGTGACACATACTATTTCTATCTAACATTTCATTTGCATTTTTGTCCATTTGAAAATATAAAAGCATGGCTATCTAGAAAAGTGGCTTATTCCTTCACTGGTGTTCATGTAAGAAAACAGACAAAGCAAGAGGATAATTCAGATGCTTTATTAGAATTCCTATCACTTTTGATATAGCTTACTCTTGGATTAGATACCAAATTTCTCAATTTACTAAAATTCAATACACTTTTAAAACATCGCTGAAATTTCCATGTAAAATTAGAGTCAAGAATAAATAAAATTATTAAAATTACTTTTTACAAGCCTTTTTTTTTTCCTTGCAAACAATTCTAAAACCAATCTTTCCTGGCCACAGCATCCAGAAAACCCATAGACTCTGGTTCAAGTTCTTCTCCACTGAATTTCCTCAAGGTCAATCCTGTTTCTGGTTAAGAGTCTATAAACTTCTTAAATTCATTATATAACTGACCATCAAATCAAACTGATTTTTCTTCCTAATCTAAGTATATATGTATGTATGTATGTAATGTATGTATGTATGTATGTATGTAATGTATGTATATATCCTGCCCCAGTCCAAAGTTATTCTCTCAAATCACCCACTACTGTCCCTCTCCATCCAAAATATCTTTTTTTTTCCCCAGCCCAGAGGGCAAACACTCCTGTTGGCCTAATGTACCATGAGGCCTTACAAGTAAATCTAAGTATCCTCTGTAAGCAGTGTATGCTTTTGCTGACTCTGCTGTTTAACAGCACTCACAGTTGCTGCTCCTTTGAGTCCCACCATTTCTAATCTACTTTCAAGGGCATCACTTCTAGAGAGGTTATTTATGTTGATCCTGTCCGTATTAAGGCTTCTAAATTCTCTTACTCCATTTTTTGTCAGTGCTCTGTGGGATACATATTTTATCATAAAAGTATCTTCAAAATTTCACACCAGGTAGGTGGTTAATGGTTATGGTTTTAGCTGGTCTGCTGAGGCGGGAGAGTCCATGGAGCCCTGGAGTTTAAGTTCACTCTGGACAATTTACAAAGACCCACCCAGTCTCTAAATAAAATAATACTAGAACCGAGCACTTGCATACTGTCCGTATGTGGACTATTCTAAATGCTTTGTGCATATAAACATTCTTATCTTCTTGACGTATGCTTTTACCATTGCCACGAAGCTGTGGTAGAAATGTGCACTATGTAGTCTATGGATAGTAGCTATTGATATTGATACCATAACCCTTCTTCTCCCAAAGATCCTTGGTCATCTCTGTCTGTTGGAATTCTATTCATCTATATCTGAAATCCTTAAGAGTCCACACCTCTCAATGAATGTACCCAAGCCTGGCCCGTAACACTGCTTACCAAAACTACACCAATGTTCTCTGATATATGATAGTACAGTGTAGGATTATTCAGTTTTTAAAGCTTAATATAATGGAGAAGCAAGCTGCATACAGTTGAAGCTGTATTTTAAATATTTATCACGAGGGTCCACAGCCTACACTCTATTGTGTACCTCCTTGGCTAAGCTGTGAGGCTCAGTAGCTTAGACATGTTAGCAGTGCTTGGTTCATAATATTTTCAGTTAAGCAGTGCCTTTATCAGGACGTAGCCCATCACACCTTCCATAGTACACAAACTTGTGTCAGAGCTATAGATTGCCAGGGTAGGAAATCCAGAAGAAAATCGGCTTGCTTCTCAAATATAAATCACATCTTCTGTGATTTTTCTTTACTGTAAACTATATGGGAAAAAAAAAAGTGTGCACTACATGAAAATTGCTAATGGTTCTGAGTTCAAAACATTCTCTGGTGTGAAAGTGGGTAAGTCACAGTGGCCTGCTTCTCTGGTGTCCATGTGAGACCGTGGCAATGATGGTAAAGAGTGGAAACAGAGGAGCTGTGTTGACATCTTTGAGAAGGAAGAAAGCCACCCTCTCTGGGTAGCCACTTGCCTTCCATTGCACAAGGGGAGGCTGAATCATTTCCTCCCCTATGCAGTCATCTTAGATGCAAGCCTCTGTCCTCTCTCTGCCTCTGGCTAAGTCTCACCACCAATGCCACTGGCTCAGTGAGTCACAGACATCATCAACCAGCCAAGAAGAAAATCTGAACTCAAGCAAAGCAAAAAAGTTTTTTATTTTTATTAAATTACAGGAAAAATAAAAGAGAATTCTCCATTTAGGAAGTCTCTACAGTTATTGATAGAGCTGTTTTAATAATGCATCAAATCTTATTAAAAATTGTCTTACCATTGCTATATCTTTGAGACAAGGCAAGGAGGCCATGGCCTTCCATTAAGGGTTCCCACCAGATGCAAAGTGCTGTTAAAAATACATGTTCACCAATGATCAGATTTAGGAGCTAGCTTCTAAATAGGTGCTTCCCCAAGATTTTCCTCAACTTCCACACGTACAATATGCCTGACGTGGACTGTTCTAGATCTTCCACCATATTTTTTGCCAGCCAAACAGAAGCAACTGGCACATATGCAGAGATCTCAGTGCCAAGTGCAAAACCCAGTGGCCGGAGGCACTGACAGGGTGTGAGTAGAAACCCTAAGATTATAAAAAGCAGAAATTATATCCTGCGTGGCCATGCATTTCACCTATTTATATAAACATTATCCAGTCTTTAGAGAACAAGTCTGAGAACCCTGTTTGTCTGCCTGTCCCTCTGCCTGTCTGTCTCCCTGTCGCTCTACTTATACCCCTCACCCATGAGCATAAAGTGATACAGCCTCATTCCAATGGTATTTTTCACATCTTTGTGGTTTCTATATTTAATTGAATAACAGAACATAAAGCTGAGCTGGTAACATTAAGAGATGGACACAGGCCATGAGAAGCTACCCATGTTCTGGGAGATGCCCCCACACCCATGCGCATAAAGGCAGTCCCAAATAGACTCGTTTGGGTGTTTAATCTGTCTGTTGGGTTTTGTGGGGGGTTATTTATTATTATTATTTTTTTTTTTTTTAAGAATTTTGTGTTTCTTAAAAAAGAAAAGGAAGAACCAGGAATATGTTTGGTAGAGGCACAGTATGGTGAGGTGGGGGAGGGGGTGTTTCTGTGGATCCATGCTGAGACATCCCTTCCCCCTGAGGTATCAGCCACGGGATGGATATAGTTTGGAACAGAGTTTATTTACGGCATCAGGAGGGGAGTTCAGGGAGTAATAAAGACAGAGAACTGGGGGGGGGGGGGGAGACAGAGAGAGAGAGAGAAAGTAGAGTAGTAGATGCCGGCCAAGAACACATGGAGGGATGGGAGGGGGACCAGGGAGAGAAGGGACAGAGAGAGTAAGAGAGCAAGAGAGTGAGGCGGGGGTTGGGGGGGCAAGCGGCCCCTTTTATACTGAGTCAGGCACACCTGGCTGTTGCCAGGTAACTGTGGGGCGGAGCTTAGAAGAAACGCTAACAAAGAGTTAAAGAAGTTGAGAGAAAAAATGATGGAGGGATGGGAAGAAATCGAAGTCGAGAGATGGAGGCATGAGTTTTATCAAAATGCACTCCATGCATGTATGAAATTCTCACGGAATAAAAATGAGGAACAACATTAGTATCTGGAAGGCTAGCGACAGTGTGCAGATCACAGTGTGCACCTCGAACCTTTCTCTGATGAAGGTGTATATATCTACTCGTATGTGTGCATGTGTGTGTATGTGTGTGCTTGTGTGTGCACGTGTGCGTGCATGTCCATGCAGTTCCGCTGAAGTCACACAACACAGTCCGGCTGGATCCAGAACACATGCTTTCCAGATCATTGGCACCAGGAGCTCTCAGAGTTCTCACCCCTCTGACTTTCCCCACAACAGACATTCTTTCCCTTCTCATAAATTGGTTCATTGTACCTGCTGGTTTTGTGTGTCAATTTGACACAAGCTGGAGTTATCACAGAGAAAAGAGCCTCCTTTGAGGAAATGCCTCCATGAGATTCAGCTGTAAGGCATTTTCTCAATTAGTGATCAAGGGTGGGAGGGCCCCTTGTGGGTGGTGCCATCCCTGAGCTGTGGTCCTGGGTTCTATAAGACAGCAAGCTGAGCAAGTCAGGGAAGCAAGCCAGTAAGCAGCACTCCTCCATGGCCTCTGCATCAGCTCCTGCCTCCAAGTTCCTGCCCTGTGTAAGTTCCTGTCCTGACTTCCTTTGGTGATGAACAGCAATGTGGAAGTGTAAGCTGAATAAACCCTTTCCTCCCCAACTTGCTTCTTGGTCATGATGTTTTGTGCAGGAATAGAGACCCTAACTGAGACAGTCATCCAGACCCAGATCTTGCTGGCTGTGGCTGCCTTCAGTGCCTGGGAGATTCACTCACTTGGAGAACAACAGTATCCTGCTCTTTTTATTGCTGTACATTTGCAATCTCTGGATTTTTATCGTCAAAACTGCCACAATGGTTAACATACTATTAATCCCCTTGCACACCCTCAGAGGCACATGAGGCTGTGTTCCAGCTTTTCCCTGCTCTCCCTAGTTTCTGTCTGGCACAGCTTAGTTCCAGGAATGTTCCCAAGCCACCTGGGAAGTCTGTCTCCCTCTAGGGTTCCCAGCGGGTGCCTGGCAGTCTAAGAAGCTTGTTCAGCTCTGAGTACTCCTCCACCGTCCACCGTTTGTCTGCATCCTGCCTCTCCTGACTCACTCCCTTTCAATTTCAGAACTTATGACCCTCCCACGGGCTGCAGTCAAAACACATGGCTCAGTGTTCTCCACACCTGCCCCAAACTTTAGTTTATGAACATGACAAATTCTTCTCTACCCAGGAAATACTTTCTCACCAGTTATAATTAAGGTAAATATTTGAATTTTAAAAATATTTGCCTTTGAATGTTTTCAAGATATCTTTTTGATATGATTTAATGGAGAGGTTATAAAAAGTAGCATAAATGACTTAATTGTAATTTTCCACTCTGTTTGGAGGAAGCTCAGAGCATATACCTTGGATGATTTGAACACAAGTTATAGTTAGGGAAGTTAGCAATACTGATTCTGCTAGTTCGTAGATCTCTGATCTTGGGTAACATATTTGAATCTTTAATTTTTATTTCATTTTGTTCTATTTTTGAGACTGGGTCTCACTATGTAACCCTAGCTAGCCTGGAACTTGCTGTGTAGTCCAGGCTGGCCAGGAACTCACAGAGATCCACCTGCCTCTGCCTCCTGGAATTAAAGGTGTGTGCCACCACACCAAGCACATGTGACTTTTAAGAATCTTAGTTTTCTCAACGAAAAACTGAAGTAATAATCTCCTTCACAGGGTCATGTGAATAAATGAAACATTTCACATCAACCTCTTAAGACAGTGCAGGCACAAAGAAAACACACAATAAATGTCATTTATTAGTGTGAATAAAGAAGCTGTTCACTCTAGAGGCTCAGAGTGAGAACCAAAGACCAAGCTGCATATATTTAAATACCAGCTCTCTACTCACCAGACATTAACTCAATCTGTGCCAGTGTCCTCACTGGGACCCCAGGGACTTAGACAAATTGAAATCATATCTATGAAGAGCCACACTTGATACAGGAAGTAAAGCACAGGGCTATAGCAGTGTCCAAGAAATGATGCACACGGCTGTAGCAGCGTCCAGGAAGTGACGCACATGGCTGCAGAGGCATCCAGGAAGTGATGACTATGGCTGTAGCAGTGCCCCACCTGCATCTGTGTCTTTAGAATCCTTGGCACCAAAGTGAGAGCTCCCACTAAGCAGAATTCATAGATGCCTTAAGTGTGTGTTGGTGTTTTATTTCCATTTTGTAGGTTAAAACTGAAATAAGCCCAGGGTTAAATAAATTTCTTAGGGTTAAACAATTCAGAAAGCAAAACAAACAAATGAAAAAACAACAATAACAACCAAAAACCCCTACAATTAAATCCACAAATCTGAATCCACATTCTATATGATTTTAACCCAAAGAGCAAACATTTTAAGTTTTTTGGTTGGTGGGAATTTCTTTGTGTACATGTATGCAGACACCCCGAGGAGGCCAGAGGCCAACACTGGGAGTCTTCCTCAATCACTCTTAACTTTTATCCTTTGAAACTGGGGCTCGCTGATTCTGCTAGGATGGCCAACCAATGAGTGCTAAGAACCCACCTGTTTCTGCCCTTGCCCTGTTGGGTCCTAAGTCAGTGGGGTGAGGGGACACATATACCAAGGCCCGTGTGCGGAAGTCAAGGACAATTTGGGGGATTTGGTTTTCTCTTTCCACCATGTGGGTTTTGAGGATCAAATTCATGTCATCGAGCTCAGCAGCAGCAAAGGCCTTGTGCCCCCAAGCCAGCCTGCAGCCCCAGGTAGAGATAGCAGCAGCTGTCATCAGATAAAGCTAAGTGCAGCAGTAACAGTTAATATAAAAAGAAGGGAATAAATCAAGGGTTCTCCATTCTGCGAACCTCTCTGGGGTATAGTTTGTTCTGGCGTGCAGAGGGTAAAGAGAAAGCTGTGAAGACTTTTTATCTGCTTTGCATGTTCTAATGAGAGGAAGCAGCAGACAGCTCATAACTTGATGGAAGCGTTGAGTGCCGCTGTCTGGAGGTTAAGTCATAGGTTCCGCAGTCACATGCACAGTCATGCACAGTCACGTGCTCAGTCACATGCACAGTCACATGTGCTAGTAGAGCGTGGTCCTACTAGCTTCCATCGGTCTCCACTTCTCTCCCGCACTAAGTCATATTTGGTAAGACACTGGAGAGTACACCTGAGTCAATGGAGAAACCACGTTTAAAGCATCTCATCTTTAAAATAAACCTTGGCTTTCAAGTGTCCAAAGCGCCATATGCATTCATAACCTGGATCAGCACAGAAGCTGTCACCTGCTATAGTGGATAATGGATTTGGTGTGCTGAGAAACTCACGGTGTCTTGTCAGAAATGCTAGTAAAGACAGGAGAAATGGAAAGACCACTAAAGAGGAAAGGCTATGCAAACCAGCTCCACACGTTTTGTGGGACTTGTTTCATGGAGAGGGGTGAAGCTTAAATAAGGAACTGAAGAGTCAAAAGAAATCTACTCAAAGAATAAAATGCCACCTACAAAATCATTCGAGAACAAGCAGGAACAAATATTATCTTGTAGAAAGGAAACTCTAAAACTGGTGAGGGTTCAGACTCATCTTAGTAGACACACCGGGTCAGTACATGCTCTCGTTCCTATGCTGATTGTTGTCAGGACAAGATGTTGGGTGGCTTTGGGTGGCTAAATTAACCTATTTCCGTTGTCCAGTGTTTCAAAATCTACTCCTGGGTGAGAGGGTCCTATTTGTGTTTAATACCGAGGAACAATAAAATCTGAGTAAATCTGAGATCCCTCCTGAATTACTGTTCCCTATGAACACATAGGCAACACCTAGCTGACTTTACTTTTCTGCAAGTTCGATGAAGCCAGATTGGCCCATGCTTCTTTGTTTAGTCTTCCTAAGACCTCCTGTGCACACTGAACATACTGGTAGAATAAATGCATAAATCCAAATGATGTGTATTTATTCCAGTTAAAATACTAAAGCTTGCTAATCTGTTTTTTTTTAAACAAACATTGCTATACTCCCTATTTCAGACAAGAACTAGAATTTAGTATTTAACCCACAGTAGTCCCTCTTGCTTTATATTTACATACCAAGCCCTGTGAATGCCTAATCAGAGTGCCTGTAGTAAGAAAAATAACATAAACTCCTTTTTAAAATGTGCTTTTATTTTCACAGCAAAGGAAAATGCATAACTCAACTTAAAAACCAGAGAGGTCCGAATGTACTGGAGTGGACTGTTCACTGCTGCTACCCCTTCAGAATGTTCTGCTGAGCAGGGAGGTCAGGAAGTATAGACTGAACTGCAACTATCCTCCACACCATGGCCATTTGTTCTTGGTTTGTGTACGGGTGGCTTATACATCAGACCAGAAAGCAAGCCTGATTTTTAAGAGGTTTGAACAGATGCCATAGAGTAAGTGTGGGTTTCCAGTGTGTGTTGTTATGTGGTTTATGAACTCCACCTACACACAAAAGAATAGTCACTGTGCCTCAGAAATGCCTCCCTGTCCCGGATTAGTATGTAAAGAAAGAACCGGAAGCCTGCATTTTGCCAGCTATGCCACACAGATAGGTTTAAGCCCAATAATTTAGAAAATATTTTCCTCATAATTTATGAAAATTATAACTTTATATATGTATTGTTTATTTTTTCTGTAGTGCTAATATACCATGACTGAGGAAAACACATAGGAAAAAAATGTTTATTTGGGATTGCGGTTCCATAGGGCAGCAGGAAGCTTTCTCTTGCAACTGCATCCTGTCTGCAGATATGGCCACCTAGGGAACCAAGAGAAAGCATGTCACTAGGGACCAGTGGTGAGCTTTCATAGCCTCACACTGTTTCCAGTTCACTGCATTTTAATTTAGGCGTTTAATTTAGTTCGAGCTCAGTTTTCTCCGTGCCTGGCTTACGTTGTATTCTCCACTCAGCCTGTTTTGGTTTTGGCATCACTAAAGACTCATTAAGCTGATCAATAAACCTCTTAATATTTTGTGAACAAATATAGTATCTTCATGGCTTAACAAAGTAACAATGGTTAGATGCAGAAATTAATTTTCGGAAGATTGAGTCAAATGAGAAATCTGCAAAGTCTCTTCATGTCTTTTTTTCCCCTTCAATTCTTGATGGAATGTCTTCCCACATTCACACAGAGTGCGCACATCACGTTTCTGCAGAGTGCGCATGTCAAGTTCACACAGAGTACGTGCAGAGTGCGCATGTCATGTCAGAACACCAAGCCGTTGAATCTGGAGCTTCTGTTCGTCTGCCTATTTTCCTCATGAGAAAATGAGATTTACAATTGAACTCAAGGTCTCAAATCCTGTAATGTTACATATTCACGTTTGATTCTCTGCAGATCATGTGTTGTTGAAAAGGGTTACAGGTTACTCAGTCATTTGATGTGACAATTTCCTGGTATGAAGCATTTATGGGTAAATATTTTCAAAAGTAACTGTAATATCTTTTCTTATCTGTTTGTGTGTACACATAATTCCAGAAACTATGGCCTACAATCTTTAAAATCTCTCCCAGGGAACTGGTGTTTTATTAATATCTTAAGCATGTGTGTGTGTGTGTGTGTGTGTGTGTGTGTGTGTACATGTGCACACACACACATTGGAAGTCAAAATACAACTTGCTCAAGATTGTGTTCTTCTATCGTGAGACTCCTGGGGATTAAACGTGGGTTATTAGACTTATCACTGAGCGCTTTTACCCACTGAGATATCTTGCCAGCTCTTCATTAAACTTTTATTGCAAAAGAAGTCTTTTATCCTTGACTTATGTGGTAAGTCTTGTTAATTAACTATATGCAGTTAGTACTGATAGAAGATTAATAACATGTTGAGGACATTTAAATGGGCAGTGTATGCAGCCATACATTAAAATCCCATCTTCACTTTGAACATCCGACATGCTGGTGATCTTTAATAGTGAGGAGCTGCTATGCAGGCTGCTGGGAGAGAAACGACATCCATGGTCTTAACCAGTGCTGGATCCATGCTCTCTCTATGCCAACTAGCCAGGCAAGACTGCCCCTGATGTAACAATGGAAAGATGGTTATGGGGTAAGCAACAGCTTTCTGCAAACCTGGTCAAAATCCCATGGCTTGGTCCTAGGTCCTAGGGTGGAACCTACTATTTTTATTTTGCTAAATGATGCTATAATAAAACTGCCTACTAAATATTTATGTCCATACCAACAGACCCTAGCTGCCCTCAATTGCTCAGAGGAACTTCCCCTGGAGATGAGCAAGAGCCAATCAATGCAGATCCATGACTGTGCTGAGAGAAAGTGACTTGACTGGATGTCTATATCAACTGTCCTCCTCCATCAAACCTCAGGGATCATCACAGCAAAGGGGTGACACTCATGAACTCACGGTGGCTGTAACTGCATGCACAGACCTGCACAAGAACAAGCCAACCAAAACTCCCATGTGGGTCAGGGAGGATCTCACATCCTCCACCCTATCTGAGGAGCTGTTGGCATTTAATATCTTCTGGGAAGGGAGAATCACTCTTTCTCATGGAGGTGGCTTTGCACTGATGGATCTACCCACATCTGTGCACATATGAACAACATTAATTTTGCTTGGTAGGTTATTAAGAAAAGAGAGACCATAAAGTTGAAAGATGAGTAGAGGAGTATGCATGATTATATTTTGTTGTATACATATATGAAATTCTCAATGAAGAACTTTTTAAAATGATAAAAGTAAAATTAAAAAATAAAATAAAACACACATGTATAGCACTCACATACACACATGTGCATATACACACACACACATATACACACACAAACATACACATATACACACACATACACACACATACACACACATACACACACACACACACACACACACACACACACACACACACACACACACACACACACACAAATCCAGTCTCAGGGAGCTCTCCCATACTGTGGGTATCTTCATATGTTCGTATGTTCATAGCATATCTTCATATGCTATGACACGATTCATGACTCTGAGGGATGCATAAAGAAGTTTATTTGACCATGGTTCTGGTGGCTAGGACGCCCAGCTGTGGTGGCAAGGGTCCTTTGGCTGTATACAACACGGTAGATGGAATGTTGGGGGACAGATAGGAGAATGGCTGTCAATGCAAATGGAAGTACTGAGTTGTAGGTGAAAAAGCAAGAGACTGGAGACTGTGTCTCAGAATGAGCTTAGCCTTCGGAAAATGACCTTCGTTAGTCACAAATTCGTTAGTGAGCATGGAATCCCTGTCACTCGATTTTCTCCTAAAAGCCTCCCCACTTCAACACCATCACCAGGCTTCCGGGATATGAACCTTTGCAGGATATCCTCCAATCTTATCCAAATAACAATGATTACTAACTAGGATAAAACTGATACCCATGGCACAGTGACACTTTAAGATCCAAATGATGTAAGAGACAGAATGTCTAGAGGTGTTCAACAAGCGTGCCTGTTAATGTGAGCTGGGCCAAAGAGTCTTGAGACAGTGTGGATTTGGGAGGATTTGAATTTGAAGACACAGAAACATTTGGTGGGTGAAGGATGGTCGGAAGATATTTGCTTTAAATATACAAGCAAATAAGAACTGAAGTGCATCTCAGAGCCATACTGACGAGATGGGGGTTTGTTCAGAACACAGAGGACTTCAGTTTCCAATGCTGTTCTCCGGGGGTGGAGGGGCCGTGGCCCAGGAATGAGCTCTTATTCCACTGCAAAGCTTATGAGGGCAGCTAGCTGGCATGAATATGTGCAACCACATCAGAGGCCTTGCATGCTTCAAAGATCATGGAAGCCTCACACAGAGACTGTGGTATCCATGGTATGTCATGGTATCCCTGACACTGAGGATCCTCCTTCTACACTTTGGTGAGCTCAGCTTAAGTGGAGAAGCACAGACACACCTATTCCTGCTTTTCTGTGATGTGTCGTGTTTGCCCAAACTACCTCTTCTGCTCAGCTAGTGAGCTGCAAATGGAGGCCACTTTAAGGCAATTTACGGGACTTCTAATGATATTTTTAAGCTGCCACACCATCTCCTATAAACCAGGAGCGTAATAATAATACAATGGGACTTTTATGAGGAATACACCAAAATATGCAAAAGAAGAATTTCTTTCCCAGCACAGAGTCAGCACAGTCATGAATTATTCTATCTTTACTCCCGAAATGCTGACTCTGCCCCAAATACATCTCAAACCAACATTGAAGCTGTCTTATGAGAATCAGGAATATGCCATGTGGCTGTCACACCTCACTTGTTTTACTTGCTTTTAATGATTTTTAGCCATTTTCAATGTCAAATTCGTGACCAGAATATGACAGTATTCCATCAAAATCATAGTCACCAAATGAGAGAAACAGCTTTTATTTTTCAGAAGTGTTTCTGAACTTCATTCATTTTGACTTTGTTTTTGAGACAGATTCTCACTGCGGAGTCCAGAGAAGCCTCCACCTCAGTGTCCACGTGCATTGGTCTCTCCAGAACGGTGATTACAGGCACGCGGCCTCATGTCTGTTAAGAAACAGTCTTGAACAAATCTGGGGTGAGAAGACACTTAAATCTATTTTATTTATTATTATTATTTCAGATTTAATATTTTACGTGTGTGAGTGTTTTGCTTGTATGTATGTACGTGCATCCCATCTGTGCCCGGTGCCCGTGGAGGTCAGAAAAGAGTGCCAATTCCCACAGGACTGGAGTAACAGGTGGTTGTGAGCCACCATGTGGGTGCTGGGAATCAAACCCAGGTCCTCTGTAAGGGCCTCCGCAGCTATCCGTAGCTACTTAAGCCTTAAACACACTTAGGCAACTCATGTAAAATACCCATTGAATGTTTTTACTTAAAGGACAAACTGTGCTTAAGAGCCGTTTTCAGTGTTGAGTCCCATGGGCGGCAGAGCGAGCACAAACCTGTTTTCTGATGACTCCAAAGCTGAGATGTACTTCAGGACTCTGTCTTTTTAATATCGCAGTGTCCACTGAGCCACAAGGTTTGGCTTGTGATTATTTTTCCATAATATCTCCCTTGAAGTGACACTTAGCACGAGGAGCAGCCAAGACAGAGAATACAGATGAGAACACTTTGTTCAGAAAACAAAAATAGCAAAGTATGACTAATATTCTAATGGGAAGATCGCCTCACAGCCTACAATCCCATCCTGAAGAATAAAAATAACTTCATCTCAAAAAGGTCAGAAACAATTTTAAAATATGACCTAATATTACTTTTTATGAGAATTAAATTGATGGGGCTGGGATCATGGCTCCGTGGTGAGAAGGGAGGCACTAGTTCTGGTCCCAGCACCAATGGGGGACTCACAGCCACTTGTAATTCAGCTCCACGGGGCCACATGTCTTCTTCTGGCCTTTGCAAGCTTCTATATGTATATGGAACACATACAAATGCATACATACACTATTAACTTTTAAAAAGAATTGCGTTAAACTGCTGTCCATTTATTGTGGCAGAATAACAAAAAACAAAACAAAACAAAACCTCTTCTGTAATTCCAGAACTCAGGAGGTGGAGGCAAGAGATTTTGAGGCCAGTCTGAGCTGCATGAGACTCTGACTCAAAACAAAACCAAAAAGAAAGGGAGAGTAACAAGAAAATAACAGAAAAAGGGTTCTCTCTCTCTCTCTCTCTCTCTCTCTCTCTCTCTCTCTCTCTCTCTGTCTCTCTCTATCTCTCTGTCTTTCTCTCTGTTTCTCTCTGACTGTGTCTCTCTGACTCTGTCTCTCTCCATCTCTTTGTCTCTCTGTCTTTCATTCTATCTGTGTCTGTCTGTCTGTCTGTCTCTTTCTCTCACCATTCCTCTTCCACAGTGATAGGTGTCACAGGTCACTGAGACTGAGGTACAGCCAGGAACAATTCAGATCATGATCTTTGACTTCAGGGCACCTTCAGTGTTGCAAGGAAGATAAATTAAACAGCTCGTTGCAAGTTTTAAGTATATAATTAAGTAGAATGCGAGATAATCTACTTTTCCCACAAATAATCATCAGTAGTCTTAACTTTAGCTGTTATTAAGAATGCCATCAAACATGTCACCTGTATCCGATGCACTTCACCAGCCAAAACGTTTCTTATGGTTGTAGTTTAGTGATGTAGACACCACTAGCATGACGACAACTGTGCTTAGGCAAAGTTTTTGCCACGTTTGAATTTTTTAATAGTCATATTGATCCTTTCTCTGCCCTTAGCAGAAACATCTACATTAGCTAACTTCCTTTAACGTTATACTACTAACATATGTTTTTATTCCAAATAGCTCATAAAGTCATCAGTAGGTGACACAACAGTGCATATTCCATAATCCCCATTTGCTTGACACGCCACTAAAATGCCCCCACAAGGTGGATGACAGAAGGAACTTATCAGGACACAAGTTTAGTGGCTATATGTCCACAACCAAGAAGTGGTTCCCTCTCAAACCTAGAGTCCAGTGATCCTCCCAGTGTTCTGTCTAGACTGATGACACCAACCATGTTTTGTGGCCCTTGACTTGGAGAAGCATTCCTCTAATCCCAAATTCTTCAAGGCTATCTTCCCTGTGATGTGTCATTCCTGCATGAAAATTTCCACTTTTTATATGGAGACCATGGACTGTAGAGACATCAGTGGATCAGACCACATCCTTCTCTTCCAGGAGACTGGAATTCAGTTCTCAGTACCCACATTAGACACTACAATCACCTGTCAGTCATGTTCCATGGGTCTGCCACCCACTTCTGGCCTTCACAGGCAACTCCATACATACAGGTATTGACAGACAGACAGACAGACAGACAGACACACTCATTCACTCACATACAAATAAAAGAAATCTTTTAAAAATAAAGACATTAATCAGATTAGAGCCCACTCCAGTGACCACATGTTAAACAACATGTGTGTATGTGTGTGTGTGTGTGTGTGTGTGTGTGTGTGTGTGCATGTGTGTGTGTAAAGATTTTATTTCCAAATGAGCTCCCAGTGGGACTGGGCATTAGGATGTCAGCTGACAACTCATCTGAGAGCCTGCAGCAGAATATTGGCAACTAAATAAAATAATGACACACTGATCCATTCCCGCTGAACTCTTAAGTTATTGGCTGTTGTTTTCTGTATCTCTACTTCTTCCCCTGTGAGAAAAATCATGAGGAAACAAAGATGAAATCAGTCCTCCTCCTTCTCCTCTTCCTCCTCCTTCTCCTTCTGTGTGGAAAGTTCCACGACTTGAAAAAAAAACAAACACCCGATAACTTGGGAGATGCATCACAGATTCTTGGTATGCTGCTGGACTGGGTTTTAATTTTTATCCTGACCAAAGGTACATCTTAGCTTTTATATTAAAGTTACTTCAGCACCTAGTTATGGTGAGAAAGGAACAAGAAGACCTTGAGAAATAAAGATCAGCTCTGCTATGCGGAAGAATAATAGCAAAGAGTTAAGTTCACAAACATTTACCCAGTTCAGCTATGTGCAGAAACTGTGCAGTTGGCAGTGCAAAAGTGAGCAAAACATATGATTTTGTCTTTTAGAAGAAATGGATTAACTTTTAAAAAAAATCAATGAGTGGATAATTTCAGAAAACAGGAAGGATAAATGGACTCCTCTGGAGAGAAAGAAAGAATAAAATAGAAGCTTGAAACAAACGTACAGACTTCCAACAATAATGGCCACTGACACACCTGTTTGAAGTAGTCCCTCCGAACAGCTTAACGCTTTAAGATGGACCCAGTGATTATAAGTGGTAAATAAAATTTTGCATTGGACAAAGATGAACTCACTTTAAAATATTTCACTTACTCATAATTCTCAAAATGACAATAGACAAGGTGAGCTTCTGCTTCAAGAATGGGTTATAGGTCACAAAAATACTGTTTAACATATCCAATGAGAAAAAGAACACATGTGCAGCTGTTAAGAGGAAGGTTGTAACCAGTACCTGGCCATTTCTCTACAAAGGCAACGCCAGACAGAGCTGTGACATTATTAGTGCAAGCAGTAGATTTTACTATTGGTGAAGTGTTTTAAAGATTTTTGGAGATCAAATATATGACTCTAATATTAATACTAGCATCTTCATTTTTGTTTATGAAGCTAGTAAAACAGAATTGTACCTTAACTATTCTTATAAACTGAGCATGAAGCTCATGGAGTTCTGACTGAAAGCACACTGGAGCCTGACTGAGCAGGCGTGGATGGAGGGAAATCTTTCCTCTTCTCTCCTCCTCTGTCGGACTGAGAACCAAGCTAACAAAACACAGAGTGCCAGAAGAAAATGATCAGATTTTGTTGGACATTCCCCTGTGTCCACAGGAAACTTTACAGGAAAGATAACAATCTGGTTAGGGCTGAGAATTTCTATACTTCTTAAAAATTGTCAGTTTGAGCATATGTTCTTGGAGAGCCAGATTATATTATGTACCTATTAACAAGAGAAGGCAAATTGTGAAGTTTAAAGCATTCTAAGCTGCTGAGACAGAAACAGATATGGAACAATGACCAGGAAGTATCTTGAAGACAAAAGTGATTTCAATACTGTGTGAGCAGGTACTCTTCCCGGTGGTTAGAATGTCATCCTCCCCCGGGAACAGGGAGGCTCTCTTTCTTCTGGGAAATGTTGTGACTTCTGTTTTTGCTAGGAAGGAAGAGGTCAGGGGGTCCTCCTGCACCTTCTGCTCCTCCAAATACTCAATATACCGAAGTACCGTATGTTCAGGGTGGCGTATCCTGAGCCCTTCAAAGCCATAGAAGGCAGAGTAGTATGGCCTTAAGAGATGGTATCATCAGAGTAGACAGAGCTCAGTAAGGAAAGGACAAAGGCAGCAAATGCTGCTGCTGCTCTGGTACTTGGAGCTGAACCACAACCAGTGATAATCTGCATATCAAATGCTCAAGAAGCAGAAGAGACACACTGTCAAAGGCAGTGTGTGATGCAGGACAAGTCAATTCTACAGAGACCTCATCTGGGCTCCATTCAGACTCTCCAGCTCTCCAGACCTCAGACAAGAACCTCACTCTTTCAAAGTAGTTTTTAAATTGCTATACCAGATTGAAACGTTTAATTTGCACCTCTTGTTTGACCTTCACTAGGTCAAACTATTGTCCTATACACTCTATATGCACAGTCTATGTGCACACTCTATATGCATTCAGTCTATGTGCACATAGTTGATGTGCATACAGTCTCTCTTTGTGCACAGTCTTATGTGCACACACTCTGTGCATACCATCTATGTGCACCCATTCTATGTGCACAGTCTATGTCCTACATACTCTATGTGCACACACTCTATGTCCTACGTGCTCTACAAGCACACAGTCTATTGCACACACTCTATGTGCACACAGGCGATGTGCACACACTATATGTACACCATTCCTTAGTATCCCGTCTTCACAATGATAGCTCTATCTTCCATAGCATTTGAAAGAGAAGTTCAACCTTTTGTCCTTCCTATTCAGTGGACACTAACTCTGGTATAATGCACTGTCTGTGAATCTCCAGAAACTTATCCCATCTCCATCTTCTTTCACAATCTAGACCCCCTTCCTTCCTGCCTGAAAAATATAATCATTCTAGATGGTTCCCTTGCTTCTCTGGACCTCCTTTCTTTCAATCACTCTCGTCCACGGTATAGCCGAAATGCCTTCTGTACAGAGCAAGTGTCACGGCATCACTGTCCTGATTTAAGTGACACACTCTTGCCTGGTTGCCTTCAAAGGAAAAGAACTTGATGATGCAACCTCTGCCTGCCTCTGGAGCCTCCTCTCCTGGTGTCCCATGCTTGCTTTGGAACAGCCAGACTGGCTACACAGAGTATAGTGAACATCTTCTACTCTCAGCCTCTGTCACCGATTTCCTCACCTAAAATATCCTTCTCTTCATTCTCCCCTGTATTAGCTTCCTCTGGCTACTGAACAAGTAGCAAACTTACTGAGGTAAAACAGCACTGTTGCTTGTAACAGTCGAGAAGCAAGAAGCAATTTTCATGAACCAAGCCAAGACGAAGGTGTCTCATCAGCCAGCAGAGCTGAACTCTTCCTTCAGTAGACCCTGGGTCCTCATCTCTTTGTGTTCTGGTCATCACTGTGACCTCTTTGCTGTCCTATTTCCTTTTCTGTCCTCATTTTCCACTTATAAAAACCCCTATGCTTGCACCCAGATACTTCAGGATGTTCTAGCTAAGAGCCTTGATTTAAAAACATCTGCAAAACTCCTTTGGCCCTCAAAGGTTCGTAATAGATTACGAGGACTGGAAAGACTGTATCTTTGGGGGCACTCTTTAACCATCAGTGTCAACTTTCTTCTACTCCAGCTTTCCCCATATACTGTAAGTCTAGGTTCTGCTCTGAGAAATTTCTTTCCAGGGACTTCACAAAGGCAATTGTCCTGGAGCATTGGTACTCCAGGAGCATACAGAACGTCCAATTAGAAATTGTCAGGCAAACCAGGATAAATGAGTTCCCTAAAGTGTCCCTCCTCATTTCCTGTGCAACACTCATTTCATGGCATTTCAGCTTTAACTTGCCCTCCCTTCGTCTTTCTGCTCTGCTGGCTTACAGGCAGGTGTGTGTCTTTCATGTTCCTGGTGCTGTCGCCTCGGTTTCTAGCATGTGAGAGATGGTTCTTGAATGTTCAATTATCCATGGAGTTGGAGCACAGCCCTGAAATCACAGACAATCTAAGCAAAGGGAAAATTTTCCATCACACAACAGAACAAAAACACAAAGAAGAATACTAAACACCACTGCGATTTCCTGTGCTCTCTGGGGTACTCTTGCCCCATCTCCTTTTGCAAATTTGAGTTAAATTAGACAGTGTTCTTTGCAAGAACCCAAATATTCATTGTTCTTGACAGAACACACTGTCTCAGAACAGAGTCTCTACTATGAATTGCTGACTGCTTCAGCATGCCTGTCTTCTCAGTCCGTTATGATACAGGAAGCAAATTGAAAACAGATTTGAAATCCAATCTGGGGAGACTTCTGTCATCTCTTTATTCTCTTAAACGATGATAAAGTTGAACCACGCTTGGAATCTACCTCCCAAATGCTGTGGCGGCCAGAGCATAGATGGGTGACTCTCGTTCATCTCACTGTCCCCGAGTCTGTCTCTGACACCTCTGTGGAAGTGTCCTTGGACGAAAGTGCCTTGCAACTTCATCACAGTGAATAGAACAGGAGCTGAGGTAAACAGAAAGATCTGGACAAAGACGTCATTTAGCATGGACCATTGGTTCTACAACCCCTGTTCTCAGAAAGGTCATTTCTAAGCAGTGAGTTCATTTGTACCCAGAATCTAAGTGTGATTATCATGCTGATGGACAAACACGGATGAGCCCTTTCAGGACAGTAAGGGAGTGAGGAGATTAAGCCTACATCTTCCATCATCTGCATTTCAAAAGGGAGAGATGATAAATCAAAACCTAAATTACACACATCCAGAAACAGAAGCCCAGTAAGAAGATAAGAAATCAATAATGAAGGAGAAAAGAAAGGACGCTTGTAACTTTTAAATGAAGATCAACTATATTTTGCTGGTCCGTATCTAGACCCACAAATGACTATGATGTCATTCAGAAGTGTAGCCCACCAAACACAGTGAAGTTCCTCTCACAGAGTACTCTAGTATCACCAATTCCTTACTGGAAAATACTTGAAATACCTCCAAAACTTAATGTTGCAAATAAAGTCAGATATAATTTAGTTTGGGAAAATAGCTTAAATTCTACTTAAACTTTTGCAGTAATACATAATAAGGTGTAAACTATTAATCCTCCTTTGAAAACACACGCATCCAAGTGCATTGGTCTGGAATTCTCCTGTGTGTCATGACAGGAAATGAATGTCTAATTACTGAACTGCAGCCACCCAAACCGATTAGGGCCCGGGTACCAGCTCTTTCTGTGCACCGGTCATGAGCCCGCAGTGAGACATAGTAACAATTTCACCTCCTTATTTCCTGAAGAGTCACCTGCCCCAGAGCTGTTCATTGTTATTTTGCTACTTAGTGGTTTATGAGATAAGTATTTAAGCAGTGGTGTGGGGCAATGGTAGTTTCGGAGCATTTGTAACTGCTGCACTGTCTCGATATGAGAATACAAAGCCACTTGATCTAAAAAGGGAAAGAACATGCCCCACCTCCTTCTACAGCCGGGCTTTCTTCTTTCCCTGATTCATTACAAATTAAAAAATGAGACAACTGAAATAGACTTAAATAAATAATGGCTTTTATCTAGCCTGAGAAAAATGTCAAGGCCCAAGTAAGGTCATGTTAAATGTTAACTGCTACCGGGAATCAAGGCTGCAGGACTGTGGGACAGCTGGGAACTGGGATTTATGAGTTGCTACCAAACTGGCTGAGTTGAGCAGGGAGAGCAGCAGGCACTGTTAATCACCAGGCACCACCTTTCGGAAACACAGTCACTTCTTTGTGTTCACGTCCTTTCTTTTCTTTATTGTTTTTAGCCTTGTGACTCTTCGGGTCAATGATTTTCTTCTCTGGGCCCCTATCAGTTGCTTTTCCCATCAGATGGGTGATCAGCTAAAGCAGCAGCTCCGGGGTGTTGTTTTTAAACTATAAGAATTGGTAAACATTCTTGAGTTTTAGTAACTGAAGCTGTTAGCTCCATTTTTTTTTCCAGAATATTTTAAAAAGCCAGGCAAAACAAAACATCACTGTGATCGGCCCCACCCCAAAAGAAAACAGATGTGTGTGGTTTAATGGGGTAGGCCGAGGAGAATGCACTGGGGGCAAGAGGTGGAAAGAGGGTGGGAGATGGGCAAAGGGGTGTGGCATGGACCAGTGAGCGGCTCAGCTGGGAAAGTTGTTTAACACCAGGCTGATGACTTAACTTTGATTCTGGACCCCACATAGTGGAAGGGAAAAATGGACATTTGTAAGTTGTCCTGCGACCTGTATGCTGTGGCATTCTATCTGTCTATCTATCTATCTACCTATCTATCTATCTATCTATCTATCTATCTATCTATCTATCTATCTATTCCCCCATCCCACAGGCATGCACACACACACACACACATAAACACACAGGCACACACAGAGGCACTTACGCATGCACACACACACACACACAAGTGCACATATATACATAGAAGCATACATCCATACTCACAGGCACACAAACACACAATAAACATAATACAGACTTTAACAGGGTACAGTTGGGCAAGAATGGCTTGTAATATCCTACAACACAGCAGGCTAATTATGACAGCATTGACTGTGAACTTCAAAACAGACAGGAGAGAAGAGCGAGAGTGTTTCCAACTCAGAGAAGAAATAAATATCCAAGGTGATGCTGCGCCAATTACTTGATCTGATAAACACATCATATAGATGTTATAATAAAGTATCAGGTGGTATGCTATAAATGTATATAATGTCCATGTGTCAATATAAATGAAAAATCAAGATATATTTAAATAAATTACGTACCTGAGAAACTAACCCAAATGTGCTCTTTATTGCAAATTAGTAGAATTTTCTCCAAAATTAACACCGATCCAGATGGAATCTGGGAACCAATGACCTAATCCCATCTCTAAATTTTAGCTGAAAAAAATTGTAAGATCAGAAACTGTTAGCCAAGACAAATATATTTATGTGTTTCATTGTAGTAACTTATTGACTTTCTCTCTGCATCCAGTTGTATCAGGTAATAAACAAGCATGACAGCTCACTGCAGAATCATTCTCACTTACCAGAATCATTCCCTGCAGGACTGCGAGTCTGTGGATCACAGAGAGGTTTGCGCAGATGCTGCAACAGCACTGCTCACAATAGCGAAGGCCCGGAACCAGCATCTGTCCACCAGCAGAGGAACGAAGGAAGAAAGTGTAGTATAGACACCTGGGAGTTGGTTCAGCCGTAAGGATGAACTTATGTCATTTCAGGAGAATAGATACAACTGGTGATTGTCATTTTAAAGTAATTCAGTCAGATTCAGGAAGACAAATATCACATTTTCTCTCATTTGTGGATCTTAATTACAGAGCTACATAAAGTCACCTGTGTATATGTGACATGGAAGTAGGAAGAAATCTGCCGTGGGATGAAGGATACAAACAGGAGGGAGAAGAGAGACTCGGGGGTTAAAGAGCACGCGGAGGGAGGTGTGGCCAAAACACACTATATATTGCGTGAAAACCTTGTGAAACCAAGTGCGGGTACAATGAATACATCAACAAGCAAAACTAAAATTAACATTAAAGTCATAAAATATGCAGGTATAGTTATCTCAGAAATGAAGAAAATGTTAAATTTATAGTTAGTTAAATACAGACATTTCAACATAATAAAGACTACAACTGATGGCAACAGATGTCACCTGTCTCCAAAACTTTTCCGCTTTGGAAGTTTCTGTGGTTTTAAGTTTTAAATGATATTCATCTTTCATCTTGTAATTATGAGACACTACATTCTAAGCCCAAAAATTACAAATAAGCCCAATATTATGTTTATGTTAGTATGCTGCACCAACATGCTCTCCCTCCCTCCCCTCCTCCCTTTCTCCCCTCTCCTCCTTTCTCCGTCCCCTCCTCCCTCTCTCCCTTTCTCCTATTTGTTCTTTCTTCCCTCCTTCCCTCCCTTCTTTCTTCTCTTTATACCTGATTTCCCTTATTTTTTTTTTCATTCTTTTTCTTCTCATTTTAAGCAAGACAGACGTGTCCCACACCACGGAATGAATACAGCTCTTTTGTATAGGGCACTGCCTGGCTTTGTGTGTCACAGACTTTGGGAAGCTGCAGTCTTGTGAGAAGAGCAATAAAGCCTTCCTATAACCACATATGTGTAAACTGTGTGTGGCAGAGAATACGACAAAGAGGGGCCCCGAGCCCTAAGCGTTCATTCAGCACATTACAATCTGTGTTCCAGAGGCACTGCCCGCTGCAGGAAGGAGAGCCTTCATTTGAGTGAATGTCTATTTATCTTTGGCATGCAATACAGGCAGATATGAATAAAGTGTGTGCCCTGGTACAGACTTAATGCTGACATGTGAAATGAAATCTGGTGTCCAGCTTGCCTGTAAGTTACAAAGTCTTTAGAGATCATAAATAAATGTACATGGTTTAATTTACTTTCCTATGATTGCATCCATTTTGAAAAAAACAAAAAACAAAAATGGCTAAGGAATCCAAGGGGAAGGGATGGGTTTAGTAGTATTGAACTCTCGGGCTTCTGATGACACACAGGGAACAGATGTCTGCCTCTCTTAATAGGATTTTGGATCATCCTAATAAACAGCTTTCAGGAGTGTTATTTGTTTTAAAGATGTGTTATTTATTTTAACTTTTACCACAAAATAATTTAAAAGGCAAATATGAGACATAAAAATGGGAAAGAGCCCAGTGTTGTATAATTGGAATTATTTGAATGCAAGTTTGAAGGGGTTAGGAACAGGACAGACAGTTCTCAAATGAGGAAATACAAGTGGATAAGAAATGGGCTTTTTTTTTTTTTTTTTTTTTTTTTTTAATGTTCAACATCCTTAGTCATCAGGGAAACACTGATTAAAGATTCTTTGAGACTTTGCCTTACTCCAATCAGAGTGTCTGAGAGTCTGATTGTCACAGCACTGAAATGCTTCCAAAGTTCTACTTAGTTTGTATGTCATTGCCATTCCAATATTTCCCAGTGTCCCTGGAAGAGTCCAACCTGCTGAACACTCCCCGTGGGTTTTCTTCTCTCAATTCTTAAACTTAAAATTCTTTAGCATGGCTAGCTCTCTTGTGTGTGTATGTGTTTAAGTTATTCATTTATTCTTTTTAAAACAATATACATAACATATTTGTCTACTTATTCTAAACAAAAAGATTGACTCAAGCTAACCATTCTGCTGTGTCCAAAGACAGAAGGTCAGCAAATCATATGTCCAAGGACACACACACACACACACACACACACACACACACACACAGACACACACACACAATTAGATGCTTAGTTGTAAGTTTAAGTTGGTTCTCATTTGGGAATATTTGGGATCCCACCTTCTCCGCTTTGGTATTAAAGTCGTCTGAATTGTAGGTGATATGGTCAGGAATGTTGGTGTTTGTGGGGAAGGGAGTACAAAAGCAAAGGACTGCTTTCATATCCGGATCATCACGGTTCTGGGGAGGGAAGTGCATGAGAAGGCAGAAGCCTGGGACACAGGACAGGATCAGGAAGTCACTGAACTAATGGGGAAAGATTAGGCTATCTTCACAGAAAACTCCCTTTTCATAATGTTCATAAGAACGTTTGAGTTTCGTTGGCACACATTATTTGCACAGTACAATGGGTTTCATTGATTCGTTGATTGATTGCTTGATAATTTCCCACAGTGTGCTTTGGTCACACTCACACCCGGGCCCCTAGTTCCTCCCAGATCTGACCTCACCTCCCTACTCTGTATTTTGACACCTATAAAGGACAGTACAGACTGTACCAGCAGCAACGAGACAAGTGACCACCGTCTTCCTTTAGACATTGTCTGGATCTGCACAGAAGAAAGTGGTAATAGGCTTTCAAATGTTCCAACTTCTCTAGAATAGTTAGAGAGGAAAAAATAACATGCGGCTTGACTGGAGAAACAAAAACTTGGCAGAAATGAACTTGACAAAAAGATTGACTTTCACAAGACTGAATGAGCTACACAGAAGAAATTCAGAGGACACCCATTATAAACACCTCTCTCTTCTCTGCACACAAACAATAATTCATCATTAATCTGTGCAACAAAACCCGTCTGTCAACATGATGCCTATTGCTAAGACTTTATATGAGAAAACGATAAAAGCATTTTCTAATAAGTTTGGACAGCTTTGTGTGACATATTATCATCTGTAAATTATCAATTTGCATATGAAAAACACCATGAATTCTTACAATAAGAGGACATGCCCCATCCAGCTCTTAACAATATTGTTTGGTTGCTAAGTTGTGGAATTTTCTAACATCTACTGTCTTAAATTGTTCAACAGGATATGTCTTGAGAAATGAAGATTGTTTCCAGACCCAGAGCAGGCTAAGCAGATAGGAGAGCCAGCATTACATGTTCAGAAGTTTTGCATCCAACAGGCATTGAGGAGGAGCGTGTGTACGCCCTCTTTCTCATGGAGTTGTGGTTCTCCCAGCATTTTGAAGTTCAAGGCATCAGATGGAGAAAGGATTCCAGTATATGAATATCAATTGTCATGGCACCAAACCATGACAACTCAGGACTTAAAAAGCCCAGAGTTCCAGTTACCTCAGCAAGGTAACACTAATCACTGTTTGTTTATTCAACTACAGTATGTACTGAGACCAGTCCCCAGGCATTCTAGAAGGGAGATGACTCTAGTTTGGTCAAGTTGACATAAAACACAAGCAGCTGCCCTGGAAGCTAAAGCTACTGTCTCCTGTCTCACATACACAATTTGCATTTTATACTGTAATGGTATGTCTATGTTCCAATTTATACTGCATATTCACTTATATCCCAAGGTCACAAGTTTAGTCTTTGCCACACCCAGGATGATGCTAACATGCTTTTCGTGTTGAGACTCTCTGACTGAGGAAGCCAAGTGGGTATTATTCCAAATACCTAAGGGCCTTCACTGCAGTCTTGCCAGGAGCTCTACATAATAAAGAAGTGTTAAGAACGAGTGGGCATCACAGCTATCAAGATGACCTAGACCTGAGGAAAGGCCTTTTGTTGTTTTTCTTGGTCTCTTTGTTTAAATCTGCCAGCATTGAGGTTTCCAGCAAATGGTAGAAGTAGCTCTTCTACATGTGACACACACAGCCTCCTAACTCCAGAGGGACTCACAACACTGTCTTCCTCTTTGCAAAGCAGGCCACACACAGTTCAGAAAGGTAGATCTCACTTTAGAAAGAATGTCACTGAATATTGCAGATGACTAGATTCCTAAAAATGTCTCCCTGAATGACAGGTCCCTGGTACTCAATTGGTCCACCCTGTAGCCCAAAGTTACCTTACTAGGTCCAACTCACTTCACATATTAGCACAGCTCCCTGGTGGTACCAAGATGATCAAGTTCCCTCCAAATTACATCATAGTAAGATGAACTGAACAGCTGTAATTAACAATGTAATCTATTGTCCCTGATACTTGAAAGCAAACTGCTTCCTATGCAGTTAGCTGAAAGAGACTCTTCTGGTTGGATCCACAGTACATCCCACACCAGGGATGGGTTTTTATTGCTGCTCTGGTCAAAATACAAAAGCCAGAACTAGAACTTAACCAGAGTTAGTGTCTTATTATATCTCTGACAACCCAGAGTTATTAATAAATGCTCAAAAGATTTATATCTTGAGCAGGCAATATTGCTCAGTGGGTAGAGGTGCTTGTCATCAGATCTAATAACCTGAATCAGTCCTCCAGAATCCACATGGTAGAGGGAGAGAATTACCTGCCACACTTGTCCTCTTATGTACACTAATGTGTCATCACACACGCACTAATAAAATATTTACAAAATATTGATATCTTAGTGAATTTCCTTCACTGCTAAATGAATTCATCAGCAAAAGGTTGTTTCTTCAGCAGAAATAGTGTGGCTTCCTTTTCTGGATGCTGGGCACACCTGCCCAGGGACGTTTTGGTTGCTTATAGGTTTCAGAAATAAGGTAGGAGTAAGATTAAGTAGTTCTCTTACTGGTTGGTGGTAGATTTGAAGTTTTGAGGTGAGTAGCAGGTCTGGTCTTACTCCGGGAGGGAGCTGGATTCCTTAAGCTTAAAGGGTGATTAGGTGCTAATTTCTAGGGAAGCAGAGCTCTCCTTTGCTTAGAAGTTGCCAGAATTCTGGCTGGAGTGTGAAACAGATCAAAACTAAAGCCAGTGAGAACCCTCAATGGGCTCATCTCAGGAGAGCCAGGGGCATTACCTCCGGAGTAGACCATGAGAGCTGGGTGGGATGGGATGGGGAGGGGTGGGGTGGGTGTGGCACTTTCATGGTAAACAGATCCAGTAAAAGCAGAGGCTGGATTGTCAAGACCACAGAAAAGAAAGCAGAGCCCATAAAAACTTACTGGATTTTAGTGTTCTGGCATGCAGGCAGCCTTTAGGGAAGACAAAGTGTATTTAATCAGTAAGATTCTAAACAGTTCTTTTTTTCTGGTACATTTGTTAAAAGATGATCTTCTAATATTTATGGGAAATTGGTTCCATTTACATATTCTAAATCCTCATATCAAATAGATAAGAGGACAGTATTTGTTTTGCATCTATGCATATTCCTGTATGCACTTTTAACTCTAAACTACTTGTAATATAATGTAAAGTCTATGCGAGTATATGTTATACTGGAGAGGGCAGGGGGATGGGAGGGAAGAGGAAGGGAATGGGAGGGGAGGGGGAGAGGACAAAACAGGAACAAAAGTCTGTACTTGTTCCACAGACAAGCATTTCCAGTCTGGTGGTGATTAAATGCAGAGTAGATGCAGAGGACAGATTGTTTATAATACACTTGATTCCCAGGTAAGATCATGAACGTACTGGCAAAGCAGCAGGCTCAGCAGCCCCCAGTCATGAGAGCAAACCCTGTGGAGGGCAATGCAGAGGCCTTCAGGGAAGAGTACGTAGCCAAGGCTGGCCCTGAGTTTCTCCTGAGAACTCTGCCAGTTCTGCTTAAGTTTCTCCCTTTAGAATCTCTCCACAGCAATCTTGCCAGCCTGTCACTGCACCACCGTGAAGAACTCTTTTTTTTTTTTTTTTTTTTTTTTTCGGTTTTTCGAGACAGGGTTTCTCTGTGCAGCCCTGGCCGTGAAGAACTCTTTAGAGCTGCCACCTTGAGGCGCTCTCTGACGGAGAAATTGCTGTAAGGCTCCTCACACTCTTCCGACAGAAGACCAGCTGACTCTTGTTTTAACAAAAATGAAAACTAATTTTTTTTCATGTTTTCACAAGGAACACTGTTTTTTTAAAAAAAAATCACTGTGGCTGTAAAAATAGTTGTGCTCCCTCCATTACTTCTTAATTAAATGCAGACTTCTCAACACAGCTAGAAAAGGAGAGTAATTACCAAGGGCTGTGGTTTTCCACATTATTCTTGCCCCAGCACAAAGAAAGCATTCTGTGTCTGCCTCTTCCCAGTTGTGTAATGACTGAGAAACCACCAGGAGATTCTTTTTCTCTTCAGGCAGAAATTGGAAGCCCTGCTTTATTGGATTTTACATCTTTTTGACAGATTCAATAGTCCTTCTCTAGTTGGCAGAACAAATGGCGCCTTATTTAGATCAATGGAAGGCAGGGTTGAACCCTGCCTGCCTGCCACCCTCTCTTCTCAGAGACTGAAATAATAAGAATCTCTAAAGAGATTTTAAACAAGTGTATATAACACTGCAGGGTTGTCCAAAAGTTCCATACAACATATTGTTGGGGAATCACAGTGGGAGAATGCAGAGCTCTGGGTTTGAGTTAGCAAGAGAAGAAAGACAAGAACAAACAGAGGGAAGAGGAAGGAAGGAAAAGAGAGAGAGGGAGGGGAGAGGAAGGAAAAAGGAGAGGGGAAGAAAAATGTGGGGGAGGTCAGAGAATGAGAAGGGAAAGAAAAGAAGGTTTTATTTGTTTCACCATCTTGAAAGATGCTCACAGAAACTCAATAATATTTACCTCATGACCACAAAGCATTCAAGAACTATGGTGGTTATAACAATGAAGTTTAGGCACCAACAGCATAGCAGGGCATTTACCATGATGCTCAGTGGGGGGTTAAAGAGAAAGGAAAAGACTGGAAATGACCAGAGAAAAGTCTCTACATACAGAGTTTGTATAATTCACTTCCGTTTACTTTCAGTTTCCACCTGTGGGCTGATGATGACGTAACAGGCTGTGGTGAAGGCATTTCCACCAACAGGAGCTCACAAATCCCACAGCAGGGCTCAGTCCTTTTGAGGTCTACAGTTTTCAGAAATTAAAATAATAAAAATTCATTTTTTTTGAAACGTTGTGTTTTTGTTGAGTTCTGTAGATTTCAAATGGTCTAGAAACTGGAGACACCATTCTCTGGTCTATTTCCAAAGAAAGCTATATTCCCAAGACAGCTGTGACACCTCTAAGAATGAATGTACAGCTTGCAGCAGTTGCTAGCTAGTCCAGGCTCTTCCTCTGAGATTCCAAAGCTGTGCACATCAGCAATACAGATGTTTATTGTTCTCAGAATCCACTGAGTCATTGTTCAAAACATTCCTTGCCCTTAGCCAAGATTTAAAGAAGTTTATTTGGCCTGAGCTTTACAAGAACCACCAGACACAGAATCATAGAACATACCTGAAACCCGGTGTGATGAGTTATCCCTATAACTACAGTATTTGGGAAAGTAAGGCAGGAGGAGAATCATGAATTCAAGACCAGCTTGTTCAGTCTGGTGAGTTCTGGGCCAGCCTGGGCTACTAGTGTCAAGAAAAGTAATGAATTCCACATATAAGTTTGGAAGGAATACAATTTAGCCCACAAGAGGATTAAATGTGCTGATTATCAAAGGGTTTAAAATATCCAATGCTTTGTGCTGGACCTAAGCCCCTCCTCTGCACATATGTAGCAGATATGCAGTTTGGTCTTCATTCGGGTCCCCCATTGACTGGAACGGGGGAGGGAATGGGGGGCTATCCTTAAATCTGTTGCCTGTGGATTTCATTTCCCTGAATAAGCTACCTTGTCTGGCCTCAATGGAAGATGATGTGCCTAGTCCTACAGTGACTCAGTGTGCCAGGGTAGCGCAATGCCCAGCTGGGGGACCCCACCCCTTCTCAGATGAGAAGGGGAAAGGGAGGAGCTGTGTGATGGGGTGCTGGGAGGGAGGAGGCTGATATTGTGATGTAAATAAATAAATAAATAAATAAATAAATAAATAAATAAATAAATGAGAAAAAAGTATCCGATGCTCGGTGGTGCCATTAAATACTCTCTCAAGTCTCACTCTGAAATAGGAGTGTACAGCTCCAAATCACCCAACAATGACTTCCCCAACGTGAAAGAATGAGAGTTTTTTGAAAAGATTTTAAAGTAAACTTATTACAATGTAGTGAAGAGAAAAAGTGAAGCAAACTATAATTTATACTACTAAAGGAGTAACTGAAGATAATGAAACAAAGAAAAGATTAGACTAGACCAATGGACAGAGAAAAGACTAGAATAGATTAATGGACAATGACAAGACTAGACTAGACCAACGGTCAAAGAAAACAGTGGATGTCTTAGTCAGGGTTTCTATTCCTGCACAAACATCATGACCAAGAAGCAAGTTGGGGAGGAAAGGATTTATTCGGCTTACACTTCCATACTGCTGTTCATCACTAAAGGAAGTCAGGACTGGAACTCAAGCAGGTCAGGAAGCAGGAGCTGATGCAGAGGTCATGGAGGGATGTTTCTTACTGGCTGCTTCCCCTGGCTTGCTCAGCTGGCTTTCTTATAGAGCCCAAGACTACCAGCCCAGGGATGGCACCACCCACAATGGGCCCTCCCCCCTTGATCTCTAATTTAGAAAATGCCTTACAGCTGGATCTCATGGAGGCATTTTCTCAAGTGAAACTCCTTTCTCTGTGATAACTCCAGTTGTGTCAAGTTGACACAAAACCAGCCAGTACAGTGGACTAGACCAATGGACAGAGAAAAGACTAGACTAGACCAATAGACAGAGAAAAGACTGGACTAGATCAATTGACAGCATAGAATAAGCTATAATGATACTTGTTCATGGAGGTTTTAAATAGTGTTCTTGAAATGCATGTCTGTGAGAGGGGCTCAGGAAGCAAGCCTAGACAGAGGGAGAATACAGACAGCAGCAAGGGAGCAGCAGAAACCCCTCTGATCCAGAGGAGTTCTGGGTCCCATCGGACCCTGTTGGAAGCCATGGAAACAGAATGGTTCCCCTCAAAACATTGCTGAATTGAGCTGACAGAGCCAGGTCTTTGTGACCTGAAACCAACCAGCGACTGTACATAGGCATCCCTAGGAAGTATGCACAAGCTGGCTGAGCCACTCTCCCACAGATTAAGAGAATGGGACTTTGGGGCAAGATCCTACCCAGCTAAATTTAGATCCAGGCTTTGTGGTACACACCTTTATTCTCAGGAGATAAAATCAAGCAGATCTCTGAGACAGAACTAAATTCTAGGTGAAGAAAAGCTTAAGTCCACAACTTTAATCCCAGGAGACAGGCATGCAGAATTCTGAGTTCAAGGTTAATCTACATAATAAGTTCCAGGACAGGCAGGCTTAGGCAGTGAAGGAGCTGGAAAACAGAAAGCTGGTGATAACGTAATAGAACAAGGGGGGCCATGTTCCAGCTCCTGCAAGCAGCAGAACTTGGCAGCTTCAGCCATGAGGCTCTGGCTTTAGAGTGAAAAAATAGAAGGGACTACAGGACAATTGATGCTGGTTAGCTGGAGCTAAGATATTAGCGGTGATTAAGAAGAGACCAGCATCACTGAGCTGAAATCTTCTGGGAAGTGTTTTCTGAGAGCACAAAGAAGCTGTGTTCCAGAGATAGCCAAGGTTGTACCTTGTGCTGTGGCTGGACTTGGTAATGTGTAAGAGTCACCCAGGTGGTACTGGTTTTGAAGGCATGAAGGGGTCATGAAGAGCAGCTGAGGCTGGGCACTGTGAGAGACTACAGAAGGCCATTAGTGAATGTGCAATCCCAGTTGCAGTTGACAGCCCAGGACTGAAGGGGTCATGCAAAGGGTTTGAGGCTTGGCACCATGAAAAGAGCCTATGAGAGGCTATTGGTGAAGCTTAGTTGCAGTGGAAGACCCCAGCATATTGGAGATGCCAGTACCATGGGATGATCACCAAGAACAGCATTGACAATGGATCAACCTGAGCTTAGAGTGCTACAGTGGGCAGAACTGGAAAAGTGATGCCAGCCCTTTGGAGGAGCCCAGAAGATCGGGTGTGGATCTTAGACATTGAAACAAGAAGCTGTAAAGTTGAAGTTGACTTGGAGGGCCCAAGATGTTCGAGATGCCAGAGCCGTGGTCTATCTGCTGAGCAAAGCTGCTAACAGGGAGTGGAACCAGCCGAGGTGGAAGAAGTTTGTTACAGTCAACAAAGATGAAAAGAAGGAGTTGGAGATCTGAAGACCAGTTTGACATCAGACATGGGGATGCAGAGTTTGGAGTTTGCCCAGCTGGTTTCCTGTCTTGCTTTGGGGATTACAGGTAAGTGATTGGAACAATCTCAGAAGAGACCTTAAACTTTGGACTTTTAACACCTTTGACCCTGCTATAGACTCCGGGGACTTTTGAACTTGGGCTAAATGTATTTTGCATTATGCTGTGTTTAGATATGGCCCCCCTAGACTCATGTTTGAACAAGCCTGTGGAAGCCAGGAAGTGGAATGTGATGGTTTGCATATGCTCAGCCCATGGAGTGGCACTATTAGAAGGCATGGCCCTGTTGGAATAGGTGTGGCCTTGTTGGAGTAAGTGTGTCACTGTGGTTGTGGGCTATCAGAACCACTTCCTAACTGCCAGGAAGTCAGTCTTCTCTTAGAGGCTGGCAGATGAAGATGTTGAATGTTTTCTCCTATTTTCCTTTGGAGCAAGGTGTAGAACTCTCAGCTCCTCATGCACCATGCCTGCCTGGATGCTGCCATGTTCCTGCCTTGATGATAATGGACTGAACCTCTGAACCTGAAAGCCAGCCCCAATTAAATGTTCTCCTTATAAGAGTTGCCTTGGTCATAGTGTCTCTTCACAGCAGTAAATCCCTCACTAAGACACTGATTGAGCTGTTTATCCAACAGAAAGTCTTTTTGAGCAACTATCATGATCCAAGTTTGTCTTCGGTGTCAGGTATAAAGTAAAAGCCAAGAAGAAAACTCCGTCTGTACTGGCTAGTTTTGTGTGTCAACTTGACACAAGCTGAAGTTATCACAGAGAAAGGAGCTTCAGTTGAGAAAATGCCTCCATGAGATCCAGCTGTAAGGCATTTTCTCAATTAGTGATCAAGGGGGGAGGGCCCCTTGTGAGTGGTACCATCTGTGGGCTGGTAGTCTTGGGTTCTATAGGCTGAGCAAGCCAGTAGAAGCAAGCAAGCAAGTAAGCAGCATTCCTCCATGGCCTGTGCATCAGCTCCTGCTCCTTGACCTGCTTGAGTTCCAGTCCTGACTTCCTTTCATGATGAACAGCAGCATGGAAGTGTAAGCTGAATAAACCCTTTCCTCCCCAACTTGCATCTTGGTCATGATGTTTGTGCAGGAATAGAAACCCTGACTAAGACAAATTGGTACTAGCATAGTGGGGTATTCCTGTGACAATTGAAAGGACTTTGGAACTTTGAGCTGCTCTGTGGGATGTTGTGTAGGAGCTTGGAAGATAATGTTAAGAACAATGCAGAAGATGGAGGGCTGGCTTGTGAAATTTCAGAGGGAAGATTAAAGACTCTTATCAGGGCTGTTGCTATTTTGACTGTGAAGATTCTGTGGTTTTGGTTAGCTGGGGCTGAAGAAATCAGCTGTTATTGACAAGATACCAGAACTACTAAAGCAAAACCATTGCATTGCTGGGACTATTGATGCTGATTAGCTGGAGCTAAGATATTAGTGGTGAATAAGAAGAGACCAGCATCATTGGGGTGAAATCTTCTGAGAAGTATTTTATGAGAGCACAGAAGCTACGTTCCAGAGATAGCCAGGGTTGTACTTTGTGCTGTGGCTGGACTTGGTAATGTGTTAGAGTCACCCAGGTGGTACTGGTTTTGAAGGCATGAAGGAGTTGTGAAGAACAGTTGAGGCCTGGGCACTGTGAGAGGCCGTGGAAGGCCATTGGTGAAGGTGCAGCCTCAGTTGCAATTGACAGCCCAGGACGGAAGGGGTCATGCAAAGGAGTTGAGGTTCGGGCTCTGTGAGAGGCCTTGGAAGGTCATTGGTGAAGGTGCAGCCTCAGTTGCATTGACGGCCCAGGACTGAAGGGGTCATGCAAAGGAAGTGAGGCTTGGCACCATGAAGAGAGCCTATGAGAGGCTGTTAGTAAACCTAGTTGCAGTAGAAGGCAGCAGTGTTTTGGAGATGCCAGTACCATGAGATGACCACCAAGTACAGCAGCAACAGTGGAGTACAGGCGTCTGGAGCCTAGAAGACAAGGTGTGTGCTACAAAGGGCAGAGCTGGAGAAGTGACTCAAGCCCTTGGAGGAATCCAGAAGATCGTGAGTGGATCCCAGACATTGGACAGTTGGAGTTTGATTTTGCTTTTGATTGTGACTGTATCGTGATAATATTTTCCCTCCTGAAGGAAGAAGGTATTTTAGTGGAGCCCAGAGTTAAGAGACTTTGAATTTTTAAAAGACTTTGAATTTTAAGAGACTGGATGTTTAAAAGGGACTGAAATGTTAATATGTAAGAATTTGCAAAGACTGTGGGATTTTTAAAGTTATTTAGATCTTGGGGATGAATAAGGAAGTATGGGTCGAGACTTATTGGTGATGTGTTTGTGTGTCAAGTTGACAAGGGGTCAATTGTACTGGCTAGTTTTGTGTGTCAACTTGACACAAGCTGAAGTTATCACAGAGAAAGGAGCTTCAGTTGAGAAAATGCCTCAATGAGATCCTGCTGTAAGGCATTTTCTCAATTAGTGATCAAGGGGGGAGGGCCCCTTGTGAGTGGTACCATCTGTCAGCTGGTAGTCTTGGGTTCTCTAAGAAAGCAGGCTGAGAAAGCCAGGAGAAGCAAGCAAGCCAGTAAGGAACATACCTCCATGGCCTCTGCATCAGCTCCTGCTTCCTGATCTGCTTGAGTTCCAGTCCTGACTTCCTTTGGTGATGAACAGCAGCATGAAAGTGTAAGCTCAATAAACCCTTTCTCCCCAACTTGCATCTTGGTCATGATGTTTGTGCAGGAGTAGAAACCCTGACTAAGACACCCTCTGTACACAACCTAGTGAGGGAGAGAGGCTTGGTGGCTAACTAATGTCTATCGAAATATGAGGGAAAGGAGCATGGTGAAAGGCATGGTGTGCAAGGCAGTCTTCATGCCATCTTCAGAGAAGGGCAGCTGGCAAGTAGCTGGGCTGACAAGAAAGAGACAGGGGAAGACATGTGTGATTGGAACCATTGAGTCAGGGATGTGTGTAGCTTGCTAAGAGTTTAGTGTGTGACAGATCACATAGCCACTTAAAGGTTCAAGAAAGGATTTGAGGTTTTGTTTTTTTTATTACAGATACATGTGAGGCTGTTAAATCACTGGGAACAGAGTTTACTGTACTTAAGTAGGCAATGGTTTGGGGGTAGGAGGGGCCTATGTTAACTGTAACCAACTACCTGGGGCAGCTGGTTAAGGTATGCACTGCTTTTCACTAATTCACACTGGAGTACTTAGAGGCTTTGTAGGTCCATAATTAGGAGTAATAATTCCAGACATGTTTCCAACAAGTGTTCAAAGTGTCACTACCTGAATAGCCATCAAAATGCTGGTAAAATAACAGTAAGATTATTGGGAATAATGTCTCCTTGCTGTGGTTACTAGTACTTAATAAATACAATTTATTTTTTAGGAGGCTTGTTCAAGCACTCTTATCTGACTCACATTTACAGGGCTCCTGACCTGAAGTTCTACAGGTTCTGTGTCTCCACACCCTGATCTCTGCATATAAACCTGTGTGTGTGAACGCACACACATACACACACACACACCACACATACACACACACACACACACACACACACACCACACATACACACACACACACACCACACATACACACGTACACACACACATACCACATGCACACGTACACACATACACATACACACATACACACAGACACCACATATACACACACACACCACACAGGAACACTCACACACACAAACATTTACCACACGCATACATACATACAGACAGACATCATTCACATTCACATACATACACATTTACATTCACACACACATACACACACTACAAATACATACATACACACATACACCACACACGCATACTCACATACACAAGCATATGCCACATGCACACATACATACATACATACACACACGTTCACATTCACTCACATACACACACATTCACACACACAACCCACACATACATACACCACACATACACCACACACATTTACATACATACACACATATTCACATTCACACACAAATGCACATATCCACACACACCACAAATACATACACACACACACATACACCACACAGGCACATTCACACACAAACATATACCACACGCACACATACATACCTACACACACCACATACATTCACATACATACACACACATTCACACACATTCACACACACACACAGGAACACTCACACACACACAAACATTTACCACACGCACACATACATACATACACACACATCACACACATTCACATACATACACACACATTCACATTCACATACACACATACACACACTACAAATACATACATACACAGTACACCATACACGCATACTCACATACACAAACATATGCCCCATGCACACATACATACACACACACATACATTCACACACACCACAAATACATACATACACACACATACACCATACATGCACACTCACACACAAACATATACCACATGCACACATACATACCTACACATACCACATACATTCACATACATACACACACATTCACACACACACACACACACACACACACACACATCCACACACATTCATACACACATGCACACACATAGACATTCACACACACCCATACATTCTGGAATAGACTTTATTCACCTGTTCCTGTAAATGATCGGATTGCCCACACTGAAACTCAGCATGGTAGCCTTAAAATACATTCAGCAACAAAAAACACAAACATCTTAAAAGGACAGTCGAGAGCTTATGTGTCTGTTGGTTGATAACTGCTGACATGGGTGGCGCGACTCTGAACAGCTCCAATATAGTAGGGTGGGTACCTTGGAGAGAGGACACAGGCCACTCAACCTGTGTAAATGTCACCAGCTGATGGGTGGAAAGAGATAAGACCTAGAGGAAGCTGCTGGTGGGCTCACACTGACATTTCAAACTCTCCTTGACAAGAAGTCATGGATTTGGGGGAGTTTTCTTAATGGCTTGGTAGTAATAAGCACACAGGCTTCAACCCTCTTCATAAATTAAAATTTATATAAATAACAAGCCTCTCCCAGGCTGGAAAACAGTATTGAAACAGGAGTAGAGCCCCTTGACATGCAGGTGAGATAGAAGACCTGCGGAGGCTGCTGCTCTTGAGAGGGACCAACATCTCCAATCTAAAAGCATTTCCCATGTCCCTGTTTTTCTGTGACTAAGCTTAGAATTTGCTCTGAAAGACATCTTTGCTTATAGTATCTCACATGTTACAGAGAAGCCCCTCTGACTGTTCAGGAAGTCGATGTGATAAAGCAGAATGCTTGAGACTGTTTGAAAACAAATAATTACTGTTAGGACATTTTTCAAATTTTTCAAATTTTCAAATTACTGGTCAGAAATTTAAGGGGGATTTCAGGCTCTGGATTCAACTCACTCCTATTGGTTATAACCAAACATTGGCTGGGGTAGGAATGGAGGCCAGGGACAACTTTGTGATGGGCAGGGATCATTATCTATCTATCTATCTATCTATCTATCTATCTATCTATCTATCTATCTATCTATCTATCTATCTCCATCTCTCTGTGTCTATCTGTCTGTCACACACACACAGTTTTCACTTTGTTTTAGCATCTCTTAGAATAGAATTTGGGCTTCCTTCTAGGAACTGTTTATTTCTTCATAGCAAGTGTCCTACATGTGTTATTTTTATGGGACACTTTTATGAACTAACATTACATATTGCTTAACATTACTTCTGCCATACTCTCAGCCAGGGCAATCCCAGGAACATCTTCATCACCAAAAAGAATAAGTATATACATTGCTGAGATGCGTGCCAACATAACACCCTAAAAGGAACACACATGGAAATGCAAGCTATCACTTCAACCACAGTTATCATTGGAAAACACGGTCGGCAACCCAGAAAAATATCGTGGATACACCAGACACAGATATGTTATCAAAGCTGTTGGTCCCGATCATACATTTGCTGACTGACACATGAGTAACTTATCTCTCATAGTCCAGGGGCTGGAGAGTCTGAGATTAGTGTGTTCCTGTGTCTCAGTTCTGATGGAGATCTGTCCCTGGTTTTCAGTTGCCCACCCTCTTCTTGTGTCCTCACTTTGGGAAGAGTAGAGAAGAGAAAGCTCACTCTTTGGAGCATCCTCATAGAAGGGCACTAATCCTATGGCAGGAGTGCCATCATCATCACCTAATGACCTGCCACAGCCCCCTCCACTTCATATCATTCCCATGGGGACTACAGTTTCAATATTTTGAACTTGGGGAAATGAGACCCTACACCTCATAATAGCATTTATATCATGACAAGAATGATCATGGGCAGTTCACATCCAACAAGCCTTTCCCATGTTCCCAGACCTGCTCATTTATCTTTGTAATGCTTCCACAAGTCACATGGCTGACTTCTATTGCCCAAGCAGGAATGAGTTTCAATGTAATTAAACAAACTTGTAATAGAGAGTTTTTGCCAACTCTAATTATAATGTCATTAAAATATAATGAAAACTTAAAAACTAACCTCCAAACTAACCTAATTAATGAAAGAAAGAATGATAAATTATAACTACTTTTGCATTATTAGACAAAATATAAGCACTAAGGAAAGGAATTATTTTTTGTTCTGTTTCATTTTAGTAAAGCCCACCAGAAGAATGCTGATGACTGACTTTGGTGCCTTTACTGGCCACAACTGTAGACAGATGTAATGAGGTGTCATTAGGACTTTAATGACAGGCAGTTTCAATAAACCCTCAATCAGCTAGAACCTCATGTTCCCAGTGCACTGGGATTAATCATAGTTTTCTCTTGGCTTCATGTAGAATGGACAATATAGAGGAATTAGACCTCTGCAGTAACCGACAAGTGCCTTGGGAATGAAATGAATCTTATTTCCTCATTCTGTTGTGTTTCTCTTGTGAAAGTTCATTGTAAAGGGCCAGGTTGTTGAAAAGGAAATTGAACTACTATTTCCAGCCCCTGCTCATACCTGGGATTGTACACACAGGAAAGCCCTTGTTCTAGAAAGCGGCTATCCACACTGCCTGAGGTATAAAAACTGTCATGCAGTTCTTGATGTGCTATTTAAACTAGTGGTTCACTTTTATATAACTATGATATTTGTTTCTAAATAGTTTTACTGAGTTATAATTCACTTACCACATTATTTTCCTATTTAGAGAGGAAAGTCCAATAACTTTTAGTATAATCACAATTGCGTACCCATTATTACTCTAGGTTTTTTAGGACCTTATCATCACATCAAAAGTGAACTCCATAACCAATATTTATGTCCCTTTGTATCCCAATCTCCATAGAATCAATTGTACTCTCTATGGGTATCAGTATATATGCTCATTCTGGACACAATTTTAAAAACATTTCCTCCTAAGTATACCCTTTCACTAACGTCTTTTCTATTCCTCCTCCCCATTAGCTTTTATAAAAATTTTAGTTCAAGCAATGAGTCCTTATAGGATGTATCAGGAATTTTTGAAACATGAACTAGAATGGACCACCACAGCCCTATAAGATGGGAATGTCCTTAAGACAAGACTATTCAGTAAAAAGAACACTGGTGGGAAGAGTCTTTGCTCATGTATTCCTTTAGGTGTGTAGGCAAGAAGAGCAGTATCTGCGCTGACTTTAGAATGCAGTCAGGAATAAACTTTATGTGGTCTCATATTAGGATAACCTGTAAAGAGGAATAACAATGAGTCACAATCGGCTCTTGCTGGTTTCCTTGTTAAGTAGAGTTTGTGTGTTCTTTTGTTAACACTGTGTCAATATTCTTCTCCTCCCACATTACATCAACTCAAATTTTGCTGTGTCATTTACTCTTCTGTGGCTGGGGGTGGGGGTGGGGAAACATGACTTAGCACTTCTGTGCCATTGTATTCTCTTTCTGTTGAGTGGCAATAATAATATAGTTATCCACAGTGTTTTCAGGAGCACGCCATACAAATCACCCGCTAGCTATGCTTGTTTCTATCTCCCCAACAATGGTAGGAAAAACAAAAAATAAACTCAGATAAACTAAACAGTGCTCATTTTAGGAGCCTATAGTTAATCCTATCTTATTATAAAGAGGTGAATCTGAAAATACAAGCCTGCACTCTTGTTTCCTAATGGGTTTCTTGTCTTGGTTTACTGATTGAACTAGTCCCTAGATTATGAGTGTTCTACTTACCTAGTCCCTAGATTACAGATGTTCTACTGAACTAGTCCATAGATAGGGGGCATTCTTCTGCTTTCCCAACATCTCCCCTGGCTCCCTGCTTCCTGGAACAGCATGTTAGTCATTGACTCTGTTGGCACTGACCCAGGTCTCTTTTCCTTCATTGCTTCCCAC
This sequence comes from Uromys caudimaculatus, assembly GCA_028551405.1. Lineage (NCBI taxonomy): Eukaryota > Metazoa > Chordata > Mammalia > Rodentia > Muridae > Uromys > Uromys caudimaculatus. The sequence continues at coordinate 84,577,069 of CM052712.1, forward strand.
CAACTGCCCAGCACCTCCTTCCACTGTTTATGACCTTAACTGGCAGGAACAACTTCTCTTTCTGTCCAAAGCAGAAAGGGCTGGCCAGGAACTGGATAATATGTAAACCAGTGTCAACCAGGAGGTCTGGGTATAATGAAAAATTAATTAATAAGAGTCGTTCTATGGGACTGTGAGGTCAAGGAAAATCGCCATTCTTTAATTTGAAAACAATGGAGGGAGAGAGAAGATCTTCCCCCTCACCCCCCATGCACACACTCAATGCTCACTCATGGGCAGAAATAAGAATAATAAGAAATCTAAAGCTTCCAAAGTTTCAAAGTGGAAAACATATTGTATATTTACAAGTTTGGGATAGTAAATGTAAGAACCTAAGAGATATGGGTCAACTGCAGATTTTGTCAATACAGTGTGTCTGGAACCTTAACCTATACCTATTTATAAAATAGTTGATGATATCTATCCTGTAGGAATGTCAAAGATTAGAGAAAACATAATTCCTCAATAAGAATGAGTTAATGAGAGTGCCTTTGAGTTGAAAAAAAAAAAAAAGTTCCCAAAAGGGACACTGAGGGACTACGGAGGGAGAGACTTAGGAAGTCAAGTACATTTGTTTAGCTTACTGATGCAACTGAATGAAATTGCACTTTTAATAAAAACATGAAAAAATAAGTGGTATTTTCTTTTACTGTTAAATTAGTAACATTGCAAATTCTTATTATATTTCAAATAAGTAAAAGCAAAAATACACTCATAGATATAAAAATGAACCTTTATCTCCCCTGTGGCTCTGTGAGGACTTCAAGACAGTGACCCCATAGTTGTCTCTCATGTGTACATGGAGTAACCACGAAGTGAGAGCTACTTATCTGCATTTATGAGAAACTGCAATTGCAAGCTTTCCTCTAAGAAGGTCTGAAGTAGGCATCATTTTTAATTCAACATCTAGAGAAGTAACAAATGACTAAGGAGTCTGCATGAGATCCTGGGCTGAGCTGAAGGATTGGAAGGCTAGAGAAAGAGAATTTGGAAATTGTCATGGGATGGAATCTGTCTCTCCAAAAATGTCCATGTTAAATTCTTATCCCCTGTACTTCAGAATGAGACTGTTGTAGCTCGAGCCTTCAGGAGGTAATTAAGGTGAAGTAAGGTCATGTCAGGGAAGGTGGCCATGTCCTTAGGAGAGGAGAAGAAAACAGCAGAGAGGCATGTTGGAAAGGAAGGTCAAGTAAACACAAGGAGAAGGTAGTCATCTGCAAGACAAAAAGCATTCCTGCCCACATTTCCATCTTGGCCCGTTAGCTTCCATAATCATGAAAAAATAAATGTCACTGATTTAAGCCACTTGCTTTGTCCTTTGTTTTGCCATTCCACGATTTATTCAGCAAACAACAGAATGATCCAGCAAGGCAATGACCAGCAGCTGTGGAGTGGGGTTGGGGGCGGGGAGAATGGGAAGGCCATGCCCACCGTGATGGAACGTGGATGACTCTTACTAAATTTTAACCTTTGACTGGAAGTCAGCAGTTCCATAATTCCACTAAAAAGCCCCAAACTTGGCTAATGGGGTGCTAATTACAACATCTTTTGTTTTTTTATATTTTGGCTGATGAAGGAATTGAGGTATTGAACAAAGGCAAGAAGCAAGAGTGAAGAACAAAAATGAAAACTTGAGCTGGTGCCAAAACCACGGAGAGGGAGGAGCCACAGGAGAAGCAGTTTCTGGGACCACTGCTACAACTGCACAGCCCTGAAGGAGTGCTCTCTGAGATGCATGGCTTCTGTTTTAAAGGCCCAGACAGATTTGAAAGAGCCAGTCAGTCCTGAATAGATAGTGAATAACTGCCCAGGGGCATGTTTCTCACGTTCTCACATCTAACTAAGACATTTAGGTGGGACACCTTGTGATCAAGCTCGGGTTTCTTCTGAAAACAATTCCATAAAATAGAGGAATAGAAGACAGCTCAACTTTTAAGATTCTTGTATGAGGACCTGAGTTCAACTTGCAGAACACACACACACACTCCAAGCCTATGGTACGCCTATGATTCCACAGCTGCGAAGGCAGAAACAGATGGGTCCCTGTCACAACAAAGTGGAGTACTCTGCTGCAGAATGCCATCCAAGGTTGACCTCTGCCTGCCACATTCATGTGCACCCACATACTTGTGCACCCACATACATGTGCACCCACCCATGTATAAACACATGTACGCACACATTCTTTTCAAAGACTAAAAAAAAAGTTTCTATTAAGTAAACAGTCTGTGCTGTGCTGGCTCAGTGTGTACATTAAATCTGTCCCCCTATAATTACTAGACAATCAAACTACACCTGGAGTAGAGTCCTGGTGCTCATCTTTGTCCTGAGAGCCATATAATTTTAAATAGCCTTGTATGTTAATATGGATGATGCTAAAAATTAAAGACAGACTGATAAAATATTTTCTGACAGTCTAAATACTTTCATATCTCTAAAACATGTGGTAATTTAACGGGGAAAACAAATTTTTGCAGTAGAGGGTTACTGTGGGGCGGTGGACCATGAGAGGAAGCCTGGTATAGTTGAGATGGGCTTGAAGCCCCTGGACTCAGAAGGGATGGTAGGAGCTTTGCCTGCTCCTAAAACCAGGCCCCTGTCACATAGACACAGCCTGCCCCCCCATAGAGAGAATTGGGCCAATAGTCAAGTAGGGGCAGTGTCCCAAGCTCCTCCACATGCAGATGAGGCATCCCCAACATCTCAGACCAAGCCAATAGGAAGCACCTGCTGTCAGACCCCAACCCACCCCAAAACTGTATATAAGGTCCTATCCAGAAGGAATAAAAGTGTGAGAATTACTTCATCTTCTGGAAGCATCTGTCCCATAAGACCTGTAACAGTGCCTGGGGAGAGACTGCTCTCCCAAAGCTTTCGACACTAGAAGCTCCCCTGCACTTTGCTTGCTAGTCAGCCCTCCACTGGCTCAGCTTGGCTCAGCACAGGTAGTGCAGTGGCACCAGAGCAGCAGTGACACTTCTCCTCTCCCTGTTAGTGCCCTTTTCCCTTTTCTTGAACCCGCCCACCAGGCTGGGCCAGAGATCTCTGAGGATACCCTTCGGTAGGTACGCAGGCTGGCAGGTTACTACTAGTTTTTTTAAACATTGCACAATGCCCACCCCTCCATCTGAGGTTTCACTTTCTCCCATTAGCTCAGTTACCCAAGGTCAAACACAGTCTGAAACTATCAGATGCAGAATTCTAGAAGCAACAATTCATAAATTGTGCATTGGATAGGATGATGAAATCCCACACTCTTCTGCTCTACTCTGCCCAGGACACAAATGATGCCCTTGGTGGGTGTATCCAGGCTGCAGGCTAGATGCCCTTGGTGAGCATATCCAGGCTGCAGGCTACCCCATCAGTCAATTATTTATCAGCCCTCAGTTATCAGGTCAACTGTCTCAGTATTGAAATGCTAATATACAAATGACCTTATCTATGTATGGATCCTAGAGTGGCCACAGTGGCAATTAAGATATTCAAAACAAACCATAATGTGCTTACTTCCCAAAAAGTTTTTAAAAAATCAATGAGAAAAGAAAATTATATGCTGAGGCTACTGAGATCTCTATTCATTATAATAATATATTTTGAGACCATATTCATAGAGCTTTTATTACATTATACATTATATGTATATATGTTATATTATGTTGTTATAAACGCCCTGCTTACATTAAACTAAACAATAAATTAATGTTACCACGGACACCCACACAGGAAAAGGCAGGGAATACAGGATCACAACTCTATGTGACTTTGGGGATGTACCAGCCACCTTGAACAGAGCCCCTTGAATAGGGGGGCAGCCCCTGTATTTCATCTTTCAGTTAAAGTGTTTTACTCTATGAAGACAAATTTGTATCTCCTGACTTGATTTTTGAGGCTTTTTTTTGTTTTTTCCAGTTTTGTCTTTAGTAGCTATGGTTCCCAGCAGCTGGCATGGACTCACATACGACTGCCCTCTTTAATAGTACAGTTTTAATTGGCTACAACTTAATTTTGCAGTACAGTTTCCAGCTTCTGAGACTGGAGTTTGAACTATGCAGTTTCTGTCAGCTCAGCACAATGTGCCCACGAGCTGTGGTGAGCTGTCGACTCATTTTCCTGAGCTCTGCTTGCAACAGAGTAAAGGTCTCCTTGGATAAGCTGTCAGGATCGGTTGCTTGGTCATGGTAGACTTCTCACTATTTCAGGAGGAAGTTAAAAGAAATCAGCACCTGCTTCACACAGCTAACTTCCCATAGTTGCATAAACTGGAGGATACTGTAATCTTTAGCTCCAAGTTACATTCTTAAAACATAGCAAACTTCATATGGGTTGGGAATTAAACTGGTATAAACAGAAGTATCTCTAGTCATCAACACCTTTTATGAATTAAACTTTTCTATGGCTAGCAATTAAAAAATGGATTCTATATTGGACAACACGATCTAAGCGATGTGGGTAAATCTACTAGATCCAGCTTAGCAGCACACTCCAGACAGAATAGTATTTTTAAAACCATTTTGGGCCAGGGAGATGGATCAGCAAGTAAAAGTGGCCACTTTCAAACCCTGATGATCTGACTTCAACCCTTGTTCCCACATGGAAAAGCTGGATATGGAGGCAGGCCTATGTGATCCCGGCCTCCTGCAGTGAGAAGGGAAGTGGAACCATAGAAAGTGAGAACAGACTCCTCCAAGTAGTCCCCTGATCGCCTCAGATATTTTCTCTCCTTCCTCCTCTCAGAAAATATTTTTTTTTATTTCTGAAAACAAGCTTTATTTAAATAAGGATTTAAATACATTATATAACATTAAAACTGGAAGGGAAAAGAAAACCAAAAGACCAGTTTGTTCCTTCACATGGCACTAGGCAGCGGTTCGTATGGAGTTGAAGCCTCCATAGCTAGCCGCACGACCAATGGCACTAGCTTGGCGAAAATAAACATTCTTAATAAAAAGTTTTTAACCAATGAGATTAGATTTAGTGCCAGGCTGTCTACTGCTGTGGAACATTCCAGCGTGGGACCCTCCACGCTGAGAACCACTACTTTAGAATGTTCTCTCTTTATAGCCCTCTGGCCCAATCTAATCCGAGTTACATATCACCTCTTTCTACAAGTCTTCTTTTGTTACAGTGTCCAAAGAAGTCATCCGCAATGATTGGGTGTTTTCATTCGGATTTATTTTTGTGCTATTTTTCCCTTTCTTCCCTGTCCCCATCCAGCTGACAGGGACAGTGTGTGAAAAGAGTCCTACTGAGCATGGCCATAGGGTAAAAGCAGACCTTCTTTTGGAGTGCCCACGAAGGCTTTGCACACAAAGCATTGTTTGACCTGGGTGGGATGGAAGAGATACCTGTCCTTCTCAGCCACAGTAGCTCATGAAAGCTGTGTGACCATTCAGGAGAAAGGTAACAGTTGGGCCTTTGAGTTGTTTTCACCAATCAAAGACTGGCATTGTCTCCAAATTCCAGGGAAGGAGATTTGGCATCAAAGCACAGTAGCTTAAAATGCTGGAGAGTTAGCATTTTAACTAACACTGGGGATGTCTCTCAGTTGACAGAATGCTAACCCGGCAGGCCAGAAGCCCTGGGCTCTACCTCCAGAATTCTATGAACTGGTCTTAGTGGCACATGCATGTAATCCCAGTACTCAAGGGGTGGAGCTGGGAGGGTCAGAAGTTCAATGTCATCCCCAGATAGATAACAAGACCAGACTTGGTACATGAGACCCTCTAAAGACCCTAATAAAATGAAGTATACACACATGCACGCATGCACACACTCATATATACACACACATGCACATGCATACATAGGCATGTACACACATACACACACACACGTTCATGCAGGCATGTACACACATATACACACACACACACACACACACACACACACACACACACACACACACACACACACACACATCACCGGACTCACTATGAGATAACTTCAGGCAGTATGGACCCTGAGTGCCCATCAGCTCCTAATCACAATGCTGTCCTTTTATCTGTCCCTAGAGTGGTGCGGCCATCCCCACAATGGCACATCAACTTGTTGCTCTAGCCAAATGAACCAGAGATGGCACCACCAACCTATTTGAGTGAACCAACATTAAATCATTATGGAGGAAGAGAGTGTGATGGTAACTTCTCTGAGAGTAAATACATGGTTATACACTTCCCGGGATGTGAGTCCATGTACAAATAATGTAGTTTAGTGGTTCTCAACTGATGCTTTAGTTCAGGAGTTCTTGTGCAAAAACCCATCATGGGTTCAACACTCATCAACACCATCATAGCAGGATTCACAGCCTGCTGCAAGACAAGAGCTCCTGCAATGACAGCAAAAGAGTGGACATCCTACTCAAGATGTAGGGGTTGGAGCCTCCATCTACTGGAAGGAAGGAAGGAAGGGAGGGAGGAGGGAGGGAAGGAGGGAGAGGAAAGGAGGGGTAAGGGGGAGGGGAGAACACCAGCTTATACCAAATGATTTCTATCTATTTTAAAAGCTTTATTTGTTCTTCTCATGAAAACTATGTTGCCCAATTAGGACATGTGCTCATTGCCAAAAACAGCTCATAATCTTCCATCTGTAAAGAGATGTTATATGGCTTCAGTAAGCCCAAACCTCTCTGGAAACAAGGAAACAAGCTAAGTATTAACCATGGTTCCAGACTTAATATTTCTCAACATTCTGTTTATGTATATGGAGTAATTCTGATTTGCTACACACTGCGCGGCCCCTACTCCTACTGCCTGCTCTCAGAGCATACGGAGGCCATTTCTCACCACAGTGCATATATAGAATTCACCTGACAAGAGAGTTCTGACTTTAAGCACATTTAGTGCTGTCTATGTATGTCTCTTGGTCAATCAGTTGTCAATCATTTTTGCTTGTAAGATAAAGCCTTATGTAAACATGAATACTCTATTATTGTTATACATGTGTGGTGGATAGTCCTGGGGCCTTTTGTATTCTAATTCTTCCCTCCTGGGAGGGGCTTCAGAGAAGGAGTGAGTTACACCTGTGACTTCTTGTGAACAAATCCCCTAATGAATAAAAGAGCCAATCACTAAGCGCATAAGGAGGGACTTCCAGGTCGGAGGAGGAGAAGAGAGGAGCAGGAGAGAGGGAGAGTCCTTTTGGCAAGGGGAGAGCAGATAGGTAAGATGTAGCTACTAGAGTCTCCTGGTATCATGGCGGATCCCCAAGGACTCGCCACCAGAGGAATCAGACTTTGATACAGTTTACAAGATTAGGTTTTAGTTGATGCGCCCAGAGATTGAGCTACTATTGTTTCTGAACTAAGTTTGTCTTGTATTTTACTTCACGTGGCGGCTCATCTGGGTTCCAGAGAGAAAGGTACAGAGCAAAGTGTGGGTTTGCCTGATGTGCACCACAGAGGCCATGGGGGTATTGAAGCATGGGGTTGGTGTGGTAGCTACCCAACAGTGGGAACCTAGCGAGCTGTGTGGAGAGATCCTGGAGCTCTGAGTCAGAGCTCCACGACTTGAAAGCAGGTTGGCCAGCCTGCTAGGGATGAGAGAACCAGGGCACAGTGAGGAAACATGTGATAGATCCCTTCTTTTTTAATATTTCCCGCAACACACATACATGTATCCCGAGGGGGTCATGCCACGGCATGCATGTGGAGGTCAGAGGAGAAAGAACATCATGGAGTCAGCCCTCTCCATTTACCTTTACATGGCTTTCAGGGATCAATCTCAAGCTTGCATAGCCGTTCTCTCTCTCTCTCTCTCTCTCTCTCTCAGAAGACCACATGTATCTTGGCTTGGCTTGAAGTCTCTATGTAGCCATATGAAGGCTTCTATCCTGCTGTCTCCAATTTCTGAATGTTAGAATTAATGGTATGTAGGCGCCACCATGTCCCAATTATGCATTGCTGGGGACTGAATGCAGGATATTGTGCATGCTAGTCAAACACTGGACCACCCAAGCCATATTTCAGCCCTCATATGCCTTGGATTTGAGAAATAATAACCTGCATCTTTAACTGAGTGTCTATCAATCTCAGGCATCTGGCTGCACTTTATATGTACATTATTTAATCTTAACGTTCTGAAGTTGGTGATCTCTCTTTTAGTGCAACGAAGCCCCAAGAAAAATTAAGTGACATATTTAAAGAGGCCTTTGGCTGAGGCAGGCTGACTGCAGAACCCTTGCTTCCTATAGCTGCACAGCCATGCCTTGGTATTCACAGGTATTGGTCCTATAAGCCCTTCTAAATCTGTGGATGCTCTGGGTCTTTATATAAAGTAATGCAGCATTTGCACATCAGCAAACCTAACTTATAATACCTTATAGAAGGTATGTGTTATGTGCATAGTTATTTTAGTTATGTGCATAATTATTATTCTGGATTATTATATTTAACAATTATTATTATTGAAGATGACTGTCACATATTTTCACCTGAGTCTGCTGAACTCAAGGGTGCAGAATCACAGTGCTGATTCTGGCCAATGTCCAGTATCGCAGCAATATCTTGGGGCATTAAAACGAAAGCTTCTCCTTCTTCACAGTTGATGTCAGAAGGCAGTGACCACTGGGAATGCTAATTCAAAGTTTAACTTTGCTGAAGCAGTCAGCTAGGAGAGCTCCAGAGACCCACACGCACACTTTATACCTCAGTAGCCCGGTCATGGGTCACCGGGTAGCCTTCTCCCTTACGGGAATTTGTTCTGTTTGGGGCCATTTACCCCACTCTGTGCTTTCACTGTGAAATAGTTTGTCTCTACTGTGGTCAAAGAATTTGTTGGTCGGATGTGATTGCTTGTATTTTCAATCACTGACTTCTACATATTTAAAGGTTTGTGACTTTATGCAAATCTTTGTAGTTCTGAACGTCATGTTATGAAGAATATGTCTAAAATTGATGTTTTTCTGAGGTAAGGTCTTACTCTAGAGCTCAAGCTGGCCTGAAACTTACTACATAGCCTAAACTAGCTTTGAACTTACAGAAATCCTCCTGTATCAGTCTTCCAAGTGCTAAGATTACTGGTTCCCCTTAACCAAAGGTGCTGTCACTCTCAAAGAGCATTTTATTATTGTTGTAGTTGCTGTTATTATTATTGTTGTTATCACTATTATTGTTATTATTATTATCATCATTATTGTTATTGTTGCTGTTATTATTTTCTTCCTGTGTCCTTTCCCCGTTATTTCACTACCTTTTCCTATCTCCTTGTGTTTTTCTTTATTCTCCTTTCCATTACACATTGGTATTTTAAAAAATTATTTGTATAGAAATAATAGCACCTTTCTAACACTAAAAAGCAATCTATCTGTGCTCAGAGAGAGAGACAGAGGAGCGAGAGAGGGAGACAGAGAGTCAGGGAGGCAGAGAGAGAGGGAGACAGAGAGACAGACAGAAAGAGAACCTATGGAGACCAGATGCTGATGTCTGGTGGCTTTATTTTTTTGAGGCAGGGTCTTTCAGTGAACTGAGAACTCACTGATTCAGCTGAATTTTTTAGCAAGAAACTTCTAGATTCCTTGTCTCCATACCTTCCCCCACTCAGCAACAGAGTTACATACTAGTACTCCTAGGTGGGGGTACTGACCTGAACTCAGGTCCTCACACTTACAAGGAAAGCTGCCTTATCATTTGCACCGTCTCCCCAGGCCCAGCCAGGCCCATTTACAGGGGAATCTGCAAACACTCAGAAGCCAAAGCCCATCATAACCCAGTCACCTCCTAAAAGCCACACTTTGCTTACATTGGAAATTAAGTTCTGATGTGAAATTCATAGGGGGCAAAAGCATTCAAAACAGGGAATCTGCAATAGGATTAAATAAAATGGTGGCTTTATTGTGAATAAGAATTTGTCTCATGATCAGACATATTTGGAGAGTTGGTTACACAGTAGGGTAGACTAGGAATCAGTTGAGAAAATTATAAACATCCTTGTAAATAATCTTAAATATCTAATAATCTACTGAGTAAAACAATTTAGTTTAGAAATAAATGAAGGATTCAATGAATAGATAGTTCAGAAAAACTTGGATATTGGAGCAATAATAAGTTAATTCCTACTAAGTAATATTTCCATTGGAAGAATGTCTTCTAGGACTTAGTAATTTTTTTCTCATGCTGAAAGGAAACAGAGTGAACTGTGGAAGATTCCATAGTGGCTACTTTCCCACTCTGCACACATAAACCATTACCCATCATGCAATGGTGTGTGCCATTCCCTCATTCCGCACACACCTCCTATGTGTGCATGCATGCACACACATGTTCATGTTCCTTTTTATTTACAAATCCTGTATCATATCACTTTTCCCAAAACACACTAAGATTTACACATTGATGTAAAAGTCTTGATTTCTAAAAGCTCTTTTATGTACATAACTCTAACAAATCCGTGACACATACGCTTAGTGATGCTCTGACTCTAGAGCAGCCCTCATGCTTGCTGAATTCCACTGCTGAAACCCCCTCCTTTGATTGTTCATCACTCCTCAAAAGTAGCATCATGTGGCCAGAAGTGACAGGACCAGAACTAATGGGAAGGATTGGCTCATACTGGAGTGGAAGGATGGGTTTGGCTCAATGTGTAAAGCACTTGCTCTAAAACCATGAGTTCAGACACCCATAACCCATGAAAGGTCAGCTTGGTGTGTAATTTCAGAACTCGGGGTCACTGGTAGCTAGAGTAGCCATTGGGAGAGACTCTTGCTCTGTAAGCAAAGCAGAGGGTGATGGCGGTAGAGACCTATCAGAGTCTAGTCTGTAGACACAAGCACACACACATGCATGCATGCATGTGTGTCCCTCACACATGTTAACCCACTTCTACACATCCATGTGCATATGTGCACACGTTCATACACACACACACACACACATACACACACACACAAACACAGACAGATATAAGGAAGTGCATACATATTTCACTCAGAACAAAAGGATACAATCCTTTCCTGAGAAGGGACAGACACTACTTGTGGACACTACTTATGGCTTTGTAGACCATGAGAGGTCTTTCATGTTGACTTGGTCCTACTGCCATATATATATATATCTGATATATAATTGGAGGATGTGGATATTTTCCAGGAAAAGAATGCTTTTAGTTGGATATGTCTCCAAGGATGCATGTGTTAGAGATTTGGTCCCCAATGTGGCAGTGTTGAGATGATAGACCTTTTTAAAGTGGGGTGTCTATAAGTCATTGGGAATGTGACCTTAGAAGGGGTTAGGAGACTCTGGGACATCTCTGGCTTCCTGGTTCAAGATATATCTGCTTTCTCTATCACATTGTGACATCATTGATTCATTGTCATCTATTACACTACACTAGGCCACAGTAGAGAGATCTCACCACCACGGTTATGCTGAGATAGGTGTTATATCCTTGACCACCCTCCCACCCAAAATTATGACATAATGAGCTTTTAGTTTAAAAGTTAGGCTTACTAGTTATTCTGTCATAGTAACAAAAACAAAAACAAAACAAACAAAAAAATACCCCTGACCAACACAAATTTTATTTACAATAACCTAGCTCATAGGGTCTCACAAACACTGGACCAACAATCAAGGAGCCTGTATGGATCTAACCTAGGCCCTCTGCATATTTGCTAAGGCTGAGAAGCTTGATCTTCTTATGAGACTCCAAACAGCACAAGCAGGGGCTATCTCCAACTCTTTTGTCTACTTTTTGGACCCATTTCCCCCTACTGGGTTGTCTCTTCGAGCCTTACTATTAGGGGATGTGCCCAGTCTTATTGGAACTTAATATGCCATATTTGGATGATATCCCTGGGAGGCCAGCTCCATTTTGAAGGGAAATGGAGGAGGAGTGGACTGGGAAGAGAGGGAAGGTGGGGGAGAGGGACTGGGAGGGGGGAGGGGAAACTGAGGTTTGTAATGTATGAGCTAATAAATGTAATTTTTAAAAATATATGTTGTAGATAGATTTTTCCCAAGGCCTGGCTGACTCTGATCACATGACTGAATCATCATAATTTTGTAAAGATAAAGGGATTATCACACTGAAGTCTTTTAACCGGGCACCCAGTTAAAAACATGCCCAGGCTAAAACACATCAGGGACCAAAGAGAAACTCACGGGCTTGCAGTACCATTCCATCGCGCCTCCTGAGCTCACTGAGGTAGCCCTGCCGAGGATAGTCTTTCTTATCTGAATCATTTTTTAACCTGTGTCTATATTTATGGTTTTCTATACTTCTAGAACTTGAGTTGTTCTAGAGCTAAAATAGTAGCCAAGAATCAAAACCTATACCCCACACCCCACCTTCTACCACAGGTTCCCACCTTCGTCAGTCCCTCCTTCCACAGGGAAATTCCAGGACTAGAATCATAGCCCTAAAATATGTAGTGCTATTTTTAATATATTTTTCATTTTCTGTGAAAAGCTCTTTTTAAAATACCCAACTAGAACTTTAAATGCATATTATAAAAACTGAAATTGGCGTTTTTTAGCTTTTTTTTTTCAAAATTATGGTGATTCGGTGAACTAAAATTAATATTTATGAGCCAATATATCAAACTAGATGTTTTAAATATATTTTTCTGCAATTAATATAAAATGTGTTCATTTTTTAGCTTTCTTTTTCCAAATCCATAACTATTAATTACATTCCCTTATATTTTATAAACTATTTGTGTAGAAGATGTACAACCAGGCAGCCTGTACTCCCTCATTCTCTGGTTTGTGGAGTAAGAACTTAACCATTTGTTGGCCTTGTCTTCTGCCCACGAGTATGACACGCATTATAGACTCCAGGACCACCGGGAACAACAGCTGCCTCAGATTACCAAAGCTCTCTGAAATCCGTGCGTTTCATGAAAACAAGTGTTAGTTGCAGAATTTTATTGCTTTCAAAAGTGGAAAAGCAGAATGCTTTTCATTTGTTTACGTGCCAGTCAGAAACTACAGACTTAACGAAAATTTTTACCTTTCACCTTCTGACGTCACAACACCAGATCGTTACAAAGCGATAGAACCTGATGAAAGGAGGTGTGTTTGAGAGAGACCTTCAGAGAAACCAACGCCAGAGTTTGACTTGTGTCTGGGCCAGTTCCCCGTAAACAAAAATAAAGGTAAAACTCAAGTCTGAGGAGCTTCAGAAATTGCCAAAAACAGGAAAGGGCCACTTTCTGGCCCTGCCTCCACTTCCTCCACAACCCAGACTCGTGAGTGGACCAGCCCGGCAGAGGCCGAGCCACACAGAAGCTCTTCAGCGGCTGCTCCGAGGATGCTGACTAACCCCTTGGCCAACTTCTGATACACAGACCAAAAATCTCCCGCAAGGGTCAGAGGATATCGATGAACTACAGAGGAAAGGGTCATACTCTAGCTCCCAGCCATAACAGCTTCTGGTCTAGCTAACCGCTTCCTCTAATTATGGTTATCTCCACAGTAGGGTGGGAGACTGCTTTAAAAAACTCCATGTTTCCAAGAATTTACCACCCACACAATATTTGATCTGGTAACCAGATCCTAGTTAGCATATCGGTAACATCTCATGGATTTTAGAAATCAGGAAGCAAAAACAAGAAAAAGTGGGAAATATGTATGACATTTTGTTGTCATGACTTAAAGCCAGTTCCATGAATCTAGTCACATGGGCTTCAAAATCAAATCTATAGAGGGAGTGATATTACATACACAGAGTTGCATTAATTAAGACAGAATCTACCTAATAAACATCAAATTCTCTAAACAAGTGAAACATATATCTTAGTCAGGTGATACCCAAAACCAAGGTCCACGGTCAGCAGAGGACATACGGCAGGTCCTTCCTGCCACTAAACTTTCTAAAGATGCTTCCAGAGCCTCTCATTTGGACAGGTTGAAAGGCTGATAAGGAGGAAAACTAGAGGCTCTTCTATCTGGGAGTGAAAACACATCCCCCTGCCAAGAACTAATCACATCAAGATGCAAGGAAGGCTGGAAAGAGCACCAGCTTCAAGGCCCACTACCTGGGAGTGTTGGCACAGCAGCTGTTCCCGCCGCCATTGCTGTGTTAGGTACGAAACGGGGTTCAGACAGAACAATACAAGGTTAACTATAGAATGTGCCGTGCTCTATGGCATCTGTTAAAATAAAAATGATTCACCTTTTCAGGGTCAAGAAAAGTATTCGAGGTTATTGCATTATGCATTCAGCATGAAGTTCATATCAACCCACAGTATGCAAGAGTATGCTTGGCACTGGTTATTCACAGCAGACATTCAGTGACATTCTCTCATGCTCTGTAGCTCATGACCCGTTCATGTCATTTCTCCCCTTCTGTGTGACATACACGGAAAACAAAGCCTTTCATTTGCATTTGATCTGAGCTTGTCAGACAAAATTATTCACTCTGTTTATGAGATTTCTCTTATCAATACACATAAAATGTAGTCTGCATACATAGAGTCGTCTGCACACATGTGATAGTCTGCATACATAGGGTTGTATGCACACATGGAGTAGTATGCACACATGGGATAATATGCCCACATGGGGTGGCATGCACACATGTGCTATATACACACATGCATTAGTGCCCACACACGGGGTAGTATGCACACGTGTTAGTGTGTACACATGAACTAGTGTGCACATGTTAGTATGCATATGTGTTAGTATGTACATATGGGGTAATGTGTACACATGGGGTACTATGCACACATGTGCTATATACACACATGTGCTGATGTTGCACATATGGGGTAGTATGCACACGTGTTAGTATGCACACATATGGAGGCCAGAGGACAACTTCAGACTTTGTTCCTCCTGCGCTGTCTATATTTTTAGACAGAGTCTTTCACTGGCCTGGAACTCACCAAGCAGGTTAAGGCAGCCAGAGAGAGAGTCCTGAGAGTACACAACTGTCTGTGCCTCCCAGCACCAGAACTACAACCCGAGCAGCGGTGAGTGGATGGACGATGGCTCTCATTGTCTTTGCTTCTTTGTCTCTTTCTTTCTTTGTTTATTTTGTCTGCTCATTCTTTTTTCCCCCCAGTGAGGGCTCTGTGGACTCAGCTCAGATCTTTATGCTGAAAAGGCAAGCATTGTATTAACTGAGCTATTTCTCAACCCTGCCGTGCATTTTCAAGAAGTGAGCAGACCTCACAAATAGACAGGACCGGAATAGTACTTAGTTTCTAATGTAAGAATATGAAAAAAAATTCAAGTTTTCATGCAAATTAAGATAGTTGTTAGGAATATTTAATGCACATTCTAAAAAAATGTCCAATATATGAGCCCTCTAAAACGTGCAAACTTGTCAGTGTTGTAATTATTATTTTTAATATCTCAGTTTTGAAGAAGTAAAAGTAGGTTTGGGGTTGCTCTTTCTTACCACAGAAAGAAGTAAATGCTGAGAGCCTTGTGACCACACGGAAATATTTATAAAAAACAAAAAACAAAACAAAAAAACAACCAACAAGCAATGTAAATTGTCTTAATGGTGGCATGGGTAGAGAGCACAGCACTGGCGACACATGTCATCCTGTGTGACTCCCCAACAATTTCACTGGATGCAACGTGAAATTAAAGGGTTATCCGAACATCATGTCTACGGATGCTTGGAGAGGCAGAGGAGAGGAGTGCAGAAAGCAAGATCTAAAAACAGCTGGGGTCACGGTGAGCGGCAGAGGCCTGACCCGATGAGCAGTAAAGCTGCCCCGAAGCCACAGACTCCCTTTCCAGGAAAGAGATAGCCAGCCTTTTTGGTTCTGGCCTCCTACTCATGAGACAACAGAATCTGACCCACATTGAGAAATGCCTGTAGAAAATCTATATTGTGGGAAGTCAGAGCACAGTTTCCAGCACATGGGAGACTGACAGTAAAGTCATTTGTAGAGAGTGATTTCATGCTTTTAAAAATATGGTTTTGGGGTTTGCAGGATGGCTAAGTGGGTGAAGGAATGACAGGCTTGAGAAACAACACCCACGTTTGACCTCTGGCCTCCACATGCACAGCACACACACACAGAGAAGTGTTGAATGAAATAAAAACAGCTTGATTATTACTAGTATTACACTGTTCCTTTATTTTTATCTCCATTTAAAGTACAAGAAAGCATGCATGATATTTTACTCCGAATAAATATCTCAGCTTTCAGCTTCTTGGTGGCTACTGTTCTACTAGTGACTCTCTGTGTCAGAATTCACCCTTCGATTTGAATGTCTCTGGATCTAGCTGCAATTTATTCCAGTGACCTAATTGTTCCTCATGTTGCAAAGTTGATATTGTATTTTCCAGAAACTTAAAAGAAATACAAAATCATAGAAGTTTAGAGCTGAAACTGACTTTGAAATAATCCAGATCAATACTCTCAAGGAAAGAACCAGTGGAGGAGTTTCCCAGGATCCTCTAGGAAATGGAAGAAAAATGTGAGGATTATTTTCAATGGGATTCAGAAAAGATGGCAAAGATGGGACTTTATGAAAGCAACAGAAAAAAAATCTGTCAGGAGTCACCTGAGCTGCGTAGAAACAACATACATTTTATGATGAAGATTAATTTATTCCTTCCCTGAATGAATATTGACATATACGCTGCGGAAACACATCATAGAACTTATTTTTATTAAAGATTCAAACACTAAAGAAAAAAATCAAACTTGTCTTGCAATTATTTATGTTCTGTATGTATTTGGGGAGAGGGTAGTAATGCCAGCATTCCTCAACAGCAAAGAGCAAACAAGAAAATGCCTCTAGGAAAGTGCACTGTGAAAATATCCCGCCTTAGCCTCTTTCCTGGGGTCCAGATTTTGTCTCTTTCTCTTTTGGTTTGTTGTTGTTGTTGATAACTGCACAAATGAGAGCCTGTGGCTTGCAGACGTTTATGTATCTTCTTGTCTGAAGCAGAGACCTCCCGCTTCAGAATCTCCGTAATGACCAGTGCATGCCTCATTGTTGCTATAGGTGTGGCGTTCTCTGCTTCTATGATGGATCCTGGATGAGAGGGGGGACTTCCTGTCGAGTCCAGTCCCACAAGGCTCTTTCAATGACAGTGTGGACACAGGATGTTGACCATGAGCCTCTCTGTCCACATCCCAGAGTTTCCCCAGTGACTGCACAAGTTTCAAATGTCGTTTCATTTTCATGAGTATCCAGCCCATCAGGATAGGAATATATCATTTGAGAAAATAAATCTACTTTAAGGGGAGTTCCACTTAAAGAACGTTAAAGTGTCCTCATTGTGAATGACATATAAATAAATATTAGAAAGTGAAACTGTGTCTCAATGGTAGAGCATGAAACTGTTTCAATGTAGAACAGGAAGCAAATCAGAAGACCAGGCAGAATGGCTCTAGCTCTGTGGGTTCAGTCCTAAGCACCATTAGGAAGAAGGATGAAGAGAGGATTGAGGGGAGGAGGGGGAAGAGGAGGAGGAGAGATGAAAGACAGAAGAAGTACGGGAAAAGAGGAATAGGAGAGAAAGAGGAAGAGGAGAAGGGGCTGTCTTAGTCAGGGTTTCTATTCCTGCACAAACATCAGGACCAAGATGCAAGTTGGGGAAGAAAGGGTTTATTGAGCTTACACTTTCATGCTGCTGTTCATCACCAAAGGAAGTCAGGACTGGAACTCAAGCAGGGCAGGAAGCAGGAGCTGATGCAGAGGCCATGGAGGGATGCTGCTTACTGGCTTGCTTGCTTGCTTCCCCTGGCTTGCTCAGCCTGCTCTCTTACAGACCCCAAGACTACCAGCCCACAGATGGTACCATCCACAAGGGGCCCTGCCCCCTTGATCACTAATTGAGAAAATGCCTTACAGCTGGATCTCATGGAGGCATTTCCTCAACGGAAACTCCTTTCTCTGTGATAACTCCAGTTTGGGTCAAGTTGACACACAAAACTAGCCAGTACAGGGGGGAAAAGGAGGAAGGGAAGGAGGAAGAGGAAGAGGAGAGAGGGAAGTCAGAAGGAATAAGGGGAGAAGAGGAATAGAGAAAGAGGAAGAAGAGGAAGGGGAGGAGGAATAAGATGAGGGGAGTTAGAAGGAGAGAGTAGGGACGAGAGAGAGAATGGAGCGCTGGTGAGGAATGGGAGGAGGACTCCGTCCAGGGCTGGGAGGAGTGTGAGTGAGTTAGTCACTCACTATAGGAATCAGCAATCAGCATGGGGCTTCCTAAAATCAATGACCTAGGACGGCAAGCGTCTTTGCAGTGTATTAATTTAGGCAAGGTGATGGTGCATGCCTTTAATCCCAGCACTAGGGAAACAGATGTAGGTCTGAGTTCAAGGCCAGCCTGGTTGACAAAGCAAGTTCCAGGATGGCCAGGGCTGCTACACAGAGAAACCCTATCTCAAAAAGGAAAATGAACACAAAACCCTAAGAGTAGAACGACCACACGGCACAGAAGTACCTTCAGCTCATATTTCCTCCAGCACTATTTGTAGAGGCCAAGTTATAAGCTCAGCCTAGATAACTGTCAACAGATGAACAAACAGTTAAAGAAAATGTGACACGTGCATGGAATGGCATTTTACCCTTAAATAATGAAATTGTGCCTTTTGCTGTAAAGTGGATACAACTACAGATCACCATCTTAATCAGAATAAGCCAGATTCATAAGGCAGGCTCACGTGGGGGCCCTTGGCTTTATATAGATATGTAAGCCACACATACTAGGGATTCTAAGTTAATACACTGCAGAGGCACTTACATAACCAAATGCATTGCTGCGCTGTCCACAAAGGCCAGAAGATGGAACTGACCTACATGTCTCTCCATAGAGGAATGAAGAAAATGGGGTACACAACACAATGGGATTTTACTCAGTTGTAAAGACTGAAATTACGATATCCATAGAAAAATAGACGAGAGTAAGGATCATTTATGTTAAAAGAAAATACACAAGTATAGATTTAAATTGGTATGTGTGAAATAGGTATGTCTGTGTGTCTGTCTGTGTGACTGTATATGTGTGCCTGTGCATGTGTATGTGCGAGTGTGTGTATGTGTATCTGTGCCTGGTGTGCATGTCTGTGTGTGTCTGTGTGCTTCTTTGTGTATCTGTGTGTGTCTGTGTGTTTTTCTGTGTGTGTCTGTGTGTGTATCTATGAGTGGTCGGTGTGTGTCTGTGTATATATCTGTGTGTGTTTGTGTGTGTGCCTATGAATGTGTGCCTGTGCTTGTGTATGTGCATGTGTGTCTGTGTATGTGTGTATGTGTGTGTGTGTATGTGTATCTGTGCCTTGTGTGTATGTCTGTGTGTGTGTGTCTGTGTGTTTCTTTGTGTGTTTTTCTGTGTGTGTCTATGTGTTTTTCTGTATCTATGAGTGGTCGGTGGGTGTCTGTCTATATATCTGTGTGTGTTTGTGTGTGTGTGCCTGTGAATGTGTGCCTGTGCTTGTGTATGTGCATGTATGTCTGTGTATGTGTGTACATGTGTGTAATGTGTCTTGTGTGTGTCTCTGTGTGTCTGTGTGTGTATCTGTGTGTGTGTCCATGTGTATGTCTGTGTGTGTGTTTATGTGTGCCTGTGCATGTGTGTGTGTGCATGCGCACGCGCACATGTGTATGTGCATGTGATATGTCTGTGTGTGTCTGCAAGTGCATGTGTGTGAGCATGTGCATGGTGGAGAAGAATGTGAAAGTAGAAAGAGACCATGAGAGAAGAGGAAGCAATCTAAAGGAAGCAGTGAGATAAGATGAAGAGAGATGGAGTCGATGCTACTTTTATGAAACCAAAAGGGAAGACTGTTTGGGGGACCAACAAGAGGAGAAAAGAGGAGAGAGAAAAGTCTGGGGAGAAAGAGTAAGAACAAAGAATAATGATAGACATGCACGAATACTCACAGTGAAAACTTCCTGTGTTCTAAAACATATAAATTAAAAACATCAGTTCAGTGAGGTTTTTTTCCCCTTTGTAACATTTCTTGAGCTTTAAGGTCAAATTTTTTTTCATTTGTTTTAGTTCGAAGCTAATGATTACTCATGTAAGACCGCCTTCTATAAGACCAGCTTCTATAAGACCACTTTCTATAAGACCACCTTCTCGGAGGTGGATTTTGTTGTCTGTGGCACTAAACAATGGGATAAAAGAATTTATATTATTTCCTAATGGTGTTTGTAAAACATTCTATCTTCATGCCTGAATCTAAAAATCTCACCCTTTGATGAATAATGTCTCCTTTCCATAGACTAAACTCCTGACAGATTAGTTATGGTGTCAAGACAATTCCAAGACAAAATGAGTATGTGTAGCTGAGAAAGCTGGACTATAGAATCTAATTACAAACTTCCAAGCAAGGTGAATGTCAATATAATAAAATTTCCCATCAACTTAAGTGGCATTAAACCCTTAACTTTTCCAGTGATGTGGGAATTTTTATGTAAACAAGAGAATAACAACGTTCTTTATGTTTCTCTCTAACTTCTTATGATGTTTACATTTTAAGATCACAGATCACCCTTTGCAACTAATCTTCTTTATTTCCACTGACAAGATTTACAGAGAATTTGGGCATTTTAAACTCTTGCTCCTATCTTCCAGCCGTTAGCTGAGCCTGAGACTTGGAAATACAAGAGCTAGCTAACAGTGCTGCATTTAAATTGTTTAACGTGTGAATTCTAAACAACTGAAAAATCCCACTCAGGAAAAATGTCAGCAGCATAGCTGAATTCAGAAAGCAAAAGCACGAGCCTCCTCACGTCAGAAGGGCATTTTGTCCTTCTCTGCTTTGCAGAATTGCTCCAGAACAGTGCCTCATCCTCAAGGTCACTGGTGAGAGTGTAGGTAGAAGGAAGCAGACAGTCCTGTTGGTCCGCCTGGGATTGCTGAAGGCATCAACAGACCAGGACCGGGTGCTTCGGTTCTCAGGGTCCCTGGCCCTGGCTGCCAACTGGATCATTACTGAGAAGTACTTCCTTACTCGGCATTCTGGGAAACGGGGTGTATACAGTCTGCCTTTAAGGATGTTTTACTTTGTTGCATCCAGAAAAATCTTTGAAGCCTTTGAGGGCTGTCTGTCACCGTTTCTAGAAATGCTGCCATCATGTGGCACTTGGGAGTTACAAAGAGTAGAGTCCTGGAAGGGTCATATGGTTCAGCTGGAGGTGGCGGAGCTCCAGCAAAATCTATTCCTATACCTCCCTAATTCGTGTTGAATCATTCCTGTGGGCGCAGGGTAAACTGCAGTGAACCCTGTGGACGGCTTGTTGCCTTGGGATTTGTGAGATTTCCCTGCACAACACTGAAAATGCAAACTCATGTGGGTGTTGCGCTTTAAGGGCAAAAAGACTTTAAAAAAAGAAATAAGAAGCATGTTTTTACAACTTTGGAACCTGTGTGATTTATATTTGATAGTCATAGGTGGCATCTTAATAAAACATGTACTAATGACCTTTAAAGTAATAATTAAAAAAAAAAAGTAATAATTTCAATTCATTTAGAATACATTCATCAAGAGATAACCCAAATGCTCAAAACAACTTTGTGCTACTTAGTCTAACTTTGTAGAAGATTACTTAATCTATATTCATATTAAAAGCAGGAGTTGGCAAGTAGCACTAATGGCTAATACAACAAAAGTTTGACTTAACTTTAATCTCATTTACTTCATGCCTCTTACCCTGGAGATGTAAGGTAATAAGTCCCGTGTTCTCCATTTCAGATAAGGGAAGAAAGGAAGTAATTGAAGGACAATATTAAATATTTAAAGCAGTCTGTTTCATCTATAATCTTATCTCATTTGAATACCTCTTAACTCCTCAGTAACGTTTTCTTAATACAAATATTAAGATCTGTTTAAGTAGCCAACCTTATATATTCCAGGAAATGAAACTCAAAAAGGATAATTCGGAAATATAAGTTGTGTCCTTAAAAATATTAAGAATACCCTTTAACGAGTACAGCTTAAAGATCAATCCAAAGGCATTACAGATCACGGCTCCTTGCCTCTGCTGAAGATTTCAGTGATAGTTAATATACACCTTCATTAACGTGTGGGGGAGGGGCGTTGCAACACTTGAAGTGCTGTTAACTGTACAGACACCAATCCATTGTCCTGTAGATAGGCTAGTGATTTGCCCAAGGTCACGCAGGGCTTTGGTAACAGAAGGACTGAAAGGCAGCGTCTGGCTCCAGCAGCTTCCCTGCCTAGCAGGCATGCAGGTCTCACTCACAAATGGCTTGCTCTGGCAAGCTCTATCTGGAGTAGCCACCTCTTCCTTCCGCTCTATGTGGCCATTATAGTTCAGATAGTATCAGAACCATCGCTCCCAGCTGCTCTAACAGAGCAAAGAGGTACATGTGTCTAAAGGTCAGTGGAGGCACGAGAGGAATCCAGGGTCACTGTGTGGTTTGTGCAGAGGCAAGCTAGCTGCTGCATAACTCAAGTGTCAAAGCTGAGATGTTAGTTCGTTTTGTTTTGTTCTGAGGTTTTGTTTCTTTTGTGAGAGGGTCTCACTCTGTTGCCCAAAATGACCTGGAACATAGTATGTAGCAGCGGCTAGCCTCATGGTGATCTTTTGGAGCACAAAACTGAGCCACTGTACCCCAGCCAACCTAAGCTACTGAATACAAAGGCAAAAAGGGAGGTTCTGAAAATTCTGCAGCAGCTTTCTAGTCTTCAGTAAGTCTGAGAGAAACAAATAGTGTGTTCATGTGGCCTTTATCCGTAACTTAAATAGAAGGAGAATCCATACCTTTCATTCCCCTTGATGTTTTCCCACTAATTCAGTAACTATAAACAAAATCTTTGTGGAGGTAATTTACTCTGTTTCCTTATGGATCCCTGATGCTCTTCCGGGATTCTAAATGCAGCCTATAGATGAAAAGGGTAGCAAATGATGTTGTTCATAAGTAATGCTGTGTGTGTGTGTTTCCTGTTCTTCTTCCTTTTTTTTTTTTTTTTTTTAAACCACAAAACCAGAGGGGGAAGTGTAGGAGCAAGTGGGCTGGCCGGGCTGTGGCAAAAACCTCATGACACATCACTCCGCCTCCTGGTTGGTGGAGACTGTCTGGAACAGCATTTAAATTCTGGGAGGTCTGAGCCACCAGCAGCTCAGACTGGAGGAGCTAAGCCTCAGCATCCTCGGCTTTGCAGTCTCCATTCGGCATTCGCATTCTGGCATTCTCGAGGAAGCCAGCCAAGGTAAGCCTGCAGTGGCCGGTGAGTCTGCAGTTCTCCGGGCTGAATGCTGAGGGTGAGTCCAGAGAATGTTCTTTTAACAGTGATACTTGTTAGCCGTCTCGCGCTGTTGTGGTCTTTTTGAATAAGCTGGTCAGGTACATTGCAGGCTTCCAGGTACTTTCAAAGTCAGTTGGATGTAGTTCTCTCTCTCTCTCTCTCTCTCTCTCTCTCTCTCTCTCTCTCTCTCTCTCTCTCTCACACACACACACACACACACACACACACATACACACACACACACACACACACACAGTGAAGTTCTATATTTCTTTGGAACAAATGTCTGCATCATTTTAAAGTGGCTAGATGACTGTGGAGACCAGTAAAGAGGATCCTCTATATTAATAGAAACCAGATACTGTTATTTTTAGTAAACTGTCTCACTTCAAAAGAGATCCTTCCTCAATGTCTTGCTTCTGCACTTGGCTTTTACACTTTTCGCTAAAGTCCCTGGGTGATAACATGGAGACTCATCATCACACACAAAAAAGCTGTTGCCTGCTCTCAGTGTTTTTTTTTTTTTTTTTTTAATTCCAAATAGAATATCTTACTCAATTTCAAAGATATCTTTGTTTCTTTCAGCTTCGTATCACTTTCTTAATAACGTAAGTTAAAAATCACATTTGAAATGCAAACTGGAAAAATGGAAAAAGCAGTTCTTTATCGTTCTATTTCCTTTTTACATTTCTTCCTTGGAAAAATTTCTTTCATTTCTTCTCACGGTAGTTCATTGTTTTAATTACGAAATTACTGTGAGACTGATCCTAGGTGTGGAGAGCTAGAGACATCGGATAGTGAGGGGCTAAGCTCTGAGACTCCAGATGTAAAGTTTGGATACATAGAGCTGTGAAATTGCTCTTTCCCTTGCTAAGCATAGAGGTGGAGAGAAAGAAAAGGCACACAGATATTGACTAAAAAGCCTACACACTGAAATTTTGTCTGAGATGTAGAAAGATTCCATAATTTATTGGTGGTTTGGGGGTGGTGTGGCGGTGCAGAGTGTGTCTGAACCTGCCAAGATATCAACTGTGCCTCACGAAATATGTTGCAGGACCAACTACAACCATGAGATTGGCAGTGATTTGCTTTTGCCTGTTTGGCATTGCCTCCTCTCTCCCGGTGAGTACAGCTGCGCCTTAGAATTCTTGAAAGTAAATGAACTTCAGCTTCAGCACACTCACACGTGTTTCCCCGTCTCTCTTCTGTCTTAAAGGTGAAAGTGGCCGATTCTGTCAGCTCGGAGGAGAAGTCACTGGTAAGCACCTCTGGGTTGGTCATTTAACTGAAGAATGCTCATGTTTGCCAGTGTTGCAAAGGTTGCTAGGAACAGCATTTTATTCGTTGCTATTTTATTTATCTATATAATCAGGCCTGGGTATTTCAAAGTACTTACTATGTATTAAACACAGAGATAGTACCAAATAGGTCATTGTTTTTAATAAACAGATTCTCTTATAGTTAGATTAATATAACTAGCATGTTCTAGATTGTTGCTACTTACATAAAGCAGGTCCCAGGACCTTCAGTGACTGTTTCTTTCCTGAGTCAGCATGCTTCCCTTTAAGAAGAAAATCCCGCAGCATGACTTTAGAACGTGTCACTCAGTTGTCAGCTGAAGCTGATCATATGACTATGATATTTACAATATGGCCCAAGATATTCACTAACAAGTCCATCGTGAAAAGAAAGCCCATTTGTGCTGCTTGAATCTATTGTCCATATTAGCTGACTTTAGACCACATTTTCCCAAACGAGAATGAAAACCAAACCAGTACCCTTACATGTTTCAACATAAGACCAGCAGCACTGCAGACCTGTGCCTCCACAATAGGTAAAACCATGCTGATCAAACACATACCTTGTGTTTGGACAAAAAGACACACAGAGTTCAGTCCCAGATGAACAGAATAAAGGCCAGTGTAGAACATCACTGCAGCTTCATTGCTTAGTGAAGACAGTCAGGGAAGCACTTGTACATAGGATGTGTAAGATGGTGGTGTAGTGGGGGTACTGCCTGTTTTCTAGCAGTCTTGAGAACACAGGT
The DNA here is from genome assembly GCA_028551405.1 of Uromys caudimaculatus. Taxonomy (NCBI): domain Eukaryota; kingdom Metazoa; phylum Chordata; class Mammalia; order Rodentia; family Muridae; genus Uromys; species Uromys caudimaculatus. The sequence continues at coordinate 84,602,282 of CM052712.1, forward strand.
GTTGAATTACAATACCAGAATGAAAAAATTAACATTTCCATACAGGAGAGAGACCATAACTGGTACTTTTAAAATGTGACAAAAGAAATATTTTAAAATACTGGGATGCATTTTTTAAAAAGACATAACAGTATAGGTCATCAAACGGTATTTAGGGTGTAGGTGAAGAGCTCAAAAGTCAGTTTTCTAGAATCTTGGAGATGTAGAAGCAGAAGAAATGTGAAAAGGCCTTTAAAAATATAGTCCTGGAGATGAACACCCATTGTTCATGCTAAGATTATGGCTTACAGAGTCCTGTGTTTCTTTTTTAATAATAACAAATGCATACTCATTTTTTTTTTAAAATAGCTTTACAGCAAACACCCAGATGCTCTAGCCACATGGCTGAAGCCTGACCCATCTCAGAAGCACAATCTCCTAGCCCCACAGGTATAACTTTTTAATTTCTCAAAACTGAACAACTGGGCTGGATAAATGGCACAGCTGTTTTTGCAGAGGACCTGGGTTCAATTCCCAGCACCCAGATATCAGCTCACATCCTTCTTTAACCCCAGTTCCAGGGGTCTGCTGTAGTCTTCTGATTTCCTGGGGGTTCAGCAGGCACATGGTGCACTACTACAAACCCAAGCAAAACACTTACATTGTAGCCTTTGTATCTATTGTATCATCAGGCAGGCTGAAAAATGACACCTGCTTTAGGTTGAAAAGGGTAACAGAATTAAGCAGCTGATCATGTATGTTGCGTGTTGAGCATGTATGTTGTGTACTGATATGTGACCTTCCTTCTTCAGAATGCTGTATCCTCCGAAGAAAAGGATGACTTTAAGCAAGAAGTAAGTTCTCACGTTCACTGAGACCCACTTTTAGAGACACCGAGGAAGCCACTGAATCATTTTCTTCAGATTGTCAGTTCTTTAGCAAGTATCCCAGTAAATCTCCATTCAAAATCTTGCTTAGAAGGGCGCTGCATTCACTCATCACCAAAATACACAGGTTCTTCAGAGAAGTTTAGTGTTACAGAAAGTGCCTACTCATGCCTGCTATTTGAAACTTTAAGCCTCTTGTAAAATATGAAAATATGAAAAGAAGTTTAAAATATTTTAACTAATATTGATGAGTATATCATCAATGCTTAACCAAGCCAAGATACTTTACTTTAAAATGTTTATGTTGATAACATTAAAGATTATTTAATAAGTATTCTTTCCCTATTTGCTGAGCAAATAAATAAAAATTTCTCTTGAGATTCAATTTAAACATAGAGATAATCTCTGATAAGGAAAACTAGATCAAAAGAATCATACTATTTGCAGATTTATAGTTTATTAGACTTTAATCCCTAGTTCACTGTATGGATTTGGGCTACAGTCTGTATACCCATGTATAACAGCCATTTCTTAACTCTCCTTGATAATAGGGGGGGCAGTTATAGATTTTGATCTCTATATTAAGATACAGATGATCTGATGTCTTGGGGAATTATGTTTCAGATTAAAGAAACTCAATCTAGCAATTATTCGAATTTAGTAAATTAATAATGTACACTATTTACAAGGAAATATGTGTTATCAATATGAATGTTTTACTTATAAGTTTGACTTGAAAATATCTAAGAAAATAATATTTTATTAAAAAGACAAAAAAATGCCCCAGAATGTTATTTCATTTGTTCATGTGTTAAAAAGCAAACAAGAGGCCCATTTCATTAGATTAAAACCATGGGATGTTTTGTAAACACAAAGACCTTGAAATTAAATTACAATATTTCAACGAAGCTAGCACAGTCTAAAACCTGAATCATAATTTACTGAGCCAACTTGATTTGTGATTTCAGACTCTTCCAAGCAACTCCAATGAAAGCCATGACCACATGGACGACGATGACGACAATGACGATGGAGACCATGCAGAGAGCGAGGATTCTGTGGACTCGGATGAATCTGACGAATCTCACCATTCTGATGAGTCTGATGAGTCCTTCACTGTCAGTACACAAGCAGACATTTTAACTCCAATGGTCCCTACAGTAGAAGTCCCCGACGGCCGAGGTGATAGCTTGGCTTATGGACTGAGGTCAAAGTCTAGGAGTTTCCAGGGTTCTGATGAACAGGTAAGTGATGAACAGACATGTTTCGGGATGGCTATGGCTTGATCTCACTTCTAGGAAACCAGAGTCTGCAAATTCACTCACTATTTACCAAGCACTGTGCATTTATTTGAAATTTACTATACGGACTTTGGATACAGAGCTTTTTTCTACTTTAATGGTCCTGTTTAAAAGTATGCATAATGTCTTTTTAATTTTGCCTATCGCACACAATTCCATCTTTCCAAAGTCTTAGCAATATTTAAGAGCAATTTATGTTATTAAATAGCTATTTTAGAAAACAGCAATTATTTGTGAAATATAATGGTCATATATAATGGGAGCTAAGTGGGTGAGAGGAATTGTAAAGTTACCGTTACAATGAGCTTAGTCAGAGGTCCGGCCTAGACATAGCCTTGGCATTTACTATTCAGTTTAACTTTAACTTTCAATGTCTTTTCATCAGAGATAGAACCTTACAGGTTTTTATTACACACAAAGATGATATCCCTAATAAACCGGAAATGATTGATATGAAGCTGACTGATGAAATACAAAGTACACCCTAGCATTATTTTTCTTAAATCAAAATTTTAAATATATTTAGTACAGTTTGACCTAAAAGTTAGAAATCAAAGCATTGTGATGCTCTTATCCCTGGCTGTTTATATAATTCTTCAATTTGTTCTTGATTCAGTATCCTGATGCTACAGATGAGGACCTCACCTCCCGTGTGAAGAGCGAGGAGTCTGTTGAGGCTCTCAAGGTCATCCCTGTTGCCCAGCAACTGAGCGTGCCCTCTGATCAGGACAGCAACGGGAAGACCAGCCATGAGTCAAGTCAGCTGGATGAACCAAGTCTGGAAACACACAGCCTTGAGCAGTCCAGGGAGAATAAGCAGAAGGCCAGCCATGAGAGCGCCGAGCAGTCGGATGTGATCGATAGTCAGGCAAGGTCCAAAGCCAGTCTGGAACATCAGAGCCACGAGTTTCACAGTCATGAGGACAAGCTAGTCCTAGACCCTAAGAGTAAGGAAGATGATAGGTATCTGAAATTCCGCATTTCTCATGAATTAGAGAGTTCATCTTCTGAGGTCAATTAAAGGAGAGGCAAAAACATAGTTCCTTACTTTGCTTTTAGTAAAAACAAGAAAACGTGTTAGTGAGGGTTAAGCAGGAATACTGACTGCTCACTTCTCGGTTCAGTGGATATATGTCTGTGAGGAAAGAAATAGATAATATTTTGGGCCCTTAGCTTAGTTTGTTGTTTCATGCAAACACCGTTGTAACCTAAAAGCTTCAGCACTTTGCTTCTGTTCTTTCTGTGCAAGAAATGCAAACGGCCACTGCATTTTAATGATTGTTATTCTTTTATGAATAAAACGTATGTAGAAATGAGCAAATTTACAGAAATGAGCAAAATTAAAAGAGAAGCTGTAACAGTCTATGTCACTATAATCTCTTGGTTTTATAATTAGTGTATATTTTGTTGTGATTATTTTTGTTGGTATGAATAAATCTTGTATCTTGAATGTAAGGAGTCTGGTGGTGTCAATTATTCGTTATTGGTTTCTTGCAATTGTTTTGTAATGTCTAAAATGTAACCATTTCAATGGATGTGCCCAATTTAGTTAAAGCCATTTAGGGTTTTAGTGATCAGGGGAAAGAGGGTTACCTGGGAGTTGATAGCAGTCAGAACCACAAGGCTCCCTTACGAAGTGTTTTTACCTAATTACGACATTCACTAACCAATATAAGAGCGAGCGAAATCTTGGATGGAATCAAAAGTCAATTGTTATGTTTTCTATCACTATCTAGTAATTTGTTCAGTAAATGTGTGGCTTTCTGGCCCTTGTGGAACCTGGTGTATATCTTCTAGCTATCCCAATCATTCTTACCGCCCCCGCTCTCTCTATATATATATAGATATAAGATAGAGATATAGATATATAGATATAGATGTGTGTGTGTGTGTATTTCAAATGAAAACCAAACTTCTCAGTTTCTTTCAAACATGAAATTTCAGAAAGATTGTAGATATCCCATCTAGAAACCATCTAAATATTCTTCAAGTGACAAATGAATAATGAAAACATGGCACAAATATGCAATATATAGAATGCTATTCAGCTTTAAAGAAAAAAATGAAATTATGAGATTTGCAAGTAGGTGGATGAAGGGTGATCCAGACCAAGAAAGACGAATGTTGTATCTGTCCATCTGTGGTTCCTAGCTCCAAGTCTTCAGACATGAATAAATAGCCTGGAGTAACGCAGAAACCAGGAAAGGAAAGGGAAATGGAGTGTTGGGGAGCCATAGAGATGTGGATGGCAGGCTACAGTGATTAGGGAGGGGCTGAGATAAATCCAGAAGGAAGTAGGTATGATACCAGTGAGGATGTCTGCAAAAGTCATAAGGAATCCTATTAGCATCTGCCTATATAAAATGATACGTAATACGCGTGCGCACACGCACACACACAGATACACACATGGACACACACATACATACACACATACACATGCACACATACAGACACACACATGCAAACACATACACATATACACATGCACACATACACGCACACATAGACACACATATGCACACACGCATACATACACGCACACACATGCATACACTGACTCTCACACACATACACACACATGCACATACAGACAGACACATTCACACACACATACACATATACACGCAAATAGAGTTTAAATGAAAATTTTCCATCTAGGCTGACAATGCTCCCTGTGAGAGCTACAGACTATCAAAAGCCTCAAGCCTAAGCATGAGAAGGTTCTTTTGAGTTGTTGGTCAGGATTTTCCAGGGACCCCACCCCCAACCCCCACTTAAAAAAGCACTATAGGCTATTGCTATGGCCTTGGTTGCCTTCCAGTGGCTGAGGATAAAAGTCCCTCTTTTTGAAGACATCATGTACTTCAGACACAGGACCCAGAGGGTTGAGCTGGATCTGACCTGAAAACCTCCTCCCTAAGGACTGGCTCTTAATCCAGAAGGTACCAGAAGGTACCAAGGGACAGAAGCAAAAAATAGTCATATATAGCCATGATGCCTATGACCTAAAATAACAGCCATCATGGCACGATATCATTAAGGGTGCACTAGCGGCAAGCATATGTTGAGAGTAACCAACAGCTCTCTACTCGGACTGAAGGCCTACTCAAACAGAAGTAAATCCTGTCTGGTACTAGAAATTTAAGCATTTCATCAAGACTAGTGAAGTCATGGATCTTGGGGGAGAATCTATGCCTGCTACTTTACTAAACCAACAATTCCCTATGAACATTCTGAGTACACGTTCTTAAACCCACAGATAATTATAAATCTAACTTCTCATCAAAGAAACATCTTCCTGGTACAGATGAAGACCACGATAGAAAACCACAACTTATAAAAATGCAAAAGATAAGTGACTGTATGGTACCCAGCCTCAACTGATAAATCTACAATGCAGTTCCTGCACCTAAGGCTCAGGGATCATGGAGGAAGAGAGACTAGAAAGATTGCAATAACCAGAGCATCAGGAAATCTGCTGTAAGAATGTCTCCTAGAAATGTCAGGGAGGCTACACTCATGAAGTCTCATCAGCATGGCTGCCTAACACTGGCAACACCCACAGACATGCTAACACAGAAGGGGGAAATCCCATGGTCCCTAAATGCTAATCAAAGAACTACATGTGACTAAGGAATAGAGAAAGCAGGAGAAATCACCTTCCCCAGGGAAGAGCCCCTAAATCAGTTATCCAATATGAAGTAGTCAGCCTCGAAACCATATGCATACAAGCAACATTATAGCGACTGAGCAGGCTGTATTTACATATTTAGGAATATAGACACGGAGAGGTAACACTCATATGTAACAACGATTCAAGGAATACAGGGCGTGGGTTTGAGGGGAGGAGGGGGTGCAGTATAGGAGAAGGTTTGGAGGAAGGGAAGGGGAAGAGAAAATGATGAAATTGCATTTTAATTTCAAAATTAAAACTTCATGAAACCAGAAAAGGGTTAAACAACAGAGAGGTGGCATTTCTTTTTATGGGACTTATAAGTCCCATAAATATGTTGATTTCTTCTGAGTAATATAAAAATATAATATGATTTCAATAAAAACTACAACTAGGGACCTGGGTTCCGTTCCCAACACCGAGATCAGCTAGGTGGTTCACAACTGCTCATGACTCAGCCTCTCTTAACATAAGCATATGCAAGCACACATACATACACATATAAAAATAATACTCTTATAAATAAATAAAACTAAACTTTCCCCCTAGGACTATGAAGGCTGATTTTTAAGTTGATGTGGAAAATAACATATAAAAATATAATGAAAAATTCTAAAAAGAAGTAACAGAAATAAGGAGGAATTTGCCCTCCTTATTTCTTCCTCTGACACACACACACACACACACACACACACACACACACACACACACATACACACACACACACTAAAAGCATTGCAGTACTGGCACATAAACATCCATGAAACAAAATATTAAGGTCAGACATAAGCCCAGACTCATGTGGACATTACGTCACGGTAGAGATGGTATGTAACGCCCCTTGGGGTATGACAGGACAACTCCTTATCACTGTCCCTGCAGACATCAGTGCTCAATTGAAGTGACTCATGGCTTCCTGATGTACTCACTTCCCTCGTGCTCCTTGTGCTCTACCACAGCCAATCCCTAACAATCACACGCTAATTGTGCCATCCCCACGTGGATGCAAGCAGCCTATTCCTTAACAACACAGGCTGCCATCAGCACAGGCTGAAATCCAAGGGGGCCATCAGTTTAACCCCACAATCAGATCTTTGAATCCTGGTGCAATTTAAAGGCCATTCTGTTTCTCTGTTATGTGGGGTTTATGCAGGGGGCAGAAATCACACAACTAATTTGAACAGGGAGACTGTGATACCAAAAATTAATTACCAGAAAGAAGGTGTTAATAAAAGACAGAAGTCAGTTTGAATGCTAACCATAGGGATGGAAATACCCATATAAGGAGCAATTTGCAAAGAAGGACCTCCTCTCTAAAAGTCTTCATTAGGAAGGCGGTAGCTGCAGCCCAGCTGATGAGCAGACAAGTTTGCTGGGTGATCCCTGGTCAGAGTTGGTCGGCAGCTGGTGGAGTGAAGCTGCCTAACAGTCTGCTGGCAGAAGGACTCCAGCACACTGAGGCCAGCAAGGTGACTGGGGGCAGGTGCTCCAGTGAGTGCTGCTGGATGCTATGTGTAAGAGGCTACCAGCCTTGCTTTAAGATAAGAACAAGGACACCAGGGACATCCAGAGCTAGCTAATTCTGCAGTGTCCCTCCAGTGCCCTCTACTGACAAAGGGCTGTCATTGTGCCAGCTGGCAGAGCAAGCTTATTGCAAGGTCCAACTCTAGCATCACCGACCAAAGGTGATGGATTTGGAAAAGGGATGCTGAGCTGATTGATAGCTGGCCAGGATCACTGGGACAAGGTTAATTCTTGTCCTTTGCCTGAAGCATCTATTTCTGATAAGCTGGAGTCAAGCGCCCTAGGATAGAATGAGGTTTTATCTTTTTGAGGAACAGGAGAGCAGACTTGAAGGGTCTCCATCGGGCCAACAAGCAACGGAGGAAACCACAAAGGCAGCTATGGGTTTCTGCTCCCAGCACTTTTAAATCCCATTGAATGTAGCAATACTGTTGCAAATCTGGATTGGAGGCTCACAGGCACCTACTGAAGTATCAAGTTCCCGTGTCCCATGGCAAAGAACTAGACCAAAGACGCGTGCTTAGATATAGAAACACACATTTTATTAAGAAAGGGAAAACATTCCCAAGAATGGGAGTGGGCTAGTAAAAGTACTGTGATGCAAACTTCACGATCCTTTAATAGACCACTTACTCTGTTCTCTTACCACGGCCTTTTCTTGGGCATGTTTTATTGTGTGAAGGCCAGAGGGGAAGGGCTTCTTTCAAATATATTCATCTTCATACAGTTTTTGTGAGTTTTGTTGTTTTTTGGTTTTGTTTTGTTCTGTTTTGCCTTTTTTTTTCCTTTGTCTTTCTACCCCCTTGCCACAATACTAAAAGACACTGAGAATAAAAGAAGATAAACTCTTCCCAACAGGCAAAGACTCAACAAAACATGAATAAGGAATGATACAATTAGTAAACTATTTCAGGGCTGGAGAGATGGCTCAGCGGTTAAGAGCACTGACTGCTCTTCCAAAGGTCTCGAGTTCAATTCCCAGCAGCCACATGGTGGCTCACAGCCATCTGTAATGGGATCTGATGCCCTCTTCTGGTGTATCAGAGATAGCTACAGTGTACTCATATACATAAAATGAAATATTTTGGAAAAAAAAAGAAAGAAAATCATTTCATGAATCACAACAGAAAAATGGACTCCGGGAGTGACCACTGCTGAGTGTTAGGCTCACTGCATGAGAGTGGCTTGTGCCAACATCATACAACAGTTCTGAGAGAAAGAGGTTGCTCCTATCTAAAAATTATGATGCCCTTCATTTTCATCTAGCATTCAAATTTAGCTTCACTAATACATCCCTCCTACTGTGATGAAATACAGTGTGTGCAGCTTTACTCTTACCAGATATGCAAGGTCCTAGGTTCGCTCTTCGGATCCACCCTTCACTCAAACACACACATTCATGTAGAGATAAGACATTACACCCTCCACACATACACACGTTCATATAGATATAGGACCTTACAGGTAAATTGATCTTAAAAGCTGAGATGGCAGAACCTCACCTGTCACACTGAAAGATGAATAAGCTAGGTGCTGGTGAGACGAAGAATGTGGAGCAGAACTAGAGTTGCAGCTCCAAAACCACCTATGTTGAGGTCTGCTTTGAAATTATTATCTAGACACTGTTAAGTAAATCTCCCCGAGTTTTGCATGGAAAGGATACATCTACATTCTGAAAGGTGAGGATAAACAAGAACTGGGGTATTATTCCAAATCCAAGTTTAGACACTTCCTTTTCACCTCGCATCACTTTCAGACTCAGACAGAGGTGGAGATACAGTAGTGACGTCACACAGAGCGCAGATGGATGGAGAAGTGCAAAGAGGAAGTCATACTGAATGCAGCCAGATGCAGAAGCACACTGTCTCCCTCCATGAAGGATCAGACAGTGATCTGAGTCCCTACTCCAAGAAGCTAGACGCAAACCCACTGCAGGGATAAGGACAACAAAGGTAGGAGTGTGACTGACAAAAACAGAAACAGGTGATCAATAGAATATAATAAATAGTGTTCTTTCTTCTGAACAATTACCTGGCTATTATAGCTCAGTGGTAGGATGCTTGTTTTGTATACATAGCACTCTTGGTAACAACCCAGGTTATCCCAAGAAAATTATTTTAAATGTTATAGCAAGATAAGCACAGACAAAAACTGAGAAGACACATTGTTGCAATAAGAAAACAAACGGATGTCGACAGGAGAGTCAAGTTTGGCTGCCTGCTTGTCTGGACTCAGAACTCCACAACCCAAACTAGCAGGCAAGAGAAGATTTTCCCTTTTAATACTTGGTGAAAAACTCAGCCACATTCTGGCTTGAGTACCGCTGATCAGACTTGGCCACAGCACTCCTCCTCTGTTACAACCACAGGGACTGAAGGGGCTAGATACTCTGATTGGCCATGGTTGAGTGCCTGACTCACTTCTTGGGAGCTAAAGGTGCCAGCTACTTCTGAGTCACATGCAGACTCACACTCAGAATAGGGGAGAACCATTGCTGCCCAGAAAGTCTGACTACCACTGTCACTCAAAAAGAGACAGTCTGCCGAGCCACAGACACTGATGATAAAACCTCCACTATCCCTACCCTGGGTATGCATCTTACTCAGGAAGGTGACTGATAAGAGGGTGCAAAGAACACAGACATTTACATAGTGGGCCAGCAAGTAAATGCAGACCAGAGTTGTAGCTGCGGAAGATGCTAGGAGACATTGATAACTGAGAGTCTGAGTCTACAAAGATCCTTATGCTTCTGTGAGCTGTAAAAAGAGGGGATGAGAGAGATTTGAAGATGTTTCTGGGTAGTCTGCTTATACAATTTGCTTCCCTTGAAAACAGAACTTATGCCTCATTTTTGTTTCCCTGGAATCTAACATGGTACCTGATATCTGTGAATGCTCACTAAAGGCTTGGTGAATTTGTTAATATTTCCTCATTAGCATTTGATCTGAATTCCACAGGGGATCTGAAAATGAATATTTAACTTCATTACTCTGAACAGGAAACTAAGACGGAGAGGTTAGGACTCTATTACCACAGTGCCAACTAAGGCTGATGCCAAGATAACCTCTCACAGACACAAGCGGGCCAGTCTAATTGCAAGCCAGATATGGAATGCCACAAATCTGAGTCTCGTCTTATTAGAAATAAAATAAAACTAAAAGGAAGCTTTAAGATGGTCAACATTTCTTCATATAGTAGCACAAACATCAGATTTTCTGCTAATGATTTCAGATGTTGAGTGGTAAAAGGTTATTTTACAATGTTGTTAAATAAATACATACTTAGGGGAAATGAGGGGAAACATGTTTGTTTGGTGGGTTGCTAAGTAACACCACACACGCCAGGAACGCTTTGGAGTTTCCTACTGAAGGTGGAGACATCCAGACCGACGGGAACTCAGTTTGTGTCTGTCTCACTTGTTTTCACTGGAAAGTTAGTAAACAAACAGCCAAATTAGCAGTGGAGTGTTGAACATATGTTGAATGTATGTTGGATGTATGTGTGCCAAATCTAAGTAGAGTCTCCTCAAGGTTGCTGTTCACAAGTTTCTCTTATGTCTACAGAGTATCCCAGACTGTGGGATTTGTGCAGTGTGTCCCTAGGAACGCCCACTACAGAGATGAAATGAAACCAAACATCCATGATACGCACAACATGTCTCACGATATGAGATTACTGAAATATATGCTACAAAGGACTGTGGTAGCCAGGTGAAGAAAACCACAATTTGTTATATCTCACTTTAGGTAAGGAAAACTCTATGAGAAGTAGGGGTTTTAAATGCCAATTTAAATGAAATAACTTTGTCCCGGGGAGAAAATCTGACAGCCTCAGGCCTTGCTTGAGCTAGTTGCTCTGGAAAGGATAAACACAGTAAAGTAACAGTAAACCAGATTAGCAAACCAGAAAGAACGAAGACTTTGAATAGCTAGGCTCGTGACTAAAGTTAAGCCAGATTCAGCATAAAGGAGCCCAGCGCGTTTTGAATTTTGATGCATTAAAATTGCAGATTTTCTTAAAATTACTTTTCTTGCAAGTAAAATTAAGGCAAATATAACCCAACTCCAAGTTATTTGTTTAGAAACATATTTAACTAATTTGAATTACTGATTTGTTTAGATACATTTTTAAGTAATCTGAATTACTTATTTATTTAGATACATTTTTAACCATCTGAATTACTTTTGGGGATGAGGGTGACATCTTAGGAAGAATGTTTCATATTTGTTTTAAGTAATTAACACTAAAAAAAAAAAAGCCCTACTATCGCTACTATGTGATTTGTTTATCAGAACCAACTCTGAGCCTTCTATGATGTGGTCTCACTGCTTTCTTAACCACTTCAGTCTAGGAATTCCCTCTTTGCTGGAAACTTCCATATTAACTAGATGCTACATGATAACTCATGCTACTATTCATATTCAGTGGGACCATTTCTTCAACAAGAACACAACTCCACGAAGAATCTGCCTAAACTGCATTGAGTTTTTTCCAACCCATCCAAACCAGACTCACATTTTATTAAGTAAGTAAAAACACAAGAGTTGGACATTCAAGGTAAATATAAAGTAATTGAACAATTGCTCTGTTTCTTCCTTGGCTGAGTCATTTTTCCCCCCCACCGATGCAGCACTGTTTAAAGCAAAGACTTCACACATACTAGGAAGAGGGCCTAGGACAAATAAAAAAGGAACATATTGTTCAGTGACCTGTTGTCTTCTAGTTGGAAAAATATCCCAAAAGGCAAGCAAACAACTCTCACTCCCATTCCAAAGAGTCAGAAAAGGTCCGGCTCTACGACTAAAGATTCTTGAGCTTCAGCACTTGCTTAACACACAAGGACTTGATTTTGCCCATTTCAGAGATCCTGTCTTGCTCCTAGAGATGTGTCTCATGCACACTGGATGCTCAGGAAGTATTTTCTCAACAATTTTGAGCTTGCTATGGCTCCCCTGTTCACAACAAGTGCATAGTCAAGCCAAGGCAAAGATGACCAAGGAGCAATTATGGTGGATCAAAAATAATTAATATGATTAATACATAAGCATGAATACTGCTTTAACAGTACATGGCATTTACCATGTGATGTTTCCCAAATTCATACACTGAAATCCCTATATGTCACAGGATAATAAAAGGAGGTGGGGTCTTTATAGGGAGATTAGTCATAGCAATGGATGTCTTATACAGTCAAAGAGGGCTTGTGCTGGTTAATTTTACGTTGCTGTGACAAAATGCCTGAGGTAAGTGAAAAGGGTGAAAAGGTTGTTTTGGTTCATAGTCACAGAAGGTTCAGTTCGTGGTTTACTAGCTCTATTCATTCAGAGTCCTGAGTGTGAATATCACTGGAGCTTACACATGTGGTGGAACAAGGCTACTCATGATGAGGGGAAGGTGGGCAGGAAGGAAGAAGAGAAGAGATGGGAGGAAAGACCTGGGTCCCAATATTCCCTTCAAGAAGTATGTCTCCGAGGACCTACCTTTACTTGGCTCCCACCTCACAAAGGGTTCACCGCTTTCTAAGTAGATCACAAGCTGGGACTGATCCTTCAACACACAAGTGTCAAAGGACCTTTCCGAGACAAATCCTAATGCAGCTTTTTGTCCCTTCACCACATGAAGATAAATCTCAACGGTGCCACATGGCTCAGAAAAGACTTGTAACAACTCTGCTGGCACCATGCTCTTGAGACTTCTGCTTCTAGAGCTGTGAGAACCAGATGATTATAAGCCACCTGATCATGGTATTTTTGTTACAGTAGCCTGAAGGGATGGTCTTAGACATTTGTATCAATTCAACTTATCTTCACAATGAGGCAAGCATTCATCATTTCCATTTCCACAGGCACAAGTGAAATAACTCACCCCAGGTCGTGCAGTTGTCTGCCTCTATGGTTCTGAAAATGGATTACGTAAACACAGCCAAAAGCTGGAGCACCACTGACAGTTCTAGGTCTGGGATTCTGGATGATGTCATCACTGTGACTATAAAACCCAGGCTACAAGATGCATTTTATGAAAACTCTTTTATCTGAAACATAACTGCTGATTCTCAAACTTTAGGTGCCCAGAAACCTACAAGGAGACCCAGAATTCCAGGGCAAAATTCCTAGAATTTTTGAGTCAGTAAGATTGGGTCTATTTCTCAGTATCTTAAGTGATGGCGATAATTCTTTGAGTCATATTCTAAAATCAATGCATAAAACCTATTTTCTGACCCCGAGTCTGTACTCTCTCTTCATACCTGGCTTCTCTGGAAATATGACTGTTAAGCAATTATTCTGTTAGTGTGCCACAGGTGGCTCAGCTCAGAATACTGCTGCTCTAGACACCTCTTGCTAGCCAGACATCCCAACCTTTCTAGTGGGAGACTTCTGATTCTTTCTTTTCTTGAGGTCTGGGTCTTTACTTGGGGCCAGGGTCTTTACTGCTTTGCTTAAGTTGCTCAATTATTAAGTTTACATACAGGAAACATACATGAGATTAACAAATAATGATAGGGAGAGTGATAGATGAGTGGTAGGGAGACCGTTCTAGAAAAGTACTGTAGTGCCCACGAAGACTAAATGAATCATATACCCCTCAGATTCATATGTCGAATTCCCAAGCCCTGGTATCTCAGGATATGACTATATGTGATCATTGGGTCTTTTTAAAAGCAACTAAATGTAAATCGTACCATTATGGTTGTCTGTAACCACGATGATGATGATGATGATGATGACGACGACGACGACGACGACGACGACGATGATGATGACGACGACGACAACAACAACAGTGACCACAAAGAGGAGGAGGAAGATGATGAAACATCTACGGAGGACAATAGGGAGACACAGGCAAAATGGGCCATGTGCAAGCCAAGACAAGCCTCGGAAGAGATCAACCAACTTTTTTTTACTTTTTGAGAAAATATATTTGCGTTATTGAACACAGCATATGTTGAGTTATTATAAAAAGCCTGGCAAACCTAATACAGGATCGGATCCTGCACATTTGCTAAACTGCAGAGATGAAATGTTACCACTTAAGCTAGAATTCCATAGATTCCTTTATGCACCAACATGACTGACTCCTTACCTGGAAACAGTGGGGACATGGAGAATTCAGGGGAAGGGGAGGAGGATACCATCCATAGGCTCCCAATCCAGTCCTATCTCCAGGCTGAACAAAGAGAGGCCAGTATAGCACTAGAATGGCACAAGAGAGATGGAAAGGACAGAAATCATTTGCTCCAGTGTAGAGTGCCAATGCTCACAGTGGGAGTAACAAGCAGAGATAGCATCAGAGAAACCCTGGAGGACCGAAGTGACAAGAAGACCCATGTAGGACTTGAAGACGAGGTGGATCCTACAAGTAGCCGTAGAAATGAGGGCAGAGATACACAGATCTCGGTCAGGGTTTGACATTTAAAGGAGACAGGGAAACCAGGGAAAATTGAATTTGGAGTAGGCTTTGCCTGACCCAACTGCAGAGTCTTAAATTGGATGTGCCAGCTGGGGTAGTAGGGATGGAGATCTAGACCTAACGCCTGAGGCAGGATTCCGTTATTCAGGGGCTGGCCAGGGGCGGAAATGAGATAATCGTGGAGACATCAGAAATCTGAGAGTCCCAAAACCCAACCCTTGGATTCCTCAAGATGTCTGGAGAGTGGAAACAGGAAATCATCCAATAAACACAGAATCAGGGTGATGGGGCCCACCAAATGCAAGTGGCACAGCCTTCGTGATTTGTTTCTGGTTTTTAAATGAAGGATGGATTTCTTTCCCTTCCTGGAGAGTTCAAGCTGGATTTCACTAGTTCACTCCATCCTACCAAAGGGTTTTCCATCTTTACCCTACTCTTTGACCCTTTGCACCTTTGCAAACCCAGAGGGAGGACGGACAGGGCCTAAGCACTATCTTAAGGTAATGCAGGCATGGACACAACCAGGAGCTCCTTTCCCGAGGAGCTGGCGGGCCAAGCACTCCCTCTTTTCGCGAGCTTCCCCATAGGAATGTGGGCACTGATGGGGACCCTGCCTCCAATTAGATCCTTGGCCGCCGGGGCTTTTTCGGCACGCCTGAGGCTAGTCGAGGCGAGGCCAGGGCCCGGGAGGCGGGCCGAGGGGGCGGGCGGAGGCGGGGAGCAGGCGGCCGACCCCGGGAAGGAAAGAACATGGCTCCTGTGGCAGAGGGCGGCGGCGCTCCAGGGCGCGCTGGGCGCCAGTGAGCGCCATGGTGAACTCCAGCCGTGTGCAGCCGCAGCCGCCCGGGGACGCGGGGCGCTCGCCCGCGCCGCGAGCGTCCGGGCCCGGGCGCCTGGTGGCGGGAGGCGCCGGCCTGGCCGTCCCCGGCGGCCTCCGGGAGCAGCGGGGCCTGGAGATCGAGATGGAGCGCATCCGGCAGGCGGCCGCTCGGGACCCTCCGGCCGGAGCTTCGGCCTCGCCTTCTCCTCCGCTCTCGTCCTGCTCGAGGCAGGCGTGGAGCCGCGACAACCCCGGCTTTGAGGCCGAGGAGGATGACGACGACGACGAGGTGGAAGGAGAAGAAGGAGGGATGGTGGTGGAGATGGACGTGGAGTGGCGCCCGGGCAGCCGTAGGTCGGCCTCCTCCTCGGCCGTGAGCTCGGCGGGCGCCCGCGGCCGGGGACTGGGGAGCTACCGTGGCGCGGCTCACCCGAGCGGGAGGCGGCGCCGGCTAGAGGACCAGGGCGCGCCGTGTCCCAGCCCCGCGGGCGGCGGGGACCCGCTGCATCGCCACCTCCCGCTAGACGGCCAGCCGCCCCGAGTGGCCTGGGCAGAGAGGCTGGTTCGTGGGCTGCGAGGTAAGATCGGGACCCGCGGCGTCCGCTGCACGCTTGACAACTGCCTGCCCGCGGGCTCGAACCCGGGTCCTACGAGGGTGGCTGTCTGCTGCGGCTCCCCCTCTCATCCTCTGCGTTCCTGCCTCCTTCCCGAGTACCTTTCCTACCTCTGCTAATTCCGCGCGATTTCCGGTACCCATCGCCGAATTTCACCGCGTTCTTGATGGTGCAAATTCCCTGGGCGCCTCCCTCCCTCCCTCCTTAAGATGTTCTAGCACATTTTGGAAAATAACAGAAAGCCGTTTTCATTAGTACCAGGGGCTTGTGGAGGACGAAAAGTGAATATTCTAGTACAACTGATAATAGAACTTTATGCTTGCTAAATGTCACAAATGAGGAACAAGTTTATTCCAGCGCCGAAGCTTTTCCTTTGGTGGCGATGCGCCATGTCCCTTCAGCCATTCTAGGAGGGACCTACAGTGTTCCCCAAGTTTTGAGAGGGTTGCCTTTAAATAGGTCATGGTCTGGAGGCATGGTTGAGAGAGGAGCTGTCAACAGAAATGTGTAGAAACACATGTTTGACCATTTCCAAGTCTAGACATTTTTTAAACGGTTGCAAACAAAATATTATACCCGCCCATCCCCGTGTGTGTGTGTGTGTGTGTGTGTGTGTGTGTGTGTGTGTGTGTGTGTGTGTGTGTTTAAAGACTGGAAGTAATGTCATTTGCCATTCCAACAAGATGATTGCTTTTCCAGATACCAGATGGTTAATGTGTCAGCGTTCTGTGCACAAAACTCTCCACAAGGCAGGAAAGGACATGGAGTTTCCAATAGCAAGTTGGTCTCATGTTCTCAAAGTCTTGCAGCCAGAGGTATCCGAGGAAAAGAGGTTTGCTAATTCTCACCTGCCTAGTTATCTTAATCTCCAGCTTTAAGAGTTCCATCCCTGGATTTGCTGTTATTTCCCCCTTGCCCTCTGTCAACAATCACCAGACCTGCAACAGAAACGATCCAGATGTTGAAACAGTTAGGGTTAGACAGGTCAGGCCTACATCAACCCTGGTTCTGCCTCTGCTTGACCTTGGACATGCTATTTCACTGCTCTGATCTTTTAGTTTTTAGGGTTTTTTTTGTTTTCGTTTTGTTTTGTTTAGAAAAGAAATGGCCAGTACATAGCCCTCGATGTGTTGAAAGAATTAAACGAGAGGACATCTAAAATGGGCAGAAAATCTTTGCTGTGCTGTGCTTTGAGAGTATCACAAATGATGAAAGAATATTTTGACATTGCTTTTACATGTGCATACTAGTTCATGTGATTCAGGGTCCTGTGAGAAACAAAATATCCTCTTGAGGTAACTAATCAATAGAATAGGAAAACACTAATGTTTTTTTTTTTTTATGTCTAGAATAGCATAAAAGGGATTGTTATTTTAAACTATGTAGGAGGTGCTTATAAAAGTATTCACTGAAGTGACATTCAAGTTTCTTATAAACTAATAGCTACGGAAAGTCACACGATCAGCTCGAGCATTTGATTACGTAGGTAACTTTGAATTTAATAATTGGAGATAGTGAGATAAAATGTATACTTTTATATTGGTATATATATGTTTATTTCTTTTAAAGAAAAGTTTCAATAAACTCACAATAAGACAGACTTTGCCAGTGGGAGCTCTGTAGAGGTTTTGGGAGAGTAGGGTGCAGGAGAAGCATGGAAGCTGTAATTCACTTCCTAGAGTCTTGCCCTCTGCATCTTTGCATATATTACATCAGTAATATCTAATAAGCTCTTGTATTAATAACAACAACAATAATAATGATAATAATAATGTGATGGCATACCTGTCATAGATGTATTTCACAAGAAGCAGACTTGGAAAGTTACTAATTATAGAAAATTTTAAACATTTAATTTCTGTTACAAAAAATGTAGTTGGCATTCTTGTTGCTTATTAAATAAGTCATATGTATTAAATGTTTAGCACATGTTAGCAACTCTAAAGCAAAATAAGCTATGGTAGCATATCACTATTTTCCAAAGGACAGCCCAGAAATGTAAAATCACTAATAATGAATGAGATGTGAATTTTCTTCTGGCTTGTGGAATATGGAAATCTTGTGTGTATCCCGTGAATCATGCCCAAGGATCAGAACAGAAAGTGACTTTTGTGATATCCACAGGTAGTGGGGACTGTTAAGGGAGATGACTGAAATCTCGAGTGGTCAGCTGCTTCCTCTGTCACTCATTGAGGCTCTCAGGGCCTCAGCTTCTCAATTACAAAATGAAAGCATTGGGCGTAGTCTGTGATGCCCTTTCTACCCCCTGGGTAGCTGATGGCAAATGATGTTCCCTGGTCTATGGACTTATCCTCTCAGCAGTGAGTAATCAGGGATGAAGGGCTACTTCTGGGATACAATGTATCTTACTGGGGAATTAAAATGTATCTCTAAATATTAAGAAGCAGTTGAAGGTTTCTCAGCTGCAGCAGAGCATTCTGAATGACCCAGCAACTTGGTGTCTTTGATAGTCTCCAGAGGTAAATATCCAGGCAGGGAGACATCACCCAGGCAGGTGTGGTGTGTAGCCACCAGTGAATTAATGCTGAAAGCCTGGGCCAGAGGAAGCAAAGGACAACTGAAAGATTTGATGACAGTGCCCCAGACCTCATCTTGGAAGTAACACTCATCACTTGGACTCCTGCTGCACTGGCAAGTTGTTAATACACATAACAATGATACAATGTAGCCATATGTCCACAGTTAGAAATCTCTGTCACATATTGCTCGGGCTGGAATGAATGAGAGGGCTATTTCCATTTTTCCTAAAATAATCGGAGCTTGGCACTGTCATGTACTGTTTGATAAGTGGCCATCGTTATTTTATCTCATTTGTAATTTGCATTTCTCCAGCCTTTCCTTTTGATGTCTGTCTACAGAGGAGTGTATTCAGTTATTAGAAAGATTATTGAGGATGATAAAGGTCTGAATGTGACTATACCAAACAGTACCACACCAAAGTGCTACTCCTGATCCTCCCTCCTTACTTGCAGCTCATGGTCATCCGTGTGCAGGGACTGATTACTTTGGCCTGTTTTGAATATTCGGTTCTGCTCTTACTTCGTCACCAGTATAGCATTATCATAAATGTGAGGTTTTCAAGAGGGTATGGAGGAACTTTTGTCCCTTAGGGATATGTAGAAGTATCTGAATGTACGAATGGGCTTTTATAACCCCAGGAGGGAGTACAGTTACACCTGCCAAGTACCAAATGGAAGGGCAGCCTCATCCTCCACTGCAGAATCATGACATCCCATCCAGCATGTCAGCAGTATAGAGGCTGAGAAACTTTGCCCTAATCTCTCAGGTGACAATGAATTGCTCACTGTGCTCAGTACTCTGGAAGCCTTTTTCTGGTCATGGTTTGTTTTATTCTGAGGGTACCCCCTTTATTAGAAGCTATCCTCACCACCATCTTCCTGATGAGGGAAGCGAGGCTTAAAAGACTTCCCCATGGCCATAACTATTAAATAATAGAACTAGGATTTAAGTACAGGCATCAGAGTCCAAGCTTTTCTTACTATGACAGTTAGCTGCAGTGCTCATACCTAACCTTAGTCAGATGTTTTTACTTTATAAATGTTGATTCTTCAGGACATTTAGGATTAGCCATAACAACCAATCTGTGTATCCAAATTCCTAATTTATCTAAAGTGGGAGAACCTACTTTCTTTCTTTTTTAGAATTGTTCTAAAGTAGTGCAACATCAAACTTACCATTTTAGCTACAGTTACATGTGTGCAGATACATTTATAACCGTGTGGTTCTACTTAACCATCTTTTTCCAAACCTTTTCATCATCTGTACAAACTCACTACAAGTGAAGTCAGGATTTGTCCTGTTGTGTCAGTTCCTTTCACATAGCCTATTTCCAAGGCTCCTCCCTGTAGCACAAACAACCCCAACTTTGTTCCTACAGATGACTGGTGCCATTGTGTGTGTGTGTGTGTGTGTGTGTGTGTGTGTGTGTATAAATTTTGTTTATCCATTTCTTACTTAATGGACATGACTTTTTATTTAAGTATATTATTTGTATTATATGTGAAAATTTCTTACATGAATACAATGTATCTTGATCCACACATACACATTTTGGTCATTTGAGACAAGGTCTCATAGTACAAGGTGGCCTGGGACTTTCCACCCCCTGCTTCATCCCTCCAGGGTGTGGGTACTAGAATTAGTTATAATAATAGCATGCTCAGCTCCCTGAAACTTTTTTTTGAGATCTTTGGAGCTTTTCCAAAATAACTACTTGTCAGTTTGTGAAGGAAGCCCCTCAATATAGAAAATGCTCCAGAGGCAGGTCCTAGGCTAGACCTTGTGGGTAACCAGGGGCATCATCCAGACTTGATACAGTCAGTGCCCTGAGTGTGGAGTCTCACCATGGCTCTGTGGCCCTCACTTTCCAGTATCCACTCTCAGCTCTTCCTTACTGCCTACCCCCTCAGCGATACTGTGTGGAACAGCGCTCAGAGATAGAGCTGAGCTGATAGGCAGCTGCCCTCCCAGGTGACAAGTCTTGGGTGATCATTTCTAGTGTTCCCTGGTCCCTGTATGTCAGTTGTCACTCCAGATGGAACCTTCCTAAGGACTAGAGCCATGTTTCAGCCAGAATGATGGAGGGGTGCAGCACTCCGTCCTTCACTGTGTCCCATAGCCTCATGGGTGGTGGACATGTGTTTTGTCTGTGGTGGCCATAGAGAGCAGGTGTAAATCTCTAGAGCTGGATGGTGCCTAAGGGCAACCAGAGTCTTCCCCCTCAATACTGCCACCGAAGGCCTTGGCCTGATTCGACTCAGTCTGTCTGGTAGAGGCCAAGGGATTCCCAGCATCCAGTTGTGACCTGGGCAGGAAACAAGACTTCGAGGTCACAGTAATATTAACAAGGATATCTGAGGGCTGATCTTGGCCTTCAGCCCCAGCTGAGGAACAGAAGGACCCTCACAACTTGATAGGAGGAGGGGCTTATTCCTTCTCTTCTCTTCTCTTTTCTTCTCTTCTCTTCTCTTCTTTTCTTTTTCCTTCCTTCCTTCCTTCCTTCCTTCCTTCCTTCCTTCCTTCCTTCCTTCCTTCCTTCCTTCCTTCCTTCCTTCCTTCTCTCTCTCTCTCTCTCTCTCTCTCTCTCTCTCTCTCTCCCTTCCTTTGTTTCTTTTTTCTCACTTCACATATGGCTACTGGAACTTTTGCTTGGGCTAGGGAGATAGCAGGTCCTAAGTTTGGTCCTCAGAACCTATATTTAAAGAGCTGACTGTGTGGTGACCTGTTCTTGCAGCCCCCCCACCAAGACAAAGTTCGCTGTCTACCTCACTCAGCAAGTTCCTGGCCAGTGAGAGGGACTCTCTGAAAACCAAGGTAGACAGTAACAGCATGGTCTCCTGAGGTTGTCCTCTTGCCTCTGGGTGTGTCTGTGCCCCCACATACAGACACAGAGAAGGTCTCTGGAGCTCTGACCTACATTTCCTTCCCTAACCTCTCTTTTCCTTTTCTCGCTGTCACTGCCTTTGCCCTCCAGGCTGCATTAGTTGTGATGAAGTTGCTCTAGTAACACAGTTCATGCAGTCAATAAGCTTGTTGGGCATCACCTATGTGATAAGTCCTGGGAATGCCCAGATGGGTAATACAAGGTCCCGCATTTCAAGCTGCTCGCGTTCTGAGTCTAGCAGGTGAAACAGCTGTAGATAAGTAATTATAGTGTGTGTCTTGGGTGTGGGAGGAACTCAGGGAAGTGGTAAGCTATCCCTACCTGAGGAGGTCAGTGAAGCCCTCCACAGAGATTCAGAGTGAGCTACATTTTGAAGAGGGAGGGGATTCTGGCAAAGAACAAGGGGCAAAGAACAAGGAGCGGTAACAAGGCTAAGCAGTCCCTGAATGTTGCATTAGGGAGCTGGCACAATTTCCTGCAGGGATCTGGAGTCATAAAGACTCCAGACTAGGCTGGTTTGAGCGTATACCAGGCTGAGGAAAGTAAAGGATTCAGTGAGTTGGGGTCAAGAGGGAGCTGACATAGAGAAAGGGTGACCAAAATTTCAACTCAGCATATAGGCTGTGATGCTGTGGTCCTAGATCAAAGACAGAAACCATTAGAGCTACAGAACCAGGCTTGATGTGGTGGTATATGCCTGCACTCCCAGCACTTAGGAGACAGAGGCAGGAGAATCATTTCAAGTTCAAGGTCAGACTGAGCTACACAGTAAGATCCTGTCCAGAACATAAAACACAATAATTACAGAACCAACTCCATGTGAAGAAAGATAAGTGTGGGGCCAGCTTTGAGATAGACATCAAATTGTTTGTTCAAACAGGAAAAAGTTTCTAGAGAAAGAAAAAGAATAGCCTTCACCTGGAGTGTGTGAATCTGAGCACATGGGCTGTGCATTTTAAGTCACTCCTGCCTGTCAACTCCTGAACACCGGAAGTAGTCTACAACAGGACCATGATGCAGAAGGGTCCCTGACTCCTAAGACAGACCTTTACATACACCCAGTGGGGAAAACATTAGGGATTGTGAATATTTAACTTTTAGGAGGTAGGTAGGGTAATTTAGAAAAAGTAAATACGGAATAGTTTATAGAAAGATGAGTAGGAAGGTGTTTCCTTCTCATTTCCTCTTAGGGGCTTGAATTAAATTGCAATAATTCATTGCAAATTTGGCTTAGGAAAAATCTGACATCGTTTTCGTCTGTCTCTATTTAAAGGTCTGAGAATACCTTTTGTATGAAATTATGTCTATTCCTTAGTGCTCAGCTGTCTGTAAACCACTGGAAAGAATAAAATCACTGACCACGCAGCAGGAAAGATGCTAAAGGGATTAGCAGTCTCCACATGTACACTGTAGGCTGGCCTCCAGAAGAACTCTACCCACAGAAAATGCGGGGTTGGACCTGAGGCTACTGAGCCTGATCCTCAGCTGCTGCTCTGTTATCCTGAGTTGTAATTTTCCATGTCATCTAAATTTATAAAAATTCTCTAATATGACAGAGTTTCAATGAGTAAATATTTCGCATGCTGCATTTCTGCCGCATGAGTAATTCCCTGACAAGTACCAGACCTTGGCAGTGGCGAGCTGATGGCAAACTGTGTTCAGCTTTCAGAGTGGTGAAACCTGGGATGTGTAACACAGTGTCCTTGAATTTAGATGCTGATTTTTTTTAACAAGGAAAATGGGATATCTAAATTTAATAGAGTGGAGCTCTTGTATCGTTAGAAGGCCCAAAAAGCACATCAACATTACCGATGAGCTCATTTCCTCGATGGGAAAAACCTTACGCTGTTCCGTTTTTCTCCCTGTGGCTTGTACTTGGCTCACGTGCGGTCTGCGTTAGGTTAATAAAGGAGGTAAAGGAACGCCAGAGGTAACATGTGGGAGCCAGATCCCTGTCTGTTAATAGCGAACCTACTCTAACCGAAGGGACTGAGAAGCTGGTGTTTTGTGGAAGATATTAAGGCCCTCCCAGGGAGCCAGCAATGTGACTTGACCACACCGTTCCCTAACCCGGGTTTGGACAGCCACCATGTTGCCTGCTGGCTGACTCTGTCCAGCAGGCTCTCTGAGGATTACGTCATCTTTACTTCACCAGCCCAACACGGTTCATCTGCTAAAACATAAAACATGGCTGCTGATCGTAGTTTTCCCCAAAAATAAAAACAGAGGGGCTGCATGAGCTGTTGCTGTTAATTTTAAAACGTATTAATCGGCGCTTTGAAAGGCCTGTTAAGCTTAGACAGGCTAAGCGTTGTCACTTGCCATGCTGTTTCTTACAGGACGGAGAGGAGCGCGAGCAGCCTTTCTGCCACTGCTAGAAGCTCCATCGATGTTTCTACATTGGAATGATGCAACAACTCTGGCTTGCACTGTGGTGACCTCAGAGGTGGTTGCCCAGTAATCACACCACCTACTTAACTAGGGTTAGTGGGGGGTACCAGCAGGAATATGTGAGGTGCACAACTGCTAAATCTTTTAAATTGCCTTCCTTTCCCAATCTCCTAAGCGTTTAAAGATATTTGCTAGTAGCCCTGGAAGTTAGGAAAATGATGGCGCACAGCGTATAGTAAATAAAAGGTGTTGCTAAATCACTTTCAAATCACAGTTTGCATACATACATATTCTTATGTGCCCATATTACACGCAAGAACGCGTTTACTATTAGTATCACTTTTCCTTTTGCCACTTGTGAAAGAGAGAGATGATCTTGTTTTGCTGTTTCTCGTTTATGTTCAAGGTCTCTGGGGAACAAGACTCATGGAAGAGAGCAACGCTAACCGGGAGAAATACCTGAAAAGCGTGTTACGGGAGCTGGTCACTTACCTCTTTTTCCTCATAGTCTTGTGCATCTGTGAGTACACTCTCTGCCCCTCTCCTGGGAATGTCATGGGTGAAGAGAAATTCGTGAGCACCAGGAGGGGCCAGGCAGCAATTTTCCTCTCAGTGTGGGGACGTTCTCTGCTCACCAGTTCATTATCAGCTGTGACCGACCGCGTGGTGAGATGCACAGAGCAACCTGCCTTGCACACAGACCCCAGCCAAGGGCTTTGGATGTTAGATCTCCTAAAAGCAAATATCGCGCGTCCGTGTGTAACCGCTCACACTGGTTGTGTGGGCTCCTGTCTTCCAAAGGCCACTTTTGGATGCTGACAGTTTGCAACATTCATTCAATGTGCGATTTCTTCCAAGTCATCAATAATTACTAGGCTTTAAGGGAAAGCTGGCTGACCGGAGTTTTGTTCCTCGTCTCTTACTTTGGTGTGTTAGTGCATTCTCTGCTGAGCGAGGGGAGGGAAGTCAGTCTCAGGAAGCTTTTGCAAGTCCAGAAAAGTCACAGGTGAATCATCTATCCTGAGCCAAGGCATGCTGAAGCATGGGTTTTTAAAATATTTTTTATTTAGTGTGTGTGTGTGTGTGTGTGTGTGTGTGTGTCTTGCCGTGTTCACACATGCATACATGAGCACTACGCTTCAGTGGAGGTCAGAGGGCAACTTTATAAAGTCATTCTCTTTCTGCCTTTACACCGGTACCAGTTTGAACTCAAGTTGTCAGGCTCGCTTGGTAAAGGCCATCTTGCTGACCCTGAAGCATAATTTTTTTTTTAATTATTTTTTATTTTTTTGTGTCTTCTCTGAGGCTCCTTATGAAGACAAGGAAGCCAGTTTGTGCTACCTCCACTGGCAGGCTTTTTACTAAGCTCTCCTTAGGAGAGATATAACTCTTCCAGTGTACGCTGAGAGATGCTTAACAATTGACATCTACATAGAAAGAGTCCATCCTTCTTGTATGTGGAGAGAATCAGAACTTAATTAATAGTTTAATAATTTTTTTTTGGTGGGAGAGTGGAGAGCTGGCTCAGCAGTTAAGAGCCCTGGCTGCTCTTCCGGAGGATCCGGGTTCAATTCTCAGCACCCACAGGGTCACTCACAACCATGTGTAACTCTAGTTTCTGGGGATCCAACACCCTTTCTTGGTCTCAGTGTGCACCTGACACACACATGAGGCACAGGCATATATATATTCAGGCAAACGTGTACACATAACATTTTTTTAAAAAACTGGTGTTATTTCTGTAACTGATCATCTTGAAGTTATAAGAGCTAAAGGCTTTTTTGCAGAAATTTAAATTTTTTATTAACTTACTAAAAATAAAATAAATGTTGAATGAAACAAACTAAGGAACCAATTAAATTTCTGAATGTGTAATGGTTAGGAGGTCAAGATTAGCTTTGTGATCCAGGTTTGTTTTTACTAGTACTAGTATGTGCCACACAAGATCTCAGAGGCCACACACGCTTTGTATATTGCTGTTATTTGTGTGTGCATCTGTGTGTGTAGGTGTGTGCACACATCTGTGCATGTGTGTGCACCTGTGTGTGTAGGTGTGTGCATGTGTGTATAGGTGCATATGCGTGTATGTAGGTGTGTGCATGTGTGTGTGTGTGTGTGTGTGTGTTCACATGTGTGTAGGTATGTGCACGTGTGTGTATAGGTATGTGTGCACATGTGTGTAGGTGAACCTGTGTGTGTAGGTGTGTGTGCACATGTGTGTAGGTGTGTGCACACCAGTGTATAGGTGCTTGTGCACCTGTATGTGTAGATGTGTCCAGGTGTATGTAGGTGCATGTGTACCTGTGTGTGGGTGTGTGTGCACATGTGTGTAGCTGTGTGTGCACATGAGTGTGCAGGTGCATGTGTACCTGTGCATACAGAAGCCAGAGGCTGACATCAAGTATCTTCCTCAGTTCCATCCCCCTTGGATTTTGAGACAGGGCCTCTGACTGAACATGCAGCTTGTCAGATGCCTTGGCTGGCTGGCCAGCAAGCCCCCGGATCTGAACTTGGGTCCTCCTGCAGATGCAGCGAGCATTGCTAACTAAGCTAAGCCACCTCCCAGCCCTCTGTTTACATCCTTTTGAGACTTTGCCTGCTAACGAGAAACTTAAATACAAAATAAAGGGTTTAAAAAAAAAAAAAAGCTAAAGTGTTATGTGAAAAAAGTCATTATTTTGGTTTTTTTCTTAACAATTTTCTGTCATTTGTATAGAGGCCTTCCCTTGTGTGTACCTTCATCCATTTTTCTTATTTATATGCCCTATAATAAGCTGATAAATTAAAAAAACAAGTCAAAATGAAAATATTCTTGAGTGTAATTCACATGAGGTTCATGTTATTACCTTCTGTTTTAAGAACCTATCATTTATTTCTGGTGCTTGGGATATGTGCCAAATTATTAAAAACTTAATTTAATACCTACTATGAAGATAGTGGACTTACTGTAGCTATAAGACATAATAATCTCAGATAAAGTATAATATTCAAATAGAGATGATCTAGAAATTTAAAATAAGTAACCACGAACAAGCTTAAAAATGACTTTGGTTTGTTTTTCTTTTTCCTTTGAAAGAAGAAAGCTTTATTCAGGAAACAACTTTCATGAAATATAACTTAGGATCCATCTGCATGAGCATCTGATTCATTTGTGTCTTAGTAAGGGTTTTACTGCTGTAAACAGACACCATGACCAAAGCAACTCTTGTAAGGACAACATTTAATTGGGGCTGGCTTACAGGTTCAGAGGTGCAGTCCATTATCATCAAGGCGGGAACATGGCAGCATCCAGGCAGGCACCGTGCAGGAAAAGCTGAGAGTTCTACATCTTCATCTTAAGGCTGCTAGCAGAATACTGGCTTCCAGGCAGCTAGGGTGAGGGTCTCATAGCTCACACTCACAGTGACACGCCTACTCCAAAAAGCCACACCTACTCCAACAAGGCCACACACCTAATAGTGCCACTCCCTGGGCATAGCATATACAAACCATCAAAATTTGTTTTCTAACATACAGAGGTCTAACCCCCCCACTATCCAACTTTAGCACATTTCTGTCACCTCAGGATCTGTTTCCCTTCATGGCTTCTGTGGGCCTTTGCCCTTTATCCCGTCCCTTCTTGGTCCTTAGCACTTCCTTTGCTGCATTCTGCTGACTTGGCAGTTCGTTATGCCTTTTGATTAATGCCTGCCTCTCTCCCCAGCCCGGGCAGCCCACCACTCTACTGCTACAAGTTCAGCATGTTACATTCCTTACATACGTGATGTGACATTTTAAAGACATGCTTTCTAACACAGAAATGCTAAAACCAGACCTAATGTGCATATTGCATTGAAATTCAGGCAACAAGAGGAGAGCTCTTTCAGACTTTCATGTTCTGAGCTGTTGGCGCACAGAACACTGAGGTTGGCTTTGTTCCTAGCACAGAGATGGTGCTTAAATATCAAACCACACTGGTTTTAGCATTAACACGTCATTTAGGATATGTCAGCATTTTCAAACACCACATATGCAAACATATTTCTAATGCAAAGGAAGTCCAGAGTTTGACAAATTATCCAGACTGAGCATCAGAATTGCCAAGAGAATTTAAAAAAAAAAAAAAAAAAGTTGATAGTTTTTCCAGATCATCTGAATCAGAGTTTCTTAAATCTGAAGAAAAACGAGTTTTCAGATGGAATTTATGGGAATGAGGCCAAAGAATCAAACCGAAGACCAAGAGCTTAAGAAACCTCACTGAAGTTACATAATCAGTTGCATTTTCTTGTTTCAGAAAGTCTGTGTGTTTTTTTTCTTATCTTTCACTACAACCATGAGCCTTTTTTTTTTCTATCAATAGGTACCAATTTTACATAAGTAAGATTACATTTTTTTAGAGGAAACACTGACAGGACCTTGGCTGAGAAGGTGGCAGTCCCTGAACAAGTCGGGAGCACAGCAGTAAGCAGCGTCCTCTGTAGTCTTGGCTTCACTTCCTGCCTTCAAGCTCTGCCTTAGGTTCCCTCTGTGGTGACCGGAAAACTGTAGCAGGGAGCAAATCCTTTCCCCAGGTTGCTTTGTGGTCATGGAAACACACGGCGACAGAAAGTCACTGAAAAGAGCATAACTCTCGGGTTTCCACTCCAGTTAACACTGGGTGAACATCTCTTAACATCCACAAAAAGCTTGCAGCGTTATTAAGCTCAGTTTCAAAGTTCAAGCTCAGGAGGATCAATAGCTGTTCAAGATCCCGCGGCAAGAGCACCCTCTCTTGTGAGCCCAGAGGCAGCTGGTTCATGTGGAGCTGGCTGAGCTTCTCGCCCAGACTGTCTGAAGTTGAGCGGCCGCTGACATATCCTCACACCGCTGCTGCTCTGGACGTATGTAGAAATGACACTCCCAGATAACTGGGTCAGTCTTATCCCAACACAGTTCAGAAATAGTTCATGGTGGCCAACCATTGTCAGTGTTAGAAGCATCATTTTCTGGTGTCCAGCAGAGGGCGCAACACAATAGAATTTCACTTCCCAGTGAGTGAAGCTGAGAAAGCTAATACTAGTCTTGAGAATTTCAGCCACAAAAGCCAGCTCTGAGGAACAATAAGAAGACAAGGAGGCACCCTGGTGTATATACCATGCTTAGAAGTCTCTATTTGTAACCTATCAACAAATAATTTCCAGCAGGAACCACCTCATAGGTAAAGCACTCGAAAATGTTTTATATTAACCAGTACCTACAAGTATATTCTAATTTCATCCTAATTGAAAGTAATCAACCGAGTCATTTATTCAACTATCAGGATTCTTCCTGTTTCGGGAAATATTAAAAAGAAGGAACCGGCACGTTCCAGCACTCGGGCCTGCAACCCTCGAGCCGCAGAGCTCTGCTCTGTGCATCTCACTCAGCAGTCCCTCGGTGCGGAGCTCCCGAGTCCCTTGGCGGATCTGTGCCACCAGGCCCACGCAACAACTGCCCACCCCATGATCAGCCATCTCAACACCCAATTACCCGGTAGAATTAAAACTCTTAAGCATATAATTAACCAATCAGATTTATGTATGAATAAAAACACAATTTATAAGATGCCAATACAATAATTTCAGAGCCAATTGATAATGATAAAAGCTGCCCGCCTAGATTAGACAACTTAACCATCTGTGGCACTATGCCAGACGCTCTCACCTGTCCAACTCTTAGCTCCGCCTCCCTGTTCCCTGTCCAATCACAGGGCTCCTATTGCCCTAATGTAATTGGACGGGGAAAATCCTGTAACACTTCCATCCTTACTCTGTCTCACCTCTGTCCCGTTTTGATGAGATTCCCAGGTACTGCTGCCCAGGGCATTATAGCTGCATCCTTCCCTCGATGGGAGGTGAGGTGTCCAGGCAGCACACTCTCTGAGGTCCTACAAGTTTCTCATTTGGAGGGAGAGGCCCAATAACTGGCCTGTTAAATGGATTAGAAGCCCAAACTCTGCACTAGTGCTATAGTGGAAAATCATGTCAGGTACCAGCTGAACAACACTGATTTTATTATAAACACATTAGATCATAGAAGGGCAGGTGAGAGACTGGAATTATTTAGTATACTCTCTGCACGAATACACAAATTGTGAGTTTATGTTAATTTCTTGCTTACGTGACTGCTTTAGACGAACTCTCAAACACACTCACGTTGGATCATCACTGCCCGCATTTCTTCGTTAACAATATGAATTTGATGACACTTGAAAACAGAAGAGTAAGAGAGACAAACTGACCCATCGTTTGAGCAGAACTAGTTTAAGACAAGGTGTAATTACAGAATCAAGGAATTACCATGTGTGTTCATCACTGCAGTCCAAAGATACAAAAAACAAATTTCTTCTTGGAGCTTCTTGTTTCTAGCAAATTATATTAATTACAGTGTATTGCACCTGTAGTCATAAGAATTCCAGCATAAAACAGTGCTGAAATTTTTAATTCTCAAAAATTAGTTATGTATGATATGTACACAGAAGCAGCCATGCCATGGTGTACATACGGAGGTCATAGGACAACCTCTGGGAATCAGTTTTCTCTTCTCTACATGGGTTTCAGGAATCAGATTGCCAGGGGTGAGGGATAGGTGCCTTTTCTCAGTGAGCCACCTTGCTACACATTTCTTATATAAACAGAGATGGAAGAACCTACAATATTGGTAGGAGAAGGGGGGGAGAGAGCTGACCTTATGTGACACCACCTAAAATGTCTGCCTACCAGGAACAGTCCCTTCCTGGAGGCTGAGCTATGCAGCTATGCGTGCATGTCCCCTCTTGATGCTCAATCGATACTTTGTGTCTTCCAGTGACCTACGGCATGATGAGCTCCAATGTGTACTACTACACTCGGACACTGTCACAGCTATTCATAGACACCCCAGTGTCGAAAACAGAGAAAACCAACTTTAAAACTCTTTCTTCCATGGAGGACTTCTGGAAGGTATTTATGAATGACTAGAAGTATGACCTTGTCTCTGAGAATTATTGATTTGGTATTGTAAGTTCAACCCATAAATATCTTCAGGAGTTGTGAGGTGTATTAAGTTATTTAGAGTTCCTGATCCTTTCAGTATTCATGGAGAACACTGAAAGTACTTTGTGCAGAACTGAATGTTTTACACCTTTAATTCCTATAGCGATCTTATCTAGTGCATGCTAATGCCATGGGCCACTGTTTGTAAACAATGCAAGTGAGATTCAGAGTGTATGTGGTCACATGGCTAGAGAAGAAAAGATCTGGATATATACATATATCACATATATATTACAAATACATATATATATAACACATATATATTACAAATATATATATGTGTGTGCATAATATATATGTAATATATATGTGTAATATATATTTGTATGATAGCTGCTTCTTTGTAGCTTACTGTTCTCTCAGTCAACCGTGAGTCTGTAAATGATGACTGAGAATTGTCCTACGACCCAAGTCCCAAGTAGAAGTTTGGGTGTCATATACTTCTTTACTTTTTGTGATTTGTGTCTTTGTTGGCAGTGGCATGCCCCCCCTCCCCCAGCTCCATGAACTACCTAATAAGACCTGGACACATTATTTCAAAGATCTGCTACTATAAAATTCAGCCCAGTTTCTTCTCCAGTTCTGCTCCGACTAGCAGACAGTAAGCAGTGAGTAATACTGAGGCCATGATAAGCCAGCGCTAAATGGTAGGTCGATTTTAGTTACTTTTAATAAAGCACCATCCAATCCTCTAGAGTAGCTATTGTACCATAGATCACATGATGTGGTGCTCAGAATCTAGGAAGGCTGGACAGGAAATGTGAAAGGAGGTTTTTGTTTCTCCCCGGAGAAATAATGTACAGTACTCTTACTAAAGCCCCAAGGGCAGGACCCTTGATTGCAAACAGAATACTGAGCCACTGCAGCTTTTGATAGGTGACGCTTGTTATTAAAACCCACAGTTGCTCCTTCCTGACCTTTCCCTAGCTCTGTGTGGCAGGTCCCTGTGGATACCCTGGTAATACATGGAGAAATGGTTACATCTGTTCTCCCTCGAAGAAGAGCCTGTTGTACAAACATGAAGCTTCTCACATGTTCTATTCCATGTTAATAAATGCCAAGTGGCAAAGAGGAGGTGGGGTCAAAGGACTCCACATGTAGCAAAATAATCCAGGTAGGAAAAAAATCTGATATAAAAGCAATTCATTGGCAGTCTTAGCTTTCCACTCTGGAGCTCTGGTTATGTGCGATGCTTGTTTCTAAGGGAAAGTGAAGTTAATGGTTTTTATATATTTATAAAACACAACCATCTCAGTTGATAGTCCCAGCACAGAAATCACACTATATTGTGCCAGGTGCTGACCACACAAAGGATGAATTTTCCAAATGTGGGAACCCAGCTAAGGGAATCCTACACAAGGCCCCGCGCCTAGCAAATAACAGCAAGATACAAACCCAAGTCTTTCTGACAGCATGGCCTGCCTTAGTACTTCTGCTTGCTCGTATGATCCAGGTAGAAGCCAGCCAGCCTGAGCTTAGAACCTGTCCAAATCTTTCGTTGCAGTTCACAGAAGGCTCCTTCCTGGATGGGCTGTACTGGAAGGCACAGACCAGCAACCATATGCAAGCCGACAACCGAAGCTTTATTTTCTATGAGAACCTGCTGCTAGGAGTGCCGCGTCTACGCCAACTCCGAGTCAGAAACGGATCCTGCTCTATCCCTCAGGACCTGAGAGATGAAATTAAAGAGTGCTATGATGTCTACTCTGTCAGTAGTGAGGACAGAGCTCCATTTGGGCCGCGGAACGGAACTGCGTGCGTATCTGTGACATATCCTCAGTGCTTATCTGTGACGTATGCCCAGTGCGTGGCATTCACTTTCCATTCATCCGTTCTCAGACAACCGAATAGCAGGCTCTGTGACATATGCCCAATGCATATCTGAGATATATGTGTGCATATCTGTGATGAATGTATGCGTGCATATCTGTGACGTATGCCCAGTGCCTGGAGCTCACTTTTCATTTATTCATTCTCAGACAACTTTACCAAAAAGATGCCTCCAGCAGGCCTGGGTCAAGTTGACGTTTGCTTCTTGTTTTCTCTGAAGTACTTACTTTTTTGTTTCTGTTGATATTTCAAATTGACTGAATTGTTCACCATATAGCCCAAGCAAAAGCCTCTAGAGGTTTTATAATTCAGTATTATTTTTATAGGACAAATAAAATTTTCCTATAAATTGTGTTAGTAGTTCTTACAACTATTTTTTGTTCAGGGTGTAATTGTTTAAATTGCAGATTTAGGGGTGCTGAAGAGATGGTTCAATGGCTAGAGCACTCACTGTTCTCACAGAGGACAATGGTTTGGGTCCCAGTTCCCCATCAGCTGGAACCACACCACATCACAACCACCTGTAATGTAACTCCAGTGCCAGAGGATGATCTGATGCCCTCTTTGGCCCCTGTGGTACCCATATGCATGTGACACATATGAACTCTTATACACATGCACACGAACACATATACATAAGTAAATTTTTTTAAAAAGCAAACCTGTAAAACAGATCCTCCCTCACACCATTGACATTTTGTTTCTCTCATGTTTATCTTACCTCCCCCATTCCCCCCCTCCTCGGAATGCGACTGCTGGCATACAGATTCATAACTCCCTCTCTGGAATGTTACATCATTGATTCATCACAGCTACTCTGTGTCAGACCCTGTTCATAAATACATCTCATTTCCCCTTACCAAACACCTCTAAGGCAGTTGTCATCAGAAACAAGGGGAGACTGTAAGTGACTGAGTGGCTAGTCCCTCTTGGCTACAGTTTTCATTGGAGCTTTTGAGGAATGTAAACATTGTATCAGTCACCAGACAGGGCATGGTGGGATACATAGTGGCACAGGCTCCGTGAACAGGTCTAGCGTTGGTTCTAGATTCAAGCTCAACCACACTGGGCATAGGTCAAACTTACTAAGCCTCGGGGCCCTTGTTACCAAACTGAGACCAATGACTATGAGCATTCCCTAAGAAAATAAATGTGATGCACCCTTCCGAGTACACTGTTTTTACATACACTTTATCCTGGCAGGCTCCAATCGTCTTCCTGGTTCTGAGCAGCCTTTTATGAGTTTTATCTGTGTTTTTATTTTTAATTAGGTGGACCTACACAAGTGAGAAGGAGCTGAACGGAAGCAGTCACTGGGGAATCATTGCATCTTACAGTGGAGCAGGTTACTACCTGGACCTGTCCAGAACCAGGGAGGAGACCGCTGCCCAGCTTGCGGGCCTCAGGAGGAACTTCTGGCTGGACCGGGGCACACGGGCAGCTTTCATTGACTTCTCCGTGTATAACGCAAACATTAACCTGTTCTGTGTGGTCAGGTGTGTAGTACGGACCCCCAACTCTCCTCTCTCTGGGTGGTTATCTGCACATCTCTTTCTGGAGATGGACTGGGAAAACTCTTCTTGCAGGTGACTAAAGGAGGGACCAAAAATCAAGGCTGAGACCAAGGGGGGCTGTGGGAGCTGCAGGCCTGGGGAGGAAGATATTTTGAGGAGGGATGTAAGAACCTGCCATATTAGGACTCAGAAAGAACCTTAACTCTGGTCAAGCTTATCCCGTTCCCAGACCCTGTCAGGTGAAAGGAATACAGGACATTTTCATTCTTGTTTTGCTTGTTGTTAACCATTATCTTCAGCCCCTCTAAGGATGGTTGTCCTCTGTCACCAAGTTCTCTGGCTACCAAACTTTGGCTCCTCACCCTGAGTGTCCCCACTTCCGTGGGTAAGACTCGTAAGGTGGCACCACGTTTGCCCCATAAACTGTGACGTTGCTGCCAGGGCCACCGTTGGAAACTGTGGGCAAAGGCTGGTGTGTCACATGCCTTCAGCACACTGCTCTTGGACATATGGGCCTACTGACTATTTCAGTTTGTTTGGTTATGTTGGAAAAATAAACAAAAGCACTCGAAAAGCCTACATTCAGCAATGAAAACAAAAGAAATAAACCATGTATATTGTAAACAGTACCGTTTAAAATAAAAGACTTGAGCAAGGTAAGAGTCGGTGCTCACCCTAGATACCACAATAGCGACATGCAAGACCACCCACACTGGGACTCTGCACATTTACTCCCTCAGGCAGTAAGGACATGTTCTCATAACATTAGTGTTTTGTAATAATTTTCACATGAAAACCAAGTAGGTCTCATTAGAAACGAGTGAGAATTTATGGTAATTTCCACACAAAAACCAAGTAGGTCTCATTAGAAACGAGTGAGAATTTATGATAATTTCCATGAAGCTCTCCATAACGGTTCCAAGGGTGATTAAAGAGAGTTCTCATAGGCGAGTGTCTCAGTCAGGGTTTCTACTCCTGCACAAACAGCATGACCAAGAAGCAAGTTGGGGAGGAAAGGGTTTATTCAGCTTACACTTCCACACTGCTGTTCATCACCAAAGGAAGTCAGGACTGGAACTCAAGCAGGGCAGGAAGCAGGAGCTGATGCAGAGGCCATGGAGGGATGTAACTTACTGGCTTGCTTCCCCTGGCTTGCTCAGCTTGGTTTCTTATAGAACTCAGGACTACAAGCCCAGGGATGGCACTACCCACAATGGGTCCTCACACCCTTGATCTCTAATTGAGAAAATGCCTTATAGCTGGATCTCATGGAGGCATTTCTTCATAGGAGACTCCTTTCTCTGTGATTACTGCAGTTTGTGTCAAGTTGACACACAAAGTCAGCCAGTACAGCAGGCAACTCTGGCAGTCTAAGAAATGTTTAATTGCAGGATGTCTTCAGTGGTTTTTAAATTTTTTTCACCTTCTCCCTAGAATTCAAAGATGGCACTGTCAGGGCAATTGCTCCACTTCTTTCTAAGCTCCCAGGAGTGTTAACAAGTGCAGAACCTCAGCAGGACAGAGATGCTCTGACACACAGGGGCCACTTGCTTACCTCTTGTTTCACGAAGGCTGAAATGGGTCCAGTGCCTCTAGTATCGTTCTGGCTTCCACTGGTGCTTGCCATCAGATAGCAAATTAGTGAAGAGGAATTCCTATCTTCCAGAGTCCTGGCTTTGACTCAGTTATTGCTGGATCCAGTATGTGTCTGGGTTTGAACCCTGTCCTGTAATGAAGAACACTGTGATACCAGACACAGGGCTGATGGCTTTTGAAACTACAGAGTTAGCGATTCTCACTTTAGTTATGTGGAAGGTAGTTTTCATTATTGAAACACTGGACTTTCTCAGCGTGACACCTGCACAGTGGAATTAAGCAAGGAAAGTCCCCAGTTCAGTTAGGAATGCAGTAAAAACCAGTGCTAACTATGTGAATATAAAACACAGATAGTCCTGTTTCAGACAGCAGGTTGAGTATGGAGCGTCTGAGATAACTAGCAAACTGAAGAGCTAATTAGATGTTACTTAGTTACTGAATGAAGGAGCTGGTCTGGGAGCTGGTTAGTTACTGAATACATGCTCTGCTTTCGCCTAGGTCCCGTATGTTTCAGTGTGGTTTACTGTATCTCTTCAGTTTCTTCCCTTGTTTAGAAGAATGGCTTGCATTTAATGGAGGGCCTACAAAGACTGGTTTGTTGATGAGCTATTTGTTAAATACACATACAGACACAAACACACACACACACACATACACAGAGACATACATGCACACACAAATACAATATAGACACACAGAAACACACAGACAGAGACACAAACACACATACATACACACAGAGACACACAACACTGGTACACAGAACACAGGCACACAAATATAGACAGACACGCCGACACACATACACACACAAACACTCAAACACGCAGACAGACACGCACAAGCACACACCACACACACTTAGTTTAAGCAGTTTGAATACCAGGAAAGCGAAAGGAAGGGATGGTGGGTGGAAGGTGTCCTGCTAGAAGTCTGGCTCCTAAGCACATGCTCCTGTGAACATGGACGGAACTGGCGGTCAGGATCAAAATGACGTCTTCCAACAGCTTGTGGTAACCTGCGGCAGTGGTTTTTCACCTCATAGTACAGGGACTGAATAGACATACTTCCTTTCTTGATTCTATCTTACACTGTTAATTTCATTGTTCTTTTTGCAATGCAGGTTATTGGTTGAGTTCCCAGCAACGGGTGGCGTGGTGCCCTCTTGGCAGTTTCAGCCTGTAAAACTGATCCGCTACGTCACAGCCTTTGATTTCTTCCTGGCAGCCTGTGAGATTATCTTTTGTTTCTTTATCCTTTACTATGTGGTGGAAGAGATATTGGAAATTCGGATTCACAGACTGAACTATTTCAGGAGTTTCTGGAATTGTCTGGATGTTGTGATTGTTGTGGTACGTTGGAGAAAACGCCAGCTTCCCCGCTTTCTCCCTCGTTTCCCTTCTCTTCTAAGAGCTTGCTAATTTGTAGTCTTCAGTCTCAGGGTTGGAGATATTGATATTTCCAGTAGAAAACCTAGTCTTCTTTTATATTAACTGTTGTGTTATACTTTTTTTCTCATTTTGTATAAACCTACCTGTTTATAGTGCAGATGTTTTTATTGAGCTCTGACTTAGTCACACAAATCAGTAATTAAATTTACTTTAAGTACTTAATTTTTGTTATTTACTAACTTTATTTTTGTCTTTGTTTTTGTGACAAGATAGTAATTAAGTAACAAAAATACCAAAATTTCTATGTTTAGTATAACATACAAGATTTGTAGGATGAAATGTGAGGGTTTTGTTTTGTTTTTTGTTTGTTTGTTTGTTTTGTTTTTTGTAATAATATACTTTTCTGACAGTGAAAATTATTTTATATTTTAAGTGTCACATTGTGACAGGAATAAACAGCCTGAAAATTTTTGCATACTACAGAAAACCTCCTATAGTTTAGAACTTCTATATCACACAGTCCAGAGGAAACAAAATTTAAACCGTCTCCATCAGTCACATCCATTGCTTCTTTTCAGAGTCCTTGGTGTAAAAATCAATGTTATAAGCTTTTCCCTCTTCGGTAGCTCTTCTGTCTTCTTGCATCTTTAGGTTCATGACCGTGTACCTAATTGTCGCATTTAAGCATTCTTTTTACAAAGCTGTGCCCCACTCCCTTCACGTCCTTGTGTCCCACTGTCTCTGAATTCCGGGAGTCTCTCTGGACTCATTCACCAATGAGCGTTCTCTCTCCTCTCAGCTTCTTCCTGATAATATTCTTTTCCTTGTTCCAAATTAAAAAATTACTTGGCATTTGTGAAACATTTATCAAATCTTCATCAAGTATTACAGAACATGTTATTCATGTGTGTAAAAGGACAGGTACTTAAGGCTTGGGGGGGGAACCACGAGAACATAGACCACACGGCAACACTGGTCTTAGCAGCCATGAGTAGTAAAATGGCTTCAACTGTAGAGCCCAGTATGCGCTTTGCACATTTCCAAGTGCTTCTCATAGAAGAACGTGTGTTAAATCCTCACACGGACTCTCATTGGCTTTGCCCTGCCTAACTGAGGCATGTGCACATGCACTTCAGAAATTGCTTCCACTTAACACAAAAGTGTGTTCAGTCTGCAACCCACCGGATGCTGGTGCCGCCCACCCCTCCTGAGTTCTTGTAACATCACACAGTTCACACACGTCAAGGTAACTACTTGAGCCACGCAGTACTAAAGAATTAATACTGAGCAATGTCACAAAAACAATCAGCTCTAAGGCAAAACAAGGGAGACAAGTGTGGAACTTATTTTTCAGAACCTTTCTGTCAGAGATGGCAGAGAACACACCACATACATTAAAATTATTCTAGGTAACAGTGTTTGGAAGTCCAAGGTGCAAAGCTGCTTTTCAACTTATAGATAATTGCTATATGGTGCTGTATGGCAATTAATTATAGATGTTCCTTCACCAAATAATTCCCATGTTGCCAAAACTAGTCAACATTGAACATTTTTAATTTTGATTACCGATCAGTGAATGGGTTAACTGTGTACCCTAATTATTGAATGGTTTCATCCATTGTGGTGTATGTGTAGGTATACCAGATATGGCATAAAAACAATGACCTGCATAGAATTAAAAGACACAAATGAGTAGAATTCTAGTTTTTAACACTTGAGTATATTTCTACTTAGTACATAAACTGCAAACATGTGTATTACAAGTTACAAAAATATTTTTAAAGTCTATCAAGGGAAGTGTACATAGTATCGCAATGCAGTAGTTCATGTTCTTGTTTCATATCAGACACATTTGCTTATTGTTCATTCAAACATTAATATGCTTTCTAACCACTCACACACACATACACACACTCTCAGACACACAAAGACACACACACACACACACACACACTCTCAGACACACACACACACACACACACTCCCATACATTGTTAGGCTTTCTCCTCATATACCAGGGAACTTTGTCCACTTTAGAGATCCCGGGCTACTAGTTGCTGGTATAGAGTCGAGGGTGGCCTTTTGGCCCCACAGCCAACATCCCTTTGAAGACTTGTTTTTGGTAACTTGTTTCTGGTAGCTGGTAACTTTAGATTAACCTCAGTGCTGCCAGGATTCTATCAAGATCATCCCATGTCTCCTTTGTAGCATTTGCTGCCTAAGAAGGAAGGCCATCCTCCCTCCTGCTGCGCCTGCTCCCCTAGGTTAGCAAATCTCTGAAAGAATGCAAAGAGGGCTTTTGTTTTGTCCAGCTGACATTTAAGTTCACCTAGAACCCAACTTCTCAAAATCCCTTTGCAATTGTTCCCGGTGTTTTCCTGTTTTGTTTCTCCAGCAAATACTCTGAAGCCTCCGGGCTTGTGTCATCAGCT
The DNA here is from genome assembly GCA_028551405.1 of Uromys caudimaculatus. Classification (NCBI taxonomy): domain Eukaryota; kingdom Metazoa; phylum Chordata; class Mammalia; order Rodentia; family Muridae; genus Uromys; species Uromys caudimaculatus. The sequence goes on from CM052712.1 coordinate 84,642,103, forward strand.
AGCCGTTAGTCCTAGCCAGTTAAATTTTAGAATTACTGAAAAAAAGACTTTAGAAGTCTAAATTTAAATAATGTTGATGTCTTAGCTTCTTTGGTGAAATTAAGTCATTTATTCAACAAAGCTACCCTATCAGACACCTGAATGTGCTCCAGGCCTTAGAGACACAGGGGCACACAGCACAGCCCAACCCTCTGCCGTCCTAAAGGCTGTGTTCTGGTTTGAGGGAGAAAGGTCTTTTGTAGATAGAAATGGAAATTACAAAGTGAAAACTTCTGAGAGATTTAACAACACACATATCCTCAAGACCTCTCTTTTCCTTCTCTTTCCCTATTTTGGAAGAAGACAAGGAAAGTCGACATGATACTGGTTTTTGTTTGTTGGTGGTGATTTGGATTTTATTTTTGTTTGTCTGTTTTTGTATTTAAAATGTCTTGACTGAATGATAAATTATCTGGGATTTGGATAACAGATTTTTGTTGGGTTTGCTGACTCATCCCTTTCAACGGAGTCTCAGTACAAGGTAATTTAGAGCATCCAAGAGAGAAGGGAGAATCTGAGCTCCAGCAGGAGAGTGTTCAGGGCTCACCAGGAAGCCTTCCTGCATGAAAACTGACAATCTGGCTCTTTACCTGTGATTGGCAGCTGGGCAGAAGGCTGTCCCTTTTGAATTTGAGCTTGGTTTGTATAATCTGTGATTACGCCTGCACACCTGTACTCAGTTGATTTCTGTTCCTGAGGAAACGTAGGCTGTAGGTCATTTGCACATTTAGAGCTGGTGGCTGGTGGCTGCTGCTGGTGGCTGAGTAATAGGGTCAGTCCTCCAATCAATCCACTAGTAGAAAAAATTAGGCATTTTAAGGTAGATTGTCTATTTCTAAAGTGACGTGATAAATATAACTCTTTTGTCTTCCAGTTATCCGTAGTAGCTATGGTGATTAACATTTACCGAATGTCAAATGCAGAGGGGCTAATGCAGTTTCTCGAAGATCAAAATTCTTTCCCCAACTTTGAGCATGTGGCATACTGGCAAATACAGTTCAACAATATAGCTGCTGTCATGGTATTTTTGGTCTGGATTAAGGTAACTTATGTCACATTCTTCATATATATGCATATATGATGAGGAGAAGGAGGAGGAGGAGGAGGAGGAGGAGGAGGAGGAGGAGGAGGAGGAGGAGGAGGAGGAAGAGGAATCACACGGATTGTTGGAAGACACAGATTTGCCTTTTTTGGCTGATTGAAATGGCCAAATGAGGTTGGCTGCATAGTTTACAGTCGTTAGATGGGGGCTTCTGTGAACCTCCCTGTTACTGTGGATGAAACAACTTGCCTTCCGAATTCTTGTCAGATCTGATCCTGTGTATTTTGTTTAAAACGTGTAGTACCGTGTCATGTCCTGAGCTACTCTAGAGGTCAGCATTTCACGTGATGTGGGTTAGCATGTATGGGAAAGGAACTCAGAACAAAGTCATGCTGCAAAAGAGAGATGCTGTAGCAGGAAGCACGTGGCTGCCTCTTCCCGGGAGGCCAGAGGAAGCTCCGCCTTACCATGGCAGCATCAGAAGCTCATCTGAGTAACTGATTTCTTTCCCACTCGATCCCTGCATAGATCCTGGGATATCTCAGGACAGTGATCCCGAACTCTGGAGATACAGAAGAGCTCAGTCATTTTGATGCAGCTCCCAACTCCGGTTCTGTGGTTGTGCTGTGCAAACATAGCTCCTGGTTCCGTGTACATTTAAATGAAGTTTAACATAACTAAACCTTCACTTCCTCCACCCCAATAGTCACATTCTATCTCTGTGTTGCTAATGGCGACTGTATCAGGGCTACCACTGCAAGCTCTCAAAGGCAGCTTTCAGAGAAGGCTCTTACCCAACAGCTTATGGGTTGTCACTGGAAACCCCCACCCCCACCCCGAAAGCATGGACCCACATTACGTTCTTCACATTCTCATTTATTTATTGCTTGTTCAAGAGAGTCCATCACCAACACCAAACTTTATCATAAAATTAGTAGGAGTTGGAGTTGGTGGAGTTGCTCACAGCAGAGGCCTTGTCTGGTTGGTACCTGTGAAGCAATGGGTTCTGTCCCAGCTCTAAAGAATGAATGAATGAATTAAAAATAGGAGTTTCATTAATAAGTAATATTGATCATAACAATATAGAAATTAAATAGTTTATAAAAGACCACCAAGTGAGATTCTAGAGATTTCTCTCTTAGTGTGTAGCATGAGTTATTGTCATTTATTTATTGCTTTGCCTCCCAAAATATGACCATTGGATTCTTCCAGGCAGGAACTGTGCCTGATACTCCTGTGTGCTCTGCACACAGCCTTCTACCTTGGTCTGCATACATTGTCCTGACACCTAAGCTGTCAACTACAGTCTTAGCTGCTGCACTTAGATCCTTATCCATGTGCTCAGTGGATTTCAAGGCAGGCTCAGCTGGCTCCCAGTTTGGCTGGTGTCTGGGGATAAAAATACCAGGATTAAAAGTCACCGGAGATTCAAGGCAATTTCCCATAGTTACCCTTACATAGTGGTACTCAGTACATGATGGAGGTGCACAAAAAATATTTTCTGATTTTATCTTTTGCTAGTGTTCTCTCCCACCCCCATTTAATTTAATCCTCTTGGGGACATTATTACTTATTTGTCAGTCACATTTAAACACATTTTTACTGCGATATAAGATGTGACCAAAATGGGGGCAGAAGCTTTGCTTAGCTCACCATTGAGGACAGTACTTAGCATGAGGTAGGAACTCAACAGATACTTTACATATTGCATTCCCAGCTCTGGGAACAGTAACTACTTAGCATGATCTACGTACTCAGCAAATACTTTGGAATGACAAGGTAGATATTCCTAGACTTGAAAGAGGCAAGAAGTAAAAGTAAAACATTTCTCTCTTAGTTTTCTTCACTATGATAAAAGTTACACAGATCCCTTTCATTGGTTCACATGCACCTTCAGAAGCACGAAGCACCCGGCGCAGGGTAGTACCTATCTGTCACTGCTGCACCTTGCCAAACATTTTTGTTATCCCAACAGGAAATGCTGTGTTCCGACTCTTCAACTTTCCATTGCATTTCCTGTCCGGGTGAATTTGACTCTTCAGGGTGCCTCAACCAAATGGAGTCATACACTGTTTGAGGCTTTGCATCTGGCGTATTTCACTTGGCTTTCAAAGTCCTTGTCATAGCATGTAGCCAACCCCACTCCCTCTTATGGAAGAAGAATTCCATTGTGTATGTTGACCACACTGTGTCATCCACTCATCTACTGACCTTGTCTCCTTTTTGCAGCTCTTCAAATTCATCAATTTTAATAGGACCATGAGTCAGCTCTCCACAACCATGTCCAGATGTGCCAAGGACCTCTTTGGCTTCACCATCATGTTCTTCATCGTCTTCTTGGCATATGCTCAGTTGGCATACCTTGTCTTTGGCACTCAGGTTGATGACTTCAGTACTTTCCAAGAATGTATGTAAGTATCTATGAGATGAAGAAGAAAAGGTTTTCATACACATGTATGAAATTGTCCAATAATAAAATTTTAAAGTTGTCTTTAAAAAAAGTTTAATCTGAGATGTTGCTGGGTTCTTTACAGCAAGATAGTCTTGTCACTATTTGACTGACAAATGTTAAGAATGCAGACACTTCATCCGCAAACATTTTCCTACAAAAGAAAACAAGACGTTTCCAGATGTTGGTTCTTAGGGAAGCAGCATTTAAGTAGTGGGATAGAGTAGAACAGCCGTGCGAAGAACACTAGTCCAAAGATCAAGATCTTTGCCACATCCATGTCGGGTGGGTTTTAAATGGCCGGATGCAGGAGGAAGTACACATGAGCAGGAGGCTTAGCCCTGGGTTCTACCCCCAGGCTCTGTCCTCCTCCCCCTCTCACTCCCCCCCCCCCCCCACATAAGGAAGCGATTTGCCTGCATTTTCATTCCTGTTGAATATTGTTCCTTGTATCTTAAGTTTCAACTTCTAGGAGATAAAACATATTTCTAATGTTGTAGAAGAAACTAAAACCAGTTCCCAAAACTTCATTTTCCCACAAGTGTTCCCAAATATACCAAAAACAAAACCAAACTATTTTGAATTATAGCTCTATGCCATTCACAAAGAAGTGACCAGGTGATTAGAGAAAGAGAAGATCATAATAGTGAGGGGTTAATACTGCTTTGTGGGCAGGGATCCCCAGGTACGCTTGCTTATTTATGAAAGCCAGGAAGAGAGGTTATGTCACTGCCAACATCTAGCAGGAAAGGAAGTGATGTCACTGGCAGCATCTAGCAGGAAGGGATGTGATGTCACTGCCAACATCTAGCCACTGTGACCTCACGTTAAGTGACTGAGAGCGCTGGCTCTTTGAACCCTACTATCTTTGAACCCTACTATTTTGGCCATCTTTCAAGTTATTATTGTTATTATTTGAAGAAGTTTTAACTTCAGACCAAGTGTGACTATTATAAAGATTCTGAGTTGCTAGGTTTTACCGAGATCTTGTCTTCTTGCCATACAAATCATCTAATAATCAGATTTACTCTATGAAACCGTGTTATCATTCTAGAAGGCATCATCAGTTGACAGTACAAGTAATAAGACTTTCCCAAAGAGGTCAGCGGTTTTAACTCTTTGGTGACTCTCTCAGACTTCCCAAACTATGCCAGCAGATAAATCATCTTTAGTAAGCACATGTCCACCATGGACACTGTTTGCTTTTGGACTGTGTTCTGTTTTCTTTTCCTAGTTTCACTCAGTTCCGCATCATTTTGGGTGATATCAACTTCGCAGAGATCGAGGAAGCTAACCGAGTTTTGGGGCCACTTTATTTTACTACATTTGTGTTCTTTATGTTCTTCATTCTTTTGGTATGTATATTTTTTTACAGTGAGGTGATTTAGACTTTATGCTCATAAATCACCACCTTCTCTCTTCTCATGCTTGACCACCTATCACTTCAAATAAACCTATGAAAAACAGGAAAAAAATGTTAATTCTAGAAAACTTTTTCTCATTGATTTACAGTTTTAGGATAGTTTATTTTTCCTGTAGTCTTTCAATTATCTATATACGTGTATCTAACGACTGTAAAAATAATTATAAAATGTACAAATGTATCAAGTTCCCAAAATAGTGGCTTGTCTCAGCGGTAGGAAGTGCCACCTCCTTCTGCAGCACAGTGACACTTTTTGCCTTCTTAGTGTCTTGCTAATATGACTTTTCGTTTCTCTTTTCTCTTTGATGAAATAGGAACTAATAAAGCAACTTAGAAATAGGATGCCGAGAGTTGTGGTGGGGCAAATTATCACGTGTCAAGATTAAGATACTATTTCAACTTTTTCATGGTCCTCAGGTCTATGTGTTACCTACAAAAACCCTGAATATATTAAACTTAAAAGTAAATCTCACAGTCGTTAGGAATTACTCCCCAAATATGTTTTAAAATACCTTCGAGTCTCTTGATTTGGAACAACCATTACTATTAGCTTTAAATTAAGATTTGTTTGAGTTGTTCTTTTCGTAACATCTCTGCATTCTACTTGTCCACTCAGAGTGTGCGCAGCGACCTTCGCTTAACATGGGAGAAGGCATATTTCATCCAAGCGCTATTATCCTTTTAGATTTTTCTTCCTGAAAGTTTGAGCAATTATATTTCAGTAACTTGGTGCCACATCTCCAAGGTCCACCCAGGTTTCCCTGTTTCAGCAGATGGTGCTCTCAAAGTATTCGACAGCCACTACTGGGATGAGAGAGACAGTGTGATCCTGCAAGTCCTTTCATTCACACCCTGCCTTTTTGCCAGTGTATGGCCGAGTGTTAACTTGCATCATTAACTGACCCTTTCCTGTAAGGTTTAAGGGCAAGGAGGGATTGTCAAGGCTCTGATGCCCTCTGATGTGGTTAGCACTGTGGGTTCTGCGGCACCTGGCTCCCTGCCAAGATCTGAAGTGTGTCTTGCAGCTGACCCTTCAGTTGACCCCCACCACCTGTGAGGACACATGGTTATGGCTCGCAAAGCCCAAATAGGACAGGGTCACTGTGCTGCACTAGCCGATGCCATCTAGCACCGAGGTTGTGTAGAGTCCTCTCATTAAGTCAGGCACAAGAGCAGGAGAGAATTCTCAGTTCTTGTCTTTAAGACTGCCTTTAAAAACTTTTATCTGCCACTGTCTATGTCTACTTCTTGGAAATCTCATAGAACCCACACTTTAATCCATGTATAGTGGAGCACACGCCTAAGGATTTATGCATAGTGGAGCACACATGAGAGTTTATGTGTCATGGAGTACACACCTGAGGGTTTATGTGTAATGGAGCACACATGTGAGGGTTTATATCTAGTTTATGTTGTTTTAGTTTCTGATATCCAATCTTAAACAATAGTCTTCCTTAATTTGTAGAGATTTGTAGTTCACCACTAAAATAAGAGTCTTAATTTTCATTCATGAGTTACTGGATAAATATTACTCGAGCCACTATATTCTTATACAGATATTTTATGTAATATATAGTGTAGATTATAGTGTTTATGCATTTGGTGATATGTTACACAGTAGAGGGAGTCGTGGAGTGAGGGATAGGGCTTGGGCTTTCTCCGGTTGCATGGACTGGTGGGGAAAGCAGGCATAGTTGAATAACCTCTGTTAGCTAACCACTGTTAGCAGTACAAACAGACCGCATACAGAAAGTTGATCTGACTTACTAGCTGCAGTGCTCTGAGAAGGTGTTGCAAACAGCTGGAAATATCCATTAATACTGGGGAAGGGAATGTCAGGAAGAGTAACTAGACATTTGTAAACGACCACAGCTATAATGATGAGCAATTAGAACCCGTCACGTCTTAGGACCTGACTGAGCACAGCATCGATTGTCCCATTAGTCTGCATGCACAGGCTAATGTAAGGGAGGTCCTATTACCTTTCCCATTTATAAGTGCAAAGCAAGGGGTTATAGAGACAGCTGGCTGGGTTAAGTGCTTGCTCTGTAAGCCTGAGGGCTCAAGTGTGCATTCTCGGCCTCCAGTAAATGTGGTTCAGTCAAGGCAGCCAGCCTACAATCCCAGAGCTCAGGAGGTGGAGGCAGGATCCTTGAACAAATTGGCTAGGTAAACTAGCCAAACGAGGGAGCTCTGCATTCAAGTGCAAGACCCTGTATTGATACATAAGGTGGAAGTAGAAGTGAGTGGGGAAGGGCATCCTGTGGTTGCCACACAGACCTGCACGGGTAAGCACCACACAGACATGCAGGAGTGAGCTCCACACATACCTGCATGGGTAAGCACCACACACACCTGCATGGGTAAGCACCACACAGACCTGCACGGGTAAGCACCACACACACCTGCACGGGTAAGCACCACACAGACATGCAGGAGTGAGCTCCACACATACCTGCATGGGTAAGCTCCACACATACCTGCATGGGTAAGCACCACACAGACATGCATGGGTAAGCACCACACAGACCTGCATGGGTAAGCACCACACATACATGCAGGAGTGAGCTCCACACATACCTGCATGGGTAAGCACCACACATACCTGCATGGGTGAGCACCACACACACCTGCACGGGTAAGCACCACACAGACCTGCACGGGTGAGCTCCACACAGACCTGCATGGGTAAGCACCACACAGACATGCATGGGTAAGCACCACACAGACCTGCATGGGTAAGCACCACACATACATGCAGGAGTGAGCT
>CM052712.1:84649925-84661961 GCA_028551405.1 Uromys caudimaculatus
ACAAAATTTTAAAACAAGTGGATCAGACAATCCCGACACTCAGAAGGCTGTGCCAGGTGAGTTTTTGTGAGTTTGAGACATATAGGGGAAGCACTGTTTAAAAAAAGAAAGAAAGAAAGAAAAGATACTTGTATTATACTAGAATCTCAAAAAATAGAGATAATTATATTTTTAAAAAGTCAAATGAGGTCTTGGAAGACGGCTTACTGGGGAAGAATGATCGCTCTGCGTGCATGAGAACCTGAGTTTGATTCTCCAGCAGTCAAGTAAAATGACAAAAATGGCTGTCTGTGCCTGCATAACACCCGGTACCTGCCGGGCAACGGGACAGGGGTGTGGGCAAGTGGATTACTGAACCTTGTTGGTTAGCCAACCTAGCCAATGAATGAGCTTCCGGTTTAGTGAGAGAGCCTGTCTCAGGGCAATTAAGAGGGAGACAGTAGAAAAGGCACGAGCTCTGGCCTTAACCATGCACACAGCCGCACATGCGCATTCACCACAACACATACACAGGTCAGACAACATTGTGGGCGAGGCCATGCTTGCTGCAGGAGCCTCAGGGCAGAAGCAGGCAAGTAAGGAATTGTGTGGAAGTTTATCACAAACAGATGAGCACTTACAGGGTAAGCACAGGTTTCCCAAGAGCCTCCACATTTTAGGCTTCTCTTACTGGGTTTTCTATAATTCTGGGAGTTGTGATTCAAGGTGACATAGGTACGAGGTTCAGTTGCCTTGACAAGCCGTCTTCCCTTCTCTGTGGTGTGAGGGTTTGGGTTGGAAGTTGCTTTAAAACGTTGAATGTTGTTGAGCCCAGCTACGTGTTACAAACAGTATGAGGTAGACAGACTGTGGCTTTCTGTTGGTTTTCTTCATCTCTTCCTGGGGTTTGTTGTTTGCTTGCTCTTTCCTTCGATCTCTTCTGGTTTCCTGGTAATTCCCATGATCTCTTTCCAGTAGTGCCAAGACAAGAACCCAAGTCTGATACACTCTAAAGTCTTTATCTTTTCCACAAATATCTTACCTGATCTTTACACTGGGCCTACTGTACGCCTACTTATTGAAGTCATTGCAGTTCTTTAGAATATGTTCTGTGTACCTCACATGAGTATCGACAAAATTGGGGGGGAGGGGTAATTAAATCGATTGTAAAATCTTGAATAGCTCTTTAGAGTTCTACACAGTAACTTAAAATTTAACAACAACGATAATAATAATTCGACTATCTTATATAAATACATTAATATATTGTTGCTTTTTATTGTCTCTTTGCAAAATGTGTCATAAAATGCGTTCTGGCTGCTGTGATAAAATGTTTTGACCAAGAGCAACATGGAGGAGAAAGGGTTTATCTGTTTACACATTACAGTCCATCATCATAGCCAGTGCAGGAGACCAAGGCCAGAACCAAAGCAGGAAAATGGAAAGCAGGAACTGAGGCAGCCGCTAGAGGAGTGACAGCTTACTGGCTTGTTCCCTTGGCTCCCAGCATGCTTGCTTATACAACCCAGGACCACATGCCCAGGGGAGGTACAGCCCACAGTGGGCTGGACCATCTCAAACCAATCATCAATCAAGAAAGTGCCCCAGAGAGTTGCTACAGGCCAGTTTGTCATTTGAGGTTCGCTCTTCCCAAGTGACTCTAGTTTGTGTTGAGCTGACAAAACTAAGCAGCATGAGACAGCTCTATTAGTGAAACTTCCTTTGGTATGACTTAGTGGTGAAAACATTGCTTCCGGGTATATGAGCACAAAACTTAATTAGTGAAAAAAAACAAAAACAAAAAGACCCCTTAATTAGTAGTTTCACAATTATTCAGATTGGATAAAAAGATGAACAAAAAGGCATGTCTCAGCTATTTTATTTCTTCCAAAATATATTTGAATTTCATCGTTTGACTTACAAACAGAATATGTTTCTGGCGATCATCAATGATTCCTACTCTGAAGTGAAATCGGATCTGGCCCAGCAGAAAGCAGAAATGGAACTCTCAGACCTTATCAGAAAGGTACAGTTTTATGTATGTATGCATGTGTGTGCACGTGTGTCTGTCTATCTATCTTTCTATCTATCCATCTATTTTTATATATTTTAATCAGTTCACCAAATCAATTGTTGATTCCTTGAAATTCATGGAAGTAAACACTAGGTAGCTTTATTTCAGAAATAATTGAAATGTTTTCTCTGGTGGGAAACTTAATACATAAGCTAGGCCTTAAATTCCGAGGGTCCTTTTATGGTCTGAATTTGATTCTAGAATAAGCTTTTTGATTCTTACTTACTCTGTGCTCTGGAGTCCTGAGTTCACAACACACTGAAAGGGGCTCACATCTGTTCCCAGTTCTTCTATCTCAGTCACCCGAGACAAAAGGAAAATAGTCACTCCCCTTTTACCCCTTCTGTGACAGCTGTGGAAATGGAAGGGAAAGCTTCTGGATCAAGGCCACAGCTTGGGGGCCTGAGAACGCCTTTCACACGTTCTCTTTTTTCTTTTTTTTCTTTTTTTTGAGACAGGGTTTCTCTGTATAGCTCTGGCTGTCCTGGAACTCACTCTGTAGATCAGGCTGGCCTTGAACTCAGAAATCCGCCTGCCTCTGCCTCCCGAGTGCTGGGATTAAAGGCGTGCGCCACCACTGCCTGGCTCTTTCACACCTTCTCAACAAGTGTGTGACCATTACTGTGAGCTGGAAGGGCGGGGTAGGAAAGTGCTTTTTCTTCTCACTGTGGCTTCATTTGGCTTAAAGACTAAAACTAACATAAAATAGGTAAGTAATGCAAATCTACAGGCTGTCCCTCTCATTGTGGAAGTTAGGATAGTGAGCTCCCTTATTCCTTTTTCATTCAAGCCTAAGCCCCCTTGTCTGTAAATTTTGTTTTAGTTCCTTGGTAGAGCCTTGGATTCTTGTCATCTTGGATTCGGTGCCATGGTTGACAGTGTTTTACTGCTTTGTATTGTGTATATAAGCACTTCACACAGCAGAGTTTTGATATTCACAAAATTCAGTTACTACATTATTTTATATAACATCGGGACTTCAACAACAGGGCTCAAATTTGTTTTGTCATAAAATATTGTAGGCAACAGCACCAAGTACAAACTCCACTGTTAGCTATCTAGTTGACAGATTACCACCTAAGTAACATATATATCTTACCCAATGGCCAGGTTCTGAGTGACCCTTCCTTCTTTTGCTGGTTGGTCATTCAACATGTCTTCTTCAGTTCGTATACTACCAAGCACATAGACTCTTGTCTCCCCTGATAAGTCATGTAATTTGTTTTTTAATGAATAGGGGTGCTGGAGATGCAGCTCAATGGTTATGGGCACTCGATGCTTTTCCAGAGGATTTGAGTTTGGTTCTCAGAACCCTCGTGGATGCTCACAACTGATTGTAATTCCAGCTCAGGGATTTTGAGACCCTCTTCTATGGGCACCCACATGCACTTGTGTTTGAACATTCATGCATACACATAAATAAAAGTAATATTTTTTTAAAGTAGAAGAGTAAAAGCTTGGCTGAGATAAAGAGAATGGGCCAGCAGAGATAAACATAGAGCAAAGAAACAAAGACACAAAAGAATGTGGATTGGCAGGAGAAACACCTCACTGGGTGAAGGATTCAGGTAAAACAGCTAAAACAACTTAGTGAAGAGCAGTTTACCACAAAATAAATAATACATATTATGATGAAAACTTGTTGGGGAGAGAATTATGTTTGCAAATAAATATCTTGTTAACTCCGGAGGGGTCTCTTAGTTACTGTACTATGGATGTGAAGAGAGAGTGTGACCAAGGACACTATCAGAAAAGCATTAAATTGGGGAATATGGCGACAGACAGCAGGTGGGCAGCAGATGGCAGGCAGGCATGGCACTGGCGCAGGAGCTGAGAGTTTATATCTCATCAGCGAGTTGGTGGTAGAAGAGAGACTGTGTGAGCTTTGGTAGATCTACCTGCCCCTACTGACATGACAACAAGGCCATACCTAATCCTCACCAAATAGTTTCACCAACTGTGGACCAACTGCTTAAATATATGATACAATGGAAGCCATTCTCATTCAAACAGAGGCATATTTTTCAATAAGAAATGAGAAAAAGAAAAAATGGTAGGAGCTGATCTTTCAGTAGGGAGAGTATGATAATTCACCAATATATAGCAAGTGTGTTCAGCTCTCATTTAAGTGAGGTGACAGCATCATAGAAGACAAACTGTGTTCAGAATTCTGGATATGTTTACAAAGAAGTTAAACACTTTTATTTCAGAGCTCTTAATGGTTTAAGTTTCTGTGCACTCAGTAAATATTAGCTTAGGTTTATGTTTCTGTGAATATATAATTCATACCATGGGCATTTTAAAAATATTTTAATAAGGGAATTAAAGGTCATAAAATAGTTAATTTAGCTTGTGATTATTCTGTTCACTCTGCACAATTTCAGCCTCATAGCTCCGCTTATCATAGAAAACAAAATGTCTCTGCTTTGCTTCTTCAGTACTGAGCATGAAATCTATACTCACAGTGATTGGCAGATACTCTACCACTGATGAGCTTCCTTAGGCCTGCCTCTAATTTCTTGAAAGTGCTCAGCCTTATTTCACTGTCTTTTTTGCCTATAAGAAAAGTCCTTACTATTATATGAAAAATAAACAACCCATTGCTGCTGCACTTTCCTTTGTATTCTGGGGAGCAAACAGCTATGGAGTTCATAATGGTTTACATATGGAGTACATAATGGGCTACAAAGAATTTCAAATGTCAATTATATTTCAAATGTAAACACATTTATTTGTAAATATATGGAAGAGGTTCTTAGTCCCTGATTTATTGAAAGTTGTCTTCAGGTTTTACAAAGGACTGAGATTACATTCATTACTTTCACCAACTCATTTTTCTTGAATAGCCATCAACCACTAAGTGCCAATCTCTCAATAGTTCTACTGTAACTGAAAGACAAAATCCAAAAGGGGAATAAGCAAAACCATGCTGTTTGTTTTTCTTTTCTTTCTCTTTTCCCAATAGGGCTGCCAAAAAGCAATGGTCAAACTAAAACTTAAAAGGAACACCGTAGACGCCATTTCAGAGAGCCTCCGGCAAGGTGGTGGCAAGCTAAACTTTGATGAACTTCGGCAGGACCTGAAAGGGTGAGGGCCATGCTCTAATTCGTGGTGATGAGGGGACATTTCAGCCCCACATCCTGGCAGGAAATGTTTTTCATTTGGGGAAGCAGATATTTTCCTGGAACACACTATATGTCTCCCTCCTGAATTCTGACATTTCAGTGTTAGGGCAGGTCCATGTGCAGAATAAATTCACTTCAGTTCTCTCAATACTTTCAGGAAGGGCCATACAGATGCAGAGATTGAGGCCATATTCACCAAATATGACCAGGACGGCGACCAGGAACTGACAGAGCGTGAGCATCAACAGATGAGAGATGACTTGGAGAAAGAGAGGGTGAGCAGTTTAGGGGATGACTGGACTCAGCACCTCTATATATTAATTAGTCCTTTTCCTCTCCTCTTCTCTCCCCCTACACCCTCAACACACACATTAGTAGCCTACTTATTCACTGGGCTTATTCATGCAAGCTATAATGTTGTCAATTACTATAAAATGTTGTCAATACACGAAATAAAAAAAAAATATGTAGTCCTGATTACAAGCACCTCATTTTCTGCTTGCTCAAGACCTTGGTAAAAATTTTTGTGAGGTGTTGGTCTATCTGCCCCTCACCAGAAGACCCCATATTCTTCAGGAGGACCTAGACTTGGAACATAGCTCTTTACCACGTCCCATGAGCAGCAGAAGTTTTCCCAGAAGCCTGGATGACTCTGAGGAGGAGGATGATGAAGACAGTGGCCACAGTTCCAGGAGGAGGGGAAGTATCTCCAGCGGGGTTTCCTATGAAGAGTTCCAAGTGTAAGTACAAAGTCTTCCCCAGGTTTGTGCTGACCAGGGTCAAAATGAGATGACACGGCTTCTCTTGACGTTAGACATTTACTTCTTTTCATGACTAATATCATTTGTTTCAAATAAGTTCTATAGTATCTTTCATTTTGGAAATCATCTCCATGATAAGAAGTTAGGGAAGCAGAGAAAACATTACCATCCTTCACGTTCCCTCCAGCCAAAGCCGTCTTAACAGATCTCAGAGCCCTCCTAGCCTTTTACATGTGTGTTGGTGTTTTCACATGTCTTACGGCCTCACACAGGCTCTGTCATTGAGAATGTTCATTCTGCTGCTGCTCACTGTTCTGTAGGTGCCCGTCAGGTTCTCATCTCCTGTTTCTGTGTTGACTTTATGCCTGTTTACTTCTATGTGCTTTTGAAAGTGAGGTAATCATATCTATTATTAAGTTATTCGTTTATGCCATTAATTCATGAAGGTTCTGCTTAGTGTAATTTGAAGCTATTAGTTGCATATATGCTCCTAACAAGTACGTGTCTAATACATTAGGCCTCCTGCCAGCATGAGATGTTGTTTTTAAATACGTCTTTGTCTAATATAACTGGAACCACTCCACTCCTTAAGTTGTAATTTGCACGATATTAACATCATTGCCCTTTATTCCCAGCATCTTGCATCTTTGATTATATGTGTCATCTAGGGCTTCGTGAGGTGGCTCAGTGATTAGAGATGCTGAGGACCTGAGTGTGAGCCGCAGGACTCCTGTGGTGGAAGGAGAGAACCTGATGGCCACAGATTGTCCTTGGATCTCCACACATGCTCCACAGCACGCAGGAGCACACAGTAAATCACTGTAGGCGTCATAGAGTTGGCTCTCCTTTGGAAATAGCTGAGTTTTGATTAGATTGTCTCGTCATTATTGACACATTTGCACTTATGTCTGCTTTCCGGAGTCATTTGTACTTAATCTTGTGAGATATAGATTATGTTTTCTTTCTTCTGTTTGTACTTTCTGTTCATATATGTATATTTGTGTACGTGCTATGCATTTATAACCGTCATTGTCTTCAAATTTGCTCTCTGGATTCAGGTTACCATTCATTATAATTTCCTTCCCCTGATAAAACTTAGCTCTCACCCACCTCCTTCACTGAATTGTCGAATATATTACATTTCTGTTCCAGGTCCAACAATCTTATTATGTACAAGTCTTACACAGTTGCTTCTTAACCGTGAAGGAAGAAATAAGTAATTTATATTCATTTTACACTCACATGCTTACCTTTATTGATATTTATTTTTAAAAATCAGCACTCTGATGAATGTAATTATATTTTTAGTCTGAAAATTTTCCTTAAAGGACTTCCTGTAAAGGATGTCTCCAGCCGTGAATTCTCTCCAGTTTTCTTTACTCGAGCATATTTTATTTCCTTCTCATTTCCTTTGTTGTGTCTGATGAGAATTTGGCTCAACTGCGATTCTTTGAACATGATAGCCTTGGTTTCTGTTGCTTATGTTCTTGCCCTTGCTTCTCGCCATCTGGTTATCTCTGGTGTTAGCTGGTCTTGCTGTCTCTGACTATGGCTTGTCCCTCCTGCAAGCCTGTGTGTCAGTACTCCTGGGAGACCAGTTCTCTCAGTCAGAGAATTTGGGTATGGAGAGCTGTGGTGCTGGGTCAGCTCTGGGTGCAGATGGAAACCAGAAGGATCCTGTTTCTGGCTGTTTCTTGGTTCCTGTGTCCTGATGGCTCTGGGCAGGTCCCTCTTAGGCCAGGAATTTGAACAGAAGTGGTGGTCTTACTTGTGCTCACAGGCGTGTCTGCACTCCTGGGAGACCAGCTCTTTCCCGGCGGTATTTTCTCTTTGAACATTACAGATCAATGTTTTCTCGGTGCTTTCATTTCTTCTGTTTTTCTCTTTGTTTGCATTCGCCATGTGTCCAGATGTGCATCTCTGAGTTTATTCTACTTGTAGTTTTATGAGTGTCTCAAATTTGCAAGGTTTCTCAGCAAACCTGGAGAAAACATCATTTGAAGAAATATTGTTCGAGCAATTTAAATGCCACAGGTTCCCACTTTTCTTTAGTTGTCTTTTTGATAAATGATTTTCCTCAGTCATGTGATCTTAAGAAAATTTCTATACCTTTAGAAGGATTGAAGTTTTAAAAGTAATTTTGAAAAGCTATCCTTATACTGTCATTTAGGAACTGAGCGTTGTCTCCAGAGCATAGAGCCAGCGGCTGAATACTGGCCGAGAATATTCAGCAGCTCCCTTCAACCACCAGGATCACAGAGAGAGGAAGCCTGGAATCGAGAATTCAAATTGTTACCATTTGACATGCATAAGGCATTTAGATATTTTTATTCAAAATAGTGAGATGATAAAAGAGCACACTACCAACAGTTTTATTTATTTATAATTCCATTTCATGAAACATTGTGACAAAGTAAAATTGTGTTGTATAGATGAGCTATAATTTATTTACATGAGTTCCTACTGGGTGTTTAGCATAGCTACAGTTCACTGTTGCAGTATTAAAAGGCAACTCTGTATGTGACTTTGTTTGTAGCACAAAATTACATACATGAAATTTCCTGTAGAATTTTTCCTAAAAATGGTACTTGTGACTAAAGGTTGGACATAGATTTCTAAAGCTTTAGTCACAATTTTATTGGCAAGAAGAAGGGAGGTCATTGCTCCCACCTGCAGCCTATAACAGTTTGCCTGTAAGTCTTGCGAAAGTGTTTTGGGTTCTCCTCTTGGTTAAGAATGAACTATGGCGGCATCCCCATTGGAAAAATCAGGTGGGCTGAGGAGACAGGAACTGTGACAGGCTCCCTCACTGTCATCCCCTGCAGACTGGTGAGGCGTGTGGACCGCATGGAGCACTCCATCGGAAGCATCGTGTCCAAGATTGATGCTGTGATTGTCAAGCTTGAGATCATGGAGCGGGCCAAGCTGAAAAGGCGAGAGGTGTTAGGAAGGCTGCTGGATGGAGTGGCTGAGGTAAACAGTCATGAGCTTAAGCTCACAGCTGGGCACCCGTGTACCAATGTTCACCCATGACACTTTGTAACTGGAAGTATCGAAGAACAGTAAAAACTATGTAAGGTTACATAGAGTTACAAATTATATTTATTAACAATATAATATTAATGTACTAAAAGTTATGAACGTTGCTTTTGTTCACATTTATTTTCAGATTCTTTTCCTCCTGTGAGCAGAAACATTCTTTGGCTCAATAGACCATAAAGGTAGTCATCACTGACCAAACCAGCTCAGTCAGTCAACAGAGTCTCAAGGGAGGGAGTGAGGATTGAAAAGGAAGAAAAACAATTAGACAAAATTATAACATGACTTCAGCCAGTACTGAGGCTGAAGCAGCTTTATTCTTTTCCAGTCTGCTTTTATATCATTCTAGGTACATCCAAAAAAACGTGATCAGTTCTTAGACCAAAGACAAAGTAATCAAGGGAAGTCGTAAACAAGGAGATCTCACAAGATAGTAATCAAGCAGAGTAGTAAGCAAAAGGATCATACAAGGTAATAATTAAGTAAAGAAAGAAGCAAAGAGATCACATAAGGTAGTAATTCAGCAAAGGAGTAAACAAAGCCCCATGGTCACTGTTTCTAATATTTTTATCTGAGCCTACCTACTTCCTTGTCCAAGCCCAGTGACAAATGTCAAATTCCTAGAAACGGCACTAAAAGCTCTCAACACATCACATTTTGTAACTCTTAATCCCATGCTTTTCTTCCTCCATACATAGCCTTAGATCAAATAATAATCAGGAGGCATGACTCTTGGTTCCCCTCCCTCTGAGAGCGCTGCCATCAGTGTATAAGATACAGATGAGTGAACAGTCGTTCCACTGGCTGAGAATTGTTACTGTTTACTGTTCCTATCTGCAGTCTTGCGTAACTATAGCTCATTTCACCTAAAATTTCTAGCTCCTTCTCTGTGTAGAATACGTAAGGTACAGCACACAATGCCGTGGTTTCCACTGTCTCTTTAAATCCCTTGTCAGGATGCGCGACTGGGTCGGGACAGTGAGATCCACAGGGAGCAGATGGAGCGCCTGGTGCGGGAGGAGCTGGAGCGCTGGGAATCGGATGATGCAGCTTCTCAGACAGGTCATGGTCTAGGCACGCAAGTGGGACTCGGTGGCCAGTCGCACCCCAGAAGCTCGCGCCCTCCTTCCTCCCAGTCTGCAGAGGGCCTGGAAGGTGGAGGTGGAAACGGAAGTGCCAACGTCCATGCGTAATAATCCACACGTGTTTGTGTGTTCCTGAGACACGGGGACGTGGTTGTCCAGTATGGCAATGACAAGTTCGGTATTTATAAACCCCGGCTGCATTATGATGCTGGTCTTTGTGACCAATTGTTACAATTTTCTGCACTTTAATTTATTTTACATAAACTTAACCCGTGGATCAAGGAAGGTTGTCTTACTTTTTCTCATGAGAAATCTAGATGTAAATACTGAGTTCAGAAAGAAGAAAACTTTGAAAGCACGCCGAGCTGCTGCCCTGCTGTCTTCAGGCGACAGTGTTTGGAAGTTAGAAGAGAGACGCCACTAGCCTCTGAGTTCGTGTGGAGCCACCACACTCAGCAGCGTTAGTCCAGTGCGACATGCTAAGAAAAAGCATGGCATTTCTTTCCACCGAGGTGCAACTCGGAGCTTACTGCATACCTTTCTTCTAACGAAGGAGTCGTATTTCAGCGGGCTTTTCTGGATTCAGAGAATGGATATGTAGCCATTGTGCTAAAATGTGCATGAACGGTTGAGATAGATGCTAAGTGCCATACCAGTCTGTCTTAAGCATATCATTTAAATTTTTGTGTTATTTAGCTTTTGTTTGAAATTTGGCAAGGAAAGCCCAAAAGATAAATTGTAGGATAAAATGTAGGATTGGAAGGGCCCTTCAATTCTAAGTTTAACTTCAATTATTTGTTAGCATAGAAATTTCTGCATTTTTCTTTCCCGTGTGTCTCATCATTTACACTCAAATTTAATATTGAAATAACTAATAAATAAGACAAACACTGAATATTTTGACACGGAATGAAAGTTTTAAGTCAGCAAATATGTACATGTGAAGCAGTATTTTAAGAAAGTTTTGAAGTGCATAAAAGCTCTAGAAAAGTTAAAGACTTGGTTTATGTTGTATCTAGAATATAGTTCTCAAATATTCTTAATCTTATATTTCAGAATGAAATCATATAATGCAAATTCAGTTCATTTTTATGTGAAGGGCCTTGGATATTAAGGATTTATCTATTTGCAGAAGGGATCCGCTGAAAGCTGACTATCAGCAGTAGTTTTCATTAAGAGCGGGTCTCACTATCATTTTGATGTTTTTTGTCTGCCAAAGACAGGTTTTCACTATATAATCCTGGCTGGCCTGGAACTAACTGTAAGCTAGGCTGGCCTCAGACTCACAGAGATCCACTGGCTCTCAGCCTCTTAAGAGCTGGGATTAAGGGCCCGTGTGACCATACCAGTTGTTGAATAACTTGGCCCTTTGAGAGCTAGGGGATCAGAAAAAACAAAGCCAAGCTGGTAGAGAGCAAGTAGACGAGAATCCTGGGTTTAGTACTGTTATTTAAATTCACAAGAGTTCATTGCTTCCTAGAATATACCAAACCTCCAACAAACTGCTTCTACAGAAGTGAGGCATGCCATGTTTCCTTGATCCTACGTCAATCATTCTCTTTTGAATATGCTACACTAATTCTTTTCTTCCTAGGTATTGGATTTTGCATTCCAGGGGTATTACTGTGTGTATGTATTTATGTATGTGTACTGTGCTTGTAAAAGTAAACAAACTTCAACTTGAAGTGCATTCATTATGTGGTATCCATGTGTATCGACCATGTGCCATATATCTATTATGGTCACTAAAACATCTTTTATGATGCTTATTATTACACTGTTTTCATTTAACTTGTAAACTTTTATAGAATTCTATTATTTCCCTTTACATATAAGTTCATGTATTTTTCTACTTTAGTCCTGTGAAGTTTATCCCTGATCACTTTTCTTTTATTCTGCCCTCTGTAATGGGTATCGTTAAAATATTACATATACAAGCTTCTTTGGACAATCAACAATTTCTTAACTGTAAT
>CM052712.1:84671565-84713873 GCA_028551405.1 Uromys caudimaculatus
ACAGCTGATAGATCAACACTGAATTGGCTATAGATGACAGCTCACAGATCAACACTGAATGGGCTATAGATGACAGCTCACAGATCAACATTGAATGGGCTATAGATGACAGCTGATAGATCAACACTGAGTGGGCTGTAGATGACAGCTGATCAACACTGAATGGGCTATAGATGACAGCTGATAGATCAACACTGAATGGACTATAGATGACAGCTGATAGATCAACACTGAATGGGCTATAGATGACAGCTCACAGATCAACACTGAATGGACTATAGGTGCCATTACCAGAGCATGCCCAGACTTCAGGGCCTTGTATTCATAAATGTGTGCTTGCAAATACAAGAAACTGAATTCAGAAAAATTATCCATGAAGAGCCAGCTTGTATTTTCATTTATTATCACTGATCTATGGGAGTGATTGTTTTCCATTTTTGTTGTGGCCTCCAGGATACAATTTAATTCAGTACAGAAGGCCTTTCAGTCCATCCGTACCATTCCCATATGCTCCCTCAAGCACCTTTCCATTGTGAGTTGTATTTATAATCCATTCATAAGAGTTGAGCTCACTTCACTGCTGCATGGATATAAAGTTATCAGAAGTACATTTTGCGCATGTATATTTTAAGACATTTTAATGCCCAAAAGGAACTCTTTCATAATTCTCAGTGTCTAGAAAATATATGTCCAAATAAACATTTGGAACTATGAACCATGTGTTTGTTTGAAAGATAAGCTTTTATGTTTTTTTCTATTAAGGAAAATGGAGCAATGTTGAAAGTATATATTTAGTATATTGTATTGAATATGTAATTATTCATATGTGTAGCATGTGAATATATATACAAATGTATAACTAAATAATTAAAATAATTTTAAAATTAAATAGTTAACAAGGCTAAGGCAATGACTCATTGGTTAAGAGCACTGTCTACTCTTCCAGAGGACCTAGGTTCATCTCCTGGCACCCACATGGAAGCTCACAACTGTTTGTAACACCATTTCTAGGGTTTTTCCTCTGTAGGCACTGCACACATATGGCACACAGATATATATGCAGCCAAAGCACCCATACACATAAATAACTTTTAAAAATTAAATAATTAAGTTGAGTTTTAAGTAAGAGTGACAAGGCTCATTGAAGTTTTAAGAGGATAACAGTTGTGGTGGCACATGAGGGTAGGATTTGCTGAAGGAAACAGAGTTAGGATTGTGAATTTCAGGATAGCCTGGGCTAATATATGCTGGTTGCTGGTGGCACATGACTTTAATCACAACACTCAGGAGGCAAAGGCAGGCAGATTTCTGTGAGTTCAAGGCCAGCCTCGCCTACAGAGCTAGTTCAGGACAGCCAGAGCTACAAAGAGAAACTCTGTCTCAAAAAAAAAAAAAAAAAGGAGGGGGAGGGAGGTGGAGGGAGGACGAGAGAGAGAGAGAGAGAGAGAGAGAGAGAGAGAGAGAGAGAGAGAGAAGAGAGAGAAGAGAAGAGAAGAGAGAAGAGAAGAGAAGAGAAGAGAAGAGAAGAGAAGAGAAGAGAAGAGAAGAGTCAGAAAGAAAAAGAAACATTAAGAGGATAACTTAGAATGCGAGCCCAACTTAAATGGAAATCCCTATCCTTACATCGTTCAGGATCCCGGGCACTGCTTCTAAATTAAATTAATATCTACTTCCATTGGATATCCTATATTCACATCAGATAAATTTTAAAATTTGTTAGCAACAGATGAACATTTCACTCTATATATATGATCTTGAATAACCTTCTTAGGTAACCCCTGTAAACACTTGAACCTCATCAGTCTCACTGTGCTTCTCAGAAAGGCTTCCAGATCAAATGGTTCCTTCCTTTCACCTTAAGACCAGAGGTAAAATCTGTTGGAGGCACTGTAGACTTTTTTCAAGACCATTACATAGGAGCACATCAGTAGGGTCTGCAGAGAAGATAGTTAAGAATAGACTTAACTCTAGTTTGGAATGGACAAGAGGAAATATATAGCTAAGAACCAGAGTTAGGGGTCAGTGAATGGAAAATGCCTAAGGGACCTTTTGTCTACACTGACTTTAAAACTCTGAAAATATCCCAGAGTAATTTGATACCATTGGAGAATAGTGGGAGATAAGGAATCTGCTCTTAATGTCGTGGTGATCAGATCTCAAGAATGGGTTCTAAGGTTCTTAGTAGCCTAATTTCAGAGTTCTTCGCTAAAGCTGAATTGTAAAAGGAATGTTACATGTGGCCTAGGAGGAGAAAGTTTAGGTGTCTAACTCCTGACCAGAAGGGAAAAATCATCATTCTTGATCCTTGTAGATAAGCTCAGGAGTCATATCAGGGAGACGTTTTGTGGGTATCCAACCGAAGCAGCCCCCTTCAGCTGTGCTGCTATTCTGGGCCCACTCTTGACAGATGTCTTCACCCTGGATTGCCAGGTTGTATCTGTCATCCTCACAGGAAGGGAAGAGCGATGCTTGCATGTTACAGTCCTGACATAGAACTTTTCCCTCACTGTTACAACCATTGCCCATTTCTGTTCTGCTCAGTAGTGTTTCTTATCCATTCATACACAGATCTGTTCCTGAAAGAACATTTAAATATGCCCAAGCCTAGGAATTATCTGAGGTATATGTACTCTGTGATCATATGTGCTATATTTAGTCCATAGAATGCCTTCAAATATGTGCACTTATGTCTACACATTTCTGTGGAATATGGTACAGTGCAAGTCTGCTAAAGAAACTTGGTTTTCTGTGCAGAGACAGCTTCATTTCATGACAGGAGATCTATGCTCTGAGATGAAGATATGTTGGAGCTTCTGCTTTTTCACTGAAGACAGAGTTATAGCATTTGAAGTTTCCTCTTTGACCCATGAACTATTATGAAATATTTTTTAAAATTTCTGAGTATCTTAATTTTGTGTGTGTGTGTGTGTGTGTGTATAACATATATATATATACTCGATTATCCTTTTACTAATTAAATTTAGAACATATGACATATGCATATTGTCTTTCATTGTTTTGTTTTTATTTGAGTTTATTTGCTTTGTGTTTGACTTACAATAGGAATTTATTGTGTCTTGAGTTCTGGAAGCTAGATGTCCCAAAGGTACCAGCAGGATTTTGCTATCTACTAAGGCTAGAAGGGAACCTTTTTTGGCCTCTTTCTAGTGTCCAGTATTGGGACAATCCTTGGTGTCCTTGCTGTGTAGCTTTATCACTCCAGTCCTCTTGTCTTCCTGTGGCATCTTTCATGTGTCTATTTCTTATAATCATGCTCTTAAAAAATATCTACCCTGTTAATTTTCAACTTTAGGGATTTCCTTGTGTTCCCTTTGTGACCTAACATGATGAGTTTTTATAAATCTTGCACAGATACTTGAAAAAAGATGTGAGTGATCTTTTTTGGTACAATCCAGATTGACTATCCTTCATTTATAATACTTAGAGCCAGAAGTATTTGGGATTTTTGGAGTTTCCCCAGATTTTGATATAGTTGCTTATACTTGATATATCTTACAAATTGAACCCAAGTTCTTATGTGCCTTATATACAAGGTAATTTTATGCAATGTTGTGGTATTTTTGTGCACGAAATAAAGTTTGTGTTGTATATTTTTTTATTTGGGCATTTTCATTTGTTTAATTAACAATAAACAACTTTTCAGACTTTGTAGTAAATTCACATTTCAAATTTGGAGTCTAGGGATCCCCAGGATATATGTAGTTTGATTTTTGTATATGCTGAGTTACATATATAAATGTTTATAAATATCTAACTTCTTTACATAAACACCTTGTCAAGATTGAAAGTTGTTGATAGTGTGACTTTGTTAATTTTCCATACACTACTAGCAGGTGTTTTTTAAATGTTTTTTTTTTTTTATGTGTCTTGATGCTTTGTTCAATATATTAAGAATTTATGGTAGTCAAATCACTATTCTATGATAACATATCAAATTGTTTTAAAATATTTCATTACTGTTTATTTATGTGTATCTGTATCTATATGTGATGTGTGTGTGAAGGAGACCAAAAGAACATTATCAGTTCCTCAAGAGCTTGAGTTACATGTAGCTGTAGCCCACTGGAAATGAGTGGTTGGAACCCAACTCAGGTCCTCTGAAGCAACAGCAAGGATTTTTAACTACTGAACCATCTCTCTGGCCCCAATATAAAATAGCTTGTATCAAAATCATTTTATCTAATGAGTATAATATCACTTGTTTAAAAAAAAAAAACATTTTGTCCTTAATTTTTTTTTTAAGATTTCTTTATTTTTTTTTACATAAGATTTCCATTTTAAATGATCGTAAATGTTGTTTTGATAGTTTAAATTTTTTATTTTAATTTTTTTGATACTTTATTTACATTTCCTATGTTTCCCTCTTTCCAGGTCTCCACTTTAGAAACCCCCTATCCCCTCCCACCTCCCCTGCCTTTATGAGGGTATTCCCCCACCACCCACCCGCCCACCCACTCCTGTCTTCCCACCTTGACATTTCCCTTTACTGGGGCCTCTAACACCCTCAGGCCCAAGGGCCTCTCCTCTCTCCCTGATGGCCAACAAGGCCATCCTCTGCCACATATGTGGTCCGAGCCATGGGTCCCTCCATGTGGATCATAAATGTTTTAAAGATGCCTTTTTCATTTTTAACTAATTATTGGAACATGGTCACCTAATAAGTGTTTAATCTGTTCATATTCTGTGCCTTGTAATCATTAATTTGTTGTTATTGTTTTCCATTTTCCTTTTCTTACAGTACCTCTTTGATTTTTCTTATTTATGTGATTCACATTTATGAAATAAAATTTTATAACTTATGTTATATTCATACATATAATTTTCAAAGATAGGAACAATAAAGATAGTCTATGCTATGCTAGCTATTTCGAAGTGATTGACTGTGTTTGTGTTTGAAAGCTGCTTCCATTAATTTAAGTGCTGCTTGTTTTAATGACCTGTGTTTTAGTGTATATTGTTTTGGATTTTGTTGTGGAGAAAAGGAAATTCAAAAGTTAAAACAAGAGTTAAATAAAGAATAATGTCATCTGTGATACATGTGTCTGTTACCTGACATTTAGTAGTATTCTTTTTGGTTTTCATTTAAAGTTATTCCACGCTCTTACTTTGTCCTTCAGAGTGCATTTAGAGTACATGGGATTTTTCCATCCAGAAAGAAGTAAACTGATACCTTCTGTTGCAATTGATTGACACTGTGCAAATGCATTAACATTTCTTTGTTTGGGCTGCACTGAAGCTCCTGATGACCTTACTCTCACTTTCTATAAAACTCAGGTTAACCTCAGGAGTGTTAACAGCTGTTCAAGATTCCAAGACATGAACACATTGAGCCAGAGGCAAATAGATATTCAAGATGGAGTGCAGCTGGCATATAAATTCTTTGACATCAGATCTAGTGCGTGTCCAATGCTGTCTACTTTGGATGTATGGAGTAGCTGTTCCTGACTTGTGTGCAACTGTCTTTCACCCATATGTGGGACTTCCCAGAACCTGGCCCAGGGCAGAGTCTGGGCTCACATAAGGTGAATTTAGGTCTTTTAAATAACCAAGCTATAGGCTTCTTTGATTATGCAGCAGAGGTTGCTGTAACCAAGCAGAGCTATCTCTTCCCTCTGAAAGCCATGAAAGTTCCAACAGACCCTGAGAATGTCAGCAGCAGAAATAGTCTTAAACATGAAAAGAAAAGGAAACATTTTAAGATCACTGCTTAAAATGCTTATATTTGTGTATTTGCATGTCTACCATATTTAGAAGTAAAAGTATTTTAAAAATCATTTTTTAGCAATAAACTCACAGGAAACCCTATTATGATTAGTAATAGTTCATCCATTATAGTTTCACGTTAATTGAAGTAATCTTAATCATTGACAGGTCTTACTCCTTCAACTCTTCACCCTTCTATTGATTCTATGTCAGCGGTTCTCAGCCTTCCTAACGCTGCAACCCTTTAACACAGTTCCTCATGTTGTGGTGACCCCCAACCATGAAATTATTTCATTGCTCCTTCATAACTAGTTTTGCCACTGTTATGAATTGTAATGTAAATATCTGATATACAGGCTATCTGATGTGCAACCTCCAAAGGTGAGGTCATGACCCACAGCTTGAGAACTGCTGCTCTAGATCCACACAAGGCTTCTGCAGAGGGTATAGTATATGTGCCTATTCCTCCATGAGAGCTGGATGGGCAAGATACCTGGGGATACTATGAGCTCTTCTAGAGGGACAAATGAACTGTAGGTAATATTTATGGTTTCTATCTTGCAAGTGGAAATAGTGACTCCTGGATAAATTCTAATTATTTTATTTCCATATCAGGAAATTCTATCAAGTAGATAATTGTTCTATTCTCTAGAAGAGGAAATTAAGCTCATTTAAATTCATTTAAGCAGTAGGTACATGGCCATATGTCAAACCTGTATCTTCATGTTATCTTCCTGCCTCCTCCTTGGTTCATTCAGTATGAACTGAGAGTGTTTGTGGCTTGGGTTAGAGCTTTCCACACAGGATTTGATTAACAGACAGGAGGTAAGTTGGTATTTGTCAGCCAGCCTCCTCTGGAAAGGAAAAAGATAATGAACCAATGTAGTAACTAACGTGATGTGGAAGAGTTGAGTGTACCAATAGGCAGAAAGGCATTTGGGGAAGTTAACATTTTCAGGCTTGAGGGGTACCAGAGAAGAATGGTGTAGCTACAGGGAACAAAAGATTTTCCAGTAGTCATGGCCACAGAAATCAGAGATCTCAGGTGGTAGGAAGGAGTCATTCTTTCTCCGGGAAAGAGCAGAACCAAGAAGAATGGAAAATTCACCTGGGGAACTGAGACGCATCTTTTAGAGTTTGTAGGGAGAGTAAGCCGATCAAGCACAGGTTCAGGATGAGGAATGGCAAGGCTAATGTGGAATTCCGAAGACAGCCACCTCAGCAGCCACAGGGTCTACTGAATAGACTGTCGGAGTCAGGTGTTTCACATAAGCTGATATGAAGACTATGGGGTTTGCTTGTAAGCCAAAGAGATAGTAATACCTAGAAAACTGGTGGAAAAAGAAGGTAAGACTTGAGAGAACGTGAGAAGATCTGGGTGGATACGTGCCTCTCGCCAACAGCAGCTCCTTAGTAGAGGCATTTGGCTTAGGGGACTCATGAGCCTGCTGCCTTCTGGAAGCTTATTTGGTTCTCTCTTTGTTGCAGTGACCTACAGCACTGAGCATCCGACACTCTGCTTCCAGATCCTGAACCAGAAAAACAACACTAAAACCCTTTCTTCAGAACGTCTCTGTGTTCGCTGCCTCCTGGAAGCAAGAGTGTTAGTGCGCAAGTGCGGACTGCATATCCGGGCTCTGTTACTAGGGAAAAAAAGATGGCGATGGCCTCGACAACAGTAGTGGTTCCTGCAGAGTGGATCAAGACCTGGGAGAAATCTGGGAGAGGCGAGTTTTTGCGTTTATGCCGGATTCTCAGTGAAAGTAAAAGCCGCGACACTTTGGCTTGTAGAGATTTCCAACAAGCACTCTATGAGTTATCATACCATGTCATTAAAGGAACTTTAAAGCCCGAACAGGCCTCAAATGTTCTTAATGACATCAGTGAATTTCGAGAAGATATTCCGTTTATTCTTGCTGATATATTCTGCATATTAGATATTGAGACGAATTGTCTAGAAGAAAAAAGCAAAAGAGATCATTTTACACAACTGATATTAGCATGCTTATATTTAGTTTCAGACACAGTTCTAAAGGAACGCTTGGATCCAGAAACATTGGAATCATTAGGCCTTATCAAACAATCACAGCAGTTCAATCAAAAATCAGTTAAGATCAAAACGAAACTCTTCTATAAACAGCAGAAGTTCAATTTGTTAAGAGAAGAAAATGAAGGTTATGCCAAGCTGATTGTTGAATTAGGGCAAGATTTATCTGGAAATATCACTAGTGATTTAATCTTAGAAATTCTCAAATCTTTAATAGGATGCTTTAATCTAGATCCCAATAGAGTTTTGGATATTATTTTAGAAGTGTTTGAATGCAGACCAGAACACCATGATTTCTTTATATCTTTATTAGAAGCTTACATGAGTATGTGCGAACCACAGACACTGTGTCATATTATTGGGTTCAAATTCAAGTTTTACCAGGAGCCAAGTGGTGAGACTCCATCATCCTTGTATAGAGCTGCGGCAGTGCTCCTGCAGTTTAACCTGATCGATTTGGATGATCTCTATGTGCACCTTCTTCCAGCTGATAGCTGCATTATGAATGAATATAAGCGAGAAATTGTGGAAGCTAAGCAAATTGTTAAAAAACTTACAATGGTTGTATTGCCTTCCGAAAAAAGTGATGAGCGAGAGAAAGAAAAGAAAAAAGATGATAAGGTAGAGAAGACACCTGACAACCAAAAACTTGGTTTGTTGGAAGCCTTGTTAATTATCGGTGATTGGCAACATGCACAGAGTATTATGGACCGGATGCCTCCATACTATGCAACGTCACATAAAGTAATAGCCCTTGCGATTTGCAATCTTATCCATGTAACTATTGAGCCTATTTACCGAAGAGTTGGTGTTCCTAAAGGTGCTAAAGGCTCACCTGTCAATGCTTTACAAAACAAGAAGGCACCAAAGCAAGCAGAGAGCTTTGAAGACTTAAGGAGAGATGTATTCAGTATGTTCTGTTACCTGGGTCCTCACCTTTCTCATGATCCCATCTTATTTGCAAAGGTTGTGCGCATAGGCAAGTCATTTATGAAGGAATTTCAGTCTGATGGGAAACAAGAAAATAAAGAGAAAATGGAAACTATCCTTAGTTGTTTGCTTAGCGTTACTGACCAGGTACTGCTTCCTTCTCTTTCTTTAATGGATTGCAATGCGTGCATGTCCGAGGAACTGTGGGGAATGTTTAAAACATTTCCTTATCAGTATAGATACCGCTTATATGGACAGTGGAAGAATGAGACTTACAACAGCCATCCACTTTTAGTGAAAGTTAAAGCTCATACAATAGACAGAGCCAAATACATCATGAAGCGTCTAACCAAGGAAAATGTGAAGCCTTCAGGAAGACAGATTGGGAAATTGAGCCACAGTAATCCAACCATTTTATTTGATTATATCTTGTCACAAATACAGAAGTATGATAACTTAATAACCCCTGTGGTAGACTCATTGAAATACCTCACTGCGTTGAATTACGATGTTTTAGCCTACTGTATCATTGAAGCACTAGCTAATCCAGAAAAAGAAAGGATGAAACATGATGACACAACCATCTCCAGCTGGCTTCAGAGTCTGGCTAGTTTCTGTGGTGCAGTTTTTCGTAAATACCCAATTGATCTTGCTGGTCTTCTTCAGTATGTAGCCAATCAGTTAAAGGCAGGCAAAAGTTTTGACCTGCTTATATTGAAAGAAGTGGTACAAAAAATGGCAGGAATAGAAGTTACAGAGGAAATGACAATGGAGCAGCTTGAGGCTATGACAGGCGGGGAGCAACTGAAAGCTGAAGGTGGATATTTTGGCCAGATTAGAAACACTAAAAAATCCTCTCAGAGACTAAAGGATGCACTACTGGACCATGATCTTGCCCTTCCTCTTTGTTTGCTCATGGCGCAGCAGAGGAATGGGGTAATATTTCAGGAAGGTGGAGAGAAACATTTGAAACTTGTAGGAAAGCTATATGACCAGTGTCATGATACCTTGGTACAGTTCGGTGGGTTTTTAGCATCAAATTTAAGCACAGATGATTACATAAAGAGAGTACCTTCAATTGATGTGCTTTGTAATGAATTTCATACACCCCATGATGCAGCATTTTTTCTGTCTCGGCCAATGTATGCACACCATATTTCATCGAAGTATGATGAACTTAAGAAATCAGAAAAGGGTAGTAAGCAGCAACACAAAGTTCATAAATACATTACATCATGTGAGATGGTGATGGCTCCTGTGCATGAAGCAGTGATCTCCTTACACATCTCCAAAGTCTGGGAAGATATCAGCCCTCAGTTCTATACCACATTCTGGTCTCTGACCATGTATGACCTTGCAGTTCCACATACCAGCTATGAACGGGAAGTCAATAAACTGAAGATCCAGATGAAAGCAGTTGATGACAATCAGGAAATGCCTCTAAATAAAAAGAAAAAGGAGAAAGAGCGCTGCACTGCCCTGCAGGACAAGCTTCTTGAAGAAGAAAAGAAACAGATGGAGCATGTACAGCGAGTTCTACACAGACTGAAATTGGAAAAGGACAACTGGCTCTTAGCAAAATCTACTAAAAATGAGACCATCACAAAATTTCTCCAGTTGTGTATATTTCCTCGATGTATTTTTTCAGCAATTGATTCTGTTTACTGTGCTCATTTTGTTGAGTTAGTCCATCAACAGAAGACTCCAAATTTCTCCACACTTCTTTGCTATGACCGAGTTTTCTCAGATATAATTTACATGGTTGCTAGCTTTACTGAAAATGAAGCTAGTCGATACGGGAGATTTCTTTGCTGCATGTTAGAGACTGTGACTAGGTGGCATAGCGACAGATGCACCTATGAGAAGGAATGTGGAAACTATCCAGGATTCCTTACTATATTACGAGCAACTGGATTTGATGGTGGAAATAAAGCTGATCAGTTAGATTATGAGAATTTTCGACACGTTGTACATAAATGGCATTACAAACTAACCAAGGCATCAGTACATTGCCTTGAAACAGGCGAATATACTCATATCAGGAATATCTTGATTGTACTAACAAAAATACTACCATGGTACCCCAAGGTTTTAAATCTGGGTCAGGCTTTGGAAAGAAGAGTACATAAAATCTGCCAAGAAGAGAAAGAAAAGAAACCAGATCTATATGCACTAGCAATGGTCTATTCTGGGCAGCTGAAAAGTAGAAAGTCATACATGATACCTGAAAATGAATTTCATCACAAAGACCCTTCTCCAAAAAATGCTGCTACCAGTGTACAACCAAATGGGCCTTGTAGTGGGCTGACTTCATCTATAGGAAGTATGTCTAAATTAGATGAGAATAGTGCTGAGGAAGCTGACAAGTCACGAGAAAGATCTCAGTGTGCTGTGAAAGCCGTTAATAAAGCTTCCAATGTCACACCAAAAGGGAATTTAAGCAATGGGAACAGTGGCTCTAACACCAAAGCTGTTAAGGAAAATGACAAAGAAAAGGGCAAAGAGAAAGAAAAAGAGAAAAAAGAAAAGACCCCAGCTGTTGCTCCAGAGGTGAGGGTAATTGGTAAAGACAGTAAAGAAAAACCCAAGGAAGAACAGACAAATAAAGATGAAAAAATAAGAGAGGCCAAAGAAAGAATGCCAAAGTCTGATAAAGACAAGGAAAAATTAAAGAAGGAGGAAAAAACTAAAGATGAGAAATTCAGGATCATTGTCCCCAATGTAGAATCAAAATCCACTCAAGAAAGGGATAAAGAGAAAGAGCCTTCAAGAGAAAGAGATTTAGCAAAGGAAATGAAGTCAAAAGAGAATGTTAAAGGAGGAGAAAAAGCACCAGTTTCTGGCTCCTTGAAATCACCTGTTTCCCGAACAGATATCTCAGAACCCGAAAGAGAAAAACGTCGCAAGGTTGAATCCCATCCTTCTCCATCACACTCTTCCACAATAAAGGACAGTCTTGTCAAACTCAAGGAGTCTTCAGCAAAGCTCTATATCAACCATATTCCACCACCATTGTGCAAGAGTAAAGAGAGAGAAGCGGACAAGAAAGATTTGGACAAGTCAAGGGAAAGGTCCAGAGAAAGAGAGAAAAAAGAGGAAAAAGACCGGAAAGAGCGGAAAAGAGATTATTCAAACAATGACCGAGAGGCTCCCCTGGACTTAATCAAGAGGCGAAAAGATGAAAATGGAATATTGGGGGTTTCAAAACACAAAAGTGAAAGTCCCTGTGAATCTCTTTATCCAAATGAGAAAGACAAGGAAAAAATTAAGTCAAAATCCTCAGGCAAAGAAAAAGGTGATTCATTTAAACCTGAAAAGATAGATAAAATATCCAGTGGGAAAAAGGAGTCTGGACATGATAAGGAAAAGATAGAGAAAAAAGAGAAATGGGACAGTTCTGGAGATAAAGAAGAGAAGAAACATCATAAGTCCTCAGACAAGCACAGATAATGAAGACTCGGCCAAAAGTGTGGCCAGGCCTCTGAGCTGAAGGTCTCGTAGCTGAGGATGCCAGAGCTCTGTGTGTCACTCTCTAAACACTATCTCCCTTAATTGAGAGTTTCTGGTGCTATCCATCTTATGAGAATCCTTTAAGTCAGAAGATGAATATGCATCGCCATCTCTTGAGACATTACAAAGTCACTGACTTTCAGAACATTATTTTCACCTCTGGGCAGTTCCTTGCAGCAAGATCCCTGTGCGTACAATTTGTTCTTGAAATAATACCACCTAGAAACAGCATCTATGAAATTTTCACCAGCTGAGTCTTGGATCACCCATTTTAGAAAGGTGAGTTAATCTTTTCTAGGCTGAGCACCTTGGTGTAGAGAAGGCTGCATTTGTGTGTAAAATATAACTGACAACATTGGTATGATTAACCTGACAGTTTGATCTCCTTGCAAAAATTTTAATTTCAGTTTGTGAGAAAGGTCTTATACGTATAAACCACTACAGAAATGTTTTCCTTTTCATATGCCATCTCAATTTCCCAGGTCTGTCAGATGACTCAGTGTGTTAACGTACTTGCCACCAAGCCCAGACACCTGAGTTGGAACCCCGGTGCCTCCGTGACAGAGGCTGAGAACTCTGACGCCCACAGATTTCTCTCTGACTTTCACATGCGCTAAATTAATAAATGTAATTAAAATGGTTTAATTTCCCTTGCCCAGAAATCCTCCTAAGGTGACATCTTCATCTTAGAAAACATATTTCTTACTTTCCCAATCACAGTCTCATGGACACCGTGATCTTTATTGGAACATTACTTTTTTTTATTTAAAAGTTGAGATTACTTAACCCTTTTAAAGTACACAGTTGAGTGATCTTAAGCATATTAGTCACATTGTGAAGTCACCACTAACTGTAATCTCAGATTTCTCTCATCTGCAGAAGAAGCTACAAGTGTATTAGCATCCACTCTTCCCTTATCCCCTGGAAACAACTGATACTTTCCCTCAGTGTGTTGTTGATTTTGGACATAACATAAACAGGATCGTGGACTATTGTAACTTTTGTGTATGGGTTTTTTCATACCTCCATATTTAATGTGTACTAAAAATTAATTCCTTTTTATGGCTGTATATTTTGTTTATCCATTCATTTATAGAACAGTAATTTTTAAGTATTAAAATTGAAAGTTAAACACTAGTGTATACACAGCTAAAGTAGATGACAGCAAGATTATACATAGTATGAACAAAATGCTATGTAGAACGGTACATAAATCAGGTTTTTGTTTAATGTGATGTTTTTGTAAAGGCTATGTTAGCTTTGATTTTAAGAAATAGGTAAATGTACTATGTTCATCAATGAGTATGTTTTTGAAATTTGAATGAGAACCATTAGACAAATAGAAATTGTGTGTCATGTGCTTATGACTATATTTTGAATTTATTTCACCATTATTTGAGAAAAACAACATATAAAGGAAATGAACTGAGTATAAATGAGTCAACATGACTTAAAATAATTTTTGTAATACAGCAAATATTACATTTTAATGTCACTTAAAATTATATCTTTATAGGGTGCTTTTCTTCAATGGAGGACTTCTGGAAGGTATTTGAAAGTGACTTTGAAAGAACTCATTTTCCCCTGAAAATTGTTCATTTGATGTTATAAATTCATGCACAAGATAATTTATGTATCATTTATGTGTTTCTTTAGGGTCTGCTGTGCATTTACCAATACAGAAGAAGTAGGCTGTGGTGAGTTGAAGTTACTGTTCTACCTTAAAGGAGTGGTTCAGTACCAGCTATAAATCCTGCAGGTGCCTTGCAACAAATTGGGTCTTTCATACGTTACTTATTTAATCTCCATAACAATGTTATAAGGTAAGTAAGTACCAATATTGTTTATTAATGATGTAAATTAGATAGAGTATGTTTTATTGTCACATAGCTAAGGAATGAGAGAAAGGATTTTGTATGTTTGTGGCAGTCATTCTTCTTTATTCTAGCTTATTATTCACTCTATTTAATGATTCAGCAAATATTGAATGAGATTCTCCTAGGATATGTAAGACATTGATAGACAGATTGTTCTGTGTTGTTTCATTTAGTAAGATGATGGCATGTACCCCCAGTTCCCAAAACAGTGCCTGGCAGATCTTTCAAAATCTGCTGTTGTAAATTCAACTAAATCCTTTCCCTAGTCATGAAAGAACCTACATAGTTTACCAGATTCAATGCATATACATTTATTTTTTAAAAAAATCTTGAGAGGATTGATATCTTTATTCATATTTACTAGCTTTTATCTGTTCTGAATAACTTGGACTTGAAGTCTACTTTGCTAGATAACTAGTTTAGCTACTTGAAGTGCTTAGAATTATGGTTTTTCATCTAATAGATTAATCTATCAAGAAAGGTAGAGAGACCACAGGATGTAATCACATCCCCAAAGCTCTTCATCTGAATGCTACATAAAATGTTTGACCAAGTCTTAGTACATTAGTCCTGTGGGGAGATCACTGATACCCCAACTGTAGCATTCTACATCTGACCCTCAGCATTCTCATGCCCATCTTATAATGTAAAATGCATTAAGATATCTCCCAAGTGTGCCTAAATCTTGCCACTTCAAGTATTGTTTTAATAACAAACAAACAAAAAACCTTAAAGCAAATATTTACCTCTGTGTGTGGTTTGAATAGGGATGGCGACCATAGATTCATGTGTTTGAATGCTTGGCCCGTGAGGAGTGGCACTATTAGGAAGCATGGCTTTGTTGGAGGAAGTGTGGCCTTGTTGGAGGAAGTATTTTACTGTGGTGGTGGGCTTTGAGGTCTCCTATGCTCAGGCTCTTGCCAGGTCAGAGGAGATTGCCGGGCTGCCTTTGGATCAAGATGTAGAACTCTTGGCTCCTCCAGCACCAAATTTGCCTGCACAATGTCATGCTTTCCATCGTGATGATAATGAACTGAACCTCTGAAACCATAAGCCAGCCCCAATTAAATGTTTTCCTTTCTAAGAGTTGCCTTGGTCATGGCGTCTCTTCACAGCAATGGAAGACATAATAAGACAGAAGTTGGGACTGGGTACTGGGGTCTTGTTGTGATAGACCAGACCATGTTTTTGTTTGGAGGAATGTGGATTTTGGGGCTTTGGATTTGGAAAGCAATGACTTTAAATGGGACTCAAAGGGCCATTCTAGTAGGAATATGGACGACTTTGGTGCTGAGGGTGATTTGAACTCTTGGGGTTTCAGAGGAGAGGAATTTTAGTATGTTGCCTGGAGATCATTCTTACAGTGTTTTGGTGAAGAATGTGGATGCTTTTTGCCCTTTTTTGGGGAGTCTGCCTGAGGCTAAGGTGAAGAGATTCAGATTAGTTACATTGAAGAAGGTCTCAAAAAAGCCCAGCATAGACTGTGTCCTATGGGTCACTCTTAGAGCATTTTGATCAAGCGTAGCAAGCTTAGAGTAAAAAAATACAAAATGTATGGTTCAAGGATTAAAGGGATACCAGGAACTGGAATGGGGCTAAATCCTGTATTCAAAATATTAAATGGAATTAAGGGAGTGGTGACATCAGGGCAAGATCCCACCCAGCTAAACTTATGCATTAGCAGTTGTTCGAGGAATAGTTATATCATATTAAGATTTATTATGTTATAACTTGTTTTCATTTAGATATGGAAATAGATTGTGTGTGTCAGATTGACAAGGGATGGGTTGTCATGGCTATTCTCAGTTGTCAACTTGAGTATGTGTGGAATGAACTACAATCCAGAACTTATAAGGATCTTGTAAAAGGAATTTGAGAAAAGTGTAGGTCCAGACATGGTGTTACACGCTTTTAATTCCAGCACTCTGGAGACCGAGGCACATGCAGATCTCTGAGTTCAAGACCAGTTTACAGAGCAAGTCCTTGGACAGCCAAGCTTAGGTGTGAAGGAAACCATTGAAAACTAAATGCAGAGGGTGATGCAACCAAAGCTAACTAAACTCTGTGTACACTGAGCCATCACTTGTTGTCCACACATGGCTGGATTTGTTCCTCTTCTCAGAGCTCTAGCCACATTTCTCAGTTTAATCCACCTTTAATTCATACCACTGTTTCTATCCCATGGG
Organism: Uromys caudimaculatus; assembly: GCA_028551405.1. Taxonomy (NCBI): domain Eukaryota; kingdom Metazoa; phylum Chordata; class Mammalia; order Rodentia; family Muridae; genus Uromys; species Uromys caudimaculatus. Next base: position 84,687,840 of record CM052712.1, read on the forward strand.
CCTGTGCCCAGTCCACATCATAGCCAGGATCCTGGGCCTGTGATTCTCAGGGTGGTCTATTGCTTACACACTTGGGTGTGGAGGATATTGGGGCTTAGGATAAAAAGATACAGGGACTGCTGATCTTCCTGCTCTAGCCATCAAGTTGGATGAGGAAAGAGCCCTCTGGAGGGAGGCCCCCACTTGTTCCCAGGCTCCAAGGTGCAGAAAACCCTTTCTCTGTGCCCGTTCCTGCACAGATCTCACTTCTCATAAACTGTTTTTGTGATGCCAGATTCTGTGTCTGGCACTTGCCAGGGTTTCTTTCTCTTGGTTACTTAAGACCCGATGGAAGAAGATTCTTCTTCCCGGCCTACCCTGTCACCAGTGACAAAATTGGATGTCTTAGTTTGTTTGTTTCTTTTCTACAAATACAAAGTGCAGCACTTGTGCATCCCACTGGTTTCTGTCTGTCTTGCCCTTTTCTTTTTACACTACCCTCCTGTGCCTGTGCCATTTGCCTTTGTTTCAATTTTTCTCCTGGGATTGCAGGACTGTGCTGGGTATCTCTTGTCTTCTACCTTCCCTCTATAATGTTTCTGCTAGAGCTACTTAAAGTGTGAGCTGCTGAGGATGTTTTTGTCTGGTATAAAGCCTATGCTTCTCTAGTTTAGATTAATGATACTAAGTTTATAGTTGTACATGGACATATCCGCAGAGGCCTTGTCCATTTTGATTCCCATGCTTTAAACACCATGTGCTGGTGTTTATGAAGGTACTTAAATAAGAAACATCCTTCCATGGTCTCTGCATCAGCTCCTGCTTCCTGACCTGCTTGAGTTCCAGTCCTGACTTTCTCTGGTGATGAACAGCAATTGGAAGTGTAAGCTGAATAAACCCTTTCCTCCCCAACTTGCTTCTTGGCCATAATGTTTATGCAGGAATAGAAATCCTGACGAAGACAAATTGGTACCAGTAGTGGGGTATTCCTGTGACAGTCTGACCATGTTTTTGGGGAGGACTATGGAAGAACTTTGGAACCTTGGGCTAGAAGATCCATTCGGTGTTAAGAGCTTTGTGGGATGTTGTGTAGGAGCTTGGAAGATAATGTTAAGAACAGTGCAGAAGATGGAGGCCTGGCTTGTGAAATTTCAGAGGGAAGATTAAAGACTTTTTAGGGCCATTGCTATTTTGATTGTGAAGATTCTGTGGTTTTGGTTAGCTGGGGTTAAAGAGTCAGCTGTGATTAACAAGATACCAGAACTACCAAAGTGAAACCTTTGCATTGCTGAGATTATTGATGCTGGTTAGCTGGAGCTAAGATATTAGCAGTGATTAAGAAGAGACCAGCATCATTGAGGTGAAGTCTTCTGGGAAGTGTTTTCTGAGAGCACAGAGGCTGCGTTCCAGAGATAGCCAAGGTTGTACCTTGTGCTGTGGCTGGACTTGTACTGTGTAAGAGTCACTTAGGTGGTACTGGTTTTGAAGGCATGAAGGGTTCATGAAGAGCAACTGAGGCTGGGCACTGTGAGAAGCAGTGGAAGGCCATTGGTGAAGGTGCAGCCTCAGTTGCAATTGATGGCCCAGGACTGAAGGGGTCACACAAAGGAGTTGAGGCTTGGCACCATGAAGAGATTTTAAATTTTTAAAAGACCTTGAATTTTAAAAGATATTGGATATTTTAAAGGGATTGAATTTTTTTTTTTTTTTTTTTTTTTTTTTTTTTTTTTGAGACAGAGTTTCTCTGTGTAGCCCTGGCTGTCCTGGAACTCACTCTGTAGACCGGGCTGGGCCTTGAACTCAGAAATCCACCTGCCTCTGCCTTCCTGGATTGAACTTTTAATATGCAAGACTGTGGGACTTTTAAAGTTATTTAGATCTTGGGGATGAATAAGGAAGTAAGGGTCGAGGCTTAATGGTGATGTGTTTGTGTGTCAAGTTGACAAGGGGTCAATTATACTGGCTGGTTTTGTGTCAACATGACACAAGCTGGAGTTATCACAGAAAGGAGTTTTAGTTGAGAAAATGCCTCCATGAGATCCAGTGGTAAGGCATTTTCTCAATTAGTGATCAAGGGGGACCCTGTGTGGGTGGTACCATCTGTGGGCTGGTAGTCATGGGCTCTATAAGAAAGCAAGTTGAGCAGGGGAAGGAAACCAGTAAGTAACATCCATGGCCTCTGCATCAGCTCCTGCTTCCTGACCTGCTTGAGTTCCAGACCTGACTTCCTTTGGTGATGAACAGCAGCATGGAAGTGTAAGCTCAATAAACCCTTTCCTCCCCAACTTGCTTGGTCATGATGTTTGTGCAGGAATAGAAACCCTGACTAAGACACCTACCCAGTCGATACTCTATTTAGCTTCATTGACAAGAATTTAGTAAAATTCAGTTTTAGAGAAAAAGTACTAAGTCTTAAAAACTGTTTTCCTATGTTATGACAGTGTGGATAGTTTCTAACGATCTGTTTTCTAGTGCCTAAGACGCATAAGCACACCCTCGATCTGTGCTGCCTTTGCTGAGAAGCTGCCTCATCTCACATTGTTTATCAAGAGATTTGTACAACTCCTTCTGTGTGCCAGACCCTGTTCAAAGATGATGATATCTCCTCTCCCTCATAGAATGCCTCTAAGGTAAGTACCATATTTCATATGGAAACATAAAAACTAAAAAGTGAGGTGTGTTTTTCTGTTCTCTATAATTCTCACTATTGGTAACAGGACTGACTCAGAAGCCAGTGACATCACACCTAGGCTACATCGACCCTGTTGCCAAGGCAACTGCCACCATTTTCTCAGAATCCACTTGGCTCACCTCCCACCTTTACCTATGAACAGTATGTCACTATCCAAAGAACAAGAAGACCTCTCTGACCCCTTGCTCTCTCTCTTCCCCCCTTCTTCACCACCACCTTTGCCCTTCTCTCCTAAAATAAACCTCACTTGGAACTGTTTGGCCTGGTGTGGTCTGTCATGAGCCGTGCATCAAACAACACCCACTGAGGGCATTGTGTGTTTTAGTCCCTGACTCATATACCAGGGAAGGCAACTGTGGAAACTTGGATCTGATGACACAGGTTCTGTGGGCAGACATCTCTGGTGTGGGTTCCTCATACTTTAAGGGACTAAATTAGCATCACTAAATCTTAGGACCTTCATTTCTGAAGGTCAATAACTCTATGAGAATTCAGTAAGCAGTGAAATACCATGTTATATATATTTACCCATGTGATAAAATTTATGTTAAATACCTTATTTGACCAGGAAACAAGTGTCAGTGACTGACACAAGTGTTCTGATGATTTCACCTGTTTCTATTGTCATTTTTTTCCATTTGTGCTCTTAAATTAGTTGAGAGTGGGAAAGAGGTCACCACTGGAGAATAATTGCAGTGGGGCAAGCTCTGACCTGGATTTCTCAGGAGCCAGGGATGATGAAACAGCTGCCCACCTTGCTGTCTTCAGAAAAACATGTGGCTGGACCAAGAAACCCAGTCTCCTTTTTGTGACTTTTCATTGTACAGCACCAGTATCAACCTGTTCTGTGTGGTCAGCTGTGTACTTCAGGCTTAGGGCCCTTCCTATTTCTAGCTAGTTGTCTAGACATGTCTTATTGTGAATATGGGTTAGGGAAAAAATCCCCATCCTGCTACTACATAGATAAAGAGTACTAAGGATCCAGCTGACAGCAACATGAGAGTTGGAGCAGCAGGACTGATAGGATTATGAGTATTTGGCAAAAGGGTTTAGGATTCTAGAAGAGAATTATGATTTAGAGAGGATTCTAAATCCTGGGTGCTGGAGATATTGCTCAGTTGATAGTATGCTTACCTAGTATCCACACAGCATTGGGCTTGATCTCAGCACCACTTAATGGAGTATGGTGGTCTGTGCCTGCAGTATTATCATTTGGAAAGTGAAGGCAGGAGGATCAGAAGGTCAGGAATCCTCAGCTCTCAGCTACACAGCACATTTAAGGCTAGCCCATTCTATATGAGACACTGTCACAATCAAACATCCAAAACAAAATACAAAAACATTTAAATAGAGAGGGGCTTGCAGAGACAATTTAACATGTAATATGCTTCCTGGGTAAGCATGATAACCCAAGTTCAAGCCCCGGAACCCACATAAACAGCATACATAGTAGCACATACTTGTAATCCCAGCACTGGGGAGGCAGAGACAGGAGGAACTCTGGGGCTTACTGGCCAGCCACCCTAGCCTATTTAGCCAGCTCCAGGTCCTACTGAGAGACTGTCTCAGCCAGTAAGATGAATAGCTCTGAAGAATAATACCCAACCTAGACCTCGGATTCTGTATGTGCTTGTGTGCATACACAGATACACACACACACACACACACACACACACACACACACACACACACACAGACATACAAATATTCAAAAGAACCTTAATCCAGTCTAAGTTCACCCCAATTCTCTAAGCTTTCCAGAAAAGCGCTGTTTATTTGTTCCTAGCATCTGTTTTTAGCTATTACAGAGTTATCGGACTACATTCACTGCTGTTTCTCTGCTTTCTCTCTGACTCCTCCCCTCACTTTTCCATTCCTAGTAGACATTGATTTATCCTGTATTTCTCAGATAAAGTAATTGTGCAGGTATTGTTCTTAGCTCTTGGAGCATATCAATGGAAAAGATACCCTTGCCCACATTCAAGGAAGAATGAGATGCAGAGTAGACAGTAAATAGAATAGACTATGTAGGACCTTAGATACATGCTGCTTCTACAAGAGAACAAAACATGAAGCAAAGCCAGAAGGATTCACAGATCACACTGGATATCATGTTACAGCACTTGCACGTCACTCACATGATTACTTACACATACATGAACACTCAGTAAGAATGTAGTCTGTATACTTTGTCATTCTTTTTCACATTAAACTCAGCTCTGCTTTAATAACTAGTTGGAACTACTAAGATGAATCAAAGTGCATTGTAATTACTGTCAAGCTTAATGATTCCTGTGAAAATCAGGAATGATAGTCAATAGACTGTCTTAAATATGTCTATCACTTCAAAGATACTAAGATGAGCATCATTAAGGCAGTTCCTCAGTAACTTGACACTTTTTTCTCAGTTTCTGGATGTGGTCTCCAGACTCAGAGCCACAGTGTGCTGTAGAGACATGTCTTAAAATGCGTAGGTCACTTTATTCTGAGTTTACACTGAGGCTGTCACAGGGTAATGCTTTCAGTGCTGCTCTATTGAAAAACACTCCAGAAGTTAAGTAGTAAAGAATGAAAGATTTGGCAGTGGAGAGGAATTCTCATTTACCACAGTCCTGTCTTGGAGGTCACTGTTAGAGTTTAAATGGATTCTGGGAGGCCAGCTTCTGGTGTGGCCACCTGCCACAGTGGAGGCAATGGTACAGATAGCTTTAAAAACTGAAATTCTGCAGCTGGGTATTTTATCTTGGCAGTGAGATGGTACCATTAAGTGTATCCTTTCACTTTCTCAGTATGGCATGTAGAAAGTGGGAATTTGTCAAGATAGTCCTGCAGTTTCAGTGAGACACAGAAGATCACTGAGTGTAAAATGATAATGCAGACAATAAGCAGGTACTGAGTACTTGGAAGTGACAGAGCCCTGGGAGAGGGGGACGTCTGCCCTGGAGGCCAACTGCACTTTGATATGACTTATGAAGAGTGACCTAGTCCATACTTCATACATTTCAAAAGCAAAAAAAAAAAAAAAAAAGAGGAATAGAAGTAGGCAAAAGGACACAAAACATGAAAGTGAAAAAGAGACTTAGCTGGGGTGGAGGCCATTAAGGAAGGTTGAAGGTAACAGGGAACTGAGAGAGATGAGAGGGACGAAGCTGATTCAAAATGCCACACTGATAGCTTAATAACCTCATATGCTGGTTTAGTCCAGTTATGTGTTTGAGTTCAAGGCTTACATTTGTCATGTCATAGTAGAATGTCATCCAGCTCTTAGAAAGACTTATCTGTTGATTAACTTTCATATTTAAAAATTAGGCAGTAATCAAAGGATAAACAAATACATGTGTGTATACACACACACATTATTTTTTTGTTTGTTTTTCAAGATAGGGTTTTTCTGGGTAACCCTGGCTGTTCTGGAACTTGCTCTGTAGATAAGGATAGCCTTGAACTCAGAGATCCACCTACCTCTGCCTCCCAAGTGCTGGGATTAAAGGCATACACACATTTATATGTTTGTATATATCTTGGAATAGATACATATTCCTAACAAGGAAGTAATACTGTGGGGTAGAAGACCCTGGGAAGTTTTAATGTCTTAAATTCATAGCTTATGCTCCTACATGGAACTAGTGATTGTGACCAAAATGATCTTCCACCAGGTTGATGTAACTTGTGATAGCAGTGGTTTATTTTGTTGTTGTTTTTCGTTTGTTTGTTTGTTTGTTTAACCTTGCAGTGGAAGGACAGAGTAGGCGGCTGGCTTTCCTGTTCTGTCTATGCATTGCTGTTGTGTAATTGTAATGGAGGTTGTCAGTTGGACTGCCAGGCGCGTGGTCTAAGGTGACCTGCTACATCACAGGTTTTGATTTCTTCGTGACAGCCTGTGAAATTTTCTTCTGTTTCTTTATTCTTCACTATACAGTGGAAGATGTACTAAAAATTTGCATTCTCCATCTATTCACAAACTACACTTTCAGGAGTTTATGAAATTGCTTGGATATTATAATTTTCACGATAGGCTGGAGAACAATACTAAAATTTATACTGTATTATAAAAGATGTTAATTACAGTCTCTGGTTCATTGTTGTGAGTGTTCAAAAGTTCAGTACTTCAACTTCTGTGATCACTTTCATTTTTGTAAGAAGCCTTCCTGAGTATGCCATGCAGTGTTTACAGTATCCTCTCATTTAACATACTGACATGAGAGTAACTTAGAGCTCATATTTGTCTTAACTAATGAGGCAAAAGTAATATTTGTGGTAATGATTTTCTTCAACTGATAATAAAAATTAATTTTGAATGAAAATGTATAAAGTTAGGGCAAGAGGAAACAGCATGGAATATTTTGACTGGTAGGAAGCATAGTATAGAATCTCCTCTGATAGTCCACAGGGAACAGAAATTGTATGTTCATCAAGGATTTCTGTCTGAGAAGCAAGAGAGCATTAGATAGAGTCCGAGAAAGTCATCTTTCAGATGCTTGTCCCTGCTAACACATGTTCACCTCGGCTTCCCCATCAGCTAAGTCACTTAGCCCACTAAAGTCGTCCTGTTTCACTTGCTTCTAGAGAGCTCATGTAAAAACTAATTTTTATAAACTTTTACTTTGGTAATTTCAGACCTTTTCCTAGATTGTATTATGCGTTTGAATATGTAAGGATGGTGGATTGTCACTTGCTTAAATCTTAGGTTGGTGTATCTTGCCACACATTATTCTGTGTCCATGCGTTCTATTGTCCTAAAAAAACAAAAAAATGACCCTTTGAAATTATAAAAACATGTGCATTGCTCTGTTGGCACTCTTCCTCTGCCTGCTGTCCCCTGCTCCTCTGCCTGCTGTCCCCTGCTCCTCTGCCTGCTGTCCCCTTCTCCTCTGCCTGCTGTCCCCTTCTCCTCTGCCTGCTGTCCCCTTCTCCTTTGTCTGCTGTCCCCTTCTTTTCCCCTTGACAATTATTCTGCTTTATCCACTTCCCAAAATTCTTATGGCCTTGTAAATAGATTGTGAATCATTTTCCTTTAAAATTTGTTGATACAGAAAATCAGAGGCTGGTGAGCGTGCGCCTCAGAGGGTAGACGTTCTCTCTGCCGAACCTCCCGGCCTGAGCTCAGTCCTGAGAACTGCATAACAGGAAACAAGGGACACCCACAGCCTGTCCTCTCACTTCCTCCTGTCTGTGTGGCCTACGGCCTGTCCATACACATAGATAAATAAACAAACTAATCGTATGTGTTAAAGGAAACATGACCCATATATGTGAGTGAACACCAAAATCTGAAAGAGAGCTTGATGGATGTGTCTTCCGTTGTATCAGCAGTAACAATGATAATCATAATCATTATGGCTTACATTTTAGAAGCTAGTGTATATTAGGGTATACATATAACTGTCTCCTATATATGAAGAATTGGAGGGAAGAACAGATATGTGGAAGTCAGAAAATAAAGAGAAAAAAAAACAACTTTTTTTTTTTTTTTAAACAAAACCAGAAATCACGATGATACTTAGCAAATAGACAGGGCTGTAGAGATGGCTCATTGATTACCTGGCTCTTCCAGAGGATCCAGGTTTAATTCTCAGTACCCACATGGCTACTCACAGCCATCCACAACTCCAGTACTAAGGGATATGATGCCTCCGGCTGACCTCTGGTACATGTTGCACTCAGACATACATGCAGACAAAACACTCATGCACAAAATAAAGTTAAATTGTAAAAAGGAAGGCAATACCTACAAATTGATCTGAATGAGGGTGGCCTTACCAATAGCAAGCTTTCCCATTTGAACTTGAGTGTATTACAGACTCACCTCCTGTGCTTGTGCATGTGAATGCAGGCAGACACGCATGCACATGCTCTTATACACATCCAGCAGATTTCTGTTCCTGACTTCTTAGTACTTCCCTTTAGTGATTAACTTCATGAATGCCATTGATAAGTATCATGGTCAACTATAGAATTCATACATTGGTGGAGAAAAATAATCATATTAAAATTTATGTTCTTATAAAGTTTGTTTTTGTTTTCTACTTACAGTAGTAACCATATAATAGCATATTTACCAAGCATTGATGATAGAGGAATTTTTTTTTTTTTTTCAGAATAAATGAATTTGTTCCCCGTCTTTGAGTATTTGGCATACTGGGAGTGCACTTGTAAAATATAGCTTCTGTCACTGTATTTGTTTTCCCTTCTGGATTAAGGTGACGTATTTCATATGATCCATGCATTATTATTTTTCCTTTTTCAAGTCACTTAAACTGTGACCATACAAAGCGCTCCGTATTTTACATCAAGTATGCTGTGACTACTACTTTGATTTTGAATGAAGTTGCTTCTGCTATTTGGATTCATGTTGAATCTAACCCTGCATGTTTTGTTTAACACATGTATAAGAGGCCATCTTAGTATGTTCTTTGGTTGTGGAGCCCTAGAATAACACTGAGGTCTTTGGAGTTTGACTTGATGCGAGTAAGCAAGTAAGAAAAAAGAGGTTAAGAGAAAGATGATGTGAAGTCAGGAAGGAACCTAAGATGTAGGGGGCGGTCCCTTCTCTGGGAGAAGCTGGAGGGAAACTCACACAAGCCAGGTTCTGAGAAGTGTTCCTCGCATGAGGTAAGCACTCAGAAAACACTGTGTAAAAGAGAGGGTAGATGCTGATGGTTGAGTCAGGGACAAGCATGTATATGTCTTCTGTTCCTATAGTAAATATGCATAACAAAACTTAGCGCTGTGCATGTAGTAAGGCCTCCAGTGACAGCAAGTGCACTCATACTATTCAGCACTCACCGCCATGCATTGGCACGCTGCTCATCATCCTAGTGTGAAGCCACACTTTGCTGTGAATTAGAGTAAATCTAAACGTGCCATTTAAAATCGTGCATTTGGCTTCTTGCAATATGCATATGTCACTTGACATTGTGTTTTCAGGCACATCCATTCCTGTTATGGTAGAATTATATTCGAGGGTTTGTTTAGAGCACACTGTATTATGTATTCATATGCTAATACTATCCCTATCTTTTGCAGCTCTTCAAATTCATGAATTTTAACAAGGCCATGGATCAGCTCTCAACCATGTCATGATGTACTAAAAAACCTGTTTAGCTTTGCCATTATGTTCTTCACTGTTTCCTTGGCACGTGCTCAGTTGGCATTCAGCTGGACGACTTAAGTACCTTCCAGGAATACATGTAAGTATTTTCAAATCATAAAGAAGAAATTAATGCTACTGCCTTCTCAATAATGTTTGTTATTTGGTCACCTTGTGTTAAAAATGGAGTAAATGACATATTTCACAAACCCACCAAAGAAATTAAGAAAAATCTGAATTGCTGATGCTTAGGAAAGCACCACTCATGAACCAGGCACGGTAGAGTGAACTTATAACACCAGTACTGAGACGTGGAGACAGGAGGATAGGAGTTTGAAGTCAGCTCCTGCATAGCAGGTTCAGCTCTCAGTAGTGAGATGTAATGAAGCAGCTATAAGAACACCAGTACTGTTGAAATGACCAACATCTTCTGAGCATTGAGTGCAGCTGAAAACATTCATTTTGATTAATTACATTTATTTTATTTATTGGGAGTGTGTGTGTGTGCACAAACACATGTGCACGAACATAGAGGTCAGAAAAAACACTTGCAGGAGTTAGTTCTTTCCTTGTACCATGTGTGTTCTGGTTCTAAGCTTGAGGATTGGCAGTGAGCGGGTGCCTGTACTCCCTGGGCTGTCCTGCGCTGCCAGTGTGAGCTTTGCCAAACTCAGTTGCTGAGTGCTTGGCCCTGTTTATCCCATCATAACAAAGGACCAGTACTTCCTGTTTGTATTCCTGTTGACTGTTGTTTCTGTAGTTTCAACTTCAAATAACGTAATGAGTAAAAGAAAGTTATACTATTTTAAGATGGAGTGGTAGAGGAATTTTTTAGTCTGTCCAGTGTTTCCACATGTATGGGAAACAGCAGTAGTAATTGCTAGATGTTCTGTGCTGTTAACAAAGCAGTCGGCATATAAGAAAGATTGCTACAGCTTTATATTAATAGACTTTGGTGAAAGAGGACCAGAATCCTTAATTACTGGTATTAGAGATAGAAGTTAGGAATGAAAGTGAGTTCATTAAGATCCAGCTTTAACAACACCTTGTCTTTTTGGCCTCACTTTGAGTAAATGTGAGAATATTAAATGTTTAAATACAAAATTCTCGCCATTCTTCAGAAATCTTTCATTTTTAAGAGATTTTTAACTTCAAACCTAAGAAGACCTTGTGAAGATTTATTTACTGTTTTATTGTCCAGATATTTGATTCTTAGATCTGATCGTTACATAAGCCACTTAAATAACATTTTGCAAGTTAATTATACCAGGTGAGAATAGCATACAACATGGAAACATTTTGTTATCCAGAAGGCACTGACTGACACAGATAGCCAAAGGTCAGTGATTTCCTTCCTTTGGCTCCTCTGTACAATGGTGAGGTCATCTTTAAAAATTGCTACCCTGTCACTTAGTGCACATGGGTTTTGTGTTGTGTTTTTTGTTTTGTTTTATCTTTTGGGGAACTGAGTTTTACCGTGGTCAAGGAAGTTAATCAGGCTTTAGAACAACATTATTTTCTGCCTCTGTGTTCTTTGTTCTTTTGGTATATACACTGCTGTTTACAATGGTGTTGCTGACCCAAGTCCTCTTAGAGAAGCATTTTTGTTTGGAGTTGGGTGTCTTTCTAGCACAGGTTGTAAGGAAAAAACTGGCCTCCATTCATCAGCTTCTCCTTTGCTCCTGTGTGGTGATGTCTGTTTGGTTTAGACAATGAATAATAATGAGCTGATCTGTGTTGTCTTAATTTCTAGGAGAGACCGAAACAGTAGTCACAGAGCATGACCAGGAATGAAACCAGAAATTGAACATGATTGTCAGCAGATGAAAGCTGCCTCAGGGAGTGCAAAGGTGAGTCTGATGCAGAGGGCCTGATTGGATTCCATACCCATTCTAATTGGTCGACTACTGCCCGTCCACCCTCCTCCTCTCTCAGTGCCCCACCCCACCCCCAGGCAGCTGGCTTCTGCATGCAGGGTTTATGTTGTCAGTGCTTCGGTTACAATAAGACTTTCTGTTTGATTCTTTATATGTGAAATTTAAAGAAAATAACTTCTAATTAGTACCCTGATTATTCAAAATAGATAAAAAGCATGATTATATACAAAAATATAAAAATTTCAACTTAACAGTGAAATGAAAGTAAAAACTTATGATGAGGTAAAGAATACGTTCTGGAAACACAAATGTTTGTAATTAGTGGGCTGTAATCTGGCCCACGTGACCCTAACGACTTTTACATGCTCATTTTTATTATTTTGTGTGTGCATGTATGTCTGTGTCTGGAAGAATAAGTACGTGCTTTTAACTGCTGAGCCCTGGCTCAGAAAATTTTAATAATCAAGAGTAACCTGATTTGTAGTATAGTTAAATGTCCATGTAAGTAAGAAAAGACTATCAGGAGATAAGAAGTTACCTGTTTGGTTTATTAGCTGTTCTTTGGATTACTGACATTGTTTCACTGATTCCTTATAACCTTGTTGTTGTCGTCTGCATCTATTTCATTGACTTCAGCCTTGAGTTTATTTCTTTGTGTCTACTCTTTTGGGATATTATTTCTTAATTCTTGTTATAGAGGTTTCAGCTGTGGTGCGAAGTTACTAATATGTACTCTCTCCAGTTTTCCGATGTAGGCACTTAGTGTTATGGTTGCCCTCATAACCACCTTCGTTGTACCCTATAGGTTTCCGTATGTTGTGTTTTCATTTTGATGCAATTCTAAAAAGTTTCATTTCCTTCTTGATATCTCTTAATACAATTTTCATTTCAGTGGTGAGTAGTTTTCAGTTTTCATGAGTTTGTAAACTCTCTTGATTCATGTTGGCAGTGTCCAGCTTTAGCCTGTGGTGGTCACATAGGATGCAGGGGTTATTTCAGTTTTCTTCTTTCTGTTGAGACTTGCTCTGTGTCCAACTATGTGGTCAGTTTTGGAGAAAGTTCCATTTGCTAGTGAGAAGGTATGTTCTTCTGTGCTTAGGTGAAATGTTCTGTAAATATCTGCTAGGCCCAGCAACAAAAGAAAAGCCAGGCACTCTCACCCATTATAGGCAGAGGAATAGAATGGCAGATCCCAGGGTTCACTGGCAGTGCAGCCAGAACACAAAGCTCTGGGCATAGAGCTCTTCTCAGATAGGAGGTGGGAAGCAGTGGGGAAGACACTTCATACTGACCTCTGGCTACCACATGCATGTGAACAGGCGATCAGTCACACCAGTCACATTTACACACATACCAATTATTAAAAAATAAAAAACTTTTGAACAGTTGTAGTTAATTTAGTGGGAAGACTACAGACCTCAGTCTCTATTCAAGAAGTCTTCATATTTTTAAGACATTTATGTAATATTTTTATACAAAGTAATGGGATAAGAAAACACAATTGTCATACTGCTTTGTTTACTTGAAATACATTCTGAGCATAATTCTGTTTTCTTATATTTTTGGTTGTGAGCCTAGCCTTTAATGGCTGAGCCATCTCTCCAGCCCTAATTCTGTTTTCTTAAATATTTGTTTACCATATAGTTTCTAGTGTCACCTTAGAATGGAATTGGATATAAATAACATATTTAAAGAATATATATATATATTTATTTTTAATGTCACAATTCTTTAAAAATTAATGTCTTTATAGCAGAAACTGCATCTATAAAAGAAGTTTTTTGGATTTTTTTTTAATGTTGAGTCAGACTGTAGGGATGTGCATACATTTGACGACTTCAGATACCATGTTCACTGGAGGAACAGGCCCTTAGTTTCCACCAACGGGGCATGAGGTTTTCTCCAGACCTTAAAGCACTTAGAAAGAGGTTCCAACTGAAATGTGTGTGTGTGTGTGTGTGTGTGAGAGAGAGGGGGGGGAGAGGGAGAGAGGGAGAGAGAGAGAGAGAGAGAGAGAGAGAGAGAGAGAGAGAGAGAGGGAGAGATACCAGTTTGTTCTTCATAAGACAATAGAGTAGAACATGCTAACTAGTGTGCTCCTTCAACTGTTTCCTGCAGCATGGTGAGAGACATGGACAGATATATGGAGCACTCCACTGGCAGCATGGTATCCCAGAGCCAGGCGTTGATCATAAGGCTAGAGATCATGGAGCTGCCAGATGGAAGAGACATGAGGTAAGCAAGACTACTAGATGCTGCGGCCATGCCTTAAAAACTGTCTACTGGTGAACAAGGTGTTTCATTGTATGTCTGTTTGCTGATGACAGTTTGGAAAAGAAAGCTCCATGCCCAGCAGTAGTTTTCACAGACCCCAAGACCCTTAGCACAACTGAGGTCATGATGAAAGTACCACTGAGACGGGGGGACCAGCAGGTAGGCAGCAGCACCTTGCAGAAGGAGAGCAGAGACCGAATCCATCAGACTCTGTAGGTGTGGGGAAGTCGCCTGAAGACTTTGCTTTTGGCTTCAGGCCAGCTGAGGTTTGTCAACCCAGGAGGTGGTGGGAGTTTTGTTTTGTTTGTTTGTTTGTTTGTTTTTGCTTAGTAGCTCACCATAAGGGCAGCACCGGTGCACTTGGGTCCTGAACACCCAGTATAATCGCCAGCAGGCTAATAAAGACTTTGTATTGGCTTGAGTCTTTGTCCAAGTAGTCTTCTCTGGTGCATACCTCACAACAGGTGACCAACACAAAACAAGCTCAGTGGCATTTTTGGAGTATCTTTGTCTTGGGGCGTCTTTTCTTTTAATCTTACAGGTGCTTTGTGTGTGTATTAGGGTTTCCAATTATGTTTTTATGGGATTCCTGTATGTATGAATATGTGTGTGTGTATTCATGTGCATATATATTTTCTATGCTTTTTCTTTGGCTCTTTTTCTTCTGTTTGTTTTTTCTATTCTAGTTTGTTTTTGTTTTATTATTCTTTTGATAGCTGTTTTCTAAGGAGAGACAGAAAGGGTGAAGATGAGAGGGAAGGAGAAATAGTAATCAGAATATATTGTATGAAAAAATATTTTCAATAAAAGAAAAATAGTTAAAAATGTAAATGTTTCTTAGTTACAATGTTTTCATTCATTTGCATTAATATAATTTTATAATCTCTGAAACAAATTTTTAATTCTATGATACATCATAATAATCACGTTCTATAACTCTTACTTAGAATAGCTTTTCTATCTCTATGACTGCAGGCATGGCTCTTTTTGCCGTCCCTGGAGAGTTCAGTTAAGTGTGTGGTGACTACAGTGATCCCTGTGAAGCGCTGCTTCTCTCCAGCCTTTCCTAACCTTAAACATTATTTGATCCCAAATTTCTTAAGGCAACTTCTATATAGGAGAGTGTGCATCGCCTGGCTACTAACACTTGTTTTCCTTTCTATTTTTTTTTTAATAGTGACAGACAAGTGGTGACCGTGAGATGCACAGGGAACAGATGGAGCAGCTGGTGCAGTGCATGAACAGGCCGAGTGCTGGGACTGATGGTGTTGTGTCCCCGACAGGCCAGTGCCTCAGCGTGACCGTGAGATTCAGCAGTCAGCCTTGCCCCAGGTGTCCTTTCCAGTCTACAGTGGACCTGGAAGTTGGAGGCAGAAATGGGGGTGCCAGGATCCGCCTGTGGTAATCCACATGTGTTACTGTGTGGTCCTGAGTGGATTTACCATAACAAGGACATTATTTATGTCTGGTTTATCATATGATGCTGGTGTTTATAACTAATTATTAATCTTCTACACTTGGTTTTATTTTCCATAAACTTTACCCATGGATGAAAGAAGATTTTTTTTAACTTCTCCTCACGTGACAGATCTAGACTTTGAAATACTGAACTGAGGAAAACAGAAAACTGGAAAGTGTTGAGAAGTACGCCCAATTGCTGCCCTGCCTCGCTTCAGGTGACAAGGAGGTAGCTTTCTAAAGCTTGCAACTGTCAAAGGACTTCTGAGTGCACTCCAGCACAAGTCAGCACTGATGATTTTAACCAGCGTGTGGAAGACGAGGGCATTGCTTTCCATGCTGATGCAGCCCTATGGTTGTCCATCTCAGCTACCCTCTACTGGTTAACTTGAACCATACTGACAGACCATAGCACAGCTGTGTCCCCATTGTGCTGGGGTTTGTATGAATAGTTAAGATGTTAATACTACACTTGTTTTGCCTACTTTCTTATAGCTAATGTCTATGGAACTAGCTGTATTACTTGGTTTTTTGTTTGTTTTGTTTTTGTTTTAGCTCTATTAAATGGCCCCCCAAATTTCCAGATAGTGTCTCTAACTGCAACAGAAGAATTATATGGTTCCTTAACTCACACTGTTTGACTTTCATCAATTTGTTCAGTGTGAATATTTTTCTCTTTTTCATGCTTCACCTTACTTGAAACTCAATTTAATATTAAAAACTGTCTAATAGAACCAACTTATTAAATGTTATTTTGGTGTGCAGCGAAATGTTCGACTAAGCAAATGTTTAAGAAAGATACTTTGACTGTTTTGAAATTTATTATGACTCATAAAGCAAAAATCATTTCATAGTATTTCAGAGATAAAGTCTCAACTGTTCTTAGTCCAGTGTGTCAGTAGAATTTATAATACAAATAAAGTTTGCTTTAATTAAAAGATTTTTTTTTTCTGAAAGTCCGTCTATTATCAGAAAGCACCAGGAAGAACAGTAGCTGCTGTTTTCATTGGAAGAAAGAGTTTTTGACTAAATTTCTGTGTAAAATCTATTCTCAATTTTTCAAACATACTATGTAATATGGTCTTTTGCGATCTAAATAGATAAGAAGAATACAATTTAGGGCTGATGATTCAGGACTGGTGGTGATACATACAACCACTACAGAAACCGTCTCTTTAGTGCTGGGCCTTATGTTCTCATGTTAATTAATTACTAGACTTTGTCAGTCTCATCTCCAGTAAAAATAGGAGCGACAGGTCTTTTTGAGTCAGTTGATGAATGAATTGTACTGATTTTTAACAGGTTTTTCATAGGATTTCATCCACATCTTTTCAGTATGCTGACCAAGTTCTTTCTTCTAGGTGGTAAAGTTTGTGTTTGAGGTATATTGAGTTTATGTATTTATCATGTATACATTATTGTTAGGTGAAAACAAGCTTCAACTTGACGTGCAGCCATTATGGAGTATCCGTGTATACTGACCATGTGCCCCATATCCATTGCAGTTACTAGAAAGTATTTTTTGATACATACTATATACTGTGTTTTAATATACTTAAAAGATTATACAAAAATTCTTTCCTTTTACCCATGAGTTCTATCTGTTTGGTTTTTTTGTTTGTTTGTCTGTTTTATTGTTTTTATTTTTGTTTGTTTGGCTTTTTTTTTCTTCTTGAGTCAAAAGAATAAAGTTTAATCCTTTTCCTAGTACCTTGCCCTTTGTTGGCATAATTGGGATATAAATTATCCAAATCTCCACAATTAAAAGTTTCAGAAATGTGTGATATTGACCACTTGACTTAATAAAGAATAGATATATAAACAGATAGAAACAAATGTCTATTTCCTCACTAAAAACAATTGAATATTTTTCTTTTTATTAGCAAATATTAGTAATAGCCTAGACTATGAAAATTTCTGTAAGTTGTGGGGGGCACATAATGAGACAATGCTTATTACAACAAGTACCCATTTCAGGTAATCAGTTAGGCATTGTAATTACAATAGGGCTGCAGTGCATGGAAACTCATTCTTTAGATTCCTTAGAGCTGTAACCTGAGACAGTTAAAGGGCATGTAGTTCATCTGGGAGGTGTAAACAGTAGTGGGGTTGAGGAAGCCTGGAAAGTGAAGGGGTACAGAAGGTGTGCTGTCAAGCTGGCTAACATTGCAGGCTGCTAGAGCTGAATTTCCTTTGTGCTACTCTGGAAAACACTAGAACACACAATTCAGACATACCTCATGTGAGGGAGTGGGGTACAGAACTAGCCTGGGGAGTGTTAGCTATCCTGTACAGTGAACAGCAGCTCTTGGCAACTTGTGATCAAGAGCTGTAGCTGGACATGATGGCACATGCCTGCAGTCCCAGCACCTGAGAGATAGAGTCAGGAAGATCAGGAGTATAGGGGTAACCTGGATTACATGAGACTGGGTCAAAAAAAAAAAAAAAAAAAAAGAGAGAGAAGAGCAGTAGTTGAAGATTGGTAGACACAGACTATTATTATAATGCCCACATTGTCCCTTAGGTGTGGACTTCACAATCCAGCCTCTTAGTACAGTCAGATGATGTTCTGTGTGCTTGCACTACATGACTGTGTAGCCCACACAGGCAGAAGCAGGAAAGGCTGAAAGGCACAATGAGAAGACACTGCTGTAGTTCTGATCCTGGCGGTATTTACTGTCCATATGATCAAGTCTCGTCTGTAAGTTCAGAAGATGAATCTGTACCTTGCCTCTCTGGTGTGGATGGTCTAAAGCACGTTTGCGCTGAACTTTACACAGAAGAGAGGAGGAGGTGCCTTGCTTTTCAAAGAGGGAGGTCTATTCAGTCAGCAAGATGGAAAAGATTTCTTGGCAATTTAAATTTTCAAAGGCAAAAAGGACAGATGTTGTCCAGTGATAATTAAAAACTTACCTAAAAGGCTTTTCTCCACTTGAATACACATTTCACAAGTGCAGTTTTGGGCTCCTTTTTCCCTTATGTTACATCATGAACATGCCACATGTTAATGTGCAAAATATACAAAGTACATAATGTAATGTAAATTGATATTGTATGACTGGTTATAGCTACATATTAATACTAAATTATGAATGTGTAATTTATGTGAAATAAAACACATCCCTGGTACTGAACAAAGCTTGGTTCTTTTATATATATATATATATATATATAGCCTCCAGAGTTACGTGGCTTTTAATGTTTTGTTTGTTTGTTTAGTTTGGTTTGGTTTATTGAAAATATACTCTTCTATCATATATTATTACATCCTGACCAGAGATTCCTCTCCCTCCACTCCCCTTAGCTCCCTTGCACAATCCATTTCCCCTCTGTCTCCCTTCAGAAAAGAGCAGGCCTCCAAGAGACAACCAAACATGGCAAAATACAAGACAAGGGAAAAGCCTTCACATGGAAGCTGGACAGAGCAATCCAACAGGAAGAAAAGAGTCCCAGATACACACGCCCCCACTGTTAGGGGTTTGACAAAAGCAGCAAGCTAACAGCCATAACAGATGTAGAGGATCTAGTGCAGATGCCTGCAGGCTGCATTGCTGCTTCAGTCTCTCTGAGCCCATGCGTGCCCTGTGTTGTTAATTCAGTGGGCCCTCTTGGTGTCCTCCATCCTCTGATTCCTACAGTCTGTCTGTCCCTCTTTTGCAGAATAGCAGAGACCAATGGAAACCTCAAATTTAGGCGCTCTCTCTGTATAATGTCTGGCTGTGGGTCTCTATCCACTCCCATCTGGTGCTGGAGACACGGCTGGTCAAGGCACTGATCTGTGATTATAGCAGAATATCATTAGAAATCATTTTAATTTTTTAATGTCAGTCAGTCATGTTCGTTTCTACCCCTAGGTCTCTGGGCTATCCAGTTTCTAGTTCCTGACCATCCAGATAGTGTCAAGTATGGGCTCCCTTTGGTGGGGTGAGACCTTAAGTTAAATTAGATTTTGGTTGGCCGCTCCCACATGTTCTGTGCCATCATTTCCCCAGCACATCTTGTAGGCAGGACAAGTTGTAGGTCAAAGGCTTTATGGCTGGTTTGGTGCGGTAGTTTGAATGAAAATGGGCCCATAAGCTCATAGGAAGTGACACTATTAGGAATTGTAACCTTGCTGGAGTAGGTGTGGCTTTGTTGGAGGAACTGAGTTACTGGGAGCAGGCTTTGAGGTCTCAGATGCTCAAGCTAGACCCTGTGTGGCACAGTCTCTCTGTTGCCTACAGATCAGTATGTACAACTCTTAGCTCCTCTAGCCCCATGCCTGCATGCATGCCACCATAATCC
This sequence comes from Uromys caudimaculatus, assembly GCA_028551405.1. NCBI lineage: Eukaryota > Metazoa > Chordata > Mammalia > Rodentia > Muridae > Uromys > Uromys caudimaculatus. The sequence goes on from CM052712.1 coordinate 84,707,494, forward strand.
CGACACTAAACCTCTGAACTGTAAACCAGACCCAATTAAATACTTTCCTTTGTAAGAGTTGTTGTGGCCATGGTGTCTCTTCACAGCAGTAGACACCCTAAGACTATTGGTATCTAGGATTCTCTTTGAGTAGCCTGCAGACTACCTTCCCCAACCAAAGAGATAAAATGTAGGAGTGAAGCCTCCATGTAGGCAACAATAATAACCATAAATAAGCTCATCTATCCATTGTCCATATGAAACATATCTTACAGGTAAGACAGGCACTGCCTTAGAGTGAAAGGATGGACAAAAATACTCCAGGACCAAAAAGCAAGCCAGTGTCACTCTGCTGATACCTGACAAAATAGACTTGGAAGAAAAATCAGTCAGAATTGATAAGGAAGGACACTTCATTCTCATCAAGGGGACAGTTAACCAAGAAGACATTACTATCCTAAACATACATGCACCAAACTCTGGGACATCCAATTTCATAAAAAAAATCTACTGTTGGATTTAAAGACCCAGATTAGTATTAATCCTTTAAAAGTGGGTGATTTCAGTACTTTAAGTCATCTGAACAAAATAGAGAAATTTCAGAATTGGCATCAAACACAAAAAAGACTTAACATTTAATTGAGTGAAGAGAAATCCAATAGAGTAGATGCAAATTATTGTCAGATATTATCAGTGGATTAATATTCAGAATGTAAAAAGCATTCAAAAGACAAGAGTGAAAAAATAGCATGTGAAAGCTAAGAAATACTTTTTAAAAATACTGTTAATCATTCCTAGCAATCAGGGAAATACAAAACAAGTAATAGATGGATCTAGAAAGATCCTATTGAATGAGGTAACTCAGACCCAGAAAGACAAACATTGTATATTCTCTGCCATTAAACATCATGTTTTCTGCCATCTGCAGCTTCTTGCTCCAAATCCTCAGATATGAGAACACAATCTGGGGTAATTACAGAAGCCAGGAATGTAAAAGGGACCATGAGATGGAACGGTAGAATAACAGGACAGAGGTGGCTGAGAGAGGGGAAGATGGAAATGTAGATCTTAATTTGGGAGAGGAATTGAGATAATAAAGAAGGGAAGGGGTGACTAACAGTAAGAATGTCTAAAAATTTATAAGCAATCATTATTTAGTCACCTTGAATTTCATACACTAAAAACAAGTCTGGATACATATACACACATCACATAGTTTAATGAATTTTTTTCTCATCTGTGCTGACAGTGTTCCCCAAAGAACCACACACCATTTAACAAAACACACAACACCAGGCATTTGAAACCCCAGTTTGAACTGTTGGTCAGGGTTGTCTAAGAGAATTCCAAAATATTATAGACTGTTGCTATTGCCTTTGGTTGCCTCCCAGAGATTGAAGGAAGGTTAAGTCCCCATTGCCAAAGACAATACTTACTTTGGACGCAGGATCTAATGGATTTGAGCTGGGTCTGAAATGAAGGCATCCTCTCTGAGGACTGGCTTTCATGGAGCCAGAAGTTACCCTGCAAGCTTCCAAGGAAGAGAAGCAACCAGATGACAAAATGACCTGATTGTACATAATCCCTAAGGGTGGGGTGGGTCAAGTATACCTTGATGGCAACCAACAGCTCTCAGCTGGAGGTAAGACCTGTTCAACAAGTGGGAAATTATATGTGGTACTGGAAACCTAGCCAACGACCTAAGACTAGTAAAGTCATGGGTCTTGGAAGAGAACCTAAAATACCACTTTCCCAAGCCTACCACAGTGGTACCTCATCTAGCCTGGAGTCATCAAAGTGTAGTCAGAGCTGATGAACTGAAGTTTAAATGAGGAATGAGATGCTGAAATGATGTTAAAATATCTCCCCTCTTAATACCAATCAAAGAGAAAAAGAGAACTCGTGACTTCATGACTAAATTTGACAAACAGATATAACTAGGTGGTCAATGTTAATATTACCTAGTATGGGATAGGTCGAGAAAATGCCAGGTTTCCTGAGACTGAAGGGACACGATGTGGTAGCCAGACAAATACGCAAGGCACAAGCATGACCAGAAGCTCTTAGGGCAAATCTGCCTTCATATTAATATTCTGCATTCTGAACTCATATTTTCCCTCAGCTTCTGCCAAAGAACTGAAATTATACAGAAGGAATAGAAATACCAGGGGAAGGAGGGATGAAGGAGCACACTGTGGAAAATCTAGTCTTGAAGGTTCTCAAAATGTAGTGATGACAATGGGGACAAAGAGGGCCACAGTGCTGGGAACAGAAGAGTGGCACCTGATATCTGGGAAATCTGAGTGAAGGGGCAACATTCCTTAAAGTCCAAGTTAGGAAACATTTCTAAATAAACTATGCTAATAATGAATTTGCCTTAGGTTTGATAGGCACTCACATATGCTAGCATAAGAAGATCTTGTCCACAGGTGTTCAGTATTGGAAGGTGCTGAGCCTGGAACTGAAATAAGCCAAAGAGAAAGGCTTCTCTCTAGGGTGGCATCTTCAGAAATTCAGCCGTCATACCATGTCTTCTTATAGAGGGAAAGAAAATCAAAGAGAAAAAAACAAGATTCACAAAATAGGCTGTTTTGTATGGCAATGCTACTATTCAACACAAATCAAAGATAAGATGAAGAAATGCTGGAGAGACTCTATACAAGCAAGAGAACCTGAGCTTGGATGCCTTATACCCACAGAAAAGCCAGGCATAGTGCTGCGTATCAGTAACCTGAGAGGAAATGGGTGAGCTCGGCCTTAGGAAGAGACCACGGCTTAAAGAATAAGGCTTAGCATACTCAAGGGCAGGCCCCATGCCCTATAGTAGATGGCCAACACAGGGCAGGCCCCATGCCCTATAGTAGATGGCCAACACAGGGCAGGCCCCATGCCCTATAGTAGATGGCCAACACAGGGCAGGCCCCATGCCCTAGAGTAGATGGCCAACACAAGGCAAACTCAGTGGTGTTTTCTTTTTTACCTTGCTGACCTTTTGCTTATATATTATGGCTTTTGATTTTGTGTTTTTATGGTGTGTGTATGTGTGTGTGTCTGAATGTGTGTCTGTGTATAAATGTGTTTCTCACACTTTGTTTTCCTGTTTGTTTTGTTTTATTCTGGTTCATTTGTTTATTTGCCTCTTTGTTAGAGTTTGATTAGATGTCTCCAAAATCGCTTGTCCTGTAGAATTGTATGATATGCCTGTAACATATTTTATATTATAATATGTAAAAAACTGCTTCATCTTATTAAGAGATATACGCTGGACTGATGTCCATTTTAATTTGTAGGGGTAGTCCTATAATGGCTGTAACTTCTAACGGATGTGTATTTACAGAATCAGCCTTTTCTGACCCTAAGGCAAGTTGCCCATTGAAATCCTGAATATGTGTCTACAGTATGGTGCACATATTTCAGTTTACCAAACTCTGTAAAATGGAAGACAGCCATTTGCCAAATGTCATTTCTTTGGGTACCCTTGGGGTTAGTTCCTGTAGGTAATGGAGTTTGGTTATATAATGAGCAAGTAGGATATTGCCTCACAATTTCCTTGTTGCCAAGTGATAGAGAATTCTTTCTTTAAACCTTTGGTGTTAACATGGTGGCTTTTATGGAATTCTGAAGCCTCTAGCACACTTTCTATCAATAGCTGGTCAATTTCATTATTACCTTGTGCCAGAGGGCCTGGCAGACCTGTATGGGATCTTATGTGTGTTATATATAGTGGACAACTCCTATATCTGATCATTTGTTGTAGCTGAATAAATAGTGAAGTCAATTCAGAATCATCCTGAATAAGTTCATCTGTCTCTATGTGTAAAACAACCCTTTCTGCATATTGAGAGTCAGTTACTGCATTAAGAGACTCTTGAAAATCTGACACCATGTGTATTGCATATAATTCAGATTTTTGAACTGACTTATAAGGACTCTTAGACAACTTACTTACATTATCTGATACACACACACACACACACACACACACACACACACACACACACACACACACTAAAGTTGCTTGCTTTTAGGGTATCTGTTGTTAATCTCTCCCAAGAAATTACTGCATACTCTTTGCCCATGTTCATTTTGTGCCCATAACGAGGCCACCTCTGCATTAGTAAAAGGTACCACAATTTCAGCTGGATCCATTCTGACTAATGAGACTTGTTGAATCTCATTTTCCTTTTTAATATCAATTCACAGACCTTCTCAATGTAGCCTTTTAGTTTCTTACTCTGTTTATGTGCTAAAAATATCCATTCTAAGATATAATCTTCTCTCAGCATGAGAATTCCCGTAGGGGAATGAGTAGAAGGTAAGATGACTAAGATGCAGGCCATCTTTGGACCAATATGATCTAGATGTGTATCCTGCAATTTCCTTTCTACTAGAGCTAACTCTTTCTCAGCCTCAGCTGATAAATTTCTGGAGCTATTTAAACTTTATCACCTTCTAAGGTTTGAAATAAATTGTTTAGCTCTTGAATAGCCAAGCCAATCACAGGCCTCAGCCAGTTAATATCTCCTAGTAGCTTCTGAAAATCATTAAGGGTTCTAAATTGGTTTCTTATGATTTGCATCTTTTGTAGCCTAACTTTTTGCAGACCTATTCTATACCCTAGATAATTAATAGAATCCCCCTTTTCAGGGGCAATTTGCAATCCCCAGCAAGGCAAGTTGTTTTTTTGGGTTTTTTTGTTTTTTTTGTTTTTCTTCATCAAACATTCTTTTCAGAATATTTATATCTAGACTGGCCAATAGGATGTCATCCATATAATGATAAATATTGGATTGGGGAAATTGTTTGTGAATTATCTCTAATGGTTGTTGTACAAAATATTGACACAATGGTTGTTGTACAAAATATTGACACAAGGTAGGTCTATTTAACATTCCTTGTGGCAGAACTTTCCAATGATATCTTTTTATTGGGTGACCTCTATTCAAGGTAAATACTGAGAAGCAAACCTTTCCTTCTCACGTTCATGTAGAGGAACTGTGAAAAAGCAGTCTTTTAGATCAATCACTATGATAGGCCATTCCTTAGGCAACAAGGAAGGCAATGGGATTCTGGCCTGCAATAATCTTATTAATCGCTCTGAGATCTGTCAATATCCTCCATTTGCCACATTTTGTTTTTTAATAACAAATACCAGAGAATTCCAAGGGCTGGTGGACTCCTCTATATGCTGAGCCTCCAGCTGCTCCTGGACTAACTGTTCTAATGCCTGTAGTTTTACTTTTGTCATAGACCACTGATCAATCCAAATGGGTTGGTCAGTCAACCACCTTAGTGGTAAGGGTGTTGGTGTCTTATCAGCAGTGGTTCCTTGGGGTGGAGCTAAATTGTCAGCCTCTGCTGTATCTTGTTTATGGACAGCCTGAACAGTCTGTAACTGCCTTTGATAATGTTCCCTAATTAATTTAAATTTTTTATTAGGAGCCTGATCAGTTTCGTGGCCAAACACTGAAACTGAGGGGATATTAATTTGTGTTTTTCTCAGTTCTAACATATCCACAGGTTGCCAATCGAATTCCTGGTAACCCTGTGGATGATCATTGTCTGGAGGCCTTTTTTGTATACTAACCCGAAGGACTAAAGTTTGTTTTCTAATAACCTTTTGCTGGCTTTCTCTAATTTTATCTTCTGTTTCTACCCGAGTATGTTTCTTAATTGAGGTTTTAAATCTTTCCCTTAAGGTCTGTGTCCATGCTTCATATCTTTCCTTTTGTTTCTCCTCCTGTTCCTTGAGTTGCCGTATTCTCTGCTCATGGTTCTGCCTCCACATTTTAATTTTTTCTTTTTTATTGGAACTCTGATATTCTATTGTCCACTTTATTTTGATTAATTTTAAAAGGTTATTCTCCAAATCTTGTTTCCAATCCTCATTATTGTCTCTCTGCTGCTCAGTCTGACCTCGGAGCTGTTGTGTCCTTTGTTCTAGCATCTTTTCCAGCTCCTGTCTCCCACCTTCATTTTCATCTGTCTTTTATTCTGATCTATAATTTTCTGTGTCTTCAATTCTAGTGTTTCCTCTAGGCCATGTTGCCAAGTCTTAATTTTTACTTTCTGTTGTTCATGTTGCTCTATAACTTCTGTATCTTCTGTTCTAGGCCCTGCTTCCATAATCTTAACTTCTCTTTATGTTGTAATTCTGATATTGCAGCATCTGCCTTATTTTGGCTTGCTAACTTTAGCAAATTATCCTCTAGACTTTGCTTCCAAGTTTTATCTCTATCTCCTTGCTGTTCAGGCTGATCTGTGAATTGTTGAATCCTTTTTTCTAGTGTCTCTTCCAGCTCCTGTCTCTAACCTTTATTTGCCTCTTTCCTTTGCTTATCTTGACCTATAAAATCCTGAACCTTTAGTTCTAGTGTTACCTGTAATCTCTTTTCTAAGGT
>CM052712.1:84714373-84734981 GCA_028551405.1 Uromys caudimaculatus
GACTGCCTCTCTCCCCTGATCTGCCAGTAGCCAATCGTTGAGCTGAATGGGGGAAGGGCCCATTGACATCCCCTCTGTTCCTTCCTGTGCTGATGAGGGTTCCAGTCTTGTGCAGGTAGCTGTAGACTTGGGACACTGACCATGGTTTCCTTGGTTGTGTATGACCACAATATGGCATTTCCATTCCTTCTTCTCATCTTCTGGTTCCTGCACTCTTTCTACTCCTAGTCCACAATGCTCTGAGCTGTAGAGGGGGTGCTATAGGTGTCCTGTTGGAGTTAAGCACTCCAGTGTCCCTTAGCTTTGTACTGTGAGGAGCCATAAGTCTCTGCATTCACCATATTTCACAGGAGAAGGATGCTATCTAAGTAATGCTGGATGTAGTATTTGTCTGTGAATATAATTATAAATACTCAGAAGATACTTTGGAATCACAACTCTTTAATTAATTGTAGAAAATTCCCACCATAGGACCTTGTCAGCTGCAGGTTTGTTTGTTGGATTTACAGTACAAAAAAAAAAAAAAAAGAACTAAAAGAAATAGAAGAAAGAAGATGGTTTCTGTTGAATGTCAGGATTATTCAAACAAATTAGAAATTTAAATATGAAAACACAAAAAATGGTAATTTAACAATGTATCCTTTTCCTAAGAGGGAGCAATTTTACATAAGCAATTGTTAAGAGGATAATCATTATACAAGCTAAGGCCAGGTAATTCTTCCAGAAGTCCCAGGATGAGAGATTGATGCCATGGATTGCCAAGAATTCTTCACCAGTGCATCTGTAATTCAACACACACAAAGGTAATGTCAAAGTTTATTCAGTATATTTACTGTTGCTTCCATTTACAAACTCATAGTTAAAACACATCATTAAACATTTCTTTTTATTTAATTGACAATAGTCATGATATGCTTACAATTTTGTTGTACATTATGACAGTCAATCGACTTGAGACTGGTACTTTAGTTAATTTCAAAAACAATACAAATTGGTATAGCTGCAACATCTACTCCAAAACATAGTGAAAGTAGTACTAATAAGCTTAGGAAGTCTTCAGAGTCACACTATGATACAACTCTGTAGACTCAGCAATGTCATTCATTTCTAAATCTACAATGCTGCTGTCTACAAAGGGCAAAAGCATGGACCAAGTATTGCTACCTTTGAAGCAGAAAACCCCAGGTTCTTAATGGCACAGATATTCCAAGGAGATAAAAGTTGTGTCAGCATTTTGCTGACTCAGGAGACAACTCTGCACAAGAACAGAGGCATGAAATTCTAGACCTGGGACCAGTGGAGGTCAAGAGTTTCAGCTAGGAGTCAGTAAATTCCTGTCTGCTCCTGTACTAAGACTGAAGTGACAACCACAGATGCTTAGCTACAGGACATCCTTAGAAGCACAGGTGACAGACTGAGCCTGTGGTAGCAGTGGGAGCACAGCAGCATGCAGATGGCCTGACACAGGTTAGGACAGGAGCTGCTGCTAAGAATTCTGCATACAGCTACAATTGCTGCCTGTGTCTCTCCATCCCCGTGACTCTCTGTTCCCTGTATCTCTTAGGATTTGGCAGTTCACAAATCTGCTGAAAGAGCAGATTTCTACCTCTTGAGAGGACAATCTGTGAGGAAAAGTTTGTGGATGACCTCCTCTGCTTTCACTTTACCCACTTCTGACCACAAACTGGTAAGGAAGTTATATTTGAAAGATGCCAAACTACACAAGGAGAAAGAAGACATGAGAAATAAGATCTCCCTCCATATAGGGTTTCTTATCAGCAATTCAAAACACAAATTTGTTTAGCTATTATTCATTATTGTGTTGAAAATCCATAAGAGAGTTAACATATCATTATATTTTCTTCTAGGTTATATATCAAAATCAAATTTATGAAAACAATAGCAGGAACTGAAGGTATTGTAACATTAAAACAATACACTAAATAATATTAAAAATTCTGTTTTTGTTTTAATAGCATTAGACAAAAATGAGATTTCTTTTTGAATATAGTGAAACATGTGTTTCTTTCACTGCAGGACATATCTCCTGATAGGACATTTTATTCACGCACTCACACCAGCCTTTGAGTTTTTGAAGTCTTTCAGAGTATGAGGCAGAGGGAAGACCCTGAATGGCAGGCAAAAGCTCATTAAATTTCACCCTTGCTGCCCTGATTTTCTCAGGGTCAATTCATATGTACCATACCCTAGACATTTAGAAACTATCCAGCTTTGCTAACTTATCAGGGCAGCCCATATCAAACTCAAATGTTCTGAAACAAGCAACTCAAATCCATAATCAAAAGACCAAAATTATTTTCCTCCGATTACCCAAAAATCCCTTTCTACACATTATCTACACCATGAAGAAGTAGGGTCAAAACTGATTCTTATATCCTCTGGTGCACAGGGAGTCACTCCAGGAAACAAGCAAAGGACAGAGTGTTAACCCTGGATGGGCAGGTCCCTCTAAGTCTACTAATATTCTATGCCCCACTATGACACTGAATTCAAGCTTACATTACATAGTTCTGACATCTACTGACTTCTTCTGTGTTGTTTTCTGTACAGAAGTTTTGTCCCAGGAATTCATTGTGCAGCAAAGCCTGTAACACAAGCAGGAACAGGGAAAGGTGAAAAATTTTATACGTCTGTAAGTTTTCAAAGAACAAACACATTTATATCTTCAAGTTCAATCTTTACTGTTATTTGCAAAAACTTTCAACCCAAAACCCCCACCAAGCTCACAGTCCGCACAGCTAAGCAGTGTCTCCCACCACTGTCCCCACACTCAGGAGGTTTAGTATTAAAATGATGATGCTTCCATTGGACTAATATGTGGGTTCTCTAACTACATCACCCCAGGTATCCTCCTCCTTGCACAATTCCATAACCCTGTCAACCCTATAACTAAAGCAATACAACTGGTAATATGAATGTTATTGATTTATGGTTACAACATTTTCTTGCTTGTTTTCATCAAAACTGGTTGTAATTATGGGAGTAAAAGTATATTAAGACATGCTATACTGCAGAGAAAGCTTGTGAAGCCAACTTGGCTGGGGTATTATATAGTTTCTGTTTCTTTTAATTTCCTGCTATGAACTGTATATCAGAGTCTCTAACCCTTAAGTAACAGGTGACTCTGGAAAACCCCAGAAGACTCACTGACTTAGGCTAAGTGAAACTGATAGGCCTTTGTTCCTCTTTCACTCCTGGAAGGAAATTCCTGGGCAGGAGCTGGTTAGAGATCATAGCTGATGAAAGGACATGGGTGGGATTCATTTCAGTTGTTACAGTTGGAGAACGCAAATTCAACAAGAGCGAGGACAGCTTACCCTAAATCCATAATGAGGAATGCTAAAGTACTGAATCCATGAGACTAGAGGCAGGAAGCCTGTATCTAGTGATAGACCTGAAAGAAACTACAAAGAGCAGAACCATAAGTTAGACCCTGTCTACTGATGAAAAATGCTAGAGGAAATCCTCCCTCTTCAAGACTCCCTACATCCTTCTGTTCAGACCAGCTTGGTAAAAATATATATATTTCAGATAACGCTAAACAGAAGTCTTCATTCCTTAGAAAGCCAAGACATTTTGTGTTTTTAAACGAAGGATCTGTCAACCCCCTCTGCAGGAGCCACATCCTATAGATACTTACATTATATGTAAAATGGAATGTAAACTACGCACATCCTTTAAACTTTAAATGAGCCCATCCTACACCTTTAAAATCCTCTTCAGATTTCCTGTAATACCTAATTTATTAGCTATATAGTTTATACTGTATAATTCAGAGGACGGAGATAATTCAGATCAGAAGCACCATTTGTTTCATATACCATCTTTATGTGATTGGTTCAATCTTTGACAATGACAGGACAACTATAGTGACCACTCTAATAAAACTATTGCCATCTAGGGATACATACTGGAAAAACACCGTGCCCACCTCATATCATGTCTACTAGAAGCAAGCTAAATTCACTGGAAAGGAGGGAATGTCAATTAAGAAAATGCCTCTATGAGATCAGCTGTCTCCTGTGTGTGGTGACTTACATTTAGATTGGGTGCTGTAAACTATGGGCAGTGAGTTAAAAGTGCTGAAATCTGGGGGAAGGACTCCCAGGACTCATGGAATGACAAGTATGCTCAAGGACAGTGACCACCTGCTTGCCTTCTCTGCTTCTCTTTCCCTTGAGCAAAAAGGAGGCACATGCGGGACACTGGACAGACTCCTACAATGGCAGTAACCAAACACTCATTTTCTGATTGTGTTATGGCCTGCTCTATAAAGTAGAAATGTCATGTCTGGAGCTGTGGCTATGGCCACACAGGCACACACAGGTCAGTCTAAGTAGACCCAGTGGGTTTATAAAAGGCAAAATAAGCCTGAGGCAGGATGGGAGGAGTAGTGAGCATGACAGGAAATGGAGCAGCTACTTTCCTGATGCTCACACAGCACTGTGGCCAAGGCAACTTGTAGAAGAAAAAGGTTGTTGAGCCTTAAGATTCCAGAATAGTGAGAGTCCATCTTGGCAGGGTATGGCAGCCGGCAGCAGGCACATATATAGGATCAGGAAGACGAATGCTCATGTGTTCGCATGAAAGCATAAAGCAGGAACGGAACAAGTGGGGACGACCACAACCACTTCGAACCCATCTTCAGAGACATACTCTCCCCATCATGGCTCTACCTCACACAGCAATTGTGAATCCAGTGTCCTCTAAGGCTCAGAGACATTTCTCTTTAAAAATCCCCACGGAAGAGGAATTTGGGAGGGAGAAAATAGGGGTAGATTTGATCAAAACACTTAATAGGCATTTATATAATTTAAATTATTAAATAATTAAAATTTAATTAAAACATATGTACTGAAGATTTATATTACTGGATGGCCATATGTATATGACCATATAAATGGGAAATATAAACAAAACTGAGCACTTTCTCAAAGCCATGCATCTCCCATCGCCAAGATTCAGGATGCTCTTGCATCAGAAGAAATGACGCAAATAGTAGCACAGTCACTAGTTCTATTCACCTGATCTGCTTGGGGGAAAGTGTAGAATCTGGTTCCATTTGTCCTTTGATTCATATACATTAAGTGTGTAATTTATGGGCATGTAAGACTAAGACTGAGTCATGGATTTTGAAAAGATGAGCAGACGAATGCTAACACAGGAGACTGACTTGGTACCAAGGACTCTGTATTCTCCCACTATTTCTAATGCTTTTCAGAACACAAGGGAGCCCTGAGATAGAGTACTCCTGATGAACACTTACATTCTCATGACCTTTGCTTTGCCATTAGAGACTAGTGAATAAACCAAGTCATCTCTGCTGTGGCTAAAATGGCGGCAAATCTCTTACACCAGCATGAAAGCAAGGCAGCAATCTGGTCCCTTTGTGAGGGAATGAGCCAACCACAGCACTTTCCTAAATTCTAATTTATTATGGTTTCTAATATGATCGCAAGAAATGTCTTTTAAGAACTCACCAGAAAGGGCACGTTGACTGTATCACAGTACTAACAGGGCAGTAATAGAGAGCCTAGGAGGAAAGGCAGCAGCTTCTCTACTACAGACCATAATAAGCTTTAGCATGCAGCTTCATGTCCCAAGTGCTGATTTATCTAGCAAGTTCCATCTCTAAGAAGGAACACAAGGAAAAAGGTTTCTCTTAGAAAAATACAGTTTGCACTCACCAGCATGAACACAAAGTAAATTCCCACCAGTAGTTTTCTTATAGCTGCTACATCTTCCCCAGCTCCTAAAGACAGTGACAGGGAACTGGCAGAATAAGCCAACATCATCATGGTAAATGTCATAGTGAAGAAGTCCTTCATGCTTGTTCTTAGTCCTTAAAAAGAAAAAGGTGGTTCAATCCAGGTACTAAGTCCAGAGAAGTGTTGTTTTCACTCCAATCATCAAAGAAACTAATAACAATTTTATAGCCACCCTAGTACGTTAGGTGTCCAATGTCATTGTTTCCTTCCATGTGACTACATAATGTTCTCATACAGTTTTTTAAAATCCTATTCTGTTTTAATTTGTGGGAATTTACATGTGTGTGTGAATGTAAGGCACATGTGTACAGGTGCCTTTGGAGGCCAGAAGAGATCATCAGAACCTCTACAGCTGTCCTTACAGGCAGTTGAAAACTGTCCCATTATATGGGTGCTAGGAACCAAATTTGGGGACTCTGGAAGAGTACCAAGAGCTCGTAACTGATGAGTCATCTCTCATGTCCCATCACATGGCTTTCTTTTTAGACTTGCCACAAAATACTTTCCATATAATACCTATTTTCCTTTATACATAATTAAGAACAACTTATGAGATCCTGACCTTCAGAGCTACAGGAAATACAACTAGCCAAAATTCTACTGCTTTCTCTCACAGGAAAACCACCAATAGAAAATGCTCCTGTCCACCTTCCCCTGAGTTTGTTATAATTGCATTAATAAAGAAATTGGATTGAGCTGGCTATTTTTGTCAATTTAATAAAAGCTATATCCATATGGGAAAAGGCAACCTCCACAAGAAAAAAATTCCAGTCCCACGGGGCATGCCCAGATGCCCTGAGCTACTTGCTGTCCACCGAGCTCCATTGTTCAGTGACTGATCTGCCTGCTTTCACCAGACTTGCTACACCAGAAATATACAGGAGGTTACACTTTTCCTCCTATCCCTATCTCCAGCTTGCTGTGCCCTCTGGGGCACATCCACCTGCTCTGAGATGTATACTATCACCTAAGTTCCATTGTCCAGCACAAGGCTGCCCACCGGAGGCCTGTTGCACCAGAAACACACAGGGTAGGCCAGCATTCCCAATATCTCCTACAACAGAAACATCCAGGGATCATCAAATGGTTAAAGGCCCAGTTACATTAGACAAAAATGTATTTAAAAGAAAATATCTTGTCTTCCAGTCTGAGCCTGCGCCCTGAGCAGATCTGGGATGTTGGCATTGCACCCACACTTAAAACATCTAGAGAGACCTCGACTCCTAGGTGCTCTGAAATGCACAGGATCACAGGATCACAGAGGAAGCTCAACTCCCAGGAGATCAGACACACCCATGATCACTGAAGCTCTGACATACTCAAGATCACAGCTAAGGCCACAACATCTTTCCCAACACCTGGCATAACTGGGACCCCCACAGGAAGCAGGGAAACACAAACCCCTGCCCAGCCAGAGGCACGGGATCCTTCCAGTTTGCACCTGTGCCTGGAGCAAACCCAGGACTCTGGCTCCCTACCCAGCCCTGCAATACCCAGAGAAATATTAACTCCCAGGAGCTCTGACACAACAGGATCTCAGGAGCTCAGTCACACCAGGATTTCAGGACCCCAGAATCACAGGATCACAGAGACAACTGGACTCTGAGGAGTTCTGAAACAACCAGGATCATAGGAGAGACAGGCTCCAGTCAGAGACAGTAAGGGCAGGTAGCACTAGAGATAACCAGATGGCAGGAGGCAAGTGCAAGAACATAAGCAACAGACACCAAGGCTTCTTGGCATCATCAGAACCCAGTTCTCCCACTATAGCAAGTCCTGGATACCCTATCACACTAGAAAAAGAAGATTCAGATTTAAAATCACATCTCATCATGATGACAGAGGACATTAAGAAGTACAAAAATAACTCATTTAAAGAAATACAGGAGAAGACAGGTAAACAGGTAGAAGCCCTTAAAGTGTAAACACAAAAATCCCTTAAAGAATTACAGGAAAACACAAACAAACAGGTGAAGGAATTGAAGAAAACCATCCAGGATCTAAAAATGAAACAGGAACAATAAAGAAATCACAAAGGGAGACAACCCTGGAGATAGAAACCCTAAGAAAGAGATCAGGAGTCAAAGATGCAAGCATCACCAACAGAATAAAAGAGATAGAAGAGAGAATCTCAGGTGAAGAAGATACCATAGAAAACATTGACACAACAGTCAAAGAAAATGGAAAATGCAAAAAGCTCCAAACCCAAAACATACAGGAAATCCAGAACACAATGAGAAGACAGAACCTAAGGATAATAGGTATAGAAGAGAGCAGATTCCCAACTTAAAGAGCCAGTAAATATCTTCAACAAAATTATAGAAGAAAACTTCTCTAACCTAAAGAAAGAGATGCCCATAAACATACAAGAAGCCTACAGAACTCCAAATAGACTAGACCAGAAAAGTAATTCCTCCCATCACATAATAGTCAAAACACCAAACAAAGAAAGAATATTAAAAGCAATAAGGAAAAAAGGTCAAGTAACATACAAAGGCAGACCTATCAGAATTACACCAGACTTCTCACCAAGAGACTCTAAAAGTAAGAAGATCCTGGGCAGATGTCATACAGACCCTAAAAGAACACAAATGCAAGCCCAGGCTACTATACCCAGGAAAACTCTCGATAACATGGATGAAGAAACCAAGATATTCCATGACAAAACCAAATTTATACAGTATCTTTGCACAAATCCAGCCCTACAAAGGATAATAGATGGAAAACTCCAACACAAGGAGGGAAACTACACCCTAGAAAAAGCAAGAAAGTAATCTTCTTTCAACAAATACAAAAGAAGATAGCCACACAAACTAATTCCACCTCTAACAACAAAAATAACAGGAAGCAACAATCACTTTCCTTCATATCTCTTAACATCAATGGACTCAATTTGCCAATAAAAATACATAGACTGACAGACTGAAATGGTAGACAGGACTCAGAATTTTGCTGCATAGAGGAAACACATCTCAGTGATAAAGAGACAATACCTTAGAGTAAAAGGCTGGAAAAAAATTTTCCAATCAAATGGTTCCCAAAAACAAGCTAGAGTAGTCATTCTAATATAGATAGAATTGACTTTCAATCAAAAGTTATCAAAAAAGATAAAGAAGGACACTTCATACTAGCAAAAGGAAATATCTACCAAGATAAACTCTCAATTCTGAACATCTATGACTCAAATGCAAGGGCACACACATTCATAAAAGAAACTTTACTAAAGTTCAAAGAACACATTGCACCTCACACAATAATAGTGGGAGACTTCAACACCTCACTCTCATCAATGGACAGATCATGTAAACAGAAATTAAACATAGACACTGTGAAACTAACAATTTATGAACCAAATGGATTTAACAGATATCTATAGAACATTTCATCCTAAAACAAAAGAATATACCTTCTTCTCAGCACTTCATGGTACCTTCTCTAAAATTAACCATATAATCGGTCACAAAACAGGCCTCAACAGATAGAAGAAGATTGAAATAATCCCATGCATCCTATCAGACCAACACGGACTAAGGCTGGCCTTCAATAACAACAAAATCAACAGAAAGCTTACATACATATGGAAGCTGAACAATGCTCTACTCAATGATAACTTGGTCAAGGAAGAAACAAAGAAAGAAATTAAAGACTTTTTAGAATTTAATGAAAATGAAGGCACAACATACCAAAACTCATGGGGCACAATGAAAGCCGTGCTAAGAGGAAAACACATAGCTCAGAGTGCCTCCAAAAAGAAACTTGAGAGAGCATACACTAGCAGCTAGACAGCACATCTAAAAGCTCTAGAACAAAAAGAACAAATACATCCAAGAGGAGTAGAAGGCAGAAAATAATCAAATTCAGGGCTGAAATCAACCAAGTAGAACCAAAAAGAACTATACAAAGAATCAACAAAACAAGTATCTGGTTCTTTGAGAAAATCAACAAGGTCGATAAACCCTTACTCATACTAACCAGAGAGCACAGAGAAAGCATCCAAATTAACAAAATCAGCAATGAAAAAGGAGATATAAAAACAGAAACTGGGAAATACAAAAAAAAAATATTCAACAGATCCTACTACAAAAGCCTATACTCAACAAAACTGGAAGTTCTGGATGAAATGAACAATTTTCTGGACAAATACCAGGTACCAAAGTTAAATCTGGATCAGATAAACCATCTAAATAATCCCATCACTCCTAAAGAAATAGAAGCAGTCATTAAAAGTTTCCCAACTTAAAAAAAAACAAACCCGGAACCAGATGGGTTTAGTGCAGAATTCTATCAGACCTTCAAAGACCTAATGCCAATACTCATCAAATTATTCCACAAACAGAAAGAGAAGAAACAAGACCTAATGCATTCTATGAAGCCACCATTACACTCATACCTAAGCCATACAAAGACCCAACAAAAAAAGAGAACTTCAGACCAATTTCATTTATGAATATTGTTGCAAAAATACTCAATAGAATTCTTGAAAACTCTTGAAAAACGAAAAAAAAAAATTCTTGCAAACTGAATTCAAGAGCACATCAAAATGATCATGCATCATGATCTAGTAGGTTTCATCCCAGGGAGGCAGGGATGGTTCAATATATGGAAATCCACCAATGTAATCCAATATATAAACAAACTCAAAGAAAAAGAAAGCCACATGATCATTTCATTAGAGGCTGAGAAATCATTTGATAAAATTTAATGCCCCTTCATGATAAAAGTCTTTGAAAGATTAGGAATTCAAGGTCCATATCTAAACATAGTAAAAGCAATATACAGCAAACCAGTAGACAACATCAATCTAAACGGAGAGAAACTTGAAGCAATCTCACTAAAATCAAGGACTAGACAAGGCTACCCACTCTCTCCCTACCTACTCAATGTAGTACTCAGAATCCTTGCAAGAGCAATTAGACAACAAACAGAGGTCAAAGAGATACAAATTGGAAAGGAAGAAGTGAAAATATCACTATTATATCACAGATGATATAATAATTTACTTAAGTTACCCCAAAAATTCCACCAGAGAACTCCTAAAGCTGATAAACAACTTCAGCAAAGTGGCTGGATATAAAATTAACTCAAACAAATCAGTAGCCTTCCTCTACTCAAAGGATAAACAGGCTGAAAAAGAAATTAGGGAAATGACACCCTTCACAATTGTCACAAATAATATTATATACCTTGGTG
Organism: Uromys caudimaculatus; assembly: GCA_028551405.1. Classification (NCBI taxonomy): domain Eukaryota; kingdom Metazoa; phylum Chordata; class Mammalia; order Rodentia; family Muridae; genus Uromys; species Uromys caudimaculatus. The sequence goes on from CM052712.1 coordinate 84,725,353, forward strand.
TGACTCTAACCAAGCAAGTGAAAGATCTGTATGACAAGAACTTCAAGTTTCTGAAGAGAAAATGAAGAAGATCTCAGAAGATGGAAAGATCTCCCATGATCATGGATTGGCAGGATTAATATAATAAAAGTGGCCATCTTGCTGAAAGCATTCTACAGATTCAGTGCAATTCCCATCAAAATTACAGCTCAATTATTCATAGAGTTGAAAAGAGCAATTTGCAAATTCATTTGGAATAACAAAAAAACCAGGACATCAAAAATTATTCTCAACAATAAAAGAACTTCTGGGGGAATCAGCATCCCTGACCTCAAGCTATACTACAGAGCAGTAGTGATAAAAACTGCATGGTATTGGTACAGTGACAGGCAGGTAGATCAATAGAAAAAAACTGAAGACCCAGAAATGAACCCACATACATACAGTCACTTGATCTTTGTCAAAGAAGATAAAACCATCCAGTGGAAAAAAGACAGTATTTTCAACAAATGGAGCTGATTCAACTGGAGGTCAATATGTAGAAGAATGCAAATCAATCCATTCTCATCTCCTTGTACAAAGCTCAAGTCCAAGTGGATCAAGGACCTCCACATAAAACCAGATACACCGAAACTAATAGAAGAGGAAGTGAGGAAGAGACTTGAACACATGGGCACAGGGGAAAATTTCCTGAACAGAACACCAGTGGCTTATGCTCTAAGATGAACAATTGACAAATGGGGACCTCATAAAATTGCTAGGATTCTTTAAGGCAAAGGACACTGTCAATAGGATAAACAGCAACCAACAGATTGGGAAAAGATCTTTACCAATTCCACATCCAATAGAGGGCTAATAACCAATATATACAACAAACTCAAGAAGTTAGACTCCAGAGAACCAAATAACACTATTAAAAAATGGGCCACAGAACTAAACAAAGAATTCTCAACTGAGGGTTTCGAATTGCTGAGAATCACCTAACATAATTTTCAACATCCTTAATCATCAGGGAAATGCAACTCAAAACAACCCTGAGATTTCACTTCACACCAGTCAGAATGGCTAAGATCAAAAACCCAGGTGACAGCAGATGCTGGCAAGGATGTGGGGGGAAAAAAGGAACACTCCTCCATTGTTGGTGAGATTGCAAACTGGTACAACCACTGTGGAAATCAATCTCGTGGTTTCTCAGAAAATTGGACATAGTATTACCTGAGGACCAAGTTATACCACTCCTGGACATACACTGAAAAGATGCTCCAACATATAGCAAGGACACGTTCACCACTATATTCAGACAGCCTTATTTATAATAACCAGAAACTGGAAAGAACCCAGATGTCCTTCAACAGAGGAATGGATACAGAAAATGTGGTACATTTACACAATGGAGTACTACTCCACTATTAAAAATGATGAATTCATAAAATTCTTAGGCAAATGGATCAACTAGAAAATATCATCCTGAGTGAGGTAACCCAGTCACAAAAGAACACACATGGTATGCACTCACTGGTAAGTGATATTAGCTCAAAAACTTGGAGTACCCAATATACAATTAAAAAACCATATGAAGCTCAAGAAGAAAGAAGGCCAAAGTGTGGATGCTTCAGTTCTTTGTAGAAGAGGGAACAACATATTTAAGGGAGGAAATACGAAGACAAAGTGTGGAGCAGAGACCGAAGGAAAGGCCTTCCAGAGACTTCCCCATCTGGGGATCCAATCCATATACACACACCAAACCCAGACACTATTGCAGATGCCAAGAAGTGCTTGCCTGACATAGCTGTCTCCTGAGAGGCTCTGCCAGAGCCTGACAAATACAGAGGTGAATGCTCACAGCCAACCATTGCACTGAGCACAGTGACCCCAATGGAGGAGTTAGAGGAAGGACTGAAGGAGCCAAAGGGGTTTCCAACCCCATAGGAAGAACAACAATATCAAGGAACAAGACTCCCAGAGATCCTGGGACTAAACCATCAATGAAAGGGTACACATGGCAGGACCCATGGCTCCAGCTGTATATGTAGTAGAGGATTGTCATATCTGGCATCAATGGGAGGGGAGGCCCTCGGTCTTGTGAAGGCTAAATGCCAGAGCATAGGTGGATGCTAGGATGGTGAGGCAGGAGTGGGTGGGTGGGTAGGTGGAGGAGCGGGGAATGGGATAAGGAGCTTCTGGAGGGAAAACAGAAAAAAAGGATAACATTTGAAATGTAAATAAATAAAATATCCAATAAAAAAAAAAGAGCAAACAAGATAACATGGTTTGTCTTTAGAGCAAAACAATCCTACTACAGCACTCTCTAGATTCCTCGATATCCTAACATAACCAAGGCACAAGAAAATGAGCTTAATCCAATTTTAAAAAGATGACAGAGGCCTTTAAAGATGAAACAAGAAAATCCATTAAAGAACTACAAGGAAATACAATTAAACTGGTGAAGGAGATGAATAAAACTGTTTTAGATCTGAAAATGGAAATAGAAATAAAGAAAACACAAACTGAGGGAATCCTGTAGATGGAAAACCTAGGAAAGAGAACAGGAACAAGAGACACAAGCATCACCAACAGAATACAAGAGATGGAAGAGAGAATCTAAGGTGTAGAGGATATGATTAAAAAAAATACATCAGTCCAAGAAAATGTCCAGTCTAAGAAATTCATGACACAAAACATCTTGGAAATCTGGGATAATATGAAAAGACCTAACCTAAGAATAATAGGAATAGAAGAATGTGAAGAGTCTCAGCTTCAAGGCCCAGAAAATATTTTCAAGAAAAGCATAAAAGAAAAATTTCCCAACCTAAAAGAAGAGATGCCTATAAACATACAAGAAGCTTACAGAACAACAATTAGTTGGACCAGACATGAAAATCCCCCTGCCACATTATAATAAAAAATTTAAATCCAGAGAACAAAGAAAGAATATTAAAAGCTGCAAGGGAATTCCTTCCCATTAGCATCTGTGCCCTGGAGCAGATCCTGTGCCCCAGCCATCCCCACCCTGCCCACACCCAGGGATAGCTTGTCCCCCAGGATTTCTGACATACAAAGGTATCACAAGTGGGTGACTCACAGGTGAGTCCCCACCCTCTCCCTGATACCTGGGCTAACTGCAAGTCCTGGCCTAACTGGGACCTCCACACATCCACTCACCCACCCCCACCCCTGTCACAGAGGACACAGGACCTCCCACCCTGCTTCCTTCCAGTTTGCATTTGCACCTGAAAGCAGATACCTTACTCCAGACCCCATCACACCCAGTCCACACCCACAGACAGCTTGACCCCCAAGACTTCTGACACAGCTAGGCTCACAGATCAGGCTCCTCATAGCCCTCCCATACCCAGATGCAGCCTGACCCAAGGAGGCCCAAATTAATGGGGCTCATAGGAGGTACAGGCTCCAGTCAGAGACAATAAGACCAGTTAATGCCGGACAGTGGTGGTGCACGCCTTTAATCCTAGCCCTTGGGAGGCAGAGGCAGGCGGATTTCTGAGTTCGAGGCCAGCCTGGTCTGCAGAGTGAGTTCCAGGACAGCCAGGGCTCACAGAGAAACCCTGCCTTGAAAAACCAAAAGAACAAAAAGAAAATAAAGGCCAGTTAAAACCAGAAATAACCAGATGATGAGAGTCAAACACAAGAACATAAGCAACAGAAACCAATATTACTTGGCAACATCAGGACCCAGTTCTCCCACCACAGTAAGCCCTGGATACCCTAACACACCTGAAAAGCAAGATTCTGATCTAAAATCCCATCTCATGAAGATGATGGACGATCTTTAAGGAAGACAAAAATAACTCACTTGAAGAAATACAGGAGAGCACAGGTGTCTCAGTCAGGGTTTCTATTCCTGCACAAACATCACGATCAAGAAACAAGTTATGGAGGAAAGGTTTTATTCAGCTTGTACTGCCACATTGCTGTTCATTACCAAAGGAAGTCAGGACTGGAACTCAAGCAGGTCGGGAAGCAGGAGCTGATGCAGAGGTCATGGAGGGATGTTACTTACTGGCTTGCTTCCCCTGGCTTGCTCAGCTGGCTTTCTTATAGAACCCAGGACTCCCAGCCCAGGGATGGAACCACCCACAGTGGGCCCTCCAACTATGGTCACTAATTGAAAAAATGCCTTACAGCTGGATCTCTTGGAGGCATTTCCCCAAGGGAGGCTCTTTCTCTGTGATAACTCCAGCTGATGTCAAGTAGACACACAAAACCAGCCAATATAACAGATAAACAAATAGAAGCACTTAAAGAGGAAACATATAAATCCCTTAAAGCAATAGAGGGAAACACAATCAAACAGGTGAAGGAATGGGACAAAACTGTCCAGGATCTAAAAATGGAAATAGAAACAATAAAGAAATCACAAAGGGAGACAACCCTGCAGATGGAAAACCTAGGAAAGAGATCAGGAGTCATAGATGCAAGCATCACCAACAAAATACAAGAGATAGAAGAAAGAATTTCAGGGGCAGAAGATACCATAGAAAACACTGACACAACGGTCAAAGAAAATACAAAGTGAAAAAAGAATCTAATCCAAAACATCCAGGAAATTCAGGACATAGTGAAAAGACCAAAGCTAAGAATAATAAATAGGAATAGAAGAGAGTGAAGATTCCCAATTCAAAGGGCCAGTAAACATCTTCAACAAAATCATAGAAGAAAACATCCCTAACCTAAAGAAAGAGATGGACATAAATATACAGGAAGCCTACAGATTGCCAAGTAGATTGGACTAGAAAAGAAATTCCTCTCATCACATAATAATCAAAGCACCAAATGCAAAGGACAAAGAAAGAATATTTAAAGCAGAAATAGAAAAAGGTCAGGTAACATATAAAGGCAGACCTCTCAGAATTACATCAGACTTCGTTTTTTTTTTAAGATTTATTTATTATATTTATATGAGTACACAGTAGCTGCCTTTAGACATACCATAAGAGGGCATCAGAGCCTATTACAGATGGTTGTGAGCCACCACGTGGTTGCTGGGAATTGAACTCAGGACCTTTGGAAGAGCAGCCAGTGCCCTTAACTTCTGAGTTATCTCTCCAGCCTGTATGTCAGATTTCTTAAAAGAAACTCTAAAAGCCAGAAGATCATGGGCAGATGTCATAGAGAACACAAATGCCAGTCAGGCTACTATACCCAGCAAAACTCTCAATTACCACAGATGGAGAAACCCAGATATTCCATGACAAAACCAAATTTAAACAATATCTTTCCACTAAACCAGCCCTACAGAGGATAATAGAAAGAAAACTCCAACACAAGGAGGCACACTGCACCCAAGATAAACCAAGAAATTAATCCCACAACAAACCCACAAGAAGAGAACCACACAAACATAATTCCATTCCTAACAACAAAAATAACAGGAAGCAACAATCATTGGTTCTTAATACCTCTCAGTATCAATGGACTCAATTCCCCAATAAAAAGATATAGGCTAACAGATTGGACAAATAAACAGGACCCAGCATTTTGCTCCATACAGTAAACACACTTAGTGACAATGACAAACAGTACCTCAGAATAAAAGACTGGAAAACATTTTTTCCATGCACACAGTCCCAAGAAACAAGCTGGAGTTGCCATTCAAATATCCAATAAAATAGACTTTCAACCAAAAGTTATCAAAAAAAAAAAAAAAAAAGATGGGAAAGGACACTTTATACTCATCAAAGGAAAAACCCACCAAGATGACCTTTTAATTCTGAACATCTATGCCCCAAATGCAAGGGCACCCATATTTGTAAAAGAAACTTTACTAAAGCTCAAAGTACACATTGACCCTCACACAATAATAGTGAGAGACTTCAACACCCCACTCTCACCAATGGACAGATCATGGAAACAGAAACTAAATAGAGACACAAAGAAACTAACAGAAGTTATGAACCAAATGGATTTAACAGATATCTACAGAACATTTAACTCTAAAACAAAAGAATATACCTTTTTTTCAGAACCTCATGGTACCTTCTCCAATGTTGACCATATAATCAGACAAAAAACAAGCCTCAACAGATGCAAGAAGATTGAATTAATCCCAAGCATTCTATCAGAACACCATGGATTAAGGCTGGTCTTCAATAACAACAAAAATCAACAGAAAGCCCACATACTCATTGAAGCTAAATAACTATCTACTCAATAACATGGTCAGGGAAGAAATAAAGAAAGAAGTTAAAGACATTTTAGAATTTAATGTAAATGAAGGCACAGCATATACAAATTTATGGGACACAATGAAAGCAGTGCTAAGAGGAAAAGTTACAGTGGGAGACATAACAACAGAAACTAAAGAAATTTTAAAAATCATGAGATCCTACTACAAAAGCCTATACTCAACAAAACTGGAAAATCTAGATGAAATGGATGATTTTCTAGACAGACACCAAATACCAAAGTTAAGTCAGGATCAGATAAACCATCTAAGCAGTCCCATAACCCCTAAGAAAATAGAAGCAGTCATTAAAATTCTCCAAAGAGAAAAAGAAAAAAAAAAGAAAAAGAAAAATAGAAACAAAAACGTCCAGGCCAGATCAGTTTAGTGCAGAATTCTATCAGACTTTCAAAGAAAGTCTAATACCAATACTTCTCAAACTATTCCACAAAATAGAATTAGAAGGAACACTATCAAATTCATTCTATGAAGCTACAGTTTCACTGGTACCTAATCCATACAAAGACCCAACAAAGAAACTATACTTCAGACGAATTTTCATTATGAATATTGATGCAAAAATTCTCAATAAAATTCCCGCAAACTGAATCCAAGAACACATCAAAATGATCAATCAACATGATCAAGTAGGCTTCATCTCAGGGATGCAGGGATAGTTCAGTATACCGAAATCCATCAATGTAATCCACAATATAAACAAATTCAAAGAAAAAAAAACACATGACCATGTCATTAGATCCTGAAAAGGCCTTTGATAAAATACAACACCCCATCAAAAGCCTTGGAATGATCAAGAATTCAAGGCCCATACCTAAACATTATATATATTTACACACACATACATACAGCAAACCAATAGCCAACATCAAACAAAATGGAGAGAAGTTTGAAGCAATTCCACTAAAATCAGGGACAAGACAATGCTGCCTACTCTCTCCCTATCTATTCAATATACTACTCCAAGTTCTAGCCAGAGAAATTAGATAACAAAAGGAGGTCAAAGGGATACAAATTGGAAAGGAATAAGTCAAGATATTATTATTTGCTGATGATATGATCATATATATATATATAAGCAACCCAAAAATTTCCACCAGAAAACTCCTTCAGCTGATAAACAACTTCAACAAAGTGGCTGGATATAAAATTAACTTAAACAAATCAGTAAAAAAAAAAAAAAAAAAAAAAAGCTAGGCAGTGGTGGCGTACACCTTTAATCCCAGCACTTGGGAGGCAGAGGCAGGCAGATTTCTGAGTTCGAGGCCAGTCTGGTCTACAGAGTGAGTTCCAGGACAGCCAGGGCTACACAGAGAAACCCTGTCTCGGAAAACCAAAAAAACAAAACCAAACAAAACAAAACAAAACCAAATCAGTAGCCTTCCTCTACAGAAAGGATAAATGGGCTGAGATAGAAATTAGAGAAACAACACCCTTCACAATAGTCATAAATAATATAAAATATCTTGATGTGACTCTAACCAAGCAAGGGAAAGATCTGTATGGCAAGAACTTCAAGTCTCTGATGAAAGAAATTGAGGAAGAATCTAGAAAATGAAAAGACTCTCCAATGCTCATGCATTGGCAAGATGAATATAGAAAAAATGGCCATCTTAGGAAAAACAATCTATAGATTTAATGAAACCACCATCAAAATTCCAACTCAATTCTTCACAGAGACAGAAAGATCAATTCTCTCCTTCATCTGGAATAACAACAACAAAAACCAGGATAGTGAAAACTATTCTCAACAATAAAAGATCTTCTGTGGGAATCAAGATCCCTGACCTAAAGCTGTACTACAGAGCAATAGTGTTAAGAAAAAAAACCAACATGATATTGCTACAAAGACAGACAGGTAGATCAGTGGAATAGAATGGAAGACCCAAAAATAAACCTACACATGTATGGTCACCTGATCTTTGACAAAGAAGCCAAAACCATCCAGTGGGAAAAACTTAGCACATTCAATAAATAGAGCTGGTTCAACTGGTGGTCAGCATGTAGACAAAAACAAATTGATCTATTTTAATCTCCTTGTCAAGTCCAAGTGGATCAAAGACCTCCAAATAAAACCAGATACACTGAATCTAATAGAAGAGAAAGTGGAAAAGAGCCTGGAATTCATCAGCACAGGGGAAAATTTCCTGAACAGAACACCAATGACTCAGGCTCTAAGATCAACAATTGACAAATGGGACCTCATGAAACTGAAAAGCTTCTGTAAGGCAAAGGGCACTATCAATAGGAAAAATGGTAACCTACAGATTGGGGAAAGATCTTTACCAATTCTATATCCAATAGAGGGCTAATATCCAAAATATACAAAGAACTCAAGAAATTAGACTACAGAAAACCAACTGGGGTACAGAGCTAAACAAAGAATTCTCAACTGAGGAATCTCAAATGGCTGAGAAACACCTAAAGAAGTGTTCAACATCCTTAGTCATCAGGGAAATATAAATCAAAACAACCCTCAGATTCCACCTTATATCAATCAGAATGGCTAACACCAAAACTCAGGTGACAGAAGGTGTTGTTGAGGATGTGGAGAAAAAGGAACACTCCTCCATTGCTGCAAAGATTGCAAGCTGGTATAACCACTTTGGAAATCAATCTGCAGGTCCCTCAGAAAATTTGAAGTAGTTTTATCTGAAGACCCAACTATACCACTACTGGCCATATAACCAAATGATGCTCTAACTTATAACAACAACACGTGCTCTACTATGTTCATAGCAACCTTATTTCTAATAGCCAGAATCTGGAAACAACCCAGATGTCCCTCAATAGAAGAATGGATACCGAAAATGTAGTACATTTACACAATGGAGTACTACTCAGCTATTAAAAACAAAGACATCATGAAACTTGCAGACAAATGGATGGAAGTAGAAAATATCATCCTGAATGAGGTAACCCACACCAAGAAAAACACACATGTTATGTATGCACTTTGTAGTGGCTATTCCTGATTGTCTACTTGACTATTTCTGGAATGGACTACAATTCAGAATTAGAAGGCTCACCTGTGATCCAGATCTTGAGGCTGGAAGACACAAGTTTCTGACCTGGATCTTGGTATGGAGATCTTGAGGCAGAGTGGCCATGAAAAGCTTAGCCCCTAGTAAAGTAGTACACGACCTTAATTCCAGGAGACTGAGGCAAGGAGATCTCTGCTCAAGGTCAGCCTGGGACAAAGCAAGTCCCTGAGCCAGGCATGGTAGTACACACCTTTAATCTGGGCCACACCTTCTGCTGGAAACCTAAGGACATTGGAACAAGGAAGATTCACTCTTCCTTGCCTGCATGCCTTGTGGGACTGAGCAACTGCTAGATCCTTGGACTTTCATTCACAGATGCTGCTGACCATTGTTGGGGAGTTGGACTACAGACTGTAAATCATCAACAAATTCCCTTACTATATAGAGACTACCCATAAATTCTC
>CM052712.1:84735481-84756339 GCA_028551405.1 Uromys caudimaculatus
GTACTGTTTTACATATAGTTTAGTTTTCCACTATTTTTGTTAATTTTTTATATTTGACATTTTATGTATTTACATTTCAAATGTTATCTGCTCTCCTGTTTTCACCTCTGGAAACCCCCTTTCCCATCACCCCTTCCACTTCCTTCTATGAGGATGTTCCCCCTCCCACCCACCAAGTCCAACCTCACTGCCATGATTTTTCCCTACACTTGGGCATCGAGCCTTCACAGGACCAAGGACCTCTCCCCTCATTGGTGCCTGACAAGGCCATCCTCTGCTTCATATGTGGCTGGAGCCATGGGTCCATCCATGTATAGTCTTTGGTTGGTGGTTTAGTCCTTAAGAGCTCTGGGGTGTCTGGTTGGTTGACATTGTTGTTCTTCCTTTGGGGTTGCAAACTCCTTCAGCTCCTTCAGTCTTTTCTCTAACTCCTCCACTGGGGACTACCTGCTAAGGTCAATGTTTGGCTCATTATTTTTTTAAAAAAATATTCATTGATGATTTAAAGTATAACAGAAACCTAATACAAAAAAAAACTTCAATGGTGATTTAAAGTATAACAGAAATCGAATAGAAAAAATCTTCATCAGATAGTTTACACATAAATTCCTTTGTTTTATATTTGTAGATTTATCTTTATTTTTAAGATATCGACAATTCCATATATATACATAATACATTTCAGCCATTCCCTGTCTGTCCCACCTCTCTCATCTTCCTTATGCTACCTTTAAATACTCCTCTTTACAAGTCTCTTCCTCATCTTCACAACTTTAGATTTGTCTTGTGACCCACAGAGTTTAAACAGGGCTGTTTGTGGGATCACAGGGTTTCAAAGTTTACACTGGAGTCTGGTAGGCTCACATGTGAGTATATGTGAAATCAATGACTGCCTCTCACCCCTGATCTGCCAGTAGCCAGTCGTTGAGCAGAATGGGGGCTGGGCCCATTGACTTCCCTTCTGGTTCCTTCCTGTGCTGATCAGGGTTCCAGTCTTGTGCAGGCAGCTGTAGACTTAGGACATAGACCATGGTTGCCTTGGCTGTGAATGACCACAGTATTGCATATCCATTCCTTCTTCTCATCTTCTGGCTCCTACACTCTTTCTACTCATAGTCCACAATGCTCTGCCCTATAGAGGGTGTGCTATAGGTGTCCTGTTTGTGGTTAAACACTTGAGTGTTCCTTAGCCTTGTACTGTGAGCAGCCATGAGTCTCTGCATCCACCACAACTCACCACATGACTCCTTTCTGGGTCATGCTGGCTGTATCATTTGTCCATGGATACAATTATAAACATTCAGAAGATGGTTAGAATTACATTTTATTAAACGACTGTAAAAAATGCCCACTAAAGGACCTAAAACCTTGTCAGCTGCAAGCTTGCTTGTTGGATTTACAGTACAAAACAAGGTGTCTTTTCAATGTCAGGATAACTGGAGGGAATGGAAATTTAAATATAGAAAATTTTAAAATGGTAATTTAACAACGTATGCTTTTCCTAAGAGGTAGCAATTGTACATAAGCAATTGTTAAGAGGATAATCATTATACAAGCTCAGGCAAGGTGATACTCCCAGAAGTTGCAGGATGAGGGATCAATGTCCTGGTTTTGTAAGAACTCTTCACCAAGCCGGGCAGTGGTGGCACACACCTTTAATTCCAGCACTTGGGAGGCAGAGGTAGGTGGATTTCTGAGTTCGAGGCCAGCCTGCTCTACAGAGTGAGTTCCAGGATAGCCAGGGCTACACAGAGAAACCATATCTCGATAACCAAAAACAAAAAACAAAAAAAAAACCAAAAAGAACTCTTCACCAGTACATCTGCAATTCAACATACGCAAAAGTAATGTCAAAGTTTATTCTGTATATTCATTGCTACTTCCTTTTAAAACTCATATTTTTAACATAACATTAAAAATGCTCCTATATATTTTATGCATAGTAGATATTCTATGCTTACAATTTCTTATATGTTTCCCCAATCAGTCAAAGCTTCTTGAATACGATACTTCAGTTAATTTCAAAAACAATCCATAGTAATGTAGCTACCATAACTACTTGAAAGCTTAGAGGAAGTAGGCCCAATAAGTTTGTGGAGTTTTCCAGTCATTTTGTGGTTTAACTGTGTAGAGATCACAAGTCATTCATTTCTAAATCTACAATGCTGCTGTCTACAAAGGGCAAATGGATGGATCAAGTATTGCTGTGACTGAAGCAGAAAATCCCAGCTTTCTAATGACACAGATATTCCAAGGAGATAAAAGTTTTGTCAGTATTTTGCAGACCCTGTAGACAGTCATGCACAAAAACAGAAGCATGGAATTCTAGACCTGGGACCAGAGGAGATAATGAGTTTCAGTCAGGAGTGAGTGAATCGCTGTCTTCTCCTGTACTAAGACTGAAGTGACAGCCACAGCTGCTTAGCTACAGGACATCCCAGAATCACAGGTGACAGACTGAGTCTGTGGTAGCAGTGGGAGCACAGCAGTATATGGTGAGTCCAGATTAAAATAAATGCTGCTGCTAAAAATTCTACATACACCTACAATTGCTGCCTGTGTCTCTCCATCCCTGTGACTCTGTTCCCTTGTATCTGTTGGGATTTGGCAGATCAGAAATATTCTGAAAGAGCAGATTTCTTCCTCTTGAGAGGACAAACCTATGATGGGGAAGTCTGCGAATGGCCTCCTCTGCTTTCACTTTACCATCCATGTACTCCTCACCAGAAACTGGTAAGGAAGTTGTATGAGAAAAAGCCCAGGCCACACGAGGGGAGAGAAGATGTGAGAAATAAGTTATCTCTCTAAACAGGTTTCCTTATCAGTAAATCAAAATGCAAATTTTTCAAATTTTCTTCAATATTATTTTGAATATCGATGAAACATATAACATAAGACAATATTTCTCTCTATATATCAAAAATTAAATCACGAGAACAATTGTACAAATTCAATGTATTGTAAGTTTAATAGAGTTCAGTTTAATTTCAATAAAATCTGTTTCAATTGTAATAGCAGTAGACAGAAAGGATTTTTCAACATGCTGAAATGTGTCTTCATTCTTTGAAGGACATATTCTCTAATAGGACATTTTACACACAGATACACACACACACACACACACACATACACACACACACACAAAAGCCATTGATTTCTTGAAGTCTTCCAGGGTATGAGGCAGATGGAAGACCCTGAATTGCAGGCAAAGCTCAACACATTTCACCCTTGCTGCCCTGAAATTATCAGGGTCAGCTCATAGGTACCATACCCTTTAGAAACTATATGGCTTTGCTAACCTATCAGAGAAGCCCATGTTAAACACAAATGGTCTGACACAAGCAACTCTAATCCACAATCAAAACATGAAAAAGTCCTTTTTAAGGGCCCCTAAGAACCCTTTCTGCACATTACATACCATATTGAGAAGTTGGGTCAAGATACATGTCCTCTGGTTCATAGGAATTCACTCCAGGACATAAGCAAAGAACAGAGTGTTAACCCTGGACAGGCAGGTCCCACTAAGTCTACTAATATTCTATGCCCCATTATGACAGAAAACTCAAGCTTACATTACATACTTCTGACATCTACTGACTTCTTTTGGGTTGTATAATGTAGAGAAGTTTGTTCCAGGAATTCAGTGTGCTGCAAAGCCTATAACACAAGCAGGAACAGGGAAAGGCCAATAGTTTTATATTTCCATGAATTTTCAAACAATAAACACAGCTATAACTTCAAGGTCAATACTTACTGATATTCACAAAAATTTTTAAACCAAAACCTCCACCAAGTTCACAGTCCACACAGCTAAGCAGTGTCTCCCACCACTGCCTCCACACTCAGGTGGTTTAGGATTGAAATAATGATGCTTCCATTTGACTAATGAGTGGGTTCTCTAACTACATCATCCCAGGTATCCTCCTCCTTGCACAATTGCATAACCCTGGCATCCCTGTAATTAACACAATATGACATATTTAATGAATGTTATTGGTTTATACTAAGAATATTTTCTTGCTTCTTTTCATCAAAACTAGCTATAATTATGGGAGGAAAAGTATAGTAAGATACTCTCCATTGCAGAGAATGCCTGAGAAGCCAGTATGGCTGTGGGTAGTACATGGTTTCTGTTTCTTATTTCCTGATATGAACTATACATCTTAGTCCCTGATTCTGTCATCATTTCCTTAGTGGGTAGAAACACAGTAGTACTTGTTTCATCACATCGACTTCCTTTCCTCTTTGTTCTGAGCTTTCTATCCCCCTTCACTTCTCTCAAATAGCACATGGCAGGGGAAAGGGACAGGTGACTTACTGGCCTTAGACAAAGTAAAACTTTGTCTAAGGAAATTCCTGGGCAGGAGCTGGTTAGAGATTATCGCTGACAAAAGGGCTTGGGTGGGATTCATTTCAGTTACTACAATTGGAGTATTCAAGTATAGTGACAGAGAGGACAGCTTACCCTAAAACCATAATGAGGGATGGTAAAGTACTGAATCCACAAGAGCTTAGGCAGGAAGCTTATGGAAAATAGTGATAGACCTGACAAAAACTACAAAGAGCAGAACCAAGAGTTAGAACCAGTCCTGTGACTAAGAATTCTTGACAAGCTCCTTCCTCCTCAAGAGCCCTACATCCTTCTGACCATTTCTGTTCAGACCAGGTTGTTAAAAAACATATTTCAGTTTTTGAGTCTGAGGCCAGCCTGGTCTACAGAATGAGTTCCAGCACAGCCAGGGCTACACAGAGAAACCCTGTCTCAAAAAAACAAAACAAAACAAAACAATAAAATTTAAGTTAACTCTAAACAGAAGTTTTATTCTTGAGAAAGCCAAGGCTTTTTGTGGTTTTAAAACGAAGGATCTGCCAACACACTATGCAGAAGCCAAACCCTATAGATCCTTATGTATAATGACATGGAAACTATACGCATCCTTTAAACTTTAAATGAACCCATCCTACACAGTTAAAATTATTTAGATTCCTTATAATATCAAATTTTGCTGGGAGACTCCTGGCCCTGAGAGGGTAGTGGCAGGGTCACAGAGTAGAACTCTGGTGTGGCTTTAAAGTCTGAGGGTCTCTGGACATTCTAGATCTCTAACTTTACTGAAATGCTGATGATAACTTCTAAAAACTCATGAAAAGTTTCTTGCTCTTTCAGAGGGTAAAAAGCTGCTGGTTCAGGTGATTGACACTTGTAGCCTAACAGTGTGGGATTAAGTAATTTGGCCTTTGTTCTATCTCAGCTGGAACTGCTAGGCTCTACCTTTTAGCCTGCAGGAAGAAAATGGGACACATAGAAAAGTGATTATAACCGTTATTACTAAGTTGTAAAAAAGTTTCCTATGAAAGTTATCTAGGGAAAATGGAAAGATCCAAAGTGGGAAAGAAAAAAAATACTTCTCTAAACGTGGAAAAGCAAAATATTCTAGTATTCTAGTAAGGGAAAAATTCTTCTCTCTTCTTTGTTCTCAGTACTTATACACCTTTCAGAATACATGAGTACATGTTACAAAGTTCATCACACATTCACACAAAAATCAAATCCTAAATTGAAATAGAAGTTTACAGCAGAAAATGTTTACGTGCATATCCATTAGGAGTAATTATCTGGCTAAACATCCATCACTTATCACAGTTCCACCTGTTCAGTGAAAGTTGAAAACTAAAACTAAGATATTAGTGAAGTTTTGTATAGATAAACCCAGTCAATATTTTATCTTCTATCCAAGCCCCTTTTATAAATCATTAGTTCCCCTTTTATGACCTTTTAACAACCTCTTTGAATGTGCTCTGAGTAGTAGAAAGTCTGTATACAATCTAAGTAATTAACTGGTGATGCATGGGTGACTGTCAGAGTAGTTATTGCAATTTGGACTATCAGAAAAGGACATAATAACAGTCCCACAATAAAAGAGCTTAATACTCACAGTTATAATTTTAGGAATTCTTATAGGATCATCATTAAGACTTAACAAGTCATCTATTTGTCTATATAGCATCATTACAAGGCAGTACATCTTCATAGATATGCAGAGATCTGCTCCAAATGTGGGCTAATAGCTAGTTATTGTTATATATGTTTAATAATAACAGGAAAAACATATTAATAGCAGGAATCTCCTAAAAATGAATCCTCTTAAGGCCTTGTGCAATATGAGTCAATTAGTCTCAGATTATATAATATTCTGAAGCAGACCATGTCAGTAAGATCAACTGGTAGTATATTAGCTTGTTCTACTATGGCTTTTTTAGCTGTATAGTTTTTAGTGCATAATTCAGAGGATGGAGATATTCAGAACAGAAGCTTTAATTGTTTCATATACTTTCAATATTTGATTGGTTGAATCTTTGACAATGACAGGACTGCCCAGGCCTGCAGGACTTTCGACCACTGAGGAGAGAACTGCCAGATAATGGAAAGATGACAGGAGATAAGAATTACCTTGGGGCCAAGTCGAATACCCGGTCAAGCTCCAAAGACCTTTAATTCTCATACATCAGTTTATAATAAGAAAGAAAAAGGAACTTTAAACAATATAGTCAAGACTTAGACAAAGCAACAGGGATGGGAAAAATCCAAGGAGTTACAGACTCCTAGCCTCAAGGACATGGACATGTTACCAAGGCAACCACTCATACTCTGCCAGCCACTCAGTCTAATAAGAAAGCTGCCAATCCGTTGGTTCCCAGCACAGGACAACTATAGTGACTACTCTAATACAACTATTGCCATATAGGAATACATAATGGAAAAACACTGTGCATGCCTCATATTATGTCATCTTGACATAAGCAAAATTCACTGGAAAGGAGGGAACTTCAGTTATGAAAATTCCTCTATGAGATCAGCAGTAGGGAAGCCAGTGGGGCATTAGTTCATTAGTGACTGATGTAGGAGGGCCCAGCCCATTGTGGCTGAGATCATCCCTGACCTGGATGTCCTCAATTCTATAAGAAAGCAGGTTAAGAGACCCATCAATGCAAGCCAGTGAGCAACACTTCTCCATGGCCTCTAAATCAGCTCATGCCTCCAGGATCTGGCCTGTTTGAATTCCTGTCCTGCTTCCTTCAGTAGTGAACACTTATGTGTAAGCATAAACCAAGTAAACCTTTTCCTTCACAACTTGATTTGGTCATCATGTTTGATCAAAGCAATAGAAACCTTAACTAGGACAAACTTTTAACATCATTTACTCACATCTACTAAGGATCACTAAGTCTTGTCATTTATAAGAGTGTTGACTCTCTCTATTCATGACTGTAGGAGTAATTTGGGATGCAATGAAAATACAACCTTAAGACAACTCAAGTCTTAACTAAACATGTACACACTGTGTAGTTTATCTCACACTTTAAAAAGCTACCAAATTCACCTGAAAGCACACCCAACAGAGACAAACTGCACCCAATACCTTGTGTTTCATTTCATGCCCCACAACACTGCAGGCTTTCCCAGAAGACTGTCGTAACAGAGACAACCAGGTAAGACTCTTTCTGAAGACTTTCCCCACCATATTCCCCTAAAACCCACCCATCATCCTTAAACTGCCTGCCATCCTCTGGACTCCAATTTCTGACCTACAACAGTGTCTGCTTTTCTGGACTCTCAGAGGTCCTAGGGACCATAGGCCATGGCTGGTACTAGGAACCCCAAAGGCAAGGTTAACACCAAAAATGTTGGAGGCTATGAAGGCAATGCAGGCCACAAAACCCCCAGGGGAGACACCCTACTGTACATGAAGACTAGCTAATCACTACAATTCCAGGCCACTCAGGCCAGGACAAAGAAGGAAACAGAAATCAAGTGGGTGCAGGTGGGAACTGTCCAAAACCCACTCATACAACAAAGATAAACTCTTGACTCAGTATCTAAACCTGTAAGTGCAAAACTCAGATTGCTAAAGGTCAGTATAATAACACAATCAACAACAACCAGGGCCATATGGCACCACCAGTGGCAGCTACCCCACTGCAGCAAGACCTGGATATCCACGCAGAGCTGAAACATAAGAAAATGGTCTTAAATCCAATCTTAGGTTAATAGAGTTCTTTCAAGAAGAAATGAATTAAGTCCCTTAAAGAAATACAAGAAAATACAATCATATAGTTGAATGGAATAAGTAAAACTATTCAACACATGAAAATATATATAAAAGCAATAAGGAAAACACAAACTGAGAGTCAGTAGCCTTCCTAGTGGGACCTCTCCTAGCACTGACAGAAGGGAAGAGTTGGAGGTTCTTGCTGACAGGGCAACCCCTGCAGGAGATGAGGAGTTGTTTAGGGAAGGGAATACTTGTGCTGCAGTCAGGGGAATTTCAAAACTCTGACTTGCTAGAAATCAGGCCTCTTCTGGGACTCTGTTGTGTAGTAATCAGGCCATTTCTGCTGCTCTGACTGACTAACAAGCAGGTGCTTCTTAGTTTTACAGGCCAAAGACAGACTTATCATCATCCAAGTGGTACAGATTATGTGTTTGATGTTTCCTTACATGTCCAACTTTACAAGTTAACTTACCATTAGGAAATACAGAGAGAACAAAATATCCCTATTCCTCTTATTATTAGGTTTATAAGTCCAATGTAAAGAATCTAAAGAATGTCTCTTCCAAAGCAAACAAATTTATTGTATGACAGCCAGCTTTCAGGATGGTGATGTTTGCTGTTTGAAAGCATTCCAGACAAATGGAAAAAAGAAGTGGTCTTTTTATGAATAGCAAATACCAATAGCTAACTTCTTTTACTGTATATACTCTGAGAAATAGAAAAAGTTTATTTTAATCAATTAATTATTCTTACTGAGTTCTCTTACACTAGGGGTTTACCCCGTATTTCCCCCTGTCTTTATATATTCAGAGATCTCAAAAAGTGTGTGTGTATGCATACATATATGCATACACATACATTTCAGAGAGAGAGGAAAGGAAGGAGGGAGGGAGGACTGTCAGTGTGTATCTTTATCTCCTATCTCCTGGCTAGTCAGATTTTGTTAATTGTTCTGCTTACTCTGCACACCAATTATGCTGTTTGAGTTTTGTTAAGGAAAGACACTCCAAGTAAGTTCCTGGAGTAATGGTCTCATCTAGCTATGTGTTTATCTGTACATAATGATATCCAGGACACAAAAAAAGACTCCAAAATGGTGGCCAGTTAAGGTTAGTTTCAGGATTTCCTAAAAAGACAGAGATGTAATTTTCTAAGGAAAAGACATAAAATGAAGCATAGTGCAGGAAGTGCCCCTGAATGCAACTCACAGAGACCAAACCCCAAAAGTTAAAGAGAAGAGGACAGTGACTAGAGCAATTGGCAGTTTTCTGGAACTGTGTCAAGCAGCTGAATGGGCTTCATGACTCTCACAATTTTCAGTGGCATGACTGTGTCAACTGAGGCAATCCAGGAGATGGGAGGGGAGCAGGAACTACAGATGCAAGCATCACCAACAAAAAACAAGAAATGGAAGAGAGAATCTTAGGCTTAGAGGATACAATAAAAGAAATAGACACGTCTGTCAAAGAAAATGTTAAATCCAAAAATTTCCAGACACACATCATGTAGGAAATCTGAGACACTGTGAAAAGACAAAATCTAAGAATAATAGGAGTAGAAGAGGAAGATTCACAGATCACAGGTCCAAGAATACTTTCACAAAATCATAGATGAAAATTTTTCTAACTTAAACAAAGTAATGCCAATAAATATATAAGAAACTTGTAGAACGGGGCTGGAGAGATGGCTCAGCAGTTAAGAGCATTGACTGTTCTTCCAGAGGTCCTGAGTTCACTTCCTAACAACCACATGGTGGCTCACAACCATCTGTAATAAGATCTGATGCCCTCTTCTGGTGTGTCTGAAAAGAGCTACAGTGTATTCACATAAATAAAATAAATAAAAAAAAATTTAAAAAAAAAGAAAGAAACTTGTAGAACACCAGAAAGATTCAACAAGAAATGAAGATTCACCTACCACATAATAATCAAAACATTAAGTGTAAAGAATAAAGAACAAATATTAAATTAAAAATATTAAAACTGCAAGGAAAAAAATTCCACGTAACAAATAAAGATAGACCTATTTGAATTACACACAATTTCTCAAAGGAGATTCTAAAAGCCAGAAGGACATGGGCAAATATCTTTCAGTCTATAAAAGACTGCAGATGCCAGTCCAGAATACTAAACCCAGCAAAACTTTCAATACCATAGTTGGAAAAAACAAGATAATCCATGACAAATCCAAATTTAACCAATATCTATTCAGAAATCCATCCTGTAACACCTAAGAAAATAGGTGTTACTAGACTCCCAACCAAAAGAAGTCAAGGGTCAGATGGTTTTATTGCAGAATTCTACCCGATTTCTACAGTCCCAAATTCATTATATGAGGCCATAATCACCCTGATACCAAAACCACATAAAGACTCAACCAAGAAAGGAAATTTTAGACCAGTCTCCCTTATACACATTGATGTAAAAATACTCAATACAATACTAGCAAACTGAACCCAAGAACACACTAAAACATCGTCCAACACAATGAAGTAGGCTTCATCCTAGGGATGCAGGGATGGTTCAACATCTAAAATTCCATCAATGTAATCCACCATGTGAAAAAACTGAAAAAAAATCAAATGAACATCTTAATACAGGCTGAAAAAGCCTTAGACAAAATCTAACACCCCTTCATTTTAAAGGTCTTGGGAAGATCAGGGATACAAGGTACACACTTAAACACAATAATGTCAATATGCAGCAAACCTATAGACAACATCAAATTAAATGGAGAGAAACTTAAAGCAATTCAATTAAAATCAGGGACAAGACAAGGCTGTCCACCCTCTGAATATCTATTCAATATTGTAGTGAAGTTTTAGCTAGAGCAAGAAGACAACCACAGGAGATCAAGGGGATGTAAGTTGCAAAGGAAGAAGTCAAGGTATCTCTGTTCCCAGATGATACGATAGTATATGTAAGTGAACCCTAAGTTCTACCAGAGGAGTCCTATAACTGATAACCACATTTAGCAAATTGTCTGGATACAAAATTCTGTAGCCACAGAAATAAGGTATACTTATTAATTATTCATTTTAATAATCAGTGTTTGCTTTACCTTATACCAATGAAAGAAATAGATAGCAACTTTTTTATCATCTGTCTGAGGCTTTTTGTAGATTACAACAAAATCCATGAAAGGCTCTGCAGGCTTCTGTCTGATGGTGGAAGTTCTGAGTGTGTGTTAAAGTTGGGCTTCACTTTCAGTCCTGACACTAGGCTAGCTGGGAAGCCACCAAGTGTCTTTATTTAGGAACCATTTGGAGATGGCAAGTCTTGAGCCATAGTTGTGAAGTTGCATTTTTAAGAGATTCAAATAATGAAGCAGATATTCTTTAAGATTTATGTTTATCAACATAAAAGTATTGTATCAAACTTTATGGTGAAACCAAAGTGCTTTTAAGGGAAGGCAAAATGTGGTTATAGATGGACAAGCCAAATGACTTTAAGCTGGTGGGGCAAGATAGGGATGGGATGAAGAAGCCCTGCAGAAGATGCCCAAGGAGCTGTGCATGAGGACACTCAGAGATGAAAGTGCACAGATTTGTTTCAATGTTGCCTTGGTCATAATTTCTTTAGTAAAGGTTCTAATTGTTGAAATTTGGGAGGCAAACAACTCATCAGAGCAAAAGCACACAGTGTAAAAGAAGTGGACAGGCTGGAAAGGAACAGGAGTGACAACATTAGGGAAAGCTGTGGTTTGGGCCAGCTCACCCTACACAAAGGCCAGACTATTACATAGAATGCAAGGCAACTTCCAGGAGATACTGTAATATCACAATCTCCTGCATACTCCTTTTGAAATTTCCCCCCACATTTTCTTTTTGAGATCAGTCAGCCACAGCACTTTTTTGAAATTTCAATTTATTATGCTTTTGTAATATGATCCCAACAAAAGTCTTTTAAGAGTTCACTAGAAATAAGATGTTCCTGCCCATAGAAGTGTCACAGCTGTGACTGCTGTGTCATAATTGTAAGCAGGTGTCAGAGAGGAGAAAGGCTAAGCCTATTCTCAGTGTACTAACTTGTGAACATCTGAATGACAGGTAGCCTAACACTCCCTGAAAAAAGCAAGCTTGAGATGAACATCAGTTTAGTACTGTGCAAGGTTGGACAGGTTCCCACGTTGGGAGGGAGCTGGAGACTATGAGAATGCATCCTGGGATTATGGGTCCTGGGCAGGAGTGAGCCTGATACAGATGGTCCTGGAGTGGGGCCACGTGAGCATGACAGGACAGGAGCAAATTAGAGAAATAAACCAGTTTATTGCCATGGGGCCCAGATAGAGAGATATCCTGAGACAACCACCAGCCCAGTGCTGCATTGACCTGAGGAGGGGGCAGACCATGCCTAAGATGACTTCTGCCTATTGCCATAATGCGTGGGTAGTATTGCAGGATTTTCCCTGTCCAATTACATTAGGGAAAGAGGAGCCCTGTGATTGGACAGGGAAGAGGGAGGCGGGGCTAAGAGTTGCACAGGAGAGAGCATGTTGGAGGAGAAGGAAGATGGCGGCAGATGCAAACTGACATAGCACCACAGATGGGTGTTATCTTAAAGGTTAGAAGTTTGGGATGAGTTGTCTAATCTAGGTGGGCAGCTTTTATCATTATCAACTGGCTCTGAAATTATTGTATTGGCAACTTGTAAATTGTATTTTTATTGATACATAAATCTGATTAGTTAACTCTATGCTTAAGAGTTTTAATTCTATTGGGCAATTGGGTGTTGAGATGGCTAATCGTGGGACAAACAATTATTGTGTGGGACTAGTGGCAGAGATTCACCAAGGGACTCAGATCCGGAGAGTTGGCAGGCTGAGAGAGTGAGATCACCCTGCGTGAGATGTGCTGCAGCCCATAGGTTGCCGGCCTGAGCACAGGAACGTGCCAGATTTCTTTTTTAATATTTCACGCAACAGGTAGACCATAGAACCCCTGAGACAAATCCTGACATTACCCCCAGACACTCAGAGTCCCTGGGCACAACTAAGATGAGCAAGTAAGTAGTGGAGAAATGGGAGAGAAAAAGGATGTGGGCACAATGAAGAGATGCATAATTGTAGACTTCAGGGTAGTAAGGAACAGCCCGACGTGAGCAGGCAGTGATGCGAGCTCAGACCATGGTGGGGCCACCAAGGACCATATCAGAACACATGTTCTTGCTGTAAGAAGGAGTCTATTACCACCAAAGCCAGGTGGGGATTCCTGGTCTGGACTGCCACCTAGGGACATGGAAGCTGTAAAGGACTGGCCCCACACCTCACCCAGGCATCTTGACAGAGCTGGTTCTGGAGGTAAGAGCACAGGTGGAGGTGATCCCACCCGTATCCAGCTGGAGTATTTGGAAGAGTAGCAGCACTGTGTGTTGCAAGAGTTAGGGGAGAGCTGGCCCCAAGGGTATAAGCTTGGGAGAGTTGGCTATGGCACTCATCTCCTATGATATGGCATAGATGAGGGAGAGCTAACCTCCTCCCTACTCACCCCTCACCACTTGCAACAAGTAGTAGACCTGGCCCAGGAGTCATTGGAGCGGGGGAGTTGACTTTGCCCTTCACCTGCTCAGCAGTTAGGAGTTCCAGCCATGCACTTTGCCTGGACATCACAATAGAGCTGACCCTGGAGAGAGAGCAAGGGGATAGCCTGCCCACAGGGCATGGGAGTTTTGGCTCTGCACTTGTGTACTATGTGGTGGCTCAGATAAGGGAACCCCTCCCTGGTTCCTTGCCATCTAAGACAGGTGGGAGAGATGGGCCAGGTTATGAGAGTGGGTGAACAGTCCTGGTCCCTCACCACTTGACAAACACAGGAGAGGGTCCATGAACCTTACTACAGCAGCAGAGAAGAGCTGGCCCTGGTGATCCTGAAGACATGAGAGCTGTTGGGCTAACCCCAGCTCTGATACCTCTCAGGCCCAGTTCCAGGGCATTGCATTGGGCCACATCAACATCTAACCCATCAATGCACTGCTTGAGTGCATGAAGGGGCCAGTCCTCGTCAATACTACAGGATCTCCATGACACAGGGCAACAGCAAGATATCAAAGAGGCATCCCAGTGAGGTTCTAGTATTAACAGTGTAGTAGAAGCCAGAGGCCTTGTACCAGACCTTGTAGCAGTCATTGCAATGACTATTTGCAGTCAAAGAATTGTGGACAAAAGGGTATGATGTGGGACAAACTATGACACACTACAGCTTCCACAATAAGATTTTTTTTTTTTTCTGTTGGAAGGAAGTTTGGAAAGGGGGAGAGGGAGATGAGTAGGATTAGGGTGAAATTTACAAAGAACCAATAAAAAGTTGTTGGGTTTTTTTCCTACTGTAAAAAGGACATGTTAACTACATCATAATACTGCCATTAGAGCAATAGTCACCAAGGCCAAGAGGAAAACAACACCTTCTCTACTACAGACCACAATAAGCTTTAGCATGTCTTCAATTCCCAAGTACTGATTTATCCAGCAGGTTACATGTCCAAGAAGAAACACAAGAAAATGTTTCTCTTAGAGAAACACAGTTCACACTCACCAGCATGAACATAAAGTAGATGCTTATGAGTGTTGTTGTTACAGCAACTGTGTTTTCTCCAGCTCCTAAAGATAGGGACAGGGACCAGGCAGAAGAAGTCAACCTCATGAAGGAAATACCATAATGAAGAGACTCTTCACACCTGTTTTCATTCCTTAGAAAGAAAAATGTGGGTCAATTTAGCTGCCTAAGTACAGATAATTGTACATTTTTTCATTAAATTGTACATTTGAATACTCAAAGAAACTAATCGCAGTTTTACAGCCACATGGCCACTCTGAATTTCATGCCTAATTGTTTATAAAGTTTATTATTGATATATTATATGTATAATTCATGAGTGTGGGTGTGCATATGTTATGCAGTGCATGTGCATTGGTGTGCATGTAGAATGGTGAACATGTGGCATGATGCTCATGTGTCACGGTGTGAATGTTCCATGGTGTGCATATGCCATGGTGTTCATGTGCGATGATGTTCATTTGTCATGGTTTGCATGGGTCATGTTGTTCATTCATCATGGTTTCCATTTGCTAAGGTGTGTATGTTCTGTGTTGTGCATGTGTCATGTTGTGCATGGTTCATGGTGTTCGTGTGCAACAGTGTGCATGTGTCATAGTGTGCATGTATCATGGTAAAGCACAACTTTATGGAGAGATTCTCTCTTTCACTTTAGATTCTGAGCATCAAATTATGATTGTCAGGTTTGCAGGACAAGAACATTTACCCAGAAGCCATCCCATGACCTAAATGACTGATTCTGAATGGTAAATCTCTTACTTATAAAACCAAGTCTAAGCTTTGTCAGTTCTTGTTTTATAAAAGATTTATGTGTCTGTGTGTCTGTGTGTGTGTATGTCTGTGTGTCTGTGTGTGTATGTACATATGTATTTGTGCATCACTGTGTATGTGTGTACATGTGTGTTTCTCTGTGTGTATATCAGTCTGTGCGTGTGTGGATGAAAAGTATGAAATTCGAGAGAGTCTATGATGAAGCCAAATCATAGTGCATCAATGAATATGTGCACATATTCTAAATAACTATTTATATTATATAATTTCAGTGAACTCCAAATTCAATGTCCTCTCTCTGTGTAGATGGCAGAGCAACATAATAGATACATTTTGCACAAACATACATAAATATGAGATATTATTTACTCTTCTCTATATTATTTACATGGAGAGACACATGCAGAAGCCCAGAGAAAATATACATCTCAGTCTGCCATGTAAACAGGAGGACCTGAGTTGAGAGCTAGAGCCTATGTAAGAGCCAGGCACATGCTTCACACCTGTAATACATTAATGAAGGATACAGAGGTAGATCGTAGAGCTTATCAGTCAATCAATGAGATTGGGAGAGATCTCTCTGGAAAGAGGCAGTGGAGGATCATCAAGGAAAACCTGGTCTCAACCTCTGGCTCCACATGCAAACACATGTATGTTGTCCCACATGTACATGAATACATACCTACATAAAAATGATAAATCTCCATACAGAGGTATGCATATAATGAACCACACTACACACTCACATGCACACTCACTGACATACATATGCTTAATGACCCATACTAACCCACATTCACATTGAAATACACACTCATACACCCAATCATGAAGACAATTAAACACACATTCACACACTCAGATACACTCATAAACACACCTACACTCACAAAACAGTCACAGTCAACAGAGTAAAAATACAACATCCTAAAAAGGAGAAAAGGTAGCCACAGCTCTCCATACCTAAATACCACCAGGAAAGAGCTGGTCTCCTAGGAGTGCCAACACAACTTTGAGCACAGGTAAGACCACCACTTCTGTTCAAATTCCTAGCCCAAGGAGGACCTGCCCAGATTCATCACGTCACAGGAATCAAGGAACTGCCAGGTACAGGATCTTTCTGGTTTCTGTCTACACTCCATAGTTGACCCTGCACCACAGCTCTCGACACCCAAATTGTTGACTGAGAGAAATGGTCTCCCAGGAGTACTGACACACAGAATGGAAACCTAGGAAAGAGATCAGGAGTCATAGATGCAAACATCACCAACAGAATACAAGAAATAGAAGATAGAATCTCAGGTGCAGAAGATACAATAGAAAACATTGACACAACAGTTAAAGAAAATGAAAAATGCAGAAAGCTCCTAACCCCAAACATCAAGGAAATCCAGGACACAAGGAGAAGATCAAATCTAAGGAACAGAAGAGAGGGAAGATTACCCCATGTAAAGGGCCCATAAATATCTTCAACAAAATTATGGAAGAAAACTTCCCTAACCTAAAAGAACAGATGCTCGTAAACATACAAGAAGCCTACAGAGCTCCAAATAGATTGGACCAGAAAAGAATTCCTCTTGTCATATAATAGGCAAAACACCAAATGCACAAAACAAGGAAAGAATATTAAAAGCAGTAAGGGAAAATGGTCAAGTAACATAAGAGGGCAGACCTATCAGAATTACACAAGACTTCTCACCAGAGACTATGTAAGCTAGAAGAGCCTGGTCATACAGACCCCAAGAGAACACAAATACAAGCCCAGAGTACTATACCCAGCAAAACTCTCAATTAACACCGATGGAGACACCAAGATATTCCATGACAAAACCAAATTTACACTATGTCTTTACACAAATCCAGCCCTACAAAGCATAATAGACAGTAAACAACAACACTTGGAGGGAATCTATACCCTAGAAAAAGCAAGAAAGTAATCTGTTTTCAACAATCCCAGAAGAAAATAGCCACACAAACATAAAAATATCATAAAAAAATAACAGGAAGCAACATCATTATTCCTTAATATCTCTTATGACAATGGGCTGAGTTCGCTGATAAAGAAACACAGACTAACAGAATGTATACGTAAACAGGACCCAGCATTTTGCTGAGTACAGGAAACACACCTCAGTGTCAAAGACAGACACTATCTCAGAGTGAAGGGCTTGAAAACAATATTCCAAATAAAGGGTCCCAGGAAACAAGCTGGAGTAGCCATTCCAATATGGAATAAAATCAACTTTCAACCAAAAGTTATCAAAAAAGATAAGGAAGGACACTTCATACTGGTCAAAGAAAAAATCTGCCAAGATGAATTCTCAATTCTGAACATCTATGCTTTAAAAGCAAGGGCACCGACATTTGTAAAAGAAACTTTACTAAAGCTCAAAGAACACATTGCACCTTACACAATAATAGTTGGAGACTTCAATACCACACTCTCATCAATGGACAGATCATGGAAACAGAAAATAGAGACATGATAAAACTAAGAGAAGTTATGAACCAAATGGATTTAACAGAGATCTATAGAATATTTCATCCTAAAACAAAAGAATATACCTTCCTCTCAGCACCTCATGGTACCTCTGTAAAATGACCATATAACTGGTAACACACCAGGCATCAACAGATACAAGAAGATTAAAATAATCCTATGCATCCTATCAGACGACCATGGACTAAGGCTTGTCTTCCATAACAACAAGAACAAAGGAAAGCCTACATACATGTGGAAGCTGAAAAACACTCTACTCAATGATAATTTGGTCAAGGAAGAAATAAAGAACTTCTCTCAGAACTATAAACAGAACACATTGACCCAAGTAGCTCTCTCTCTTTCCCCTCCTTCTCCACCCGCCTGCCCTGGGAGCGCTGCCTGCCATCCAGAATGAATAAAGATAAAAACTATTTTGGCATCGGAGAACTTTTGTCTAAGGGAGCTGTGACCCTTGGGTTCTCTAGAAGACCAGCTCTAAGGCGGCGAGCAGAGCGCCCTTAACGACGGGGACGCAGGGGGGTGAATGCTTTGAGCACAACGGAGCCAGCGAATGCCCACAGTTGATCTCTGTTTGCTCCCTCCCTACACAGCGGCCAATTGGCTGGCCAAAACTGCAGCAGCGCTCGGCGGCGTGGGGCAGCTTGGGCACCGAGTTCGCGGCGAATGCCCCTCTATCAGCACCAGGGGTGCTTGATCCCAGCGTATCACCCCCGAGGCATCAGGCCCCGTAGCATACGAGATGAAGAGGGCTGCTGCAGTGAGCCCTGAAGCACAGGGCATGCA
The DNA here is from genome assembly GCA_028551405.1 of Uromys caudimaculatus. Classification (NCBI taxonomy): domain Eukaryota; kingdom Metazoa; phylum Chordata; class Mammalia; order Rodentia; family Muridae; genus Uromys; species Uromys caudimaculatus. The sequence goes on from CM052712.1 coordinate 84,754,143, forward strand.
GGGACCCAACCGCTGGTGGTCTCCGGACCTGGAGACTCTGCCCTCCCTGCGCTTCCCCCGACAGGAGAGAGTAGGGCATCCAAGAACACATCAAAGCAAGCATTCACCATGATCAAGTAGGCTTCATCCCAGGGATGCAGGGATGGTTCAATACTTGGAAATCCATCAATGTAATCAAGTACATAAACAATCTCAAGAAAAAACAACAACAACAAAAACCACACGATCATTTCAATAGATGCTGAAAAATCATTTGACAAAATTCAACATCCTTTCATATTAAAATTCTTGGAAAGATCAGGAATTCAAGGCCCATACCTAAACATAATAAAATCAATATACAGCAAACCAGTAGCCAACATCAAACTAAATGGAGAGAAACTTGAAGCAATCCCATTGAAATCGGGGACTTGATAAGACAGCCCTCTCTCTCCTTATCTATTCAATATAGGACTTGAAGTTGTAGGTAGAGCAATTAGACAACAAAAAGAGATCAAAGGGATACAAATTGGAAAGGAAGAACTGAAAATATCACTATTGGCAGATCATATGATAGTATACTTAAGTGACCCCAAAAATTCCACAGAGGACTCCTCCAGCTGATAGACAACTTCAGCAAAGTGACTGGGTACAACATTAACTCAAAACAAATCAGTTGACTTCCTGTACTCAAAGTATAAATGGGTTGAGAAAGAAATTAGGGAAACGACACTTTTCACAATAGTCACAAGCATGATAAAATATCTTGGTGTGACTACAGCCAAAGAAGTGAAAGGTCTGTATTACAGGAACTTCAAGACTCTGAAGAAAGAAATCAAAGAAGAACTCAGCAAATGGAAAGGTCTCCCATGATTGTGGATTGGCAGGATTAATAGAGTAAAAATGTGCATCTTGACAAAAGCAATCTACAAATTCAATGCAATCCCCATCAAAATTCCAAATCAATTTTTAATAGAGTTAAAAAGAGCAATTCTCAAATTCATTTGGCAAACAAAAAACCCAGGATAGCTAACATATTTCTCAACAATAAAATAACTGCTGGGGAATTATGATCTCTGACCTCAAGCTGTGCTACAGAGCTTTTGATAGTGATAAAAACGGCATGGTATTGGTACAGCGACAGGCAGGTAGATCTATGGAATACAAATGAAGACCCAGAAATGAACCCACACACCCATGATCACTTGATGTTTGAAAAGGAAGCTAAAACCATCCAGTACAAATAAAAGTCACCATTTTCAACAAATGGTGCTTCTTTAACTAATGGTCAACATATAGAAGAATGTAAATTATTCCACTCTTATCCCCCTGTACAAAGCTCAAGGCCAAGTGGATCAAAGACCTCCACATAAAACAAAATACACTGACTATAATAGAAGAGAAAGTGGGGGAAAGGCTCGAACACATGGGCACAGGGGAAACATTCCTGAACAGAATATCAATGGCTTATGCTCTAAGATCAAGAATCAAAAAATAGGACCTCAGAAAATTGGAAAGCTTCTGTAAGACAAAAGACACTGTCAATAGGACAAAATGACAACCAACAGACTGGGAAAAATATCTTTACCAATCCTCCATCTGATAGAGGGGTAATATCCAATTCATACAAAGAATTCTAGAAGTTAGACTTCAGAGAAAGAAATAACCCCTATAAAAATAGGGGAAAAGAACTAAACAAAGAATTCTCAATTGAAAATCTCAAAAGGCTCAGAAGCACTTAATGAAATGTTCAACATCCCTACTCATCAGCAAAATGCAAATCCGAACATGCCTGAGATTCCATCTCACACCAGTTAGAATGGTTAAGATCAAAAACTCAGGTGTCAGCACATTCTGATGAGGATGTGGAGAAAGAGGAATATTCCTCTATTGCTGGTGGGAATGCAAGCTGGTATACGCAGTCTGGAAATCAGTCTGCCCGTTCCTCAGATAATTGGACATAGTACTACCCCAGGACCCAGCTATACCACTACTGGACATATACCTAGAAGATGCTCCAACATGTGATAAGAGCAGATGCTCCGCTTTGATCATAGCAGCCATATTTATAAAAGTCAGAAGCTGGAAACAACCCAGAAGTCCCCCAACAGAGGAATGGATTCAGAAAATATGGTATATCTACACAATGGAATACTACTCAGCTATTAAAAACATCGACTCCATGAAATTCACAGTCAACTGGAACTTGAAAATATCA